>JAPTHN010000002.1:12477227-13677227 GCA_026936325.1 Platynereis dumerilii | reverse complement strand
TTGCCCTCAGTGTGAGTGGAGGAGGCCAAGCAAATGCAACACAATTCACTATGGACAACCAACAAGAATCCATTCTCGCATGGGGATCCATCCTTACGGCAAGCCACATCAGGGACAGGTGGTGATGGAGCCACCAGCTTGAGGCCTCCTGCCAATAACTTCATCAACTCAAACGGCCTCGTTGGTGGACTCCAGCAAATGGCCATGTCTCAGACTTCGGACGCCAATCTACGTTTTTCTGAAATCGAGGCAGAGAATATTGATTGGCTGGCAAATCTCAGAGCTGAACTAGATGAATGGATGAGAGAATCAGCAGAGATAAATAGAAAACGACAGGAAGAGGACCTTGCGAGAATGAAGAAACGGCAGGAGGAGGACCGTGTGCTTGAACAGCGGCGACAGTTGGAGCAGAAGATTAGGTTGCATTATGCAACCCCTCCCCTGTGGTCGTACCAGACTCTAAAAGAACCCAAAGATTCTGATGAGACCATGGACGTGGAATCCTTCATGTCGGCCAAGAACACCATCAACAAGTCCTATTGGGGCTTAGGTCTGGATGCCACCAATCAACAAGCTCTCCCTACTCCCCATAAGGGTCACCTACAAGCTCCTGGAGCGACGCCCTTCCAACTGATGGCCATGAGCGAGGAGAGACAGGAGGTTGAAATGTTGTATGATCGTTCTAACTCTTTCCATGGTGAAAGCAAGTCAAAGGATCTGCAGACACCAACTCCTGCTCCTGTTCCAGCCACATCTACAGCTCCCAAAGCTACGCTCGATGAGTTGGGGCCGATCACACAGCGCATCCCGTCCAACTTTGTTTACCAGCCAATGGACCAGAGTCTGCAGGCTGATAGAAATATCAGCCACTCGGGACTCCAGTTGAAGACGGGATGCCAAAGTGAAAAACCTAACTTGGGAAGTATGGACAAGCGAGTCGTCACATATGGGTCACAGCAGCTGAACCAATTGCAGTCTACTAAGGATCATCTGACCCCACCATTGATGCCTCAGTTCAACATGTCTGAGGAGAATTTGTCATCTCTAGCTTGGGATGATAAATCAGCTGAGACTACCTTCAGCAACATGGCCCAGGAAGAGCGAGGTGGAACCAACCTACTACAGCCAGCCACAGAGAGCCACCATCAGCCACCACAAGAGAGGTGTAGGCAAACTTTCCTGGACATTGCCCTGAACCACCAACAATCCGCCAAGCGTCACCCAGCGACATCGATCAGCGCAAAGGAAGCACTCCAACTACACTGCAGTGGTTCCCCAAATCCTACTGGGACCAAAAAAGGAGGAAGGGGGAATGGGACTGGACAATTAAATCATGTGATGACGTCCGGCAATCCTAATGAAAATTTTGGGTTGCCACAAGAACCACCGGACAAAGAAACCATGCCTGAAGAGTGTGACAAAATTGCTCAACGCAACAAGAATGTGGGCCTGCTGGGAGTCCAGGAAGAGGTCATGGCATTGCCCATGACTTCACTTGGAAACCCACCGGCATCCACCAATCCTGTTGCATCGACTTATCGACCAGCTCCAGGTCTCTTGACTCCAAGCCCTGTGAGGCAGAATCGTGGGAATTTGGAACCTCAAGCAGTCAAAGCGGCCACATCAGGCCTTCCTCGTAATTCATGTCCTACTCTTCAAAATCAAGTTCAGCCTGGATTTATTCCTACGACAGCAACAGAAGGTGCTAGTTCTGGAGACCTTGTTTTTCATGGGGCTAAGGCAAAGCTTTCAAGCTCTATTGCCCATCCACTCAGTGACCAACTCACCCCATTGAACTCCATTAGCAATGATCATCGTTGTGTGAGGATGAGCCATATCTCACAAAGTTCAGCTAGCAGGGTGGCAATAACTGAAAGCAACATTTCTCCAGCCACTGCTTCACAAACCCCTGATAAGCAGAAGAAAGCTCCTCCTATACGTCAAGTGCTGATGGACCCATCCACTGACACTGAATCTGGCCTTCCGTGTACAGCAGGGAATCAAGCCAGCACATCAGACCATGACCAGGGAAATTTACCTGATAATCATGTGGTTGCCAGTGCTGACGGCCCCCTACTAAATTCTGGGGTAGTTAGTGGTATGGCACCCATGACAGACCTACCAGATACGTGCTTCAACCAAAATCGACAAGCCAGCCGGGGACATCTTGGAGGCAACAACAGACAGTATGGTCGAATGAAAGCAGCCGTTGGTTACCCTAGCTTTCCTCAGGTAGAAACCAATGTGTGGCTGCCCCCGACCATCTGCCAGCCATGCCATTCCTCTTCACGGTATACAACCTCATGCTTAGTCTGCAGAGGTCATCAGAAGGCGACTAGCAACAGAAGGCCAGCTTCTGCAGGTTTGGTGGCCCAGGGGGAGGATGCCACAAAGATGAATCGCAATGTTCAGGCTATTTGCTTTTCAAAATGGCCTGGTGGCTGTCTCACCCCAACGTCTTCCTCAGCCACCGTAATGAAAGCCATGGATGTGTCACATGTGAGAAGAGGCCAAGTTGATGAAGCTGCCAGCCTCTCCAAGCCAACAGGATGCACAGAAAGATCGACTGCCCCTGAGCGTCCCACATCATGGTCCCTTGCAGATAAGGATCCATCACAGACAGCCTCTGTAATTTGGAGGCCTCCCAACTCTACATCTGAGGTCCTGAACAAGGAGGTTCCAAGGTCAAAGTCGTGGAATGCAACAAAGACAGGTTTGGGTAATGAAGGTGAATCGGAATGTTTCCAATGTTCTGATGAATCTTCGGTCCCTTACCAAGCATTTCCACACTTTAAAACCTTGCCAAAAGTGAAAATGAAATTGTGGCAAGAGTATCTCCACATCCTGACAACATCCTGCAGCGGAGCAAGACCACTGCATCTTCACTGGCCACGACCTTGGATTACTAACATTCTTGAGCCTAGACCAGACTGTCATGGAATGCAGGTCCTTTCAAAGGTACCCTGTGGAGTCCATGACATGGGCTCTCATGGCATTGCCAGCCAGGATGCAAAAACCAAGGAAGAGCATCCGAGGACGGAGACAACCAACAATCAAGGGTACCCGACCTGTTTTGCAGAAGGAGTAAAAACTCACTTCAGCAGAACAGTGTTGCTTTACACCAGGTACCTCTTCATTAAGCAGCCACCCAAAAGAGGTTGGACAAAAATGGGCGGTCGCGTCTTTGTCCATGGCTGCCACGTAGATCGACCACCACCTCAGAAATGAGTCTTCCAACATGCCTCTAAGTCTCAGTCTGGGTGGCTGCCAGTGTGTTATATACCTGGTATTGTTCTTTTACCTGGTGTATGAGCACACGGCAGCTAGAGACCAGACAAGGAGTGAGACATATTGAGAACTTATGGTTCTCCCGATCAGGTTCCCTTCAGGAACCGTTACAATACAATAGCCAATAGTTAGAAAAAGCTAAGCCAATAGTCAATAGAAGACTGAAGCCTCCTGAAGTGACCCGCAACAGAAGAAGATCGGAACTGCAAGACCATCGAACATCCCTGACACCATTTCACGACAGTGAATTCCATCGGAATGGGCAACAAAGAAGATCGATGCCAAGGACTACAATCATCATGCCATCGAGATCCTGTGCCGGAATTGACATTTGCCTTGTGCTGCCCCAGGTTCTCCACTCTCCACCACACAACTCGATGCCACATAAACAAGGGGAGAGTGTAGTAGATATGGCATCTCCAGAGGGCAGCACGAGCCAGTGCATAGAGCCAAAACCTACCACTGGAGGCAGTGTGAGGCACTGATGCATGACCAAGCCACAGTGGGGGATTCAACTGCTCTCACACAGCAGAACTGTAGCAGACACTGAAAGAGAAACACACACCAGCCTGAGGTACTTCATAAGAACAACAAGAAATCACTACAGCTGTCAAAATTTTGACAGCTCAGTGCAGAGATCAGCTGGTGTGAATTTCTTGCATGTTTGTTGCTGGAAATTGCTGAAGGCAGGAATTGCTTTCTAGCAGTGTTGCAAACGAACTAAAAGGAGTTATTGTAGCTAATTTAAATATTATAGGCCTGTATTTAAGTTTAGTACATAAGTCAGTGGTAGAATTTTGCACACTCTGGCTGTCAGAATTGTTGAAGTACAGTTTTGTGTATTGCAACAGGTTGTCAGCTGAGTTTCATTGCATAATTTCTACTAACTCATTTAAAAGTATTATTATTTTACTTAGTGGTAGAATTTTGCACACTCTGGCTGTCAGAATTGTTGAAGTACAGTTTTGTGTATTGCAACAGGTTGTCAGCTGAGTTTCATTGCATAATTTCTACTTACTCATTTAAGAGCATTATTAATTTACTTAGTAGTAGATTTTGCACACTCTGGCTGTCAGAACTGCTGAGGTACATTTTTGTGTATTGCAGCAGGTGACAGCTGAGTTTCATTGCAGTAAAATCTACATTTAATTATTTAAGATTATCATTCCTTTATGGTGAATTTTGCACACTCTGGCTGTCAGAACTGTTGAGGTACAACTTTGTGTATTGCAACAGGGTGTCAGCTGAGTTTCATTGCATAATATTTGCCACTAGAAAATACCCATTTCTGAGTACATGCCGTATGATTTATATGGCACAGAAATGACCATGGCAGTGGCAGTGGCACATGTATTGCATAGGAGTAAACCTGTGCACCAGGTGTTTTTTATAATATTCAGGAGCTGCAACGATTTGGTGGCTTGTTTGTGACTGAGGAATTTGGAGTGGAGACTGATCACTGAGCAAATGAAAGAGTTAATGCGCCCAGCAGGGCCAGCATCCAGAGATCAGATAAAAAATAGTGAGGCACTGTGCGAAATGGTAGTACTTGACTGTTGGAAAGAAAATTGCATCAGATTGGTAAATGCAAGTATCTACCCATGGAAGTTTGATGGCAGCGGAATTTGTAGGGGTTTGTGCCAGGTGAAAGCATAACAGCAAAATAAGACAGTGGAGTTTGATGAAAGAAAGTATTGAAAAAAAGGAATTTGTTTGTTTACTTAATAAGTACAACAAAGTGGCCTATTGTAATACAATGGAAAGTTGTGAAAGACACATTGTAATTGTAATTAGCAGTGATGTTGATGGCAATTAGGCATTGAACACTGCCGTGCATGCCTAATGGCAATCAAAGGTGTTCAGGCTTTGGGAGTGACTTTGAGAATTGTAATTAGAGTGTACAGATTGTGTGTTGAGCAGAGCAGTGGGTGACTGTGAAGTGTGTGCATTGTGTAGATCGTTTTGGCGGGAAGCGCGATAGTGGCGGCACCCTTTCAAGGTGAGCAATAGAGGAACTACCACGCATAAACAGGTGAGGCAAGGGTGGAAGCGAGGGAGAAATGGAAGGAGAAAGGTAGCACAGAAGAGGCTGAGAGGAAAGGTATGTGGGAAATAGGAAGTAATGTGTATGAGAGGTGTTGAGAAGAGTTTATATGTTGGTTTGCAGAGACATAAAAAAGGTGAGGTGGTATGACGTCATGTCACGTGCGCTGTTGTAATATGATGTTAGATGCAGGGACTATAAGACAATAGAGTGACAGTATTCCTCATTAATTTTTCTGTTTACTGGACGCTTAGAGTTGTCTAAGCAATACTAAGGTATTCAGAATTATTATTATATTCATTGAGATTTTTTGAATTTGAATTAGCAGGAAGTACTTTTAAGCTGATTCTATAGGTGTTAGGTCATTTCTATAGTTGTTAATTTTTTTCTATAAGGTGTCATAAACTTAAAGCTTGAAACTAAGAAGTGTCAAGTGGATTTATGCTTAACCATTGTTTGGAAGGTGTGAGATTTTATTTCTCCCTTCACAGTTCTATTCAGTTCCATTCATTAAGTTTATTGTAATTCACAATTGTGTAATTGTTTCCTCTTAGATTAATAGGGAAGAGTTAGTATACACAATAAATTTAAATTTTAAAGTTACAAATTTAACTTGTGTATTGTGTATTGGTGTGATAGCAATTGAACTCTGTATGTGAACTTTTGGGAAATATTCTCATGGTGAACATCAGATACCAAATTGGTTGAATATTCCAATACTACAATTAAATAAACTTACCAAATAAAATAATAGTCAATTTTATTTAGTGAATTGGTGATTGTATATTAGTACTCATTTCCTCTTAAATTAATAGGGGAGAGTGCCATACAATCAGATAGTTGGATAGACTTTGTGATTATTTAGTTGACTTTGTGATTACTTGGTTTAGTTTGTGGATTGACTTGGTTAAATTTATAGATTGACTTTTGTGATTACTTAGTTGACTTTGTGATTATTTAGTTGACTTCGTGATTACTTAGTTAAATTTGTGGATTGACTTGGTTGAATTTATAGATTGACTCTTGTGATTACTTAGTTAACTTTGGGTGATTACTTAGCTTTTGTGATTACTTAGTTTACTTCTGTGTTTACTTAGTTAAATTTATAAATTAACTTTTGTTTATCGGGGTGGCAGCTAGTTGAAATAGATCTGTCTGTGAATCTTTGAGATATTCTCATGGTGTATAGCAGAATCTAAACTGGTTAAACACTCCATTAGATTAATTAATTAATTAAATAAACTTAGTGTGTCGTTGTGGCAATCAGTTGAAACTCTGTTGTGAACATTTGGCATTTCCTCATTGTGAACTTCAGAAATTAGACTGGTTGCACATAATTTCAACATTATATAATATAAATAAACAATTCAAGCGTTTTGTAGTGGCAATCTGTGGTACTTTGATTTGTGAACTTGTGAGATACTCTTACAGGTGAACAGCAAGGAAGACAGGTTATGCACTTCAGGACATAGTTTAATTTTACATTTAATTTAATTTAACTTTATGTTTATTTAGTTCTTGGTGGACTTGAAACAAATTACACTTTGTGTTGCAATTTAACTTGGCGGTGAGGTACAGGGAGAGCACATCTGAGATTCATCCCTGGGCTCCCCATAAGTAATTGCTTACTTTGTGTCTAACACACAAGTTCCACTGTTACTTAATTAACAAATTTAACTTAATTAACTTAAGACTAATTGTAGTTGACTCTGATTACCTAAGACTTGAGTCATTTAAGTTTAGGTTTCTAGGACGTGAGTCATTTAAGTCTAGTCTTACTCATTAGTAAATATTACGAGTTAACTCCTTAGTAACAATAAATTAAGTTAATTAAGATCGCTTTCCGTGGGACTAGTGGGTGACTGCATGATATCCAGCAAAATTGTTGGTAGGTACATGCCATTCCTGGTCCTGCTGTTTGCAAATAGGCACTAGGCCTTAGGTTTAAGTCTGCTTAAGTAGTTAATAATTTATTAATTACTAATTAGGCCTAATACCGTGTCTTGCCTTTATTTACATTGTATTTTGTCATAAGCGTTCTGTTATTGTTGTGTGATTGTTGTTAGTCTTGTATATTTAGTTTTAAGAACTAACCTACACACCCCCCCCCCCCCTTTGGGTTTGTAATCCGGAGGCAAAGCCTACCGATGGTTGCGCATTGAGGTCATGTTGTAATTAGGTTCTGGGAGACAGTCGAGTTGTCTAATTGTGTAGTGGGTGTCAGATATTGCCGGCGGTTGGTTCTGTGTTTGTTACAGTGACTGACGGGTATGTTAGACTCCGCTGGTAACAAAGTTGACGACGGTTAAGGTGTATCCCTGAATTAGGTAGTACATATTGAGTGTTTCTTGGCTACGCGAAGTTCCTTATCGGGAGCGCTAATCATCGCCGAAACTTGTTCATTTAAAATCGGTGTAGGTTTTTCTAAATTTACTTAAAAACCATCCCAGCGCATCAAGATTTACTTAAAAACCATCCCAGCCCAGCAAGATGGAGCCCATCAATTTGTACACAGCTTCAGACAAACAACTGCGACTTCTGCACAATGTTGGGACCGGAACAGCAGGGAATATCATAGCCTTAAGAGAGCGGGAATCCCTAAACTGGCAGAACCTGGCTAATAATTCTAGGATTCCAGCCAGTCATTGGGAGTCCTGGTACCTGGAAGGCAGGATTTTCCTAGATCAGCCCCCAACAACAACACCGGCATCCGAAAATGGCGGGGCGTCAGGAGGAGGATACCCATTGTCCAATCATCCGTCGTCTACTACGGAGAAGGAACATAGTGTCCAGACTCCTTCCCCGACAGGACAACAAGGTGACATCACGGTCCCACCTGGGGGAGCTACAGGGAACAACACGAAGGAAGTCCAGGATAAAACTTCACAGCAGTTTAAGGATCCTGCCTGCCCGGAATTCCCGGACTCGGACAATGCGGATAAACACAGTCCGGAACATGCAGACTCTGCAGATGTCTCCAATAGTCCCGCTGCTTACCATGATGGCATAGGAGGAATGCCACCTCTATCTGATGCGTCTGAAGCTCACCAGGAAAACCTTATGAGAGAGAGCGATTTGCCCAGGAATATTTCCACCGACTCTAATGGTCTTTCGGCGGATGACATGGGTCGCAGAGCTCTACTTCAGTGTCAGGAGTTGGACTCACGAATGCAAAGGGAGTTTATCAGACGGCACGCAGTACAGGAGGAAATGGTGGTCGAATTCAGGAAGGAATCCACTGACATGCAGAAGCAAGTGGCCTATGTTGCACGGGAGATCGGGGGTCTGGCAGAAATGCGAGGAGAGATTCGTGGTCTGACAGAAATGCGAGGAGAGCTTCGGGATCTGGTGAAGCTGGTGCAACAACAGACAACGAAGACTGATGAGCTGAGCCACATCCAGAAGGATGTTAAGATGGAACAGGAAGGTCTTCGGAGAGAGGTGGAGGATCAGTTGGCAAAAATATCTGAAAACCAGAACCAAATTAGAGCGGAATTAAAAGATGATATTGGGGAGATGGAGCGTCGACACCGTAACTACATGAGTGAAAATGCCCAATCCAATGACCGGAGATTCCTAGAGCTGGAACGCGAGAATATGGCAGCAGAAGCACGATTGCAACAGGAGATACAGAAGCTGCAACGGGAGAGTGGCAGGGACCCTTACTTCCATGGACTTCGTGGCCCTGATCACAATGAAAGTGCGGAGTCGTCTATGTCTGCGAAGGCCACTATTGATGACCGATACCAAAGCCTCAGACTTGAAGCTGAGATGCAGAGAGGCTTAGAATCATTTAACAATGAGGACTCCGCATCCGAGCAACCACCGGCCCGGAGAAGTAATGAAGGGAAGGAACAGGAAGGGCAAGAGGGAGGTCATTCAATAAGAGATCACTCAACATCTGGGCAGAGTGAGGGAGAATTGAAAATCCTTCTAGAGGCCGAGAACCCCACAGCTAATTCAACCCCCTCCCGGAGAACACCAGAAGATTTCCGGGGAATTACCAACCTGTTACCATCGAATAGGATCTATCAACGACATGGAGAAGGACAGAAGGCCTCGACAACGGATGTACCACAAAATGGGGGACAGGTGGGCCAGAAGGGAGTTCGGATGGGAGTTGCCGAAAGGCTGAAGACTTCCTTCGAAAACTCACTGGCATCCAACGGTCCTCCAAGAACGTCTGATCTCACGTCAACAACAGTCAATTTTCCCGATACCATGGAACATCCGGAGGGAGATCCGATTAATATTGGGAAGTTCCAGGAGACAACTTTATCAGTTCCTGTCGACACTGAGGAACGTTGTTACACCTACGAGCTCCATGAAAGAGGACCTGCTAACGGGAATGATCCTCAACAGTCAAGAGGGCCGACGTTGACTTCACAGTCAAAAGAACAAGCTGCGGGAAACCAGCCACATGGGAGATTGCAGTCGTGCCAGCTTTCAAGACCGGATCAGTCATCTCGACAGCCCAGTCAGCCATCTTGTCAGCTCAGTCAGCCATCTCGACAGCTTAGTCAGCCGTCTCGTCAGCTCAGTCAGCCATATCGACAGCTCAGTCAGCCATCTCAGCTCAATCAGCCATCTCGACAACCCAGTCAGCCCTCTCACCAATCCAGGCAACAACCATCTGCTCAGTCCAGACAGCCACCAATTCCCCAGATTTGGCAGCCCCCGTCGCAGCAGTCTAGTCAGCCGCCACCTCCGCGACTGATGACAGCTCGACAAATGCCGCTGGTGGTGTCTGAAAATGAGGTACCTTCCACGAGTACTCCTACTGACACTCCAATGAGGGAGGAGTACCAAGTAACTACTGGAGGCAGTGGGCGGGACACACAGGATGCGTATCATCAACCTGCCCCCATGAGCTATCAACAACCAGCTCCTGCAGGGAATGTCCAACAGCATCCCCCAAAAACCTGCCAGACATCTGATGGTACCAGGTACCCTGGGTATAGACAACAGCCTGGAGGAATGCCATCTTTCCCGGGAAGCTATCATCCTCCTCAGGGGAATGGACATCAGCCAGGGCCTCATCCGCCACCTGGATGGAACAATCATGTTTATTATGCAGGGGGTGGCCACCAGACATATGCAAACCCCACTTCTATGGCCTCAGCCCAACAGCAACAATATGTTGGAGTGCAGTACCCCGTTTCGGGTATTCAGCCTCTACCCATGTTGCCCAGACCATCTTCATTACTTAGAACGCCGCTGCAGTTTCCAGAGCCATCTAAAAGCCATCGCAGTGGAAGTGAGCGGTCCAGAAGTCGCCACAGCAAGAGTGGTCATCGCCAGGACCAATGGAGACCTCCTCAAGGAACAACAACTTCTGGGAGTTCCAGTGAATCATCAGGAGAGTCAGAAGAAGAGCCACGGCAGTATATTCAACGGTCAGCCTCCGTTCGAAGTGGAAGTGCTAGTGTAAGGAGTGATCGCCAGCGCATTCCTAATCCCAAGCTGCCTCACTTCAATGGGATTACAGGCGAATGGGACAATTTTGAATATCAATTCAACAATGTTTGCGAATACTACCAATTTAGCAAACAACAGAAGTTGCATCAACTGAAGAGTTGCCTGACAGGCAAGGCTATCGACTGTGTACGCAACGCACCTCCCCGAACAGCTGGCAGTTACAGAAAGCTCTCTACTCTTCTCAGAGACCGTTTTGCAGGGACAGAGCATGCTCAAGTTGTGCGCAACACACTTGCAGACCTGAGGCAACGAGTTGATGAGACAATTGATGAGTTTGCTGACCGGATACAAACACAGGTCGCTCTCGCCCATCCAAATCAGCCTCAAGCTTTTCTGGCCATGACCGCCATGGACACTTTCAAGCGTGGAGTGCGAGACCGTCAGGGTGCCGTAGAATTGTATAAGGAAGACCCCACTTCCATGAGGCGGGCGGTGATGTGTATGAAGAAACACGCTGCAATCATGAAGACAGCTCTGGGAAAATCGTCATCTTCATCAATGCGACAGGTTTCATTTGTAGAGGATCAGACCGTCGCTCGTCAAGCAATAATTCAACACCAGCCCTTAACACCACCTAGGCAGCCTCCGTCACCGCTTAGGCAGAGAACTGAGTCTAAAGCTAGCCAGACTGGAACAAGCGATCGATACAAGTTCCCCACACCATTCATATCTTCTCGCTCACCTTCTTGGTCACCTAACCGCAGAAACAAGCCTGCTCATGATCGGTGTTTCAACTGCGACCAGCCAGGTCACTTCAGAGCTGATTGCCCGAATTTGAAGGAGAGCCCAAAAGCCAATGGACGGCTGTAGGTGGTCACACTGCCGTCCATGGACCACATGTTGACCACCCACCTGACATTTCTCGACAATCAAGACATTCTCAGGGACTCACTATGACAATCCCCATCCGAGTCAACAACTGGGAGACTGCTGCGGTAGTGGACACCGGATCGCAAGTCACCTTGGCCAGTGAGGCATTGTGCAAGGCCGCCGGCGTCGTACCTGTTAAGAATCGCCCTATTACCCTCCGTGGTATCGGCGATGAAATGGGTATGACAGCTGGTGTAGCCCTTCACGTGCCACTATCCATTGGCAATGCAATTTATCACTGGACAGTTGTTGTGGGAGCCATACGAGAGGATTTCATACTCTGCCTTGACTTTCTACATGAAGTTGGAGCAAGTCTGGACTTTGCCCGTGGCTATCTGCAGATAGCTGATGCCATCATTGTAGCCAAGTTTACGTCAGACATGGAAGGAAACAGATTTGTAGTTGCGCCAGTTACCACCAACCAACGATCAGTCATCCCTGGAATTTCCAGCCAGACCATCGAGTGCAACCTGCCAGAGAGATTTGATCTAGGAATGGATGTCGTGATTGAACCACTGCCTCTTACACTGCCCATCATGTTTCCACCTCACTTGACAAGATCTGAGCCACATGTCCACATAGATGTTGCCAATGCCTCTGAGAAGTCAGCAGTAGTGCCGATGGGAACTCTCATTGCGACAGCCCGCCAGGTTGAAACCATTCTGTCAACAGAGATCAAGGAATGCCAGCTGCCATCTGAGAAGTCTTCTTCAGGAACTGAATCTGTAAAGACCAAGGTAGAATTACCATCTCATCTGGTTTCATTATACCAGCGCAGCATTTCTAATTTAAATGGGGAGGAGGAGTGTATGATGTTGCAAAACTTGCTAGGGGATTATAGTGATGTATTCGCCAGTCATGACTTTGACCTTGGTGAGTTTTCCGCTATAATGCACCGAATAGACACGGGAGACTCTCGCCCTGTGCGACATGGGTTAAGAAGAACACCCTTAGGCTTCCAAGACCAGGAAGAGTCCCATTTGAATCACATGGTTGA
Source organism: Platynereis dumerilii (assembly GCA_026936325.1). Taxonomy (NCBI): domain Eukaryota; kingdom Metazoa; phylum Annelida; class Polychaeta; order Phyllodocida; family Nereididae; genus Platynereis; species Platynereis dumerilii. The sequence goes on along the minus strand of JAPTHN010000002.1, from coordinate 13,664,550 downwards.
CCACGGCATAATTCAGCCTTCTGCCAGCGAGTGGGCCGCAGCACCAGTGATAGTCTTAAAAAAAGATGGAAAATATCGCTACTGTATAGACTACCGCGACCTCAATAAGGCAACGCGTCGGGATAGCTATCCACTCCCGCTAATAGAGGAATGTCTTGACACCCTGGCAGATAACAAATACTTCAGCACTCTGGACATGACGAGCGGTTATTGGCAGGTGGTGATTGACCCAAGGGATCGACACAAGACAGCTTTCATAACTAAATATGGACTGTTCGAACATGTCCGGCTCGCCATGGGCCTCTGCAACTCGCCGGCCACGTACCAGAGAATCATGACATATGTCCTGCAAAACATGCTGTGGAAGAATGTCTTGGTATATCTGGACGACATCATCATCTTAGGTCGCACATTTGAAGAGCATCGCGATGCCCTAAAGGAGGTCCTTCAGCGTTTCCGGGAGCACAGCTTGAAATTCAAGCCAAAGAAATGTGAGTTATTCCGTACTGAAGTAGACTTCCTTGGGCGGCGCGTCGGTCGCAATGGTATCAGCATTCCCGATGCCAAAGTCCAGAGCGTCCTTGATTGGCCGGTGCCGACAACGAAGACAGAGTTAGAGTCCTTCCTGGGTTTTATAAATTATCACCGTGAATTCATCCCAACACTTGCTGACAAGGCGTCTATACTATATCAACTTATCAAAGACACACGCCCGAGGGAGCGACTTCAATGGGACAGCGCACATCAACGAGCATTTGAGGATCTCGTAGAAAGTATGGTGACCGCCCCGGTGCTGGCATATCCAGACCCTACGGGTATATTCATTTTGGACGTCGATGCCAGCGATGTCGCAATAGGTGCAGAACTTAGTCAGATACAAAACGATCAGGAAAGAGTGGTGGCGTATGCGAGTCAGTCATTGTCGGCGGTCCAGCGGCAATACTGTACGACCCGGAAGGAGTTACTGGCACTGGTAACATTCATGAACCATTTCAGGTTCTACCTTCTGGGTCGACATTTTCTCGTCCGGACTGACCACAATAGCTTGATCTGGCTCATGCGGTTCAAGAATATAGAAGGTCAACTCGCCCGATGGTTAGAGGCTCTGTCCCAGTTCGACTTCAGGATTGAGCATCGTCCGGGAAGAATGCACACTAATGCCGATGGGCTCAGCCGCATCCGAAGGGACGAATGTCCATATTATGAAGTAGGGGCCACGCCTGAGTCCTTGCCCTGTGGAGGATGTCCGTATTGTTCCCGTATGCAACATCAGTGGGAACGATTCAACGAGTTTGTTGATGATATCCTCCCTCTGTCTGTGAGGCAAGTTACCGTCGATGTGGATGACGCAGCTCTCGATCAAATGACACCAGCACTAGATTGGAAGGAAGAACAGGGCAATGATCCGGAATTGGCGTTGTTGCGGCGGCTGATAGAGGAGAAAGAAGACCCGGAACCAGGAACACTGTATCTCCAGAGCACTGCTGTAAAGCAGTTGTGGCGCCTGCGGAATCAACTCGACATGAGGCAAGGAATATTGTGTTACAAGTGGGTCTGTCCTTCCGGTGCCATCACCCGACACCTCATCATTGTACCTCGTCGTTGTCGCCACGAAATCATCCAGAGTGCTCATGGCAATGTTTGTTTGGGACATCCAGGACCTGAGAAAACGGTGCACATCATCCGACAACGATTCTTCTGGGCGGGAATGATGTCGGATGTGAAAATCTATATCCAGTCCTGTGATCTATGTTCACGGAATAAGAAGGTCACCCGTAACCCTAAAGCACCAATGAGAAAATTTCATGCTGGCGAGCCAATGGAACGGATCCATATTGACATCCTCGGGCCCCTGACGGAGTCTGCTAGGCAGAACAAATATATACTTGTTATGGTTGATCAGTTCACCAAGTGGACGGAACTGAAGGCCCTGCCTGACCAGTCAGCCGAGACGGTGGCCCGGACCTTTGTGGAGGAGTTTGTCTGTCGAATGGGCTGTGCCCGTCAGGTCTTTAGTGACCAGGGGAGGAACTTTGACAGCAAACTCTTCCATGAAGTATGTGGTCTGTTGCAAACGGCCAAAGCCCGCACCACTCCCTATAGACCCAGCTCGAAAGGCCAGGTGGAGCGTATGAACCGTGAGATACTTAACAAACTCCGTGTCCACATTGATGGTCATCAGGCGGTCTGGGACCAGTATCTTCCGTTTGTTGGCATGGCCCTCCGAGCAACAGTGAGCCGTTCCACGGGATTCACCGCAAATATGTTGATGCTAGGCCGTGAGATATCACTGCCTTTGGACCTCCTGACCAATCTCCCTCTACGAGACAATGCATCTGCCAATGAAGCCGAGTATGTCCAGCAACTCCGTCTCACACTTCAAGAAGTCCACAGTTGTGCGCGAGAAAAGCTAGGGGCAGTACTTCAAAGTCGGAAGCGGAACTATGATCGCAAGATCAAAGTAGACACTTTCGACGTTGGAGATCTGGTCTACCTCCTTAATTCTGCCGGCAAAATCGGACAGAGCCGCAAACTGCAGCCTGTGTATACTGGGCCTCATCTTGTCATCAAGAAGCTGTCTGACATCCTGTACACCACCACCAATTCCCGGGGCCGACAGCAAGTGATACACCATGACAGGATGAGACGTTGTTCAGACCAAAACATCCCTATCTGGGCGCGAAGAGAACGTGCCCGGCTACGAGAGGATGTACAACCAGTTGAGAGCCGAGACTAAGCAACTGACTGGTCGCTGGCCCAACTTTTTCAGGAGGGGGAGGAGGATACAAGAACAGAGAAAGATGAGCGAGCTATGCCTGACCCTCCGGAGGAGGAAGAAATTGAGGCTGACGGCGATTACGAGCAACCGTCCGCAGCAACCACAGTCCCAGTCAGTGGGAGTAACCCCGTCGCATCACCTGATCTCACCTTACCCCCCAGTAAGCGGAGTGGGAGACGACGGCGGCAACCATACTGGCTGAGAGATTATATCACCAGTCGGGGAACCCTTAACGCACCTTACTAACATAAGTTTAAGTACAAAGTGCCTATCAGGCACTGTAGGGCCCGTTGTGATGTATGCCTCGTCTCTTTCTTTTTAGATGGATGCAATGGATATGGATTTTGATGCCATGGATGTTGTCTGGTTCGAACAGAAGAGAATATATCCGAATGGGTGGGTTGATGTCAGCAGGCGATATTGGTATGGAGCCGACTTCATGAATGTAGATCTATGTCGTAAAGTGCGGCCAGAAGACGTGACTGACATCAACCTGCCACCAAATCTGTTTTTCGAGGGACGAGGGCCCCACATGTTCCGGCAGGCCGACTGCGTAGAGATCAGTGACGAGGAGGAGGATGACGTCATGATCGTCGAGCCGGGAGAGGCACACCGTGAGGTGGGACTCTCGGCTTACCGCCCTAACCTCCTAAGGATCGAAGCCATCCCCGATCCTCCGGATGTTGGGGACATCCTGCTCGACAGAAACATCGATCTCAATGAGACAACTGACAGCGACCGAGTGCCCGTGCCAGACCTGCTGCTGGATTTAGATGCGGATGCATTCTACACCGACGATGAGGAGCCCTTGGTGGTGCCCCCTGTTGTTGGGGAAGATACTGAGGAGGAAGGAGTCCCAGCCACTCCAAGGAGGACGCCCTTTGTTCTGCCCCCTGGTGGTGTGGATGAGGCTGAGGAGGACGGGGTTCCTGCCACACCAAGAAAAACCAACAACTGACAGCGACCGAATGCCCGTGCCAGACCTGCTGCTGGATTTAGATGCGGATGCATTCTACACCGACGATGAGGAGCCCTTGGTGGTGCCCCCTGTTGTTGGGGAAGATACTGAGGAGGAAGGAGTCCCAGCCACTCCAAGGAGGACGCCCTTTGTTCTGCCCCCTGGTGGTGTGGATGAGGCTGAGGAGGACGGGGTTCCTGCCACACCAAGAAAAACCCGTCAACAGAGGAAGAATCAGAGGAGGCGGGCCAAACAGAGGGCCGATAGGAAGGCAAGGAGGGCAGCAAGGAGGGCCGCTAATTTTATCGTGGTCGATGAGGTATGGACTGATGATGAAGGGACTGCGTAATTAGCGGCATTTTCCAATACTACCATCTTCATTGTAAATATTTTCATGGGAATCATCAGGACGTTATCATTGTTGTTATCATCGGGAAGGCACATGCACAGAAGACATCCTGCACTGCACCGTTCGGACTGCCTGGAGTAGCTATATATTGCACCTCACCAGGACTATATGGGCACGTTCATCACCATTCATCACTACATTTTTGACAGCAGGCGGAATCACGTTCACTACACTCATGACGCAATCAGCAGGAATTAAGGACGACTCCCAGAGACATCGGGGGAGAGTGTAGCAGAGTGCTGCTGAGCCTAGTTCGCCGTTCCGCCGCTTGGGGCGCTGGCTGTACCTGCAGCAGCCAGCGCGCTGACCATCGAGAGCAGATCTGGCCCAGCAACCAAAGAGACAACATCGACTCAGTGAATACACTAGCAAAAAGGTATATATTATACACACAACTGTTTACACAATCTTTATTTTACATGGATGTATACAATTAACAATAACACAAGCACAGGTGCTTTTTATCCATGATAAAACACAGTTAAAAAATAATGATTATGTACAGATGTAAATGAAAGAATGAAATATGAAACAAATTAAAATATATTCTTCATGTAGGTCATAAAAGCAATCATAAAAACTAGCATGCTTAGAACAAACATGTCATACAGAAGCCACAAGCACATGCTGGCCCTGACCAGTGTTTAAGCAGTTTCTTAAATTCATCTAAACAGTTGACATTTTTATATTTTGCATCAAGTGAATTCCAAATAGAAGCACCAAAATAAGACAGTCTATTTTTACCGTATGTAACTGTATTATATGAGGGCAGCACTAGCAGATTATTAATGTCCCTCAACGAATAGCTGCACTCCTTTCTTGTAAAAAGTTCTTGTATGAACAGAGGTACTTCGCCATGGACTATTTTGAACATTTCAATAGCAATAAGCCTGTGCCTCAACAAATGTAAAGAGCTTCTTTTTGAATTTAGCAGCAACATCCTATAATCATTATCAATATCTTTTAGCACAATCCGCAATGCTCTCTCTTGTACCTTTTCTATCTTTTTCGTATCAGATTTTGAACAAAAATGCCATGTTAAAGGACAGTACAAAAAGTTCGATACAACAAATGACACATATATATCAATCAAAGTTTCTTGTGACAAGTACACAGACAGTCTTCTCAAACCATTAACCTGTATGGCGGCTTTTTTACATATGTTTGAAATATGTTCATGGAAATTCAAATTTCGATCCACTATGACACCCAAAAGTTTTACTGATGACTGACTTTCTAAAATTACATTGTCAATCTTAATTTTAATACAATTCACATCTTTGGATTTTGTGAAAAAAGCCACTTGGAATTTAGGAGCATTCGCCTGCATTCCGTTTAATTTAAACCATTCAACTGCTTTTACAGAGGCTGCACTTAATTTCTTCTCTAACTGTAAGACATCATGATCACTCTGGCTAATAGTGTCGTCGTCTGCATAATTATACAACTTGCAGTGACTTTCCAGAAAATAGAAGATATCATCTTTGAAAATATTGAAAAGAAGGGGTCCCATTACTGACCCCTGGGGAACACCCCGTTTTAAAAGTTTCCAATCGCTTTTTACATTTCCTAGTTTAACCCTTTGTTTACGAGAGGACAAATAGAGTTTGTCACACAAAATGATATTGCAGTGAAACACTTCAACTATTGAAACAGGTCAAGGAATGACCTAAACACATGAAACAGAGTGAAAAGGCATAGGGTCTATCAAAAATACCTCTATCAACCTGAACAGCAGCTGTACGACAAACATCAGTACCATGTGGGCTTTCTTTGTGCTTTTCTTACAGCGGAAGATGTGCGGTAGGGAGAATAGCAAAAGGAGGGCACAAAAAGTGGTGATGTTTAACTCTACAGCTGATACACAGGTTGTTCAAAGCCCTTCTGAAAGATTCTAAGCCTTTTTCACTCGCAGCTATTGTCTGGGCTGTTTGAGGACTTGTTTCGGTAGTGGCATTGTTCCATTGGAATAACATTGTGTGTGGAAAACTTTCACCTGACTCCTCAAAAATAATTTTTTTTAGCAAGTCAGGTGGCAGTAAAGGAAGTGAATTGTATGGCCTTTTGCATCATTTTCTTCAAGCTTTAACATGAAATCATTAGATTTGCCCTACAGTGTGCCTAATACCCCTTTCCACTCACCATACCCCAATGTGATAAACTAGGCCGCATATGTGCAAACAAAGGTCAGACTGGAGGGATTTTATGGAACTGAGTCCTTTGACACCTGGTTATACATATATATGCATAAAATCCATAGCCTATCTGAATCATATACAGAAAAATAAAGCCCTGGCAATAGTTTTGCGTTTTTTATTTGGTTCAGTTTATGTACAAATAAAAATGTTTACTACCTTTTCTGTTGAGATATTCAAGATGGCTGCCAAATCAAGCCAAAAAGGCTGCCCACTGAAATTCACTAATGGGGATCAATTGAGGGTTGTCAGGTGACCAAAAATAAATTTGCTACGATGATGGTGAAAATTACTCCAAGTAAGCACACACATGTTGTGCAATTGTTGCTGCAATTTCAACTGCACCAATTTATTTGTCTTAAAGATAATGCAAATGCAATATTAGTGATCCAGATGGTCGTTTTTAACTTATGATACATACGTTACCTGCTTGTTAAGGGTTTTTGACAAATAAAAATAAATTTCATGCCCATTATCATCATGAATGATATGCCAGAATTTATTCTTTCTAGAGTTAATAACCTCGCAAGTTTTGTGATGAGAGATAATTGTTCCATAAACAACCATATAGTAGATAGACGTTTTCATATGACACATATAAAGAAGTACCTCTTTTTAAATTAGTGATACCACAGAAAAGTTATGAATGAGTAAAAAAAACAAAAAAAAAAAGAGAAATTGACACATCTTCTTAAAACCATGCAAGATCCGTGTTCATTTTATGGCTTATCATGACCACAATTTCCACTGACAATCTTTAAGTGAATGGTAACGTATGTATCAAAATCCAGAAAGACAACATTAAACAGTAATTACTTTATTTCATCACATCATATTGACGCAGAATGTTATATATGAAAACTATTTTAGTCATTTCTAAACCATGGATATTAACGTTGTCCAGTGCTTTAATGTCGCTACATCAACATAACAAAATAAAAACCAAAACTGTGTGCAACACTTGAAAGCATCTGGGAATGACTATTTTGCAAAAACTTTAATATCTACCAGGAAACAGTGTCATTACCATGTCCTTGTCAAATGTCAAAATTTTGAAGGATCTGCTCAACTTCACATGACTGATTGGTGCAGTTATCTTGCACAAAACTTCAAGAATTCCAATTCATAAGTGATCAATGATCATACTCAGCTGACCTCTTATAACTACGTTTTGTGGCTTCCATGAAGTTAATAAAAAAATCATATTTTTTCATAGGCATCTATGTCTGCCATAAGACAATATCCCATGAATTTTAGAAAAAATCGCGAATTTTACCAACTTTGAGGGCTAACAAAAAATGAATCCCAAAAACTGCTGGACATATCGTGATGAATTTTTGAGTGCTGCTTACTTACATATTTGTGTCTGCTAAAAAGTATTTTCAGCGCTTCATTTGGATTCTAGCCTGTGAGACAGCAAATAAATTCTGAATAAGACGGATGATAAGGTGCAAACTACAGATCTACCAAATTGAAGTCAATTGGAGGCTAGGAGCACTCAGGGGCGTATCTAAAATTGTGATGGATATGCGGTTGCTTGCTGCTTTTCCAATCTTCTCCATTACATAATTTGGGGCTGGAGGGGGCCATGGTCCAATGCCCTCCCGCCACTAAATGCGCCACTGTGTGCTCTCTGGAGAAAGAACCCTAAAAATTGTGAACTACACGTAGATCCATAGTCTCATGTTTATGAACCTTGCAAAATATGAAAGTAACTTTCTTTCTGTCTGAAAATATCCTTGTTGCAGAAGCAAACATCACAATTAATGAAAATGAATTACTAGTGGTTATTATGTCTTGAGATGATTTTAGTGGAAGGCAAAATACTTAAAAAATGCTAACTTATGTGTGACCATGGAAACTGTAACCATAGTAACTTAAATTTTAATGGAGGGCCATAATTTTGTACCCTGGCGACCTGTGTAAAATTTCCAAGCTCCAGCTACAACAGTTTCTTTTGGACAGCATGAGCCTGTTTATTGACCCTTAATTACTGGTAACGTATGTATCGGTAACGTATGTATTTTCAGGGTATATTTTGACATATAGCCAGGACTGACTTAGTTGTTGTAGTTATGTTTATGCTATACATCAATCTAACTAATAATAAGCATTTTATGTGTGACCTTCAACAGATGTTTTGTGCAATTGTTTAGCTACCATATGGGTGGTAACGTATGTATCAACAGAAATATAACTGCTGACTTTTAACCATTTCATCATTAATCAAACCTGGGGATTATAATTTGAGAGAAAAAGGATTTTTGTTTTCAAGTAACAGCAAAATATGTGAGTGATTTCAAAGATTGAGAATATAAAATTTCAGTTCTAGCAACTATGGGAGGCTCATGAACTTAGTGGTAACGTATGTATCAGAATGTAGGAGACAAAGGTTCATTTGGCTACCACTAGTAAGAAATTTGCAATAATCAAGTAGGATTAGAATATTTGGAGGCCGTTATGACACAGAATCAGGGAAAATTGAAACAATGCAACTCCATAATAATGCCAAGCCAGGTGACAAAGATGTGTGTCTTAAGTCAGGGTTGGAGACAGTAACGTATGTATCATTTTTGATGAATGATGTGAAGTTATTCACCCTTAATCCAGACGCTGCCTCCAGAATTTGTTGTACTGGCAAGATAACAAAACAATGAACACAGTTGGGCAACTGCATACCAAATTGAGGCATATTCCAACCCTGGAGACCCGGGAGACATGAATTGATCCCCATTAGTGAATTTCAGTGTGCCGTGAAAGGAAAAACACCTATTTTACGGAACAACAACCCCTGCGTAAGCATATGGTACATCAAAATAGGGGTTTTCAAGGTTGCTGAGTTCAATAATGCACAAATAAAACCTCTAGCTCCTTTCTAATTTGAGAAATCCAAGATGGCCACTGACATGGTGGCCAAAAAGTCCTAGAAAAACACCTAAGTTGCCCAATAACACTAACATGTGTGATATAAGAATAAGTGTATTTGGGATCACTCAGTCCAACTTTGTGCATGAAACCTCTTAAACTTTTCCATTTTGAGACTTTCAAGGTGGCTGCCATTTGAACCCCTGAAAAAAAAAACATATTTTGCTCACAACAAACATTTAGAGGGCATGTGATACAGCAAAACGGGCATTTTCTGGCATGCTGAATACAATCGCATGCGTGAAACTTCTTGCTCTTTCCATTTTTAGAATTCAAGATGGCTGCGGCTTCAATGAAGCTTTGGAAAACACACCTTTATGATAAAGGCTTTAAATTATTGTTGCTGAGCAAAAAGTTTTCAAAAATGTAGCACATCAAATCTGGGTATCCGAGTCCAGTTGTGAAGAGGAATATTCTTACCAGAAACAATGCAGCTGTGAATAAAATGAATCCGTCTTTGAAATAGTGTCACTGACTTCACATAACTCTTTATAGATCAAGTTGACCTTGGGACTATAATAGTGTTTGAGAGAAATCCAAGATGGTGCAACATTCCTGCCATGAACGGAATATGCCAAATGGATGAATTGGTCACATGGAACTAGAGGTGTGTTATACATCAAAATAACGCTTATTTTGACCTTTTGGAAGCCAATCAAAGGGGGATGTTGTCCCACATGTATAGTCTTAAATGACGCTTCATAATTAATAAAAAGAAAAACCAATGTTTAACATTGAATGGGTTTTTGTAATACAGTGATTAAAGCCAAAGAGCAATAAATTCAAGTTTGAAATATTCCATAACATTTTTTGCTGAGTCCAGCCAAGCTATTTTAGCTCTAAGACTCTCCGACAAGGAATCACAGGATTTTTGTGAACTTTGTGATTCAAATTTTGACACTATACAAAGTAGCCACAGACCTTTTGATTAGTGGAACATCTTAATTAGGATATTCTTAATTAGGAAATTCATTACCAAATGTCCCTTCAGATTTGTGGTGTTAATGGCACTTGCTAAATGCCCAAAGAATATGTAGAACTTTGCATTAGCTTCAATATACAGTGTATTAACATTTAAAAAAACCCATTAAGGTGGCTCGATACTCGTGAACTTTCTAAGATAGGATTTCTCAAAAATAGTTTAGAATGATCCAAAATATAGTTTATAGCAAGGATATGTAAAAAAAAGTGGTCGCAACCAGTCTTTTTTTCAAAATATTAGAGGTTATGTACAAGAAAGTCAGTCCACGCAAACCTGAAAAACTCAATTTTTTTCTTATCTTTCTTTCTGTGAAGTTTGTCCTGCCATTCAGTGGTCATGCATCCCATATTATGAAATGAAACACGAAATTAAAGAAGAAACTTCAATGGAACTGCTGATTGCAATTTCAAAGAGATATATTTAGTTTAAAGGACTTTCCAAGGGGCTCGGAATAAAAGTTTTGATTTTGACAATTTTAATTATTTTTATAAACCATGGCGCTAAAAAAAATTGACGGGATAGGATTTCTCATTTTTTTGTCATTAATTTCCAAATATTGCTAGGAACAATAAAATGCATAAGAGAAGGTTTGTTAGCGCTATAGAAATTGAGATAAAAATTTATTTATATCTCCAAGTCAATTTTTAGAAATTAGACTTGCTTGCCGAAAATCGCGTGTAAAAAGTTTCTATTCGGACCATAAAGCTGAATCTCTGGTACGTTATAGTGCTGTTCATAGCGCATCTAATGCTTCAAACCAGAACTTTCTAACCCTAATAGAAGTGACGAAAATGACAAAGGAAGCAGCAGTTGCACAGAATTATAAAAAACCAAAAAAGCAGTCCACAGAGCTCAGCAGGCTGCTGTTGCTATGGTGACGCCGCCATTGCTGCACCATGAGTAGCGAGCCACCTTAAACCGTGAAAGTGGGTTAAATGCAACGTAATGTGGATCATGTTCCTTTATGATCAGAAACTATTGGGCTGGGCCCAGTTTAACCAGAGAAGTCAAAGCATTATCAGAATGTGGAACTTTTTCTGTAAGTGACAATCTGATACCAAATGGTTATTTTTGTAGGGGAAATAATAATTGCAGATGTGGACACTCAGTAGCCCCTGTTATTGGAATAAATCTCACAGTGAGGATCTGGTGAGGAATAGTGCCACAGGAACCATGCAATTGCTTGTATGCCTGGGAAAAAACTGCATGGAGTACATCACTGAGACTCTTATGTATTCATTGTGGGATTTTGAAGTTGCAATAGTGCCTCACGTCGACCAACTTTGTGAATAGTTACGTCGAGGTATCTTGGTCATTCACATAGTTTTTTGTACTATGAATTCAAAATGTGAAAGTGTGACCAAAATAAAAAAAACAATTTGTCTTGTTCTTTCTTAATAGGTGTGTGTTCAACTATAGTTCCCCCCACAAAGATAAACTAAGTCCTAAATGATGCAAGTGATACTTTGTCTTTGATTGAAAATGATGTTGCCCTATCTCAGACGAGTCTTTTTTTTCACAACTTTACTGATACATGCATGCTTATTTGAACTCTGGAGCCTGGAAAACCTTATTCTGCTGTATCCTTATTACCCTTATTAGTGTTTGTTGGGGGCAACTTAGGTGTTTTTCTAGGACATTTTGGCCACCTTATCAGTGGCCATCTTGGATTTCTCAAGTCAGAAGGGAGCTAGAGGTTTTATTTGTGCATTATTGAACTCAGCAACCTTGAAAACCCCTATTTTGATGTACCATATGCCTGTGCAGTGGTTGTTGTTCCGTAAAATAGGTGTTTTTCCTTTCACGGCAGCCATTTTGGCTTGATTTGGCAGCCATCTTGAATATCTCAACAGAAAAAGCAGTAAGAGGTTTTATCTGTACTTATTTGAATTCAGCATCCCAGAAAACCCCTATTTTGATGAATTACACGCCTCTGTAGTGTTACTGTGAGCAATTTAACCCATTTTTCTTGTCACGGCGGCCATATTGGCCGCCATCTTGGATTTCTCCTAACCTGCCGTGCCGCCAGATGTCTGCCCTGATTTTTTTTGAAGGCCAGACCATATAGTAACAGAATATGAAGTCAAACGCTCTCCCTCTCTCGGTCACACAAATGACCCCCAGGGCATGGACTATATTGGTAATGAACATTTCTAAACAAAATGTCTTGAAACAATAAAGCTAGGACACTGTGGTTTTTCAGGGTTTGTGAAAAGGTATCGATAACAATGTTGCTTTCAATGATATCTTTACCATTGCCTCTAGCTATTACCAAAGGAAAATGACTTCGTGACGATTGCCCCCCTCCCTCCCAGTTGCAAAGTGTGAAGTGTCCGTGGTTATTAGCTTATGACATCTCACGGTCTCATCAATCTTACGCAGCTCCAAATTTTGGTCAAGTTTGTGAACCAGATGTTCAAATACCCATTTTGTTAATTTTTCTGCAGGGTGTCTTTAAGTACTTCAAGTTGCGTGTCCCAAGCAGCGAGGGGGTATCTGCCAAGGAGTCATCTGAAAGTGTCAAGGTTGAGAACCCTCAGAGCAGTTATTACAGTCCAACAATTACTCCTCTGCAGTCAGCTTACATGATGTTGGTTGGAATTCTCACTCTTATGGTCGCTTGCATTTGTCTTGGAGCTTTTCCCAAGCACGTAAGTACATATTTATAGTTTGCTTTCGTTTAGTTTAGTTTGGTTTATTACTCACTCTAAAAAATGTCGGGACAAACCAATTTTGTCTGAAATTTTTTGGAGTGCTGGATGCAAGAGGATCCCATATATATCCACTATCCAGCCCGTGGGCAGTTATGTATAACGGCCCGGTGAGTACAGAAAAAATAACATAAATTATATATGCAACTATATACAGTGTCTATGTACAGCATCTATATACAGCTATTTCCACAAAAAAGTTGGAGGATAAAAATTCTAAGAAAAAGTTTTGAAGGCTGACAGTTTTGTCCAAGCACTTACTTCAAAATACATAAAACATGTGTCATCTGATGAAAAACATGTTCTGATCTATTGAATGATTTGAAAAGTAAAGAATTGGTCTTATGCTAAATGAATCGCTCTCTGTAGAACATGACAACAGTTATGAAAACTATAACAATGTACTAGAACAGTTAATAGACAAACATTTAGTAACTGGAACAATAAGATTTCAGAAATATGAACACGAGAAAACTCCATCCTCAGATCCCTACAATTCAAACAAAAGCTGTATGTTAAACTTAAATCGATCATACAGCGCCAACACAGTCTATCATCAAATAGCAGTAGGGGAGAGCGGGGCACAGTGAGACGGCAGGCACAGTGAGACAAAACCGGTGGCGTCTAGCTGGTACTGTTTACAGATCAACCCTCTTTTGTATGGTACAAAAAGTAAGTAAGTGAGAGTCTGACCTGTATCTGGTATGCCTACACACTAGTACGAGGGGTTTTCCAAAAGTTCTGTCCAACTTGCCATAACTTTTGCAATATTTAATACTGAAACATGATTTTTGGGTCAGATAATATTGAAGTAATTTGCGAATGATCCTCCAAAAATCAGATCATGGAAACAAAAATAAATGGTTAATTTGTTGCCAGAGAAACCAAAAGTCATGAAATGCGGCCCAGGGCACTTTTAGAGACACAGATTCTCTATATCTCATCAAAAAATTCAATTTTTACCAGGGATACAGGACAGGAAACTTGTTAAAAATAATCCCTAACATTTCCCAAATTCTTAAAATAATGAACTTGACACAGAGTACATTTCCTCTTACCTTATATATCCAATGCCTCATAGTCCTTATATTTAGATCACTGTTCGTGTTTCGTAGACTATTTGCACTTTACGATTGATTTTCCATAAGTTCTGTCCAACCTGTCATAACTTTTGCTAGATTTTATACAGAAAAATTATATTTGGGTCAGTTGATATTGAGGTAATTTTAAAATGATCCCCAAAAAATCAGATCATAGAAGTAAAAATAAATTGTTGATCCGTTGCTATGGAAACCAAAAGTCATGAAATGCGGCTGAGAGCTGGCTAACAGACACATCCTTGATATATCTCATCAAAATATGTAATTATTACAAAAGATATAGCACAGAATATGTTCAAAACATTCATAGCCATGTCACAACTTCACAAACTAATGACTGGGAAACTGAATACATTTTCTCATACTTTCTAACCATGTCTAAATACCTCAGTCGGCATGTTTAGGTCTGTTTTGACATAGTGCAGTCTTCTTTTCTTGGGTTTTCCAATGTGTGTCTCTTCATTCAGAAAAAGTTTGTACAACACCTTCATTTGGTTTCATCACTCAAACTGTCTTCCTTGTATGTATGATAAAGAAGATTCTTACCCTCTCTGCTAGTTTTTATCAAGTAAAATTAAAGAAAGATAGTGGGTTTATATAATGTCATCCTTATCAAAAAAATGTATCTCATAAAAAACTGAGTAACTGCATGAGTGATGGTAAAGTAACTAAGATATGAGAATAACACAAATTTCCATTATTATTAATGATGTTACAATTAACTGATTGTATTTAATGAAAAAAAAAATGAATATACTTCAATTCAATAAGTCAAGACACAGATAATGCAGGCAAGTTTCAAATTCATTTTAAGAGCACTACAAAATCTGGGCCGCATTTCATGACTTCTGGTTTCCATGGCAACAGTTTAAGCATTTATTTTTATTTCTGTGATCTGATTTTTTGGGAATTATTTCCAAATTACGTCAATATTATCTTGCCCAAATATGATGTTTCTACATCAAATCTTGCAAAAGTTATGACTAGTTGGACAGAACTTATGGAAAACCCCTCGTAGTACACAGCATATCGAGAATGGAATTTCAATATTTTTGTTTTTAGCCAGTAAAAGTAAATAATTTTGCTAAAAGACTTTTTGTTATAATTCCCAAGAAAAATGGTGTAATGCAATTCAATTGCCAGGAATTCAAACCTTGATTATTTGTCTTAGTTCAGTGAGATGATGAACCACAATGCAGGCATCCAGTCCGCAGGTTTAAAAATTTTTAGAAAGAGAGCTGCTTGTGTTATTGTTACTAAGTGAGCTGGACTTGGGTTGTTTTGTTATAATAAACTGAACCAAATAAAAAACGCAATACTATTTCAAGGGCTTTATTTTTCTGTATATGATTCAGATTGGCTGGTATGTTTATGCATATGTATAACCAGGTGTCAAAGGACTCATTTCGAAAAAATAACTGAATTCTGACATTTTTTTGCACATCTACATCCATGTTTATAAAATTGGGGTATGGGTAGTGGACCAGGGTATTCAGCACCCCAAAGAGCAAATCTAATGATTCCATGTGAAAGCTTGAAGAAAATTATGCAACAGGCCACACAATTCACTTGTGTTGGTGCTACTTAACTTGTTAAAATTAAGTTTTTTTAGAAGTCAGGTCAGAGTTTATCACACAATGATATTCCAGTGAAGCAATGCAGCTACGGAAACAGGTCCCCAAGCCGCCTGTACAAATGCAATAAAGTGAAAAAGGTTCAGGGTCTTTAAGGTGACTCAAGCATTGTGGTTTGATCATTCAGATTTTTCTAAAATTTTACACAGGTACTCTATGGGACCCATACATTTCAAAAATGAAAAACAAAACAGCATGTTTTGCCTGATGACTGCTTAAAAGTCATAAATTGAGTTTTTGGTTATGTACCACAGAATAAAGCATTACATGCATTTTTCACGCAAAAACGTCAGAAATGTCTTCCCAAGGATTTACACCAATACATTTGCCAGAAATTTGAAGAAAAAGGTTAAAATACTTTTTTCTGTAAGAGCTCAAAGGGCACCAACACACTAATTAATTGCAGATTTTGCATGCATCAATTTTGGCAGAAATCAAATTTTAGGAAAACGATCATACAGATTTTTTTTTAAATTTGCATATATCATAAACAAGTTATTGTTAAACAAATGGCAAAGAATAAAAAAATTTCACCGAGTCATTTTTTTACTGCAGTGCCATGACTGTGCCAATGTCAATTTAAATAAATAAAGACAATTTTTGACACAGTTGACTGAAATTAACTGAGAAAATGTTTTGGATAAAGCTGAGAAGCTGAAACTTTAAAGTAGCATAGAATAGATGTTACTGCATTCAATAAAAAAATAATTATGCTTCTAGCTGCATTAGATCTCATTTAAATAGCAAATTACTAGCTGCTATGCTGTTAAAAAAAGAGAACAGAAAATGGTAACGTCACAACTGTTTCAGGGCCTGCAGCAGTTGTGACGCTATGTTGCTAGGCAACCAGGCTGCTCAGAAGTATGTGCAGTGTACCACGCTTGAGTCACCTTAAAAGACCTCACACAACCTGTATAACAGTCATGGGACAAACAGCAGTGCACTATGTGCAATCCTCATGCTTTTCGTATGGGGGGCAGATGTGTGGTTGAAAGAATAGCAATGTGCAAGGAAGGCACAAAAAATACTGATGTTAACGTCTGTACCGTATGGTGCCCTATTTTCGTCAGGGTCCTATTATCGTCACTTTTAATCAATGTACCCTAATTTAATCAAATTTTTAATCAAATTTTGTGTAGGTAAGGAAAAAAGTAATGATTCTTTAAGTAGAATCACTGTTGCATACATTATTCCATTTGCGGCGTGTATTGCTCTATTGACAACTCTACAATAGCTTCCTAAACTTGGATCAGTCAAAAACACAATATTTTTTGTCATTTTGAGACCAAACTTGCCCTGGGCAGGCCTGGCTTCCTCTGATTTTTAGACCCATCTTTATGCCTCTGCTGCACTTAGTAAAAAAGTGAAAACGAAATAAGTCTCAGAAGCAAGGGACAAATTCAGTAATCAAGTTTGATTTCAGAAATATAAAATGCATGTTTGACTTATTGTTAATTTACTGTGTCGTTTCGAAATCTGACGGATTTAGGACACCCTGGCTAATGATAATAGGACCCTGGGGTCCTAATATCGTCAATATGTCTTTGCTATGAAGAACTGCTCTCAAAACCTTGGGAAATGGTTCATGTCACCTTTTCTTCTGAAAAAATTTGCAAAACGATATTTTTGTTTTCAGGAAGTAAATAGACAACTTGTCATAGTGATGGTATAGCACTGATAACATTTTAAAGTGAACAACTGACGAAAATAGGGCACCATACGGTAGCTGTTACACACGTTATTTTAGGTCTTTTTGACAGAACCTAAGCCTTTTTCTTTCCCAGCTATTGCATAGTCTGTATGATGACTTGTTTCATAGACTCATTGTTGCATTGGAATAGCATTGTGTGTGACAAACTCTGACCAAGTTAGGTGGCACCAACGGAAATGAATTGTGTGGCCTCCAAAAAATAAAAAAAATTGGTTCAACTGGCCCCACCCTCGGGGCCAGTTGAACCATCCATTGGGGCCAGTTGAACCATTGGAAGGATGATTGGTGAAGTGTTGGGCTGCATTCCTTTATTTTTGCTAACAAGTTCAGCTATATAGCATGTTTTGGCTAAATTTGATATGTCTCACAAATTTCTATCTGTGCAAAGAATAGCCTGGGGCCAGTTGAACCAATCGACGGGTTAAACTTTGATAATAAATTTATTTATTTATTTTTCTTTATTCACAAAAGCTATTTTAGAGAGAGAACTTTATTATTTTACTTTTCATTTAAATGTAATTTGAAAGGGACCTTGCAAAAAAAAACGTGCATGGAATGGACCACTTTTTTAAAGGTAGTTTTTTGACATTTACACAAAGTAGGCCTATAGTAGCAGAAATATAATATTTTTGAAGTTCAAGGAGATTCACTTTAAAATTTTAAATAATGGTTAATTTGAGCGCCGCGATGCTATGGCATTGCCATCTTCATGTTATTATTTAGTTGATTTGAGCTCCGTGAATCTACGGCATTTCCGTCTACATGTTGATGTTATTATTTTTTATTCTTTCAGAGTTATATCTATGAAAGGAACTTATGCGTGTCCATCATATCAGTTGGGGGTTGTGCTATAGTAAGCCTGGGGGCGTGCATGTGTTGCCTGAAAAAAGATGCCGTTAAACCGCCACACAGACCTCGTCAGAAAAGACACAAACTCCATAGAGTTGCTTCACGGTAATCTTTTAATTTTGCATATTTATATAGATATATATTAATGTTACTGTGAATGATGAGTAAATTATGAACAAAAGTTTTCTAATAATTACATTTTTGCCGCAACTTGGTAATATTCATAGGGACCTCTAAGCTTATAGATACTTATATTACACATATAATATAAAGGGAGATCACCATTTTTGCAGTGTTAACACACCTATTTCCAGTTAATCATACGCATTCAAATTTGAGTCTATCACCCTGAAATTCTCCACATTTGTAGGAAAATACCCAGTCTTGAACATATGTAAATTTCATGAAGATCCTGCAAGTAGTTTTTCCGTACCGGCTGAAAGAACAAAGCCTATTTCAGCCTTCTCCAGGGCTTGGCTTGAGTCCTATCGGACACCAGCAGTTACCAGGAAATCTCAGATTTTTTGTCATAAAATGACTTGGTCTTAAATAACCAGACCTGCCAGCACCATAAATTTTTCTACAGATATTCCTTGACATAAAATTCAAGTGCTAAGTGCAATATGAATCTTCAGTACTCGTGAGAATTACGTTCCCAGGAAAAATAAAATTTTCTAAAAGGTTCTTTCAGCTTTTGTCAGCCATTTTGAAAGTCATCCTGCAACAAGTACAGAGAGAATCCATAAAAATCTAAAAATCTCACTTTTAGTTAAACATTTTAACATATTAATAAAAATGATTTTTTTCACTTGCTTGAGAAAATTCAGTGTCCATGTAAAAGGCCCTAATCCTACATCAGCCTAAATTTGAGAAATTACTGGTCAGCTGACCATGGTGATGTCATAACCACAACAATAGCAACAATGGCCATGGTGACGTCACCAAAGCAGTTCAGGGCAAGATGGAGGACAGGGAAGATTTGGGGTGACTCAAAGCATGAAAAAAAAGATAAAAAGCTTTCCCATGAATTAATTTGTGAGTGACAGATGACCACTACTGTTCTTTATCGAAGCTTGGGTACTATTCTCACCGGTGAACAACAAAACAAGTCCACAGGTCCACACAAAGTAAGTGTTTTTAGACCAAAACTGATGAAAATTTGAGATTTTCTGGTAACTGCTTGTGCCCCGTAAGTCCTTGGAAAGTGTAAAAACTTGTGGATTTTGTTTGTCCTGTTCAACAAGAACCGCTTGCAGTACCCAGACAAAATTTTACACAGTTTATGCACAGGTGTTTTTGAACAAATCTAGATAATTTTGGAATTAAAATATCAATATGTCTTGCCACAGGATGGTGTCAAAGTTGGCATGTTTTTTGCTAAAAATGGTGATTCCCCTTTAAGTTATATATACTTATATGTTTATTGACCATGCCTTAGAAGCCCCTATGGTAATATTCACGCAGCAAAAACGGCCGAAGGCCATTTTGCGAAGCGAATTGAGCATAGGAGAAGTTTAAAAAATCAGTGCAGTGATGGTCTCAACATCAATAGTCGACAGCAGGAAATTAGGTCAAGTGGGTCCAGCTTCTTATCAATGATTTAGTTTCGAATTTAACAAAACATGACATATTCATATTCAAAAGTGTCTTAAAAATTCAATTTTCTCCAGTAATATTCCCTGTATCTATAATTTTTATGGAATAGTTAATAATAAGCCTTGACAAGCAAAATTAAATTATTAACATGTGATATATTTCATTTCAAAACAGACAACAAGAAAACATAACAAAATTAAAGTTACATAATCTTTGTCAACTGATGATTATGTAACAGTGAGCAATCTACATGCAGCTCATGTTATTGTTTTTTTATCACTACATGTATTATTTAATATCAACAATCTAGTATAGACTTAAATTTGGCAGCTTTCCGTGTTGTGTTTTTTTTACTATTTAGCTGATTATCCAAATCTATTTATCCTTAATCCTATTTATTTCTTTTCCCATATATCTATCTATCTATCTATCTATCTATCTATCTATCTATCTATCTATCTATCTATCTATCTATCTATCTATCTATCTATCTATCTGTCTATCTGTCTATCTATCATCTATCTAACTATATATTCTATTTTGGATCTATTTCGTCTTTCTTATAGTTTCCAGTCTAAAGTTCTCTCTATTTTTTATATAGGCCTATCCAACTTTCAATTTGTTTGAAACAGTAACATAACTGCCTTTCATAAATTGAATATGAAATACATGTAAATTTAATGAAAGCTATGGTAACACTACATGTATAAGGCCTAAGTGCTGCGCGAATTTCATGGCTGCGCCATCTATATATTACTGGTTAGTACGTAAATTGTCTTTTCTCTAAGATCGGTTGCTCTGCCTTCAATGACCCCCCAAATGCACTTAATGACCTGGATTTATTAAATGGATACACATGGAAATAAATAAACTTTGTTGTTTGCTATCAACTTTCAGACATCATCGGCGTCATCAGAATTTGTATTAAATATATTTTCTGGTTTCCTTTTTCAGTGATCCAAAACTTGACAAGATGCTCAATGCCCCTGTTATAAAAACTAAGGTAACTAGACCCTCAGTTTGCACCTGTGGGGCAGCACCAAACGGCTCAGGTGAATCAGCATCTGTTGCCTGTAGTGAACAAACAAGTCAAGAATCAGCACCGGTTGTCTCAGCTGCACCATTAAGTCACGAATCAGCATCAGTTGCCTCAGCCGCACCGTTAAGTCATGGATCAGCAGCAGTTGGCACAGGTAAACTTTCAAGTCATGGATCAGCATGCTCAGGTAGACTATCAAGTCATAGATCAGCATCAGTTGCTACAGGTCCGCCATGCAGCCATAGATCAGCATCAGTTGCCTTGGTGGGATCAAGTCATAGATCAGGATGCTCAGGTAGACTATCAAGTCATAGATCAACAGGTCGACCATGCGGCCATAGATCAGCATCAGTTGTCTCAGCTGCACCATCAAGTCATGGATCAGTATTAGTTGCCACAGCTGCACAATCGAATCTTGGATCAGCTTCAGTTGCCTCAGCTGCACCATCAAGTCAAGAATCAGCAGTTGTTGCCTCAGCTGCCCCATCAAGTCATGGATCAGCATTGGTTGCCTCAGCTGCCCCATCAAGTCATGGATCAGCATTAGTTGCCTCAGCTGCCCCATCAAGTCATGGATCCGCATTGGTTGCCTCAGCTGACGCATCAAGTCATGGATCAGCATTGGTTGCCTCAGCTGCCCCATCAAGTCATGGATCAGCATTGGTTGCCTCAGCTGCACCATCAGGTCATGGATCCGCATTGGTTGCCTCAGCTGCCCCATCAAGTCATGGATCAGCATTGGTTGCCTCAGCTGCCCCATCAAGTCATGGATCAGCATTGGTTGCCTCAGCTGCACCATCAAGTCATGGATCAGCATTAGTTGCCTCAGCTGCACCATCAAGTCATGGATCAGCATTGGTTGCCTCAGCTGCACCATCAGGTCATGGATCAGCATTAGTTGCCTCAGCTGCACCATCAAGTCATGGATCAGCATTAGTTGCCTCAGCTGCACCATCAAGTCATGGATCAGCATTAGTTGCCTCAGCTGCACCATCAGGTCATGGATCAGCATTAGTTGCCTCAGCTGCACCATCAAGTCATGGATCAGCATTGGTTGCCTCAGCTGCACCATCAAGTCATGGATCAGCATTGGTTGCCTCAGCTGCCCCATCAAGTCATGGATCCGCATTGGTTGCCTCAGCTGCCCCATCAAGTCATGGATCCGCATTGGTTGCCTCAGCTGCACCATCAGGTCATGGATCAGCATTAGTTGCCTCAGCTGCACCATCAAGTCATGGATCAGCATTGGTTGCCTCAGCTGCACCATCAAGTCATGGATCAGCATTAGTTGCCTCAGGTCGGCCATGCAGCCATAGATCAGCATCAGTTGTCTCAGCTGCACCATCAAGTCATGGATCAGCATTAGTTGTCTCGGCTGCACCATCTAGTCAAGAATCAGAAGTTGTTGCCTCAGCTGCCCCATCAAGTCGTGGATCAGCATTGGTTGCCTCAGCTGTACCATCAAGTCATGGATCCGCATTGGTTGCCTCAGCTGCACCATCAAGTCATGGATCAGCATTAGTTGCCTCAGCTGCACCATCAAGTCATGAATCAGCAGTAGCTGCTGGAGCTGCACCATCAAGTCGTGGATCAGCATTAGTTGCCTCAGCTGCACCAAGTCATGGATCAGTATTAGTTGGCTCTAGAGGACCGTCAGCAGCAACAGTTGATTCAGGTAGAGTATTAGTTGGCACAAATGGACCGTCAAGTTACTCTGGCACTCCAAAATTACAAGGCTCAGGTGGACCATTAGTTTTCTCTTATGGATCAAAATCAATTGGCTCCAGTGAATCATTACGTTGCTCTTGTGAATTAGCACTGGCTTGCTCACATGGACCATCAAGTTGTGAGTTAGCGTCAGGTGCCTTAAATGGAACATCAAGTTGCGATTGTGCATCAGCGCTGATTGGCTCAGTACCTATGGTTATTGGTGGATCATCGACACAGAAAGGGGGACCAGAAATACACTCAGGTAGGGTAATTAAACTTAATTTCGACACTGCCTTAATTTTGACACCATTTTGTAGGCATAAATTTGATATTTTCTTCTTCTTTTTTCACAATACTATGAAAATAAATAAGGCCAATTTACAAAAATGCTGCTTACATTTAAGTACAGTCCAAAATTGCATTCATAAAATCAATCTATTTTAAAATCCCTTAGTTGAGCCAACAAACTGATGAAAATATTAGAACAACCACATGTGAAATTTTAGTCCATTCTATGAATTTCACAGCTCTTACAGTTGATTTGAAGAAGTAACCTTTTTTCTATGATGTCATAGCTGCCTTTTATTAAGCATCAGCTACTACAGCTGATCGCTTATTACGATTGTCGTTTTCGTCGCAGGCAGGCTGTTACATCACAACGTCCACGATTTCTCTATCAATCTGACGAGTTAACCAACCAAATTCCTCCTGGACCTTTATTAGCCCCTAACCACGAGACAGTGTTATATTCCGAACATACGAGTGCCTATATCTTCTGATTCAAGCCATTTTATTTCCCTCCCCATCCCGCGCATCCTTCCTCGTCCACCATTTTTTCTTGACTGGCGTTGTCGGCCAACTTCGGCATCTGACGGAAACACCCGAAGTATCAAATGCTCTTTTTTTGAGTTTCTCATTTGTCAATTTTAAATATTTCCTCCTTAACACAGTAACTTTATGCCTACTACAAACTATTTACACCTGTTTTCATAATTTGAAGTAATTTATTTAAAAAATAAATAAAAAATTTGGTCAGCCAATCAGGTCACGGCATTTTTCTGGGATTCCAATATGGTGGACGAGAGGAACAACATTTTATGTTTGCTGACAAATTTCAGCTGGACTGATAATATACGGCCTTACACATGATTGTCAGGTATTTAAAGTTATGAAGTAAGGCGTAATTGGCGTTTACTACAGAAAAATATTTTTTCAAAGCAACTTTGGGTCTATTCAGCCCTGATTTATCATTGTTCTCTAATATCGCTCAAGCGTAGATCGCAAAAATGCACTGTAGCGGTCGCGGTAAAAAGTGCGTAAATCACCTAGAAACTTAATCAATGCGGTTAAATGACCACAGTGATACAGCTGTTAGGTGTACAGAAATGACAGACCCCATTTTCGAAAGCTCAGGTGAATATCTGTTTTCTAGGGACTATTTAGTTGTTGTTTTCCTTCTTCTTCTTGAGACTATATATACTTATGTATAAGCAGCTATTCAACAACAGCAATATGACCACAGACACCATGTCCATGGGGTGTACATCCAGTACGTAGAATGAAAATCAAATTCCTGCTGAATCCTGCCACAACAGTAGTTTTTCCTCCTATCATTTTATCTAACATAACAGCTAGATCTTTCACATTTCAAGCAATTTTTTTTATTTCTGCAGCTGATGCTTTACATGCTATGCATGGTATTTTTTTCTAATTACCATACTAATTACCATGCTCGCCAACTTATATTGCATTTTCCACAATACCATAAGATCTCTCCTTATAAGGTGAAAAACCAACAAACAAATCAAATTCATCCTTTCAAAGTATGTTTTCGGTGCGTAATTCAACACTGGTATCTATATTTTGTGACGAGCAGTTGTACGCTTGCAGACACCTACAAAATCCCAAAGTTTTCAGGAAATTCAACAAATTATATATATATATATATATGATATTTTTCACTATTATGTCCTTTACCTTCATGGCAAATTTTCATTTATTTAGTTTTTAATGAATTTGAACCTGAAAAACCAATGACGACAAAGTCCACATTGTCGGGGCTTAAAAATTACCTGAAATCTGGAGTGCCAATGATATGGTTGTCTGGTGCCAGGTAATTTGCACAGGTGACCATTGGTGATAGCATTAAGGGTGTCGAAATTGGGTTAATTACTCTTTTTGAAAAGTATATCATACAGAATGAGGTAAAGGGTCCAGCGTCCAGGTGGGGTTTTGCCCCTGTTAGGCTACTAGCCTACATCCATTAATAATAGATTTACACAACAAAATCCCATGAGAAATTTGACCAATATTGATGTTAGGGCACGTCAGTGTGACTTCACAGACGTTATTGTGATGTAAGGTGGGGTAAGGATGCCAGCTGACTTAGTTGTCAGCGGGCAAGCATTAATCTTAAGTCTTTGAAATTCAGTAATTTAGTAATTCATGACCCCTATGCTTACATGCCAGGTCTTAGGACTTTCACAATCTGCGCGAGTAAAGTATGCATCATTGTCATGATTCAGTGCTCCTGACAAAGTTGGAAATATTTGGGCCAGAATAATTTCTATAGTTTGATTACATAGGGGAGAGTGGGGCATAACTACCCCCCCCCCCCAGGGTAGGTAAAATATCGTTAGTGCGGGTGATTTTACTTCTGTGAGACACCTTTTTACTGAAAGGGGGAGCAAGTGAAATGCAGAACAAAACTTAGTTTGTTTACTTTTTAGGATTTTGAAGCAACTTCATCTTGTTTTGCATGTGACAGTATTTGTGGTGATAGGCATGGTGATAGGCATTGTGTTGGTGCATATTCAGACTGATTTTTAAATGGGATTTAACTGTCATTAAATCACGTCATGAGTGATAATAGGAGTAGTTGCTGTTTTAACCCAATATGGGGCATAACCACCCGCCCCTGGAAAAAATACAGTAGGGGAGTGACAGAAACCGAAGGGTGGTTTCCAAAAATGTACTGTAAATGTGTGACAAACTTGGGAAGGGTTACCATAGATAATGTCATTTGGGCTGTCTTGAAAAACATAAAGATTAGAATGAATGGGGTCCCCGCGAAGCTTATCTGCCAGGGGGAGCTGTGACGCAACTGAGTCTTACTTAACTAGGTCACGCTGACACAGTTCCATGCGTCTTTGCTGCAGGTGCATTGACAGAGCGGAAAATCACTCTAAATGGCGTTGTTCTGTTGGATATAGCCAAGAATAATTAATATGAAGCTAAATTTCAATTAATAAACAAGCACTGAACTTACTTGGTCAGCCAAGCAAGGTGCCAGGCCGACATTTGTGTTGCCGTGGGCCCAGATTGTGTTATCTCTGCACATCACAGCACATGTTGCTCATGCTGCAAGGGCAGAGCTTTGAGGGGGGCTGATTGTGTTTATCTTACAGCTGGTCTCTGAATGTCTAGGCCTAATATTCTGATAATAAATTGTTGCATAGATCGCATCATTACAGCTGATCTCCTAGAGGGGTACTATGTTCAAGTGTGCACCTATGCTCGGCTCAGTAGGCCCCCTTTTTCAACTGAAGAATTCCTAGAGTTGGGTAAAAAAATCTGGCATAATTCCTAGAGTTGGCCCCTGAATTTAATTATGAATTTATGAAATTGTGATGTTATTTTTTGGTGAAAATCATGGTTAATATCTGGAAAAAAACAGGCAAATACTCTTGCGTCGACAAAAAAAATCCTAGAGTCGGGGTATTTTAGCTATGACCGACTGCCTAGCACTGGGTCTGGTTGCCGAACTTCCAGCCTAGCATACATGTGGGAAAAAAATTGAGTACCCCCCCCCCCAGGGCTGATCTGCACTTTCAGGATTTCTAATAGGCCTACTATAGCCTACTCCCCAGGGGCCTACTATCTAAACTTTATTGCAACCAGTCTACATAAATATAGCCCTACATAGGCCAAGCCTTTTATATTTCTAGGATTCTAAAAAAATATGACTTAATAATTCTATAGGCCTCATATCTGAATTTCTACACGCAAGCTAAACTGTCACTATTAAAAAGGACCATTTAGAATTTATGAGTGGGGGTCCCTAACCATTGGCAAATGGCCCCTTGAAATGGGGAATTAGCCCAGGGCCCATGACATTGAGGGAGCCCAAAGTGACCAAAAAAAGCTCAGAAAATTATTTTGAAGTTTTTCAGAGAACTTTAAAGAAAAAACAATTATTTAAACCTGCAACGAAATAGGCCTCGTTTCACTTTTAATCGATTGGTCAAGGTACCGGATTGATAGATTTTTCCAGCCAATTCCTAGTACAACTATGAGGGCTTCTGAAATAAATACCTACATATCCATGGTTGCTTTATTGGGGTAATGAGGTTCCAAAATTTTCATTTTGATAGTTGTGTCCCAGTATATTCTCCAGAACGTTTAATTTAAAGGCAGACAGAGGTATTATACTGTAGGCCGAATATTGTCAACTTGAGACAGGTGGAATTGAGGCTGAGAGAATTTTACTGTGAAAAGTGGAAAAGTGAAATCAACAGAGCAGATAGTGTGAGAGGATAGGGGAGAAATAAGTTAAGAACATACAGACATTTAAAGCATGAGTTTGGCACTGCTGAATATATGTGAAACATCCGTTCCTGACCAAACAACAACGTAGCGCCTTGGCAAAATTCCGTTGTGGTGTTGCCCCTCTAAGACTTGAGATTGGTCGATACGAAGGTTTGCCTGAGGAGGAAAGACTGTGTCCCTTATGTAATAAGGAAACAGAAAATGAAATACATGTGATAACCAAATGTGATATTTATGATGATCTGAGGAGTATTTTGTATGATGGTGCTGTTGCTGTTAATGTAGAATTTATCAATTTATCTGATTTCGACAAACTAAAATTCCTATTCACTGATGTTAACATAATTAAATTAGTAGCCAAGACCTGCGTATCAATCTTACTTCAACGTCAATTGCTTTTATATAACTGATTAATGACTATGAATGTTTTTTTTGTTTTTTTTAATGATACACCCGTGTTTTTAACTAGTCATTTTCGCTTTTTTTTCTTTTTTTATAAAATTCACACCTTTACATGTGTTTTTAGCCGTTATTATAAAATGTATAGTCTCATAATTCTACTTTAGAATGGCCTTGTTTTTAAAAATGTTTTTATGTACTTTCTATGATAAGGGTGAGACTTTAATAAAATATTTTGACTTTGACTTTGACTATAATTTAATTTCGAAATTGATATTACAGGATAGCAAACTCTGGAAATAAATAGCTAGATTCATGATACCCCCCGACAGCTGCCTTTGCGCATTGTTAAGGCTAATCCAAGCCAGTAATACTGTATGTCTTTGATCTAAATGATGGGAACTTCTTTTTCCTGAATCGCACTGAGTGTCTGACATAGGCCTATAAATGCTTTACTAAAAGAATGCATAGTTATTAGAATTTTTTACATCGTGAGGGCGAGCCAGCTTTTTTAAAAACAGAATAAAAATAAATCTAGGAAACTGTGTATTCTCATGTTGCACTACTCTTGTAACCATCTTTCTGCCTGCTCTGTCACTCTTGCCTCCTCCTAACAGGTGTGAATTCTTCCCTCCCCTCCCTCATCTCCCGCCCTCTTCCCTTCTGTCTCTCCCTGATCCTTTCCTTTTCTCCTCTTCCTTCCCTCCCTCCTCTTTCTTCTCTCCTTCAGCCTCTCCTTCCTCTTCATTTGGTCCCCCATCATGTTCCTGTAATCTCTCTTCCTCCTCTCTCCCTGCTGAAGCCTCCCCCAGTTCCTTATCTTATTCCTCCTGTCTTTCCTCCATTTTCTCAGCTCTCTCCTCCTCTAACTCTCCCTCTTCTTCCTCCTCTCCTTCCTTGCCCTCCTCTTCGTCATTTGTTCCCTCGTCATCATCCTTTGCTCCCTCCTACTCCATCCTCCTCTTCCATCTCTCCCTCATCCTATTTAATTCAATGGCAGGGGCGTATATTTTTCATTTTGTATGGGGGGATGATTTCAGGGATCGCAAACTTCGCTCGTGGCCAAACAGGCCGAAAGTCGCGCAGTGGTAGATTTTGAGGGCCACTCTAGGGCCCAAAAGCCAATATATTACAGATTATCGAAGGTTAGTTTTGAGACTTTTTTTTCCACACAACATGCAACTGGCATTATGGAAAATTGCTAAATATGACAGATAATTGTCAAAACCAAGTATTTGTAATTTGAAATTCTTGGGGGGATAATCATAATATGATCATCCCCTGCAGGTTCATCCTAGGGGGGATGCATCCCCCAATCCCCGCCCCCAGGATGTATGCCCCCAGGATCTACGCCCCTGTTCATTTGCTGACTCCTCCTCGTCATTCTCTTCCTTCACTTCATCCCCCTCATTCTTTGATCACTCCTCTTCTTAATTTGCTCCCTCCTCTTCCATCCGTCCCTCCTCTTCATTCGCACCCTGGCTCTTTCTCGTCATCTGTTCCCTACTCACCCTTCTCCTCTTCTCTCTCTCCTCCTCATCCTCCTTCTCTCTCTCAACCCTATCTATTCAACTACTTTCTCCACCTCCTCCCTCCCCTCAGACTCTTGAGTCTCCCTCTTCCTTCTCTATCTCTTCAGGACTCCCCTCCTCCTCTTCCTTCTCACTCATACTTT
Source organism: Platynereis dumerilii (assembly GCA_026936325.1). NCBI lineage: Eukaryota > Metazoa > Annelida > Polychaeta > Phyllodocida > Nereididae > Platynereis > Platynereis dumerilii. The sequence goes on along the minus strand of JAPTHN010000002.1, from coordinate 13,635,330 downwards.
CCCTCCTCCTGTTCCTTCTCCCCCAACTCCATATCATCATCATCTTCTCTCCCCTCATGCTTCCAGGTTTCCTCATAGCCTAATGACGTGGGTTTAAATCTCATCCCGATAACTCACTTTAGTCCGAATCCATGGGACATTACATGAAAGTGGCTTGTATCCAGTTTTCTATGCTGGGTCAACTGAAGACCCTGGGCATCCCTGAATTAATAGGGTTGCTGCTGATGACTTGGCAGTATTTAGCAAAATCCCAAAATTGGATACAATAAGTCCCGTCCCGCCCAGTCTTCTCATTTCATCATCATACGGCGGCACCAAAAATATAAAAACATAGGCTGCGCAGCAGCAAACCTTCAGCGAATAACACATTTAGAAGATTACAATTACATCATAAAATTGGTGTGTTTACCAAATTCTGTATATTATAGGTATGCAACAGTGGTCGAGTAATGGCGTTCTATTATCTGTTATTTGCCTGCTGCCCTGCGATCTACCTGTGTGCTTGCCAGGGTTTGTAAAAGCAGGGAAAGGCCTTATTATACTAATTTACTTATATTATGGTACGGTTTTATGCATGCACCAATTTTTTTCCGATCATTCAAAAAGTGTTAAATACAAGTCAAAAAGCACTGCTACATTTTATAGGTGATACGTGTAGGAAATGGCATTGCTGTATATGCAATAGTGGGCACGTTTTGGCTCCAATAAGAAAATAAGTATTTTTAATATTTTTTCTCAATATTACAAAAAGTATAGAATATGTATCAGTCAGACCATGAAAAGGCACAACTAAACCACATAAGTCATATGTGTACCAAACTTTATCCATGTACATGCAATAGTGACCAAGCTTTGGGCCAGAAACAAAAATTTTTTTTTTTTCAATATTTCAAATAGCATTTAAGATTTTCCACCAGACCTTTCAAAGGGCACAACTAGACCTTATGGGCCATGTGTGTACCAAACCTTATCCATTTACATGCAATAGTGACCGAGTCTCAGCCCAAAAAACTAAAAAAATACATATTTTTCTATTTTCCAAATTTATGCAAAAAGTATAGAATATCCATCAATGAGACCATCAAAAGGCACAACTAGACCATATAGGCCACATCTGTACCAAATTTCATAAGTGCACATGCAATAGTGACTGAGATTTGGCCCGGAAACGAACAAAAATAATTTTTATATTTTCTCAATTATTTCAAAAGGTATTGAATATCGATCAATTAGACCATCAAAAGGCACAACTAGACCATACAGGCTATATGTGTACCAAATTTCATCCATGTACACTCAATAGAGGCCGAGTGCTGGCCCGGAAACGATCTATCCGCCCACCGCCCGACCACCCGCCCGCCCGGCGGACGGACAACATTTTTACCCAAGTGATTACAATACCTTCTTCGAACTTCGTTCGCTGAAGGTAAAAATGTGCAGCTCTCTCCACAGAGATGGTGGTTGAGCTGCCCTGGCTGATTTGGGGTACACCAGAACAGTACAAGTCAAGTCCCCTCCTTCTCTTCCTTCTCAGTCTCTTCCTCCCCTTCTCCTCTTCTTTCTCTCCCAGACTTTCCCTCCTTGCCTTACTGGATAAATATAGCACCCTGCAGTCCAGTTGTGACACCTGAACTTGATGCACAGGATATTTCACCTTTGATTGATTGATTGATTTTATTTTGGTCTGTTATTTGGAAGTTACAGTGATGAAGAAACAACATATAAAGTGACTAATAAATAAAAGATCACGTATGGCACATGCATGAATGTGTACGCGTCTGCATTTATAAAATGGGATTTTTAAGTGATTTTTTAAGTGAAACTTAAAGGACCCAGGGGCGTATCTATAAATGGCCTGAGGGGGGGCCAATATATTTGGTGAATACGGGGCGCTCCGGGGCTTTTCCTATCTCTTCCATGTTAATTTTGGGCCTGAGGGGGGGGGAGGCATGGCCCAATGGCCCCCCCTCTAAATACGCCACTGAATTTTAAGGACCCCAGAAAAGCAAACAATGTTATCAGGTCAGGCTGTGCCTAAAAAATAAAGTATAAAAAAGTGTATATAATATATAATATATATATATGCAATAATTTCCATGAGTGATGCTCAGATCAAGATCTGTGTACTAGGCTTATAGGGCCACCAAAAAGAAGCCAACAAATTCTATGTGCTCTCACGTGAATTCGGAGCAACCTGAGTGCTGTTTTTAGCTGTATTGTCCTTAGTCCAAGATATTCTTCAGTGTTTCATCAGAAATTATTTTTATTTCAACTGTGCCAAGCCCCTGAATATTCATTCCTAAATCAAGCAACATTTTCTTAAGGAAAACATCCACCAGAAATTATTAATTTCAAGACAGACCAGACAGAATTTTATTTCACCAAATGGAGCAAGAAATTTTTTTAAATTTCTAACTAAGCTCCCCCTGGATATTCAATGATTTCGCCCTAAGCAGGGGCGGATCCAGAAATTTGGGAATGGGTGGGGGAGCTTCAAAGTTCAGTGATGGGACTATCAGCCACCTCAAGGCCTCTCCAGCCAGCCCAAACTTGTGGCTGCCATCACGCCATGTTGACCACGTTCATGATGTTATAGGCCTGTTATAGGCTCAAAATAACTCTTTACATAACCCTGTGGTATATAGAATGTGTTTGTGTGATAAAATAAGCTTTGTAAATTTTTCTCTTTAGTTCTGCAAGATGTTGAAGGAATCGCGGGCGGCAGGGTCGGTCAGATGAAAAAGGGCAAATTGTGACAAAAATTAAATAGAGAGTCACTAATAATTTTGAATATATATATTTACTAATGTGTGCCTAAATTAGTGAAATAAGGCTTAAAAACGTTTTTTTTCCTTTAAGATCTAAAAGGGCACCCTTGCCCCCCTGCCCCCCTTGGACAAGGGCAGGAGGGGCAACTGCCTCCTGTTCGGGCACCCCTGGGCCATCAGCTTTAGTGGTACCTAAGTACTAGGCTAGCCCAACTTGAGCACTTAAATTATCTTCCTGGTTCAATTTAAAATTTACTGCTTCAACTGACTGCCAACTTCTATTTCTATTCAGTTGATTACTTCAGGTCTTAATTGGACTTCATACCATGACATTTTACATTTAAAATGTTGTCAATGTATAATCTCTGTATGCCTGCTATACCTGGATACCGTAAGATTCTGGTTCATATTGAATATGTTTTATTTGCATTTGACAGAGAAACATGAGATTCTAAACATGCCATTGTTACTGTATATCCCAAAATTGTTAAAAAGTACTTGGTTGGTCTCTAAATGCTGTATATTGAGAAGTAAGCTTACTGTAGTAATGTGAAATTTACTTTTTCTATAGGTTTCTGAAGTTAACGATTTTTTTTGCGTGAGCACTTTTGGTCAAACTGTCGATTTCTTTGCATGGCTAGCTGGGGAATATTCCTGGCTCTGTGATGCTTTTTAAATTTTGTAAATCGGTTGAGTATTAAGGTCAGGAGAGCAGTTTTTGTGACTCAAGTCACTGCTTCTCCCACTGTTCTGCTGCCTGCATGCAGCGTCACGTCACCATTCTGGGACTGAGTTGACGTTCAGCGCCCCCTATAGGTAATGGCGGCGCGCGGAGACCTCATTGGCGGGGGGAGTCCCGGGAAGGAATATCTCAGAAGTCATTACCAGAGCAAAAGTGAGGACACTGACATGGTTTGGTACTTCCCAATTCAAGAGCACCTGCATTTTTCATCAGAATGGGACATAGTAGGCCTATCCTTCCAGATATGGAAATCCTCTAGTTACTTTTGTTCGAAGTACCTTGGGAGGGGGGGGGGTTATGCCCCATGGGGTGGGTGGTTATGCCTCAGGTATGGGGCATAACCACCCACCTGGTACCAAAAAATCGTTCATATCCCTGTGCTATAAGGGAGAGTCATTTGGTGCTGCGGGTAGGGGATATGACTGTTCTCTAAAAGTGTGTCATATTGACAATTTCAGTTCTTAATTGTGTTGGTAATTATCATCCTATGAGACATTTTATCTTAAGGCGGTGGCTATGCCCCACTCTCTCTTACTCATAAATTTCTCCCCTATATATCAATGACGTACGACAGGACCTTTTTCATATTATGAAGCATGTGCTACAGCAAATGTAACTACCTATAATAATTAATATTGCTTCTTCTACGACGTAAGCATATTTCATATATCTCAATTTCCTTTCTTTTCTTGCGGTATAAACAATGCAATGGACACTAGTTATTTATGATGAAGTGACAATGTACACCGTGTAGTCCCCATTATAGGCACACACATACAAAAAGAGGGGTCCAAAAAAGGGCACCCTCTGCTTCTGGACTAGGATGAGCTCTTTCCTGTAGGAGGTTACTTTGCCATGTCAAGTTTATTATATTCCAGGAGAATGCAAAAAATATTCCCTTTGGAGAAACATCTCGGAAATTGACCAATTTTCAGTCGCTCCTATAGGGAATTAAAAATTATAAACTTTAAAGGCTTTATGCAACCTCTAAATATTAACCGATTTGGCTGAAATATTACATGTGTTTGTATCATTATATGATCATCAATTTTGTCTTTGAAATATGGGCTTTTTTAAGATTTGATTATTTGCATACAATTTTGGACCACCCTACTGTAAATATGATGTGTCCATCAAATAACCTGACGTGCAGAAATCACTGCATTCATGTAGTGCCTAATGGTGATGATACCGTGTACATATCACATCAAGGGACAGGTTGGCATCATGCATAATTGCACATGCTTACTATAGTAATTTTGATTATGCCTGGTACTGGAAAACATTCTGGTTACTTGGATATACCTTTATCAAACATAACATGCTTTGAAGAGTTTCTTTTTAAAAAATAATCTCAGGCGCTCTTGGAACATTGTCAGAAGTACCTACGGCTTGTACAAGGAGTTCTACAAAGTCAGACGCAGGATCGATCAAATGTGATGGAAGCGTTAAATCAAGCCAAGACATTCAAACAGTTTCAACAGTTTCTTGTGCCTCTATTGCTCCTGATGAGCATAAATCCGCAATATCTATAAATGTGGTTGATTCCTCAACTGTCCAGTCTGGTTCTACTCGGCAATTATCCAGTAACAACAGCTACCTTGTTTCTGGAGTATCTCTACCTCTTCAACTGAAGTATCAAGAATCCCTCACCGATGCAACCAAGTCAGAAATGTATGATGCCTCGCAAGCAAGTAGAAAGTTAAAGAAAGCTTAAGTCAGTCTATAGAACACTGACAAGACATGCGGATGAGTGTCTCATTGCCACAATGTTGGAAATGTAATAAACTTGTTGTAAGTTTCTTATCTTTCTAAAATGATTGTATTACATTTTTAGCGTGTATGTGTACCTTTTTTGAAGGAAACCCATTAATACTGTTCATCCTTTAAATTAGAAATATGGTGAAGTGAGAAGCTCATTAAAAATTGTGGGATGCGGTTGCAAAAAACAACAAAATTTGTTTATTTTTTTTGAGATCATCACCAATTCACCATTGTCTAATGCAGTGGTGCAGGATGATGTCAATTCCTATTGTTTAGGCCTAACTATTGAATAGGCCCTAGTGTGATCATGCCGTTTGTTACTTGAATGAAATATAATGATGCAGAAACATGGGTATTATTATATTGATATTAATTGCCCACTTTTGATTCAGTTTTAAGCCTATGAAAAGACTTTATTACACAACACATAGTTACTGTCATCTTTAAAAGTATGCCTATTGAGCTTTGTTGCTCTTTTTTTTTCAGTTTTGACACCAACATCAAGGGTTGTATAACAGGCAAGAAAAAGTTGATCGATTTTTCACCGAATATTGCTCTGTTGAAGCTCCAGCATGGGCTCTTACGATTCATAATTATCCAAAGAGTGACTCGCCCTGATGTATGATAATATTAGCCTGTTCAGAAACCTATTTATTTGGAAATTTTACTCTACTGACTTGAGATATCTGAAGACATGTAGTGTGCAGTGCTGATTCTAGTTCTGATTCACAATGTGATGGTGTTTCTGTTGTCCAAAATGCAGACATATGTTTGTAACAGGGTAAGCTATGTCAAATAAAATCTACATTGTTTATAAAATGAGAGTTTTATCATTTGTAAATGACTTAGAGCTATTAAGCCTACATCGTTCCCCCATGGCCCAATGGTCAAGACTGCTTGACCACTGGCTTTGAGGGCGTCGGTTCAAATCTCATCCCGGGAACTCACTTTAGTCCGAGCCCATGGGACATTAAATGGAGGCGGGTTGTATCCAGTATTCTATGTTGAGGCAACTGAAAGACCCTGGGCATCCCTGAATTAATAGGGTATGTTCCAGACTCCCAGTCTTCTCATCTCATCATTGTTTAGACAACTAGAACGTCCGTTTAGTTAATAAATGTTTAATCCAAAACATCACACATGTCGCAAGTTACAATCATCATCATGGCGTCGTTTTCCCCATCTCACCTTCTCACGTCGGACGCGAGATTAGCTCGTAGCCCTCTGGTGTTGACATTACGAAATACTATTGGTAAACATCTTCCCCTTTTACCAAACTACTTTTAAGATCAAAGTTTGAAATCTAATTAAACTGATTACAATTTAAAATTGAATTGAGATTATACATAATATAGTTGTGAACAGTTTTAACAACATAACTAACACCTACTCTGTACTACGTAATATTCATTATTAAAATAATAATGTCAATCCGTTTAACAAAGTTGGCACCTTAAAGGGACTACGGCAACTATAAAGTGAACAGCAATAAAATACTTCAAATACAACAGAAATCGCACAATTATCAAAATTGTCTATTTACACTTCATTGAAATGAACAGATTTTTTTTTCTTTTGATCCAAGTTCATTAGTCACTGAAACGAGCAGGTTTGTTTATTTGGCAACCTGAAGCCAACCGGGTAAGTCTGGGAGTCAGTGGTACTGGAGCCTTCGAAGGCTCGATCGGTGATGGGGCTGGGGCATCTTGCACACTACTTGGCTGCATTTCGGTCATACTGTCTGGCACAGAAACGGATGTCTCAGGAACCGGTACAAGATGGACTCTGTTCCGTCTCTGTACTCCTGTGTCAGTGTTCACCAAATATGTGCGGTTTTCCGGGTCTCCACTCACAACAATCCCAGATCTTTTCCACTTATCATCAGCTCGTACAAGCACCTGTTCACCCGAAATAAGGGGTTTTAAAGGACGGGCACCATGTCGTCTGTCATAATTAATTTTCGCTTTGGTCTTTGACTCGCCGTCGGACTTGCGGATATTGGCATCATCTGGAGTTTTGGGCAACAGGGCAGAGGGAATGATCGGAATTCTTGTGTTTAAGATTCTTCCCACAAGGGCAACTGAAGGGGCGACCCCTGTGGAACTGTGCTGGGTCGTCCGATAGTTCAACAATGCCACATCTGGGGATGCCGTCGAAAGGATATTCTTTGCAATTTTCACGGCACTCTCCGCCTCGCCATTCGCTTGAGCAAAGTAAGGGCTGCTTGTTGTGACTTCAAATCCATAATTGTCAGCAAAATTTCTAAACTCCGCAGACACAAACTGAGCCCCATTGTCACAGTGGAATTCATCAGGAATTCCGAAAGTAGCAAAGATTTGTCGGCACTTGTTAATCACAGCAGCTGAGCTAATTGAGGTTAAACGTCTGATCTCTATCCATCGGCTGTAATAGTCTATCAAAATAAGGTAGTTCTGATTGTCATGCAAGCACAAGTCTGCTCCAACTTTCTCCCATGGGCGAGACGGTAATGGGGTTGGAACTAGGGGCTCTGATCTCTGAGCTGGCCGTTTTTCAACGCAAACTACACATGACTCACACAACATTTTAAGCTCCCCTCGAATTCCTGGCCACCAGACGCAACGAAGTGCATTACTCCAACACTTCTGGAATCCTTGGTGGCTTTCATGCAGACGTCCCAGTATTTCAGAACGTTGGGACCGTGGGACGACCAGCCTTTGTTGATACACCAATAATCCATCGGCCACCGATAGCATATCCTTCACTTCATGGTAAGCTTTTAAATGGGGCGGTATAGCACTAACAACCGGCCAGCCATTAATCACGTAATTTATAATTTCACCAAGTTCACTGTCATGTACTGTGGCCTGCCTTAACTTAATCATCCGACCACCGGACACTGGAAGCTGACCAATGATAGCATCAACGTCGACTGCGATCTCACTAGCGAGACTTTCACACGCTCGACTCTCAGACTCTTGTCCAGTAGCAGGATTCCTTGACAAAGCGTCGGCTATTACCAGTTGCTTTCCCGGCTTATGACTGACAATAGGATTGAACTGCAATAACCTGATCAGCAATCGTTGGCACCGCAACGGGACCTGGTCCAATGGTTTCCGGTCAATCAAAGGCACCAGGGGCTTGTGGTCAGTCCACAACTCAAATTCCGGAAGACCTACGATGTACTTCCTAAACCGCTCGCAGGCCCATGTGGCGGCCAGGCACTCTCGTTCAATTTGAGAATAACGTTGTTCAGCTTCATTTAGGGCCCTGGAAGCGAATGCAATGGGTGATAATCCGGCCTCAGTCTTCTGTAACAATACTCCGCCCAGACCGTAACTGCTAGCATCGGCACTTATCACTATGTCTCTTTTCACGTCAAAATACTTCAAAGACGGCAGGCGAGTAATCATATCCTTGACTGTCTCAAAGGCCAACTGCTGTGGTTGTCCCCACATAAACACAACACCTGACTTTAACAGATCTGTCATGGGCTTTATGGCAGTAGCGAGTCCATCAATAAACTTTGACAAATAGTTAATCATTCCACACAAACTTCTGAGCTCCGTAACATTTTTCGGTGGGGGCATTCGGGTAATGGCCTCGATTTTCTCGGGACTCGGACGCAGGCCTTGTGCACTGAGAAGATGGCCAAAAAATTTGACTTCCTTTGCTCCAATTTGGCCCTTGTCTTCATTTAGAGTCAGGCCATACTCTGCAATGCGCCTTTGGACTGCCTTTAGGTTGTTGTTGTGGACCTCGAGAGTAGCCCCCCAAACAAGAATATCATCCATGATAACGGCACAGCCCGGCAGGTCTTGGAGCATCTTCTGCATCTTCAACTGAAACACCTCAGGCCCTATGTTAATGCCCATGGGGAGTCTTCTGTAACAATATCGGCCGAAAGGTGTAATAAATGTAGTGAGCGCCATACTTTCCTCCGCTAGGGGAATTTGGTAGAATCCACTGTTTGCGTCCATCGTAGAAAAATAATTTGCACCGACCAACTTTGGAGCAATGTCATCAAGGTTGGGCAAATTAATGTACGGTCTTTTAACATTTTGGTTCAGTCTTTTAAAGTCAGTACAGATTCGAATCTTCCCCGACGGCTTAATGATCGGTACCATTGGGGCGCACCAGTCAGTAGGGGTCTCAATTTCCTTGATGATTCCCTCCTGTTCCATCCGTTTTAATTCTGCTTCAACTTTCGGCAACAGATGGAATCCAATGTTGCGGGCAGTGTGGACAGCAAATGGGCTACTTCCCTCCTTCAGCTCAATGCGCACTGGATCAATTTTAAGTAGGCCAATTTCCTCAACTCGTTTGATTAGGCCTAACTTGCTGGATACATTTCGGCTCAGCAAATTATTGCGCAAGTCATTGCCGACAACAATCACATTGCACCGATAAGAAACACCTTTGTGGTTGATGACCCCAACAAAACGTCCTTTAACACAGAGCTTCCCACCAGGTGAATTGAGTAATGCTCCACATGACTGAAGGGGGGGTTTATCCCTGAGGGCTTGGTAAGTTCCTTCACTTACGACAGTCACATCAGCCCCAGAGTCCACTTTGAACGGAATCGATTGTCCACAAAAGAGAAGGCTCTCAAACCATGGGTTGGTATCATCTTGAATGGTGACTGTGCTGTTAACCTCCGTGATGTCTAATACACAGTCTAGATCATCAAGAAAAAATTCATTGTCAGGTTCAGCATTTGTAACCTCTTGCACCGAGCCTCGGCGGGACAAAAAACACTGTCTTGCAAAATGGCCTTTACCCTTACATTTATGGCAGGTAAGGCCACTGGCGGGGCACCTCCGATTACCATGATGGTATCCACATCGAGAACACTGTTCCTCGGCTGGCGAATCTCCGACAGCACTCACACTGCGATCTGTTGGAGGGTTATTGGGCTGGTTAGAAACTTTCGATCCATATGATGGGGCCCTCGGCTGTCTCCGGGGTGTCGCCTTGCTACGTACTTCATCTGTGGTAACAGTGGATGAAGCACCGGACTCCGCACCGATCTCACGGTTGACATGCTCCGTGTGTCTGGCTTCAGCAACTGCATCAGCAAATGTCAATTTGTCTTTAAGGGTAAGTCTCTGCTTCAAGTCTGTGTCTGATAACCCCCTAACAAACTGATCGCACAGCTGCTCCTCTTTGTCAACGAACTCACAGTACTTGACTGCAACATGCAGTGCTCGTTCAAATTCTTCAACGGACTTGGACCCTTGCACCTCATCATGGAAACGCTGTCGTTCAAACCGGTGATGCCTCTTGGGAGTAAAATAGTCAGTAAACTTTTCAACCACCTTGGTATAATCCTTGCTGTCGTCTTCAGTCAGTTCAAAACTCGTGAAAATGTCCTCACTATCTTCACCCATGTCCCACAACAAGGCATCCACTTGCCTGTCAGCCTCCTCTGAGTCCAGCTTGACAGCCCTGCGATATCTGTTATACCGATTTATCCAGCGTGGCCACTCCTCGGCCTTGAACGAAAACTTTGTCGGTGCAGTATGACGACTGCCACGAGGACCAGCAGCTCCGTTTTCAGCCATTCTGACAGACCAAAATAGCACCAAAAGTCCCAAAATCACTAAGCACGTGGTCGACAGGAACCGCCGGGAAGCACAACAATCACTGACACTGTGACACAAAATCCAAAATATGGACATATCAATCGGGGATGTCAGAGAGTTAACTGTCCAGTCGATAGCACAAATCCTGTTTAAACCGCTGCCACCATGTTTAGACAACTAGAACGTCCGTTTAGTTAATAAATGTTTAATCCAAAACATCACACATGTCGCAAGTTACAATCATCATCATGGCGTCGTCTGCCAACTCTCACCTTCTCACGTCGGACGCGAGATTAGCTCGTAGCCCTCTGGTGTTGACATTACGAAATACTATTGGTAAACAATCATCATACGGCGGTCACCAAAAAATAAAAGTGCAGCTCCCTCCACAAAGATGGTGGTTGAGCTGCCCCGGCTGATCCGTGGTACACCAGCACAACACAAATCAAGTCAAGTCAAGTCATCAGATCAGCAGATTTAACTGAAGTTAAAAAACTTTCCTATTGATGTACTGCTTGTATCTAAACGATTATAACAACAACCATTTAATCATATAAAGTTTTATTTGACATCTGAATATCAAGAATATACATATGTCAGCAAAAATAAGAAAAAATATAGCAATAAAAGAAATCAACAACTATTCTACATCTACAAGAAATTAATACAATGAAAAGTAAAATCTTAGGCAGTATTTGAAAATACAAGTGTCCAATTCTAATTCAAATACAAGTCCATTTTGCAGCTTGTTGCAGCAAAATGTCACAAGGAGTTGTTCATGAGCATTACGGTTATATAAAAGCAGCAAGCAGGAACAGCTGGAACCGCTCAATTATGTCCATGCTATAGCGCTAGTCAGTCAGCTCGAGCAAACATTGCTGAGTCAATAATTACAGTTATCACACAATAATTTCACAAAATGCTACAAGACAATTGTTGGCTTGACAGACAGAGAGGCTTTGAGCTAGAAAGTACTACTATTTTTATTTATCATAATTATTCCCAAGATATTCTTGTCACTTCATTACTTTATTTAGGTAGGTCCCTAAGACTTGTATGATTTCGGGCCTTTTGTCTGAAAGAATTGATATGAATTGCTGGGTTTTATCAAGATTATTGTAGTTAGACTGCTGACTTTATGCAAAAGCTCATGCCTAGGGACAGCGTTATTACAGCAAGTTAGGAGGCAATGGATTTCATCCTCTACTTCACCTGTGTCACATTTGTCGCATTTTCTTTGCTCTATTGGGGTTTTTGGAATATCATATCTGCCTGTTTCTATTTTCAGATTATGTGTAGGCCTTTTCAATAATCCTATAATTGTATTATAATTTCTCTGTTTTGGCCAGAACTTATTTTTCTTTGTAAATTGTGATGAGACGTAAAACACAAACTCACTCACTCACTCACTCACTCACTCTTTGTAAATCGTCTGTTATTGAAATGGGTAACTCAGTACGAGATCCTGGTTTCACATCTTCTGTTGCATTTGCATCCATAATTATTTTATGGAACTCGGGGAAAATATCTGTTTTGTATCCAGTTGAGTTGCCACTTGCCAGTCACTGAGCTAGAGCATTACAGCCAAACATTGCGGATTCATTACACTGTGTACCGTTTGCTCTATGCGAAGAGACCAAGTTAATCATAAAATCTTAAATTTTGGACAAGAATCCAATGTAATTACAATATAACATAGCCAGTATGCTGTATTCATGTATTAGACATCTTGATGTGAAATTTCAAGCTCTAAATATTTAGAAACCAGAAGATTTGGTTATTCTAGTAAAAAATGCACTAAAATGTAATAAAACTGCCTAATCTTCCAGAAAACTTAACTGATTGATTCCAAATTTTTTATGTGTATTGTGTGTACTATAAGACAGCATACTGGCTGTATGGCTAAGTTTGTTGCTAACTCTATATATGAAAACTGGCAAATGTAAACAAAGAAAATCCTTAATTGGGTCACTTGGTTGGTACACAGTGATTATTTTCCCAGCCAGTTACCTTAACTCTTGAGCTTAGAAATTTTCCACTTAAGCTGCCAAGGACTTTGTTTCTTACTCACCACAAATATGGCTACCGGATGCCATGAAAATGTCCCATTTGCTCAGATTAGATTCATCGGCTGAATCTGCAAGCAGGCAGGACTTCACCAAAGTTCTGGCAGAATATGGTCTGAGCGATCCCTCCAATAAGTAGATAATATCTGGATTAAATTGATCTCAAAGGCAATGATCCACTGTGATTCTAACCTAGTTTTAATCTGGGGCCTATGTGGAATAATGGACTGCGATGTGACTATCTTGGCACGTATCTTCCAGGATGTAATTGAATCAGATGGTGCACATGGAATCAATTATTATGGGATATGTGATTCTATTTCAAATTTTGTCTTTCTTCAATGATAGCATCTAAGGGTTCAAGTCAGTCTGACCCCTCTCTGTAACTGGCATCTGAGTGGTTTGCCTGGACCTTTGGGGACCCAATGCCCTCCATCACTTCCGCAAATGTAATCCTTTGTGTTCAGTGCTGTGAACCCATCAAGATTGTTTACCTAAGCACTATCAAAATGTATTGTAAATCTGTATTATGCTGACTATTGAGGGGGGGGGGTGAACCATAATATAGTCTCTCCAAGAAAGGGGGGGATGGAAGTTTGAAAACGATTAATGTCTTTCCAAATTTTTTTAATAGAGGAAGAAAAGTATATATAGGCTATATCCAGCATTAATGGCAGTAACCGGCAGGTGTAACTCCTTCTCGAACGACTCAGTCGCAGCCTGGTGTGCGAGCTCCACAAATCCAGAATGAACCTACTGCACCAGGAACAAAGCTCAGCCTCCTCCAGAAACAAGTCGCCCCCCCCATTCTCTCTCCCTTCCTACATCCCTTAACCCCTCTCACATTGAATGAACTATTCTAACCCTTGTCTTTCTTGAATTCAGACCTGTTTCCAAGGCAGGGTGCTCTGAAACTGAACGGAGGAATTTACCACAACAGAGGAGAACAGTATTCATGTCACGCCATTAAAAGAAATGATGGGCGTATTGGTCGCCACCTTATAGAGTACCTGGTATCATATGTTATTCAGCCTACAGGGTGTCTACAGAAAAAGAGGACAGTCAACACAATTTGATTTTTTTACATTTTACTTTGTACCAAGCATCATTGTTCAACAAAACATGATTTGTATGTGAACGGTATATTCAGAAGAGTCAAATTACCCATTATTCGCACCCCTTAATGTGGTAACTTTCTGCAGATGAGACATAAATGATGCAAAAGCGTGTTTGATGCTTTCCACAAACATTTTTCCCCATGGAGACATGGCGCAGGCCTTTAACTTTAATGTAAGGGTTGCGATAACTGGCTGGGTTCTGTCTCCCAATTTGCCCATACTGAATAATCCACCGGGTCCAGCTCAGGAGACAAGGGGTGGCACTCTACCTGGCTCAGGAGGCTTGTTTTGAGGCCCTCCTGAGTCTTCTTTGCAGTATGAACAGGTGCTACACCTTGTAGGAAGATGATTTTGCCAACAAAAGAGTTTCACGTCTGATGCCATGGCACCCCAAATTATTTCGGAATGTTATTATAAACATTTGCATTGATTCCGGCACTCTGGTCAATGGTTTATTTGAGACATTTTTGTGATTTTCTTGTCATCAGATGACTCCATGTTGAAGACCAAGTGTTAGGTCCTGAATTGAATTATCGGCAGGTGGAGCATCAGCAAATGTCCCACTACTCACGCATGAATCATTCCTACTCTCACAAGCACCATAAATGGTGAACCATTTCTCATCAAGAATGAGGAATACAGGACGATCTTTTTCAGCTTAGAGCAACGCAAGCACTTTTGCATTATCATGCTTGCATTTTGCCTTTAGTAGTGATCTAATTCACAAATAAACATATTTGCAATAGACCTAATATGGCTGACTATCATATCCATTCTGATGTTAGACTTATCACCAAATTCTGAACTTATATGAGTGTTAAACGAAGAAAAGTGACTGTTCTCTTTTTCTGTAGACACCCTGTACGTATGAGTGAGCAGGGCATCCAAGGCCCTAATAATATTCCCGATCATGCCTTGAACTGCTAGAACCTGGGACAAGCATCTAACCCATTAGCCCCATGCCTATTTGATTATTTGATTGAGACACACTGTCAATCATTCATTTGCCTCAAAGCCATTTACACCATCAAACACATTTGCAATGTTTCCCCAGCCTGTACCAATGTGTGCAGAATGCAGACCTGCATAACTGATAGACAAGACACTTCATTACCGAATCATGATGTTTAACTGCTGCATTTCTGTTCTGTGTATTTTGGCGCTTGAAGATGTTGTATTTAGACCTTCCTAAATACACACCCATCAACATAAGTAAATCACAGCTAGAGAAGTTGTGCTCAGGTCTTTCACTGCAGTCAACTGCAGAACCAAAGAAGATCTCAGTGGCTATACGGCCAACTGCCTTTTAGAGCTCTTTGCAGATTGGCTGCCGACTGGAAATATTTTTTCTCTTCCAAACTTGCTTTGTCACGTCATTGATCGTCGACAGTTAACTGTTTATTTACAATCTTCTTTACACGTGCATAACCTTAAAAGTTGACAATTAAAAACTTTGTCAAACAACAAAATTTCTTGTTCATCAATAATTATCAAATTTGGTACAGACCTCATTCACTTTCAGGAAAAAAGGGTCTAGAACCTACTTTTCACAACACGATGCTCAGCGAATTGAGGCATGGTGGATTACCTTGCTGTGAGAGCAAATTTATATCAAAGCATTGTGTGTTACTTGTACACATTATTGACTACAGTTTATGTCAAATGTTTTGAAGGTCTAAATAGCGTCATGTTCCATGAGTCGGACACCTGAAACTATGTGTGTATATCTTTTTTAAGTGATATTTTAGTGAACCTATAGGGCCTAGGGCATAGATAATCGACCAGGACCTCAAATTAAACGTTTTCACCAAATCTAACAGTAAGATGCCAATTAGCATTACTAAGCTACTTGATATTGGTTTTATCTAAAAAGTTGAAACAAGAAAAAGATAGGGGTATCCTTGAGTCGGACAGTTATCTACTACAATTAATGCACCGAAGACAGGCCTGCTTAAAAACTTACGAATCCATTAAAAAGGCCCATATTAGAACATATTTAATAGCTTGAACTCAGTTGATGCATATATATAATCAGGTGTCAAAGGACTCAGTTCCATAAAATCGTTAAATTCGGACTGTTGCATCCGCATCTGCCACAAGGTTTATCACATTGGGGTATGGTCATTGGACAGGGGTATTAGGCACTCGACAGAGCAAATCTAATGATTTAGTGTGAAAGCTGGAAGAAAATGATGTAATAGGCCACACAATTTGCTTCAGTTGGTGCCACTTAACTTGTTAAAATGTTGTTGTTTGAGAATTAAGTCAGGTCAGAGTTTGTCACACACAATGATATTGCAGTGAAGCACTTCAACTATGCAAACGTGCCAAGGAAGGGTTTAAGCACACAAAACAGAGTGAAAAAGGAATAGCGTCTATCAAAAAAGACCTCTAACAGCCTGTATAGCAGACAAAGGACAAAATCAGTACCATATGTGCTTTCCTTATGCTTTTCTTATGGTGGCAGATGTGTGGTTGGGAGAATAGTGAAAGGAGCGCATGGAAAGTTCTGATGTTTAACCCTGCAGCTAATACACAGGTTGTGTAATCTGAAAGATCCTACGCCTTTTTTCACCCGCAGCTATTGTCTGGGCTGTTTGAGGAGTTGTATCCGTAAAAGCTGCATTATCAAGCTAATAACCTATCCAAAACCCAATAATTGATATGTATTTAAGCAATTCGGAAAAAAAAACATCAAAAAGGTTGAGAACATGACACAGCTGGGATGTTGACATGAATTGGGATATTAGGTGGGCGACATTTCCTGGCAGAGGCAAAATGACACCAATTATGGGAAGCGAAGGACAGAGCAGGTGCAGTCCAGAAGACTTAAGTGGATCAAGATGAAGTCATTCGGAAGCATCAGGCTGAATGCCACATTACGAGTTGCATTTGAGTCTAGCAGTGGATTGTCTGCTTCAACTTGGCCCCTTATAAGCAGTGTGTCATGCAGAATCATACAATGATGAAGATACTGGTGAAATTTGTCAGGTTCTGGCAATAAATAGACTAGTGATAGATTGATCAGTTAACTTATGACATCTTCAATACCATACTCAGGTACTTTATCATCATTGTGCCTAAGTAAACAGAAAAAAATATAGAGCTGATATTTGTGTTTTCGGACTATTCCGAGTTATTCTGATGTTATATCTGACTTTTGATGATACGTAATCCTGTGATGCTATTGTGGTTGTAATTGGTGTAATTCATAAACCATACAATCATATAAAAATTATTAATTAGAGTAATATTATAATTATGACAAAGTTTTATGAGATTTTGTCTCACGGTATGTTTACAATGGTTGCATTGTCACAATGCAACTGGTCCAATTTTACCTTCTGGGAGACAAATTGTACCAATGCCATTGTCGCACCTTCCAAGTGGCTTGTGGTAGGCTTATAGATACATTTCTAGCAAAATCGCCAAAATAGGCCTATTGTTTTTTTTTCATTCTGTCTCTCGATTTAAGAAAACCGAAGCAAAAATCATAATGATTACTTCGGTTCTCTGACTACAGGACCATAATATACCTTTTTCAGTCCAAAATAATTGGACTTAAAGCAACAGCATCTTCGAATAGAGACCAGTTGACTAATAAGGGACCATTCAGAATTTATGACTGAGGGGATGGGAGTTTTGCCTATGGGCCTGGGGTACTAACTTTTCATACGTGTTGCAGAGGCGGTAGTAATTTTTGACAACATGTCCAAGGGGAGTGGGGTAAGAAATTTGAACAAGACAAAAATGGTTATAAAACGTGCATATACTCAGTTCGACCATGCATTTTTAGGCGCAAAAGTCAGCGAATCTGTACACGCGACTGAAGTTCAAGGGGCATATGTACAATGTACATAACAATATATATTATATATGTACGTATTGCCTTGTATGTCGAGGGTGGGGGCCACTGGGGGGGGGGGGGGGGTACTAAAAATACGCATGAAACCTAAGCTTGGGGTAGGCCTACTAAAAATCCACATGAAACTCAATAGTCCGGGAGCTGACCTCCAAAAAGTGGCTTAGTTTTCGATTTACCTCATCTCATGAGGTCACCATGATTTCTTGGTACCGTTGGAAAGCCGAGACCTTGGGGTATATAGATCTTTTGGTGAAATGTTTGGAATCAGGTGCATAAGTTTGTAATCAAACGGTTTCCATGGCAACCACGTAAAAAATTGGAAAATAATTAAATCTTAATTTGTCAATATTTTTCGATCAATTTATTGCCTGGAATCAAACTAATTCTACGATTGCAATACACCATGGAAGCTTCATCAAAATATGCAGAGTTATGCAATCTTAACTGAAAATTCGAAATTTTGTTTATTTCCATTGTTTCCATGGCAACCAGTCGAGTAACAAAAACTATTAGTAACACAAATACATTTATGATGAGATAAACTTCCAAACAGCCATTAATCAAATGTTTTGCAGCCCATAATTTACATAAATAGGGAAAAACACCTGTGATAGAATTATGTATATTTTTGACATGCAGTCGCTTAACGACACTTTCCGTAAAAAGTATTTAATGAATGTGCCCATATAGCAAAGTTTCGGGGCTTTGACAAAGATGTAACAGAAGTGTCAAATTCTTATCATTGGTTGTTGTGTTTGGAAAGATTTGCCAACGTTTTAGCAGAATAGTGTAATTTTGTTATGATATTTGGTCTTTATGGCAACCAAGTTGATAGGTTGCATTGGCTATTTTACTTTGAGGTCACCAATTTCCTTCATCAAGTTTCTGTGAAGTTTAATATGAGATATTACTGAAATTAATAATTTAGGAAGGCATTTGTTATATATCTCAGCTATACCACTTGAAATTGACTTGTTGCCATGGAAACTGATTTAGCAAAATTATGCACCTGATATGAGGGATTTCACCTATGTAGTCAGAAACTACAGAATTTTTCCTTTAAAACGGTACCAAATTTAGGCGGTGACCTCATGAGATGAGGTCAACCAGATTTTTCAGAAGCCAGCTCCCGGACTACAAGGGGGGTAGGCCTATCCATTTTTGACAGGATGTACTGTATATGGTCAGGTCTCCACTCGTGAGGGGGTGTGGTCTCCATCAACTCCAGTTCAACACTTTCATATAAAAGCTATTTCGCTGGTTCCTGTACATTAAATCATTTAGATTTACGTTTTTTCTGTAATTTTTTAAGGACATAATTCTGTTTGTGCTAGGTATTTATAAGCAGTTTTTTGTGGAACACACAATTTTGTTCTATGATGGTGCAGAACAGGAGTGCAATGGAGTCCAAAATGTGACTACCCATGAGTGTGAAAATCAAGCTATTTCTGACTCTGATAGTATATGTTTCACTTTCAATTACTTAAGTACATTGATTATGTTCACTATAAAGGTTTCTTGACTGAATTAAATCATTTCAAGGGGTGGCGAAACGGAGTCCAAAAGACTGATAGTGTTGAACAAACAACAAATATCATGGTGTTGAACATGAGACCAAAACGTTTCAACTCCTGTTTGAAAGCATAAAATGTCACTTATAGCTCTTCTGCTTTAATAATAATAATAATATTAAGTACTTATATAGCGCCAATTCCAGTAAACTGCTCACTGGCGCTTGGTTAGATTAGCTGGTATCACCGTAGAATTGTGCAAAAAGATATGTTTTCAGTCGTTTCTTGAAGTTATCAATTGTCTTTGATCTTCGCACATTTTCAGGTAAGCCATTCCACAGTATCGGTGAAGAATAGGAAAAGGCTCTATCCTCAAACTTGTTTTGATTTTGTGCGGCAGGTACCTTTAACAGCATTTTTCCATTGCTGCGGAGGCTCAGGTCATTTTCAGGTTTATGTTGAATGAGATTTTTGAGGTACTGAGGAGCTTGATTATTTCACTGCTTTCCACGTAGTTGTCATAAGTTTGAATTGGATCCTTGCAGGGATTTTGAAGCCAGTGTAACTCTTTCCTGTAATGACTGACTTTATCTTGTTTTTTCAGACCTTCAATCAGTCGTACAGCTGAGTTTTGCGCCACCTGGAGTTTATTTATCACTTGTTTTGACGAACCATAGAGCAATCCGTTGCCATAGTCTAAATGAGGCGTGACTAATGCATTGACAGCTGTTTTGATTGACTCTTTGTTCAGTGACTTACGCAGTTTTGAGATGTTTCGAAGGTTAAAATAAGCATTTTGACACATTTTGTTCACTTGCTTATGCATTGACATGTGTTTATCAAAGAATACACCTAAATTTCTGGCATGATCTGCTGCCTTGATGTCAACATTGTCGACACTGATTGATGACATGTGAAGTTTCTTCAGTTGAAATGGCGAGCCAATGAGAAGTAACTCTGTCTTGTCACCATTGTTACAGAGTTTGTTTTTGTGAAGAAAATTGCGTATTTCTGTGATGCATTTTTCCATTTTTTTCCTTGCATTTTCCTCTTCAAGAAAAGTTGGCTTGAAGGAAAGGATGAGTTGTTCATCATCGGCATATTTTTGATCATCCACCTCATTTTCTTCAGCCACCTGACTTATTGGAGCAATATATGAATTAAATAAGATAGGACCAAGTTTTGATCCTTGAGGGACGCCATATTTTAGTGGCAGTTTGTTTGATTCTGTGTCATTTATGAGTACAGATTGAGATCTATTGGTGATGTATGATTTGAACCAACCTAAAGCAGAGCCATCAATACCATACTTGTCTCTCAACCTTTTCAAAAGGATGTCATGATCAATTGTGTCAAATGCTGCCGATAAGTCTAAAAGTACCAGCATCGTGACTTCTCCTCGGCTCATGTTCATCATGACATCATTGTGAATTTTTGTCAATAGAGTTTCTGTACTGAAATGCTGCTTGTATGCCGACTGTTTTTCATCTTCCAGTTTTACAAGTGCAAGGTGATCAGTGTATTGTTTGATGACAGCACCCTCTATGACTTTACTCAGGAAGGACAAATTTGAAACAGGTCTGTAATTCTTCTTAAGGAGATCAAGGCCATTTTTCTTAAGAAGCGGTTTTACTAGAGCATGTTTCAGTTCATTAGGCATTTTCCCTTCTCTGAGTGATGTATTGACTATTTTAGCTATAATAGGGTGGAATTCATCAATGCATTCCAACAATAACCATGTGGGTATCGGGTCAAGGTTACAGTGCTTCACAGGCATATCAGTGATGATTTTCTTAATTTCCATCTCTGAGAGTTGTTTGAATTGACTTAGTTTCAGACCTGAATAGGTCACATCATCACTTTCCGTGCTTGTGCCATTGGTGTCTAATCTCGATCTAATTGTTTTGATTTATCATCGAAGAAATAGTTGAAATCATTCGCTAGATCTGCTTCATTTGTGTGATATGGCAGAGGTAGTTCTTGTTTTCTGTTAAGGCTAGAATTGAGGATCTTAAACATAGCCTTTGAGTTACCCTTTGTTTTTTCAATCTTAGTCTTCAGATCATCTGTTTTTAGTTGATTGAGTCTCTCATTTAGCTCATTACGTTTCTCCTTAAATATCTCCCAGTTAGCCAGTAGCCCAGTACGTCTCCATTTTCTTTCTGCCTTTCTTTTACTGGTCTTTAGATGCTTTATATCAGCATTTGTGAAAGGTGTCGGTTCCCGAAATGTTACTTCTTTTATCTTTAAAGGTGCATGTTTGTCAAGCACCTTTTGGGATGAGTTGTACAGTGACACTAGATTGCTTAGGTCATTAGTCATTCGTTGTTGTGGACAATTCTGGTCAAAATGCAAGCGAATATCTTTCTTGAATTTTGATACATTAATGTCATGAGTTTTTCGGAATGCTACTTTCTTCTTTGGATTTTTTCCTTTTGCCATTTCTATATTGAAAAGGATGCAATTGTGATCGGACAGCAGGTCACCAAACACACAATCTTTAAGACTAGAATTTTTTCGGGTTATGACTTGGTCAAGAGTGTTCCCGCTTTTGTGAGTTGGAGATGCAACGTGTTGTTCAAGGTTAAACATATCTAAGATATTTCCAAATTGGATTGCTCTGCTATCCTCCTGCTTGTTCATGTGAAAGTTGAAGTCACCTGTTATGATGAGTTCATTGTGACATTTTTGATAACTTGCGACAAAATTTGTGAATTCTTTGTAGAATTCAGTTAAGCTGTACTTATTTTGGTTAGATGGTTCAGGGCGATACACAAGAAGGATTGTAAGAATTTTTCCACTCAATTTCACTTGGACTTCCATATGCTCAAAAGTCGTTGTCTTTACACTTTCTATTTTAACTGCGCAAAGACCGGATTTGACAATGCAGCCAACTCCACCCCCTTGTCTACCTTCTCTGGGTGAGCTAAGGAAGTAGCATTGTCCATTTCTTTCAAGTTCTCCAATTTCAACTTTATCATCCTCTTTCAGCCATGTCTCAGTGAAAAGAAAGATATCCAAGTTAAATTCATTCCTGAAGTCATTTACAGATTGAGTTTTTTGTCTAAGACTTTGAGCATTCCACACACAAGCTCTTAAGATATTGTTTGAAGTGCTGTGAGGATGGTTGTCTGAGGAGCTGGGATGTGTAACAGAATTAGATAGGATGTCAAATCGGTTCGTAATTTTTACTGAGTTACTGTAACAAGAGTTATTTCTATTCTGCAACCTTGCGGGCGAGTGTGTCTTAGTTGATTCTTTTAATCCAATACGCAAGACATCAGAGTACAGCCTTGCTTTTTTTGTCATGGTGATGCAACTACAATGCTTCAGAAATCCAGGTGAAACCCTGATTGCAATGATACTCCACAGGTGCTTTGTGAAAGTATCTGAGTGACTGGTTGCTATGATGCCTCACAGGTGCTTTGTGAAAGTATCTTGAGTAACTGGTTGCTATGATACCTCACAGGTGCTTTGTGAAGGTATCGGAGTGACTGATTGCTATGACACTCCACAGGTTCTTTTTGAAAGTAACTTGAGTAACTGGTTGCTATGATGCCTCACAGGTGCTTTGTGAAGGTATCAGAGTTACTGGTTACTATGATACTCCACAGGTGCTTTGTGAAAGTATCTGAGCGACTGGTAGCTGTAATACCTCACAGGTGCTTGGTGAAGGTATTGGAGTGACCGGTTGCTATGATACCTCACAGTTTCGTTGTGAGAGTATCTGAGTAACAGGTCGCTATGATATCTCACAGGTTCGTTGTGAAGGTATCTGAGTGACTGGTTGCTGTAATACCTCACAGGTGCTTTGTGAGGGTATTAGAGCGACTGGTTGCTTTGATACCTCACAGGTTTGTTGTGAAAGTACCTGAGTGTGTGGTTGCTATGATACCTCACAGTTTCGTTGTGAAGGTACCTGAGTGACTGGTTGCTATAATACCTCACAGGTGCTTTGTGAAGGTACTGTGTGACTGGTTGCTGTAATGCCTCACAGGTGCTTTGTGAAGGTATTAGAGTGACGGGTTGCTATGATACTTCACAGGTTCTTTGTGAAAGTACCTGAGTGACTGGTTGCTACAATACCTCACAGTTTCGTTGTGAAGGTACCTGAGTGACTGGTTGCTATAATACCTCACAGGTGCTTTGTGAAGGTACTGCGTGACTGGTTGCTGTAATACCTCACTGGTGCTTTGCGAAGGTATTAGAGTGACGTGTTGCTATGATACTTCACAGGTTCGTTGTGAAAGTACCCGGGTGACTGGTTCTATGATACCTCACAGTTTCGTTGTGAAGGTACCTGAGTGACTGGTTGCTATAATACCTCACAGGTGCTTTGTGAAGGTATTGAGTGACTGGTTGCTGAGGGTTTGCTGCAGAACACTGTTATGTTCTTCACTGTAGTCTGTAATATTCTGAAAAATAGTAAATAAGATTTAAGGTAATTGGTTCAAATTGGTAGCAGAGACTGTTCAAGGGTGACCAGGTTGGCTGTTGAGTTGAGGTTATGTTGTCATGCAGCTTATGTTTCTTGGAAATCTGGAAAATAGTTAGAGTTCCTGGTAGTGTCTTGAATTGTTTAATAGTGAAAATCCCCGTTATTTAATGCTGACTGGTGATGTGGCAAGTATCTGTTAGAAGTTGTGAGTACTGAAGATAGATTAAAATGATAATTAGATGCAAAACAGATGCAAAAACGATCGTAAAATGGGCGAAAATTGAAGCAAAAACGAATGTGGATTGGAGCAAATAGCGATGTTGAAATGTAGAGTCAGATAAACAGCAAAAATCTGGACTAAAATCACTTGAAAATAGCACAAATATGATGAAAAACGTTTAAGCGGCACTTTACCGACAATCACACAAAAATTCAGCAGTTAAATATACCCAAAACTTGTTAAAAAGAAGAAAATATCCACTGCTAATTTCACTCTTGTGTTTACAGTCTGGAGCGCCACCTAGCTTTAATGCAAAGCCTTCAAAATCAATCAAAATGTTCTTCTGACATGAAGTAACAACTAGACTGACTGGTGACACATTTGAACTAAAGACAAGGCTAGAATGAGAGAAAAACATTGGTGTTGAACAAGAGTTCACCACTCAGACTCAAGTTTGACTCTACAAAGTCAAAATGGTGTTGAACATTACCTCTCAAATCCAAAAACTTTCTAATATCAGAAAAGTTTGTCTGTAAGTGATCATGACAGCAGATACAACAACAACAAGGTAAAATCCTGTTAAATTAGCAATTTAATACAACATTTAATGGGGAAAATAATCAGTTTTTGCTTAGGTGTTTCTCATTAACCAGTCCATGATGGTCTATGTTTTGGTGGCATCCTGAACAAATCCTTCCTTGAACCTAAATATTTTTGTTTATTGGGTTGAACATATTTATAACCTTCGAGTTTCATACATTTTCAATCCAAAAAATGCATCTATAGGTTGTAACATTTTGCAGTTAAAATCATGTTTCACTTTGTGGAGATGCCTCTCTGAATACAGCCTCTTTTTGGATTCAACCACCGGTCAACCAATAAGAACTCAGGAAAAGCAAAACATCCTGCTGTATGCTGAAAAGATCATAAGATTGTAAAAGATATTTTATGGACTGTTAAAGGGTTGAACGTAAGATGGAGTCCATGTTCAACACTTACGTCGTTTATGAAAAAAGCTCATCTCATTTTGTTGCCAGTCACCAAGGATTATTGGACTGTTTTGGGATTTCAAACAGACTTTCAAAGCCAGCATTCAGTGCCAGGAACAAATGCTGTGGGAAGCATGGGTACTATGCAACAAAAGAAAAGGAATGGTGTTGAACACTTTGCACTCCTTGATTTTTGGGTGAAAAAACAGATGGACTCCTTGTTCTAAGTCACTTTACTTGTATTTTGAAAGCTTCACAAACATTATAACCTGACTCAACAGGTAAGTGGGAGTTAACTCCTAATGTCCATTACATCTTTTGATGAAATTACTGATATTTGTTGGAAATATTATAAGTGTCGCGGGTTGTATCAAGAGTCCACCTCCTCACGAGTGGAGACCTGACCATAAACGAGGAGAATAATTTCGAAATATCGGGGCATCACATATATATAACACTATGCAACATGCTGATGTAACCAGGGTATAAAATAAGAACATTTGATCACTGCACATATTGTCTCGTACCAACTGCATGAGGGACTATGCATGGCTCAATTGAAAATGAAATTTATCATCCAAAATTTTGAATGAAATATCAGTACATGTGTCTTAACAGCTTGTTGATGGGCTTTCATATATCTTAGTTTTTTAATTGTGTCTGATTGAGCTCTATACTTTTGAAGTGAATAAAGCAACAAACTGTCTTTCTTCCGTAGCAAACCAATGCCAGTCCAAAATTGAACATGACAGGACTTGAATAATTCGTACAGAAGTCTAGTGATCAGCATTTGTTCCAGTAAAAATTGAGGAGATACATTTATTTATGAAACAGTTTGGAAGCTCAGAGAAAATAACAAACATTTTCCCACTTGACTGATTCAGAATGACTTGAAAATTTACCAGAATCAAGGTTTCTCACCAGAAAGCACAAAACCAAGTGATACGGTGAGAAACCTTGATTCTGGTAAATTTTCAAGGCATTCTAAATCAGAAGCAATTTATTGAATTGACACAAATTACCCCAGGCGTATGAAAGAACAGATAGGATCAAATATAGGAAGCTGATTTTTTTTGCTGAGAGTTAAATTTAATTTTTAATGCCGAACAAAGGTTTCTGTAAAATTTGAGGGCTGTCTCAACATGGCCAAATTTTGACACTATTTTTAAAATTGATTTGTAATGAAGTGGCCATCCAGGCAACCGGTTATGGCTTGTGAGACTAAAATCTGCTGTCAAAACAACCTTTATACAAATGCAGGAAAAATCAAATTGCTCATAAATATGGAATACTTCAACATTCTCCATTGAAATTGATAACTATAGCAACTTCTGCTGGAGCACATGATGGTCTGATTCAAAGGAAACTACTTCCAATGACCGCTAAAGGGAAGAACACGCTCTCATGTAAAACGAATGCTGCAACGTTAGACCCAGAAAAAGTTACAGCAGCACGAAATATGGAAATTCAGGGGGTTTTTTAGGGTGAGGTGCATTCAACCAAAATTAAAAATACTTGCAAAAAATGTAGTTGAGGCTTTCAAAGAGTGATTAGAGAAGATGACTTGACCTTTACAATTCACGACTCTCAACGAATATTCATGAGTTGTGACGTCATGACCAAAACGAGGCTACCTACCCACAACAAACGCCTGCTGACATGACGTTTCAAAGAAAAATACTTGACTCGAGTCAGAAAAAAAAATCTAGCTCGCTCAATTCTTATCGGATATTAATGAATGATGGCTTGTTTTAAAGCTCTCATCTGTGCGCATAACATATCCAAGCGGCACAAAAAAACAAAAAATATTAAGGCCATGAAAATGCAAGCAGAAACACATCATCTCAAGAAAAGCCTATTTCAAAGCTTGTCAAAATGCCCTGTAGACCCCTTATACTAGCACCAGGCTCCAAATTCATGCCTTCATGGCCCCGTGAGTTTAGAAAACCCTAGCAAATCAACAATTGCCATTTTATTTTATTTATTCATTTATTGAGTAGTAGATTATAATCGATCCAGAAGATTACAGCATGGGCTGAGGTACACAGTATCTTATCATTTATTGAAGTCTGGCACAGTATAATTATAGGCCTATGCTATATATGATATTCTGGCAGTATCATCTTTTGCTAATAGAAAAATTAGACCCAAGATATAGTACTACACAATATATATGGGTGAAGTCATTTTAAACGAGGCCAGCCAGGATTTTGACCTTTAACAGGACATAAAAAATGTTTGGCTAGTCATAAGTTCTTTAAAATTCCCTGAGATGTAGAAAACAATTTTGTCTTCATAATAAATCCACTTTTACGTGAAATTATGGCTTCATCATTGAGACCAGGGACCGAAAACTCTCAAAATGGTCCATTTTTTGGGATGTCAAACGTCACATTTTCAAACCGTGTTACTTTGACAGCTGATGGTTAGCAACTGAAGTAAGTTATGCTCAGTTTTTTTAATTTTAATGACTACCTATATACCTGAACTTAAGTTTTTTAATTCCATTTGGTATGTGAAATGTTCTGGGAATATTTCTCGGGCCACCGAAACCTCGCGTCACGTACATCATAAATGTCAAACATGGTCAATCCAGAAAAAACGTTTTCTAAAAATGGGTTTTTTTCCTATTTAAGTGCCGTTTGGTTGATTTATTTTCCATTGAATCAAGAAAGTCTATGATAAATAATCACATACCAGTCAGCTTTGGAAGCGCCACTGAGCAGTTTACTGGAATTGGCGCTATATAAATGTCTATTATTATTATTATCATAAGGAATATCCAGCTATAGTCAAATGGTTGCAGTCCAAACATGACACCTGCTGTCACTGAAAAAATTCTCACCTACAGGACGGCCAAATTTCAAACCAAAAAATTTGACACACCCAGTAATATTTTTATGGGTTTGTATGCTGCCAAAATAAGTATTCCACAAGATTTATCTAAAATGTTTAATAGGATATCCTAGTATCCTACAGAGCAGCAAAGTTGTGATATGGAGGATGCAAATTTTGAATGTCAATAATTCTGGGATTCTCACCTACAGGACAGATCTATATGATGTAACGCCACTGATAGAGGTGTTCTCATGTGTAGAGAAGCATCACATCAATCAAAATTTTTCATTTTGTTGTGAATAATAAGTTTTGTTTCTGAAATTGGCCTTGCATGAAGACACAGGACTGTCACACAACAAAATGTTTCATATGTCAAAAAGTATCAAATTGGTACATCATAATGGACAGTACATCATTATTGACCAAGAAGTAATTATTGGTCAATTATGATGTACAGATGAATTTTCGTGCTTTTTGATATGGAAACATTACCAAAATAGAAAAAAGTTGTGTTAATTAAATTCCCAGACTTTTGTTGTCCTTGTCATGAGATTTCGCACATGCATTTCATTCTCATCTGACAATAACATAAGATTCTTTGATGTACATCACATTTGACACTTGTAATGTCAAATGTGATGTACAGCATAAATCTTAGATATATGACACTAATCTCAACATTAAATTAAGAATTATCATGTATTTTGGCTAGCTTCCTTTACTAATGCAGTTTATCTCAACAATACATTGTGTTTGATTTCGTTCAGCCAAGATTAATAGGCGTACATCATAATTGACGCTTCATTTAAAATTCTTCTGATTATTTGTATTTTTACTGTTGTTATGAATGAGGATTTTAACAAATCTAATTTACCTTACTTGTTCTTTTATATATTTTATGGAATTTCAGAGAATTTAAGTTCTAGCTTGAGTCGGTTATTCATATTGAGTGTTTGGTGCATGTGTGTAGCTTCTGGCAACTTATTTTCCAGCTTCTTGGTGAAATTTCTCTTTTGTGTTATATTAGGGGGAATTAACATTTGAGCCTTGTTTGCTTTTATTGAAATTTGCATAATTGCATTTACTGGTAAAGTTTATTTATACAAAATTTGACATAATTTTTGAAACTTGGTCAATTATGATGTACGTGTGACAGAATTCTCACCTACGAGACAGAACTTTTGGAAAACCCCTCGTACAGGACTATGTCAAATATGATGTAACGCTAAAAATATCCCTATATCTTTTACACAACAGGTTAGATGGCTTGGATTTTACCATTCTCTCCTACATTCTGTGTGTTTTTACATTTTAATCCAAAAATTTACTGAGTATACCTATGTGCTTTATTTTGACAGAACATCGAAGAAGCAAAATTGACGAACATATATTTTTGTTCCGTCAATGTGTGTATTTCAAAGCAAAATGGTAATTTGTCTGCTAAAATTGTTTTAAATGATCATCCATACCTGGATCAATGATTATATGATCAATGTTTGCTATTATCAACAAGAGGGATTAAATAAAGTGGAGTCAACCAAAATTTCTCACCTACGTGACGACATAGACTCTCCTCAGCACAATTCTATGTGGGGCAGTGTCTGTGTAACTTAAGGACATAAAAAGTATATTTAATAAAAATTAAGACTATGGAGCACAGGCTGGATGAGGACTACATCCTAAAACATGCATTTAAAAATTTACCCATATGTGACACTTTTGGCCTCATCTAAAATGACTTCACCCATATATATATAGGCCTATATATACTCCCGGCGGGGTGGGGGGGGGGTTATATACTTTTGTCCCCTTATAAGTTATATCTCTGCATATTTTGATAATTTTAGACTTGGTAAGATTTATATAAAGATATCTCTTTTTATATTTAATATCATTGTAAGAGGATATAAAAACTATAGCCTCCCTTGTTCCACTGACAATTTCAATCTTCTATTGATTATGAGGAACTTGGGCGAAAAGACCCACTCTTAATATTCATTCAGTTTAGGAGAAGACCATAAATGTAATATCAAGGGGAATTTTTTTGATACAAATAATTTCTTGCTCAGTTTCCAAGTGATGAAATAAATAAATTATTTTGGCAGTCTTGAAATAATAAAATAATTACTACAGTCGTCACCATGAAATAAATAATTTCCCAACCAGGAAAATTCCAAGTCCCCCCTCCTGGAAACTAAATGTTCGCCCCAAATATATGACAAAACGAAGATCCGAGGAGCATTCAAAAAAATGCTCAGCTTCTTGTCTTCAACTTTCTTTTAGAAAGGCTCCTACAAAGCAAGAATATAATTGACTCTTCTCCTAATTTTGTTATTTAATTTCAGAAAAAAAAGGCCCATGCCATTTTTACGCAAAATGCAGAATGAACGTATGGATTAATTTGATGCTGAGAAGAACATTAATTCTTTTTTTTTAATTTGTAAGTTTTGTCATATCTTCCGAGTCCTAGCTGACAAATCTTGTGGTTAACTGATGATTATCTCGTGAAATTACACCTCAGTTATCACATGGGAAACTGATATGTATTTGCTAATGTCAATCACGTGATTTTGTCACCAATTAACCATGTAATTTTCCGGTGGCAAATCTTCACCACTTATAACCACGTTAGTTTCTGGTGAGTATCTTCACCACTTAACCAAGTGATTTTCTGGAGTAAACTCCCCATCCAGTACAAATGCATGGGTTTAGGCCAATCTGGAGAAAACATCACGCGTGTATCAAATGATAATCTGGTGATGGTCATCGTGTGATTATCCCATCATTCCCATGGAAATTGTTGGGAAATTCCCCCACATGAACAAAAACACATGATAACTCTCAGTTATGTCATGAAAATACCTACATGCATAACTGGGGGGGGGGGCATATTCACATGCTTATCTGATGAAAATTATCACATGGTAATCTGGTGACAGTCATCACATGTTTATCCGGTGAAAATGTGAGAGTTCATGTGAACAAAAGCACGTAACAACTCTCAGTTATGTCATGTTCACCCGTCTCCCCATGTTGATTATGTGATCTTCATGTGCATTGTCAGTTGGGCTGCTATTGGCCTAACTTATCAGAATCACACGCACCAGCGGCGGATCCAGACAGGATTTCTAGGGGTAGGGCATTTTTTGGCATTCACGGCCTGCGTTGGTACGTATTTTCTTCAAAATGCTGAATTTCTGTGGTCTTTGGTCGGACCTAGGCCCTCAATGTGCACTGTGCACTGACAGTCACCAGAGCTATAGGCTGAGCTGAATCCTGGGGAGAGGTGCAGCTCAGACCGGTTTGAAGGCATGTCTACCATTGAAAAATCCAGGAAATGTTTGATGTTCATATTTTCCCTTTTTTGGCAAATTCTAGCAGTGTCAGGGACATAGCCAGAAACCAGGAAAGGGGGGTGTTGTTCCAAATGACCTTGGCGAGGCCTGTATGGCCGAAGGCTATTCGGCGGGGGGTTTGGGGCCGCAGAAGCAACTGATTTTATGTTGCTGGATATTAATTGTGAGCAAATAAAGCTAATATCCTTTCATGGAAGGTCTGGTATAAAAAGCTAAAAATGCTGATTTTTCAAAACTTTCCTGTAAGTTATCATTATACAAACTATTTGAGATCCCCCTTACTCTGTGCCATGATAAAAAAAAAATGTATATATCCCCCTCAAGTTTCAAGCGTATTTTTAGCGCCCCACCCTTCGGTTTCATGCGTATTTTTAAACATGTTTAAAAAGTTTGTACCCCCTCTGGCAAAACTAACCCAGTCATAAATTCTGATCGGTCCCTTAGGCGTCGATCACAACTTCTGTTGATAGCCAAATAAATTGCTGCAAAAAGTTGCATAGCCAGGTAATTGCCAGAGGGCGATAAGCATGCAGTCCTTCAGGGGGCAGTCACGACAACTATAGGCTAGAGCGATCGGGAAATTTTAATGCTAAAATTGTTGACATTTGGGAATGGTTCACAGGGCCGTAGCCTGCAGGGGGGCGGGGGGGGGCGCAGAGCTCTAGAATTTTACAAAGAACAAGGTGTTCATCACAAAAAAATTTCAAATTTTTTGGGGCTAATAATGCTTCAGTACAGGTCTCCCCCCCCCTTAGATTTTGCTCAGCCTACAGCCCTGCTTTAAAATATATTTCTGGCGCGATACGTCCAGGCATTTTCCTAAATGTTATTTTCATGTCTTCTGTCTACACTGCTCATATAATTACGGTATTACATATTGTATCTTTTAGCATTAAAATTTCCCGATCACACGAGTTTGCACGACTGTCCCCTTGGAGGACTGCTTGTCCCCCTCTTCCCCCCTCTGGCAATTACCAGGCTATACTTATGATTGTGGTAATTTATTTGGCTATAAACAGAAGTGGTGATTGACGCCTAAACACAAATTTCAGGTCTTCAATACTTCATTTCGTACCTCAAATTCAGTGGGTGATATTGGGCAAAATCTTGACAGTTTGAACCAGGGCTTTGGAGTCAGTTAACAATTGAACCGCCTCCGACTTCCAACTCCTTTGGCCTTGTAAAAAGCGACTCCTTTATATAATAGGTCTCCTGAATTACCACTCTGACCGCGACTCCCGACTCCGGTTATCGGCAGTCATGCTCACAAATATTACATGGTTAACAGGGCAGAAAAAGTAATTAATTAATAAGTTTTTATGGGATTCTGTACATGAAAACTTATACAGGAAGTTTGTGTAACATTTGGAGTACATTTCACATTTATGTAACTGTGTGTTTTTTAATTATATATAAATTATTTTTTGGAGTCAGAGTCACCTAGGCCTATTTAATTTTCGACTCCGACTTAGACTCAGACTCCACCTGAAAATCAAAGTTCAAATCTAACTCCCGACTCCACATTTCCAGTCAAATATTGACACCCCCCCTTCATGCAGATTTTTAGTAACATTTTAAGTAATATTTACTCTCTTAGTAATTGCCTCCAAATAGCCCACACTGGTGCTTATGGGGTGTAAAACACTCACGCACTCACTCACTCTGAATTAGTAATAATTGTGTATTTCAACAAAGGTTCTCATTTTTGTTCAAGGCACTTCAGTGCGCATCCTCACTTCTCAGTGTAAGCCTGTTGAGCCTACCCTGACCACATAATACTGTTTCGTGAAGTTGTAACATAAAGATTAACTCTCCTCTGGTGTGAAAGACATAATTAACAGTTTGAGATCGCTAAAAGCAATCAGTGGCGTATTTAGGGGGGGCATTGGGCCATGCCACCCCCCCCTGGCGCCGCGGAGCGCCCCATGTAATGGCCCCTCCCCTCAGGCCATTTCTAGATACGCCCCTGAAAGAAATTGATAGGATGGTTGAGTGTTTCATTGTTGCCTGTTAATTGTTTGAATGAGTTTCTTTGTAGAAAACTATACAATTATTTAAATCACGGCGGAAAGAAGCTGTAAAGGATTCGAAAACTTCAGAATTTTATAGTACTTGTTGGCAGGGTGAATGAAAATGAACCATGCAATTGGAGGTCAGGGAGGATGCTTCAGTGACAGTCTAGTTGTGAGATCCTCAGCTGCGTGAGCCTCTCATCTTTTTTTTTCAACAAAATAATTTTGAGGTTCTGAATGGGGGGAACAACAGATAAAGGGGCAACAAATTCAATTTTAAGTGAAACGGCCAAGGCACTCCCGTTAGAAATCCCAATACATTGTAGACCTAGTTAATAATCAATTTTCTTTTCTGAAAAAGATTGCCAAACTGATAACATTCTTTTTAATCAATGGTTGTCCTCTACAGATTATCAGGCCTACACTTTACTTAGGCCTACAGGTTGGTCTTGTCCTAGAAACAGCAGGAAAAAAAATCCTGCATAATTCCCTAAATCTCATACAGTGTATATTTTATAGAAATTTCACTGAAAATTGGGTTATTTTACCAAATTGACAATGATGGCATACTTTCTTGTTGTTGGGATATTTTGACAAGCCCAGACTGAGGGATTTGTTAAGGTCATCTATCACAGCTTGGATTTGACGGGCGCTTTCATTGCTTTATAATTTTTTCTCGTTTATGCCGCTCGGATATGTTGTGCGCCTGGAAGAGGGCTTTCCAACAAGCCATCATTCATTGAAATCCGTTAAGAATTGAGCGAGCTAGATTTTTTTTTCTGAGACAAGTCACATATTTTGCTCTATAACGTCATGTAGCAGGCCAGCCAGTTGGGTTGGTAGCCTCGTTTTCGTTCCGTGACGCAGGGAATCCCGTAGCTCATTAAGAGGCGTGAATGGACCTTGCTTTGATTCACACTCTGAAATTTACTTTTATTTGACACTTTTTTCCAAAAAAGTGTTCCATATATGAGCAGGAGTGTATATTAAGCAAGAATATATTCTTCCTACACTGTATCTGGAAAATCTAATGATCGACAAACCAGTGACTCAGGACTGTCTTTGAGTTATAAAGCAGTAAAAATTGCCAAAACTATCATCAGGCAGGCAAAAGTATTACATGATGTGTAATTGTTGAACATATATCGTGGGGATTGTGCAGTTCACCATAATTTAGCATAAAAGGGATTTGATCACTGCACAAATTCAGATCGATCACTGCACATTTCAGATTGATCACTGCACATTTTGGGATCGTTGCACGCTTATTTTATACCCTGGGTGTAACTCAAAATATTGGATGACCACTGACAAGCCTCTCAGAGTTGTTGAATGATGTTTGTCAGGATGTCTCCGTCTCCATCTTGGATTCAGTTAATGCA
Source organism: Platynereis dumerilii (assembly GCA_026936325.1). Classification (NCBI taxonomy): domain Eukaryota; kingdom Metazoa; phylum Annelida; class Polychaeta; order Phyllodocida; family Nereididae; genus Platynereis; species Platynereis dumerilii. Next base: position 13,600,697 of record JAPTHN010000002.1, on the reverse strand, counting down.
GCTGTGAACTCCTTGTGCTGCTATATGCTGCTCACATACACTCTGTCATACACAGTGCCTCCCATTGGGACACTATTTTGTGTAAATTCAATTACCCGGTTCACGGGGCACCTCCCCTGTTGACGGCTTGATCTCAGTGTTTTGTTACCCGAGCAGACACCAGATTGTAAAAGCATACATGCAATTATGAATACCATTTTATATATATTCCTTAGATCTATTTCTTAGAGCTTCCCTACAGCACTTCTATGTATTTACCTTGATCAGTGAGGCTTGGATCCAAAAGTTGGGTAATATATCTTTTCTGCATTTAAGTTGGTACATTTTGGCCAAGAGTAAATTCAATGCATTTAATGCATAATACAAGTTTGCCAGTCCAGAGAATTGTCCACATTTAAGATACCATATAATTAAAGTCCATTCACATATGGCTTGCCCTTTGTGACAGCAAGTTACACAAAGGGCCCTAATTTTAATCCTCTATATTGTTGTACCATTTATCATGCTGGGCCTATCTATAAGCCCCAAAACAAAGGCCTTGCCAAACCAAGGCATCTGACAATTCTCTGTGATCCAGCATTCTGTCTATTGGGAATTAAGATGAATTGGGGGGATAAAAGCTAGTGACAATTATCTAAGGGAAGTTAATTGCACTGCACCTTTCTGGTTATGAAACCTGGAGTCCAGAATCACTGAACCCACATACTGTGTATACAATGCATAGGGGCAATGCCCCATTGTTTAATGCTGTATTCTGATTGGCTGTTGCCATCCTCCAATTACCTGTTTGTACATTTTACTATATAACCTTCTGTTGCCTACAATAAATTACCCTTTTAGTCTATCTGTGAACCGTAACTATATTGTTTGTCATTCTTACCATATACAAACTAGCATCTTGAAATCCCAGTATAACTGGTCATTGAATTATTGAAATTGTGATAGCCATATCCTTGGCTAGCTGAGCTCCCTCAACTGCAGTGATAAGAATATATTTGGGAAGCTGTTTAATTGAGGACTGACTATTTAGTCTGTAAGTGTGACTAGTAGTCTATGATTGTCTCTGTCAACCAGTAGACTCCTGGAGCTCACAATGGGTACCCTGACATGATTGAGCAGAGTCAACTTTTCTAAATCATTGGAGTGAAATGAACAAAGACTGAATTAAGCACAAGCTCAAAATTTTTTTTTACTACTAGTGGAGTTCACAATGGTGTACCCTGAGTGAATTGAACAGAGTCAACTTTTTGTGATCATATTGGAGCAGTACAGTGAGTACTTATTGGATATAACAAGCCAAAATTTTTTTTTTTATGTGGATATCTTGAAAATCGAAACTTTTACCATACGCATTATTGGATGTACTACAAGAGCTACATTAGTTGAAAGTACTAGGCGCGAAGACAAATTTTAACAAAACACATGGGCTTCGAGATTCTACAAAAACTCCCTTAGCTCAAAGTTAGGTCCCTTGACTACTTTTTACATTCGCAAGGATTAATTCTACAAGGCAATCGAGATGCCATACCCGCCCTTTAACCCCGACAACCCCCATCTCATCGAGCTCCAACGAAGAGAGCAAGAGATGGCAGCCCAACAAAGGGCCCACGTCGAAGCCCAACGAAGGGCCAACGAAGAAGCAGCGGCAGCCCGAGTGGCCCAAGGAGAGGCCCCAGAACCCGTCGAGGACAATGAGCAGGCCCAACACGCCCTGCCCGAGGTAACCTTTGTAGAATACCTCCGACAGGAACGGGTCCTCAGGGACCATTTCATGCTACAGTCCAAGAAAGAGCACCAGGAGGCTCTGGACTTACAGTATAGGGTCCTCCAGCAACAATTATTGGCCGAGGATCGACAACAGGCATTGGATTGCGCAAAAAGAGTGCCATCCTGTGATGGAAGCACCTCCCAAAGTGTGAGAAATTGGATTAGAGAGGTGGAACTCACACTGCCTTACACACAACAGACAATATTGGTAGCTACAACGTCTGCCACAGCAGATCTCAGGGAGGAGATCGAGAGATTTCTGCGATCCCACGACCAACGTTTGTACGCCACATGGGAGGAGGTCAAACTCCATGTGCAAACGCAATTCCTCTCGTCCCAGGAAGACGAAAAACTCAAGCATGAGGTGCAGAATATCAAACAGGCTGCATATGAGACCAACGCAGCCTATGGCAGGAGATACCGAAAGGCAGTCTCACTGGCTTATCCCCTGGCTAGAGACGAGATGAGAGAGGACGCAGAGAGACGGCTACTCATCGAATATTACATCAAAGGTCTCTCAGACGACAAACTAGCCATCAAGCTAATTGAGAAGGGCTATCCACAAACCTTCGAGCTGGCAATCCACAAGGTCACCCAGCTAGAGTCAAACCAAAACCGAGTGACAATGGCTCGTGAAAAGGGCCTCATTTCTGGCCACAAAGAGCCCCAACGCTTTGAGGAACCGATGGAAGTCGGAGCCGTTGGGGGACAACAACCCCCCCGAGATCGCCAGCCGCCCCCCCAAGACTTGCAGGACCAGGACAGCAAGCGTCAACTCACTGGTTTGACACACCAGTTTACGAAAATGACTGCACTCCTGCAAGGGCTCAGAGATGATCTTAAGAAAGATCGAGCTCCACAACAGCCACGACAAAACAGCGGCCGACACCACAACAGCCAGCCACACCAGTCGCACCGACAACAGCCACAGCAGCCCCAGGGATACTACCATCCCACACCGAATGCGTACGTTACACGCAGGGCTCCGGTGGCCCAGTATGACCAACAGCAGGGCAATCAACGTGCCCAGGGACCTGCCGAGAACCAATTTACAGACGATGGCTATCCGGTATGTAACTATTGCCGTAAAATTGGTCACATTGCCCCAGATTGCAGGAAACGCCTGTCTGACAGAGCAAGACAGAATAGAAACCAGAACCAAGGGCGTAGTTACCGAGGACCTCGCTACCAGGGGGGCCAATAAGCGCCTTAGACGTCGACTCCTTAGTCTATGTCGAGCTGGAATTTGAACATTGCAATTGTACAGCGCTTCTAGATACCGGAGCAACAAGGAGCGTTCTAAGGCGCCAAGAATTTGACAATTTTTGTAAATTGGCTGGTTTCATCCCCAAAATTAATCCACCGACCATGCAACTATGTAATGTCACTGGGGGTGAAATCAAGACTGTCGGTGTAGTTGAATTAACTGAATTACGTGTGGGGGCATTCAATGTGACTGTTGTGGAAGGCATCGGCCACGGTATGATCTTGGGGCGAGACGTACTGAGGCGAGATGGTGCTCTGATTGACTATGGACAAGGCATGCTTTCGTGGAAAGGGCATGCATTCGAGCTATTACCTAGGAGGCAGATAATAGGCTCGCTCGGGGACCGACCCCCCCTCATTTCAGACTCTAACATCGAGGCCTTGGTTCGCAAAAATGACGACCTTTTTGCAGCCAAGGGCGAGGACCTCGGATGTCATCCTGAGATCGAAGTAAGGATCGAAACGACTGGGGGACCAGTCAAGAGAAGACCATATCGTCTACCCTTCAGCAAACGTCAGGCGCTCGATGCGAAGCTGGACGAGTTACTCGAGCAGGGTGTCATTGTGCCCTCGTCGTCTCCTTGGTCTTCCCCAGTCGTCCTCGTCGAAAAGAAAGACAGCAACGAACCAAGATTCACGGTGGACTATACGGCCGTCAACAAGATCACCAAGAATGATGCCTACCCTATTCCATTGATCAGGGACATCTTCGATCAATTACAAGGTGCGACCGTATTTTCCACCATTGATCTTAAATCTGGATACCATCAGTTACCACTTCATCCTGATGACCAAGAGAAGACCGCATTTGTGTGCCATCGCGGGCTCTTTCATTGGACCAGGCTACCGATGGGCCTGAACTGTGCCACTCAGAAATTCCAAAGGGCCATGGAGGTCATTCTGAAGGGCTTGATCGGCAAAATCGCTTTGATCTACATTGACGACTTGGTCATCTTTAGCTCAAACGAAGAAGAACATCTCAAACATCTAGAGATCATCTTTGACCGCATTCGATCGTACAACTTGAGACTCAATCCCAAGAAATGCGTCTTCGGCATGAAGCAAGTCAAGCTGCTTGGATATATTGTGAGCGCCCAGGGCCTCGCGGCGGACCCACAGAAGACAGAGGCCATCAACAACATGAAAGCGCCCACAAATTTATCCGAGACAAGGACCTTCCTGGGTATGTGTTCATATTATCGTTCCTGCATCGTCGACTATGCCAAAATAGCAGAACCACTCACCCTCCTGACCAGAAAAAATGTCAAGTTCATCTGGTCAGACGACCAACAAGTGGCGTTCGACACTCTCAAGGCTGAACTTTGCAGTGAACGAATAATGGCTCATCCACAACCCGACAAGCCCTATTTACTTTATTGCGACGCCTGCGACTACGCTGTGGGGGGCGTACTTTGCCAGGTGGACGATAATGGGGTGGAAAGACCTATCGTCTATTTGTCGAAGCAACTGACTGCCACTCAGCGTCGATGGGCAACGATCGAGAAAGAAGCTTATGGTTTGGTCTATTGTCTCAAGCAACTCAGAGTGTATCTCATCGGCAGCTCATACAGGACGTTCGTCGACCATAAGCCCCTTACGAGCCTCTTTACAAAAGACCTCAACAATACCAAGATACAGAGATGGGCTGTACTCTTGTCGGAATATGGTTGTAAAGTGGAATACCACAAGGGCAAACTCAACGTCCGAGCTGATATGCTCTCGAGAATCAGACAACATGACACTGTGGCCACCTTCGACGTCGGATTTTGGCAACTCGGCGACAAAATTCCCCCCATTGACAACGAGCTTCATGCCGAAGCCCAGTCTTATGGCCTCGATCTACGACAAGTAGCCGCGGATCAAAGGGCCCTGCCTGAATGGAAGGACAAAGAGGAGGACGATGACGACGATAACTACGAAATCATCAATGGTCTCCTCTACTCCACCACACCTCCCTACAGATACGCCCCTGAACATCCCAGGCTCGTCTTACCACCACGTCACCAGACGGAAGTCATTTCTAAGGCTCACCAGGAAGTCGGTCACATGTCGGTGCGGAAGACAATGCTGAGAATCAAAGAAGCATTTGTATGGTCAGGCATGAAACGCCAAGTGTCCCAGTTTATCAAGCAATGCCCTCATTGCGTAGTCCACAACAGACAGCCAGTCAAAGCTCCATATGGCCAAATGCCTCTTCCGAAGGCTCCAATGCAATTTTTGGCTGCAGATTTGATTGGCCCACTCGTGGAGACTCCCTCGGGCAACACATACATCCTGACCATCATTGACCATTGCACCGGCTGGGCCGAAGCCTTTCCCCTCGCATCGAAGTCAAGCCAAGCCGTCTGGGAAGCCCTAAGTCACCATTACTTCAGTCGACATGGCTTCTGTGACGTTATCCTCACGGATCGAGGACTGGAGTTCAATGCGAGGGCCTTGACCGAATATCTGGCTGACGTGGGAATCGAACACCGAAGAACTACACCCTATAATCCGCAGGCAAATGGCAAGTGCGAGAGATTCAATGGTACGCTCAAACGCATCATCACGGCCCTCATCAACAACAGCAGAGGAGACTGGCAGCAATATTTGGGTATGGCTTTACTAGCTTACAACAATTCAGTTAGTGATGTAACAGGCCATACGCCATATTTCCTACATTTTGGCAGAAGAGCCAGACTGCCCCTCAGTCGTTTATTGCCAGCTGAGCAGCCATTGGATCAACGCCTCCAGCACTTGTCGGACGCCCTCCGGACGGCAGCAGGACTGACGAAGGACGCCAGGCAGTGGAATCGGCGGCGACTGGACCAACAAGCAAATGCAGGGATCATCAAGCCAGGTGATTCTTGTGTCGTCTTAGCCACCGAGCCACTCAGCCTGACGTCCAGGTGGGACCCACACTGGACTGTAACCAAGGTCAGAGGGAAGGTCATTTGGGTTGTGCACCAACAGTCCGGAAAGCAGAGAACACTAAACAGGAACAAGGTCAAATTGGTTGACCCCAACATCTGCTGGGACGAGCACAACCCAAGACCCATCAGGAATCCTCACAAATCAACCAAGACCATCGGTCTCCACGTGGTTCCAGACCCACAACAGCCGGGTCCCTCCAACCAGCAAATCACGCCTGCCACGCCAAATCACGAGGATCGCAGGGATCGAAGCCACGCTCACGTGCACAAGCCACCCCCCATCGGTCGGCGCCACGCAATCAAGCGTCCAGCTTCCCCCCCGGGCAACAAAAGTGACCACATGCCTCTAGATGGCCACTTAGCAGCTGACCACCAGCCTGCTCGGACTACACCTGCGATTACTCCCAACTCACCTCGGACTACAACAGCACCTACACCAAGGCATTTACTGGCAGACAGACACCGGCGACTTCAACAGCAGAAGAGAGAGCACCAGCCCCAACAGCTGCAACCTCCTCCTGCCCCCGAGCCACCTCGCCCCCCTCGGAAGAACCCCGGGCCTCCTCCGCCAAAGCCTCCATCGGCCAAACGACTGCATCGGCAGCCTCCCCGACGCAGCTTGGCCCCCGCTCAGCCTCCTGTGAATCCACAGCCTTATCATCCCCCGGACATCAAACGGGCTCGCCCCTACTTCACTCGGTCGTCAAAGAGGGAGCAGCCGGAAGTCCGTGGACCATCGCCTTCAGAGCAGAAGCGTGCTCGCCTCGAAGCCATCGCTAGCTTGAAGGCCTTCATCACATCATCATTAAACCATTCATCATGACACCCAGGTACATATTGCTATTATTTGCCTTTGCTATCAATCGTATAAATGCTTCCTCCCTCTCAACAGATGCAGTCGAGGTGACGCTCCTGCCCGATGGAATAAGCATCACAGGAGGGGAAGAACTCAGGCAAATTATAGCTACCTGGGATGTCTTCGTGACCCTCGACCCCCCGACCTACCCTCGACACCTCGCCCAACAAGTCACCACATTATCGAATACGATGGACTCCATCAAGTCTCTCGAGAAGAAAGGTCTTTCGATAGATCTTGAGACCCAAGCTATTAGAAGAGACCATCTAGCATCGATGCTTGGTCTCCTGCCCACATCACGCCACAGTCCCAGGAATCGAAGAGGTCTCATTGACCTCGGAGGCACGATCCTCCATGGCCTGTTCGGCGTGGCCACAAATGCCCAACTCGATCGGTTCAACAACGCCATGCTGGAGATTGCCACTCATCAAAATGCCATTAGTCATGCCCATAATAATCTTGCCTCAGTCGTGAACCAGACGAGAGCATTCATATCTAAATTAGCTGTAAAACAACAGCAAATGGACCAGCAGGTCATGGCACTAAATTCAGCAATTCTCCAGCTATCGAGCGCCATCAACGAAAACACCCATCGAATCTCATTAATAGAAATCATCACTGACTTGGACAGATACATTGCTGTGCTCGAACTGGCCGCCGAGCAGTATCAATCCCAAGTCGAGTCATTTCATCGCCAGAGGACCGAACTCCAACTAGGTCGACTCACCAGAGATCTGCTCAACGAGGACCAACTCAACGAGATCCTGTCTCATGCACAAAAGAAATTCCAGGTGGGAGGTTCATTACAATGGTTGTATCGTTTTCTGAGTGTAAATGCCATTTTAACTGAGGCTGACAAGCTGATTTATCAAATTGTCATTCCTCTTGTTGCCTCTCGGCCATATCTTCTGTTTAATGTTGTTTCCTGTGGTGTACCCCTCAATCAGTCTAATTATCATGTCACAGTAGTAGTCGATAAAACTTATGCATTAGACACTATTTCTGGCAATATTTTCCAGCCGACGGCCTGTACCGGCTTCCGGCCTACTCTGTGCAATTCAGATATTGAATTTCAAATTACCAGAATGAAGTGCATTAGAGGTCTGCTAACAAACAGACCACAATTGACTACTGGCTGCAAAGTGGAAATTAGAAGTCTAAAAGACAAGCCACTCGTCAGCACTCTTGCAACCAACCAATACGCTGTAGTCTCCCTAGGGATAAATTTAATTATCAGGTGTGCTGGGAAACCAGAATCCCACATACATTTGCCCCTAGGTACGTACAACGTGACATGTCTCAAAGACTGTCAAATTATTGGTGATGGATGGACAGTGGCCTGTATTGGTCATTTATATATGAAGAGACGTTATATCATGCCCACGGTCAATGTAACATCCCATTTTAACTTTAAATATAGATACACTGACAAGACCGTCGAATTAGCCCTTCCCCAAATAGTCCCTGACACAGCTTCAGGACCCATCTTCACCGAATTATCACATTTAAATTCTGCCCACGTGGTCAAGCAAACATCTCACATTGGCCACATTAACAATCATTTATCCTTCATAAATGTTAGTTTAATTGTATGCCTGTGGTTCTTCTTGGCTGTTGTTGCATTAAAAGGACGCCACCTGGTGGCAAGGTTAACATCAAAATATAAAAGGGCAATGGCACAACAAGCACCCGAGAACCATCCTCTCTCTGAGAACCTAGCTCTCACAGAGAACCATCAACCAAGTGGTGCTCAGCAAGTAGAACCAACCAACCACCAACCCATCAGGCGACCCCAAAATAACTTATATCCATCTATCCCCCTACCCACTGATTGCAGGACCACCATGGAGCACATCGACTGTCAACAAAGTCGCTGAAGTTAGCCAATTTTAAGTTAACACTTGTGATGTAAAGGTTAACATCCTGAGAACGATAACCCTAGGTCTGATCACGGTACCAGATCAGCCAATTTTAACGACCATTGGATGTCCCAACCAAACCTGGCTGTGACAAACATTTTGCTGCTAGGAGATTGTCATCTCATTGAAAATAATTATCATTCTGCAGATTCAATCATTCATAATATATGTTTTCTAGCTTCGAGTTTCAAGGGCAAGGGTATCTAAATGCGTCTCACTTATGTCATTCAGCGTGTCATTCATTTTTTTTTTTTATTGTATTATTATTTTATGTACCAAGACTCAGTTTAGGTGCTCCCTAATAGAGCAGCTGAGATCTACGTAAGCATCCCTGCATGCACAAATTTTTCTTTTAAGAGTCATGTAGTCCTGGTGACTCCAAGAACTTACTTTAGAATAGTCATTTACTGCACTATAAATTCCTGCAAACATAAGCCGCGCGCAGTAATTATTGTCTAGCACCCAGTGCATAAATTAGGGACGTAAAACCAGATTTTACCCCACAAATTACAGTCGACAAGCCAGTTTCAAGACGATACTGTGCGACTCTTATATCAAATTTATTCTATGTCTTCTAATACATTGGATCTTTTGCACTCAAAATGCCCCAGTGACCTCTCTGGGCTTGATTGCCTATTAAGTAAGATTATGTAACAACCAGGCCCACCCACGTGCCACAGTCCTTTGATGTCACCGCTGAAACGTGACCAGCACAATGACGCAGCATTTTTTTTTGTTGACAAATGGTCAAATGTAAACATTAGTCGCAAATTTTAAGACCCAAAACAATAATTCTTATATCTCATCTCAATTTATCAGCGAAGGTTTACCACTAATCTACCTTAACAGTATACATTCTTAGCTATCTGTCAGTATAATTTACCTGCTTCCGCAATAAGTATTATAACAGTTGTGAGCTCTTTTCCTCGAAGAGGTTTTTCAGCTCTTAAACACGACATCATATCACCTCAAAATTCCATTTTTTCCTTATAAACAAGGTTTTTTTTAGTTTAAGAAGGTGACAATTCCAATCAAGTCTGCACTTTACAGCAGCATACCATACAAAACTTACCAACAACATCAATTATCGATTACATCCACTTATTACTGTATCATTAAATACCAGAAGCTTATTATTGTGTAAACTTTAATAGAACAAATATTTTCCACTAATGTAATTAACACAACAAACTAGGGTAAAGGAGCTTACTTCCACTTTTTCGCCGCGGGTTTCGTTTAAGGAAGTTTACTCCATATTGCCCGAATTAATATATAAGTATAACAGGATGCCATTTGTACCAATTTTATTGTTTTCTTCAAACCATTGAAGATTATCATTATAAACAAAATGGCACAACAAGGTATATCTACGGTGGTCAAAATTGTATTGCAATACATTTATCAACCATTTCTTTATTTTTTTTTATTTACTTTTTTTTTTGGGTCACATTGTATTAATGTCAACATTTTGTAACATTATCAAACGTTGTTCAATTTAACTAGGTCATTTTAAGCGAACCTCCACGTGGACGTACCTGAAAACACAATCTAAAACTAGAACAGGGAACCACGATGAGGGGACGTAGTTTAAAATGACAACAAAGCAATAATCACATTGTATAATATCACCATTTTACTTATAATGTCAATTGTTCATTTTACCACTTATGTCATGTCAAAACAGTCACCAGTCTAATTTTTCCTCGTAGGTTTTTCAACAATTACATTTTTCCTACAACAAGGTTTTTTTGTATAGACTGAGATCACTAATTATAATTTCACATGCTCAAGCAGTTATTGAGTAACTTGCGCATGAGATTCTAGGAGTTTTTAGAATTTTCTCCAAAATTTATGAGTTTTATTGATTTTTCTCATTTACCATTAAATGACACATCCACTATAAGGGGCTTTGCCAGGTCGAGGGCACCCATTAATCACAACATTTTTCTATCATTTTACTGTATTTTAGTAAATCTTAGGAAGGTCAACTTGGAGCCATCCAGCTGGGTCGGCGCTTCAAGCCCAAGTTTAGTCACCACACTAAGTAACTTAGATAATTAGAAATTTTCATTTGTGACCGCCAGGTTAATTGGGAAGTCCGAAGTTGTAGGCTGAGAAACTTCATCCTCAATTTAGTCCCCGGCGCTACACACAATAACTAGTTATCACCACAATTTTAGGAAATAGATTAACGCAGACGTCCTAAGCTTAGTCACCTTAATCCTACGTTATAGTCATCATATTTCCTTTAATTGGTAGGATGGCGGTCTGGTATCTAAAAAACCAAACTAGCAACGCCATCATGTGTTAATATGTGTCATTTTCTGTGTCTATATGTTTGATGTTTATATGTTATCTGTAAGTCGATGTACCAGTGCGTGTTATCTGTCATTTTGTTTGTCATTTACGTTTATGTTATGTCATGTCCATGTGTGTGCATAAAACATCAAAATTTTTTTTTTATGGTTCACGCTGCCTAAGGGAAGCTCAAATATGTGTGTAGAATTACTTGTATTATATTGTATAACAAATTAGATTAAATTGTATTGAATTGTATTACAAATAAGCCATGGTGCAATTACGCATCATCTTTTGTGTACCATGACAGATTGTCATGCCATTGATGTATAGAAGTTATCTTACTCTAGATTACTGAGGATTACTGTCCATTGTCCACCAACTAGGGTGCCAATGGGCATTACTGATAATGGCTTTTGAAGCCCTATCATTGTGTAACAAAAGATTAAGCCTTTTATTAAGCCTATTGTCGGCCAACGCATTTTATCAGTTACACAATTGTCATTTTATCATTGTATTTAAATTTTGCTGGTTAAAGGCCAATGTCGTATACTTGGTATGTTTGGTGTGAGTCTTTTGTAACACACCGGCCTTTAATCCTTGGGAGAGCAAGCATTGTTAGTTAATTAATTGCATCTTTTACTCATTTTTGATAACTTTTGGTAGAACCCAAAGCTGTGTGCTAACAAGTATCACACAGCTGGGGCACGGTATAACCAATGTAAAAGCATACATGCAATTATGAATACCATTTTATATATATTCCTTAGATCTATTTCTTAGAGCTTCCCTACAGCACTTCTATGTATTTACCTTGATCAGTGAGGCTTGGATCCAAAAGTTGGGTAATATATCTTTTCTGCATTTAAGTTGGTACATTTTGGCCAAGAGTAAATTCAATGCATTTAATGCATAATACAAGTTTGCCAGTCCAGAGAATTGTCCACATTTAAGATACCATATAATTAAAGTCCATTCACATATGGCTTGCCCTTTGTGACAGCAAGTTACACAAAGGGCCCTAATTTTAATCCTCTATATTGTTGTACCATTTATCATGCTGGGCCTATCTATAAGCCCCAACACAAAGGCCTTGCCAAACCAAGGCATCTGACAATTCTCTGTGATCCAGCATTCTGTCTATTGGGAATTAAGATGAATTGGGGGGATAAAAGCTAGTGACAATTATCTAAGGGAAGTTAATTGCACTTTACCAATTAGCACCTTTCTGGTTATGAAACCTGGAGTCCAGAATCACTGAACCCACATACTGTGTATACAATGCATAGGGGCAATGCCCCATTGTTTAATGCTGTATTCTGATTGGCTGTTGCCATCCTCCAATTACCTGTTTGTACATTTTACTATATAACCTTCTGTTGCCTACAATAAATTACCCTTTTAGTCTATCTGTGAACCGTAACTATATTGTTTGTCATTCTTACCATATACAAACTAGCATCTTGAAATCCCAGTATAACTGGTCATTGAATTATTGAAATTGTGATAGCCATATCCTTGGCTAGCTGAGCTCCCTCAACTGCAGTGATAAGAATATATTTGGGAAGCTGTTTAATTGAGGACTGACTATTTAGTCTGTAAGTGTGACTAGTAGTCTATGATTGTCTCTGTCAACCAGTAGACTCCTGGAGCTCACAAGATGTTGCTCTCTCCTCAAGCTGTGCTTCGAAAGAATAAACTATATATATGGTGTGGCAGTGTCCCTTACTCTAGATCATCTTTTTAGGAACACATTAGAAATGACACAACTTTGAATGATGGTCCTTTTTTTTCAAACATCTTTAGGCCTCCTGGACACGTTAATTGGACCATCAATTCAGATGCATTTTTTATTGCAATAGCACAGGAAGATGGCTATTTTTGGAATCGATAGACTAAACTTAGGCAGGGCCTTAGGCATATTTTACTAACATTATGTTGCAGTGGCCAATGCCCACTCCATACCTCAGTCCCAGTCTCCCTGAGACTGTGTTGGGGGGACACCTTTGTGTCCTCAATTGGACCACCTTATGGGGGCATTGATATTGATAATACAACATGAAAAAGGACAATTGAAGCTTTATAGCTAACTAGAAAAGCCCATCAGGGCACATGCACTGTTATATATATAGGTAATATAAATATAATAAGTCAGTGTATTATAGTAATAGTAATACCTACACATATAGTAGTTTGGGGGATAAAATTGCAACTAAAATTGGTTTTATTAGCCAAAACACTATTATTATTTTCTCCACATGGGGGCCACAATGCTACTGCAGTGATCACATGACCATGATGTCATCAACCATAACAGAGCGTCACCATGACGCTCGCTGTAGGCTGTACACTGCTGGATGATTGAAACTGATGGAAAAGTGTTGAAGGGTCAAAATTTGCTAAAGCTGAAATTCTTGTCTCCGTTGTTTAAGATTTAATCATGTTGACAGGGTGATATATGCAGCACTTTTTGAGGTCAAATGTTATTGACTAGGGTATTAATAAAAATTATAATACATAAAATATGTGACAGATAGCTTTTATCCCTACTAAAAATGGCATTGAAGGGGCCACCCCCCCTAAAATGGCTTGTCTCCACCTGCATTTTCTCTGAAAGATCACCTCACAAAAACTAGTATGCAATTTTGCTGCCGTTTAACTGACTCTGACATTGAAACTTGACCATTACTCTTCTAAAATCTAATCTCCAATTTCTGAAATAATCTTCTGTATGGGAGCAGGAGGGTGTTGAGTCAATGTCTCCAATATTGTGTCATTAACATCACATCAGACTTGTTTCTATAACAAAAATGCAAAGGACACACATTCCGTGAAATAACCTTGTGTCTGATGTTGTCTGAGAACCCTACAAGCTAACTATATGGTCTGCAGCTCTGCATTAGTCATGTAAAGCAAAATATTCTGGTATGTATGGTGCCATGTCAGTTGTCCTATCTGAATTTGTCATTAACAAACGCCTTCCTGTAATATGTTGACTTTATATATCAAGACCAAAGTTGCTGTGGAACATTCCTTTGGTGTCCCTGAATCTGTTGCATGCACATATCACCAGAGTGCCACTTATGCATGTGTCCCTATAATTTTTTCAGCCAAATTGTCATTAACGTCACACTGTCATTAACGTCACGGTGAAAATGACTTTTTGCTTTTACCTCACTGGAAGTTTGTTGGAGGTTACTGGAGTTGAATTTTATTGAATGTGTATCATGAATTAATTTTCAAACAAAATAATTACTTGATATTTTTCAGTATTCCTTATATCTAGAATGCTCAGGATTAAGTTTCTGCTTCTCTACACCCTATGACAAAATATGAGGTGCCAATGACATTTTACCATTGCGTGGCTTCAGAAATATTGTTCAGCGAAGACATAGGGTGTTGGAGGGAGCAGTAGGGGTAATATTTGTACCAGAAATCAGAAGTATTGATGAAAAATAGTTTTTCTTATTTTTTGTAAATTTTAGAGTCAAGGGAATACTATTAGTCAGGGAGTCAGCCCTATTGATCCTGTACATAAGGTGTGACATAGGGTATGATTACAGTTCTTTTGCATAGAATGATGCATGGGGTGCCCCAGATTAAGAATCAGGCGGGTGCCGCTCCGGCACCCTTGGGCATTCCATTCTGGCGGCCATTTTCCAAAATGGCCGCCAAAACCCTATTTTTGGCCATATATCCTCATATAATCGTCATAGGACTATGATTTTTGGGTCTAAACATAGGTTTTCTGGTATAGGGAATTCAATGAAAGGGTTTTTGATTATGCCAGTTCAATATTCTGGCAGCCATTTTGGAAAATGGCTGCCAAAACCATATTTTTGGCCACATCTCCTGATATAATTGTCATAGGACCATGATATTTGGGTCTAAACCTAGGTTTCCTGGAATGGGGAATTCAATGAAAGTTGTTTTGATGACATCAATGCAATAGTTTGTCCTTTAACCCTCTCCTTAATGCAAGATGGCTGCCATCAAAACTCAAATGTGTCTCTTCTTGTAACATTCTCCGCTATCTAGTCAAATTCGGTCACTTTCGTTTCTTTTAGTTGACCAGCCAATACATCTCTTGTTAATGGAAGGTACCTATGCCTATTAGAAGGTTTTTAAAACAAAAATCCAATATTAACAGTAGTATAAATGTCTGATGGGGTTTCTACAGCGGGCCATTTTAAATTGAAGTTGCCAGCAGAAAAACAATTCCTAGAAATTACCAGCTTAGTTCAGTTTAGTTATCCCAAGAAAAATCAACAAATAATTAAGGTACTAAATGAAGGCTGACACCAAGAGCTAGATGTCAGCTTTTATTTAGCTCCTTGGTTCCCTTTTCACCACAACTTATCAACCCTCCAAAAGTTAAAGTAATGTTGCCATCACTATTGAAAATGTCCTTAGAAACTCAAAATCCTGCCATGTATATTCAGTTCCACTTATCCTTATCACTGATAAATTATTTCTAACCAAACAAAATTGATGTGGTTGGATAGCCCTTTATGTCAGCTTTCATTTGACACCTTCGTTTCCTTGTTACTAGAACTGTCAATCGTGCAAGAGATACATAAATGTTGCTGTCAATGTGAAAAATCTCCTCGGAAACACAAAATCCTCTTCTGTCTTTACAATTGCACCTATCTGTATCACTGGATAAATCATTCCTAACAATTCAAAATGGATGTGGATAGATATCCCTTGATATCAGCTTTCTGTTGACAACTTGGTTTCCTTGCTACTATAAGTGTTAATCTTCCAAAAGCTAAATTAATGTTGCTGTCATTACTGAAAAATATCCTCAGAAATACAAAATTCTCCAATGTATTTTTAATTTCACCTATCGTTATCACTATATAAATCATTCCTAACCAACCAAAATGGATGTGGTTGAATAGTACTCTATGTCAGCTTTCATTTGACACCTTTGTTGCCTTGTTACTTCAAATGTCAATCTTGCAAGAGCTAAATAAATGTTGCTGTCAGTGTCAAAAATCTCCTCGGAAACACAAAATTCTCCCCTATATTTTCAATTCCACTTATCCATATCACCAAATAAATTATTCTAAGCAATCAAAATGGATGTGGTTGGATAGCCCTTGATATAAGCTTTTATTTGGCACCTTGGTTTCCTTGTTACTGCAACTGTTAATCTTCCTAAAGCTAGTGAATGTTCCTGTCCTTATTGAAAATATCCTCAGAAACACGAAATCCTCCCGTGTATTTTTAATTCCACCCATCCTTATCACTAGATAAATCATTCCTAACGAACCAAAATGGATGTGGAGAGATAACCCTTGGTGTCAGCCTTCGTTTGGCACCCAGTTTTTCTTGTTATGCCCGCTGTCAATCCTCCAAAAAAGAAAAATAAATATTGCTGTCATTATCAAAAATATCCTCGGAAACGCAAAATTCTCCCATGTATTTTCAGCTCGACCTGTCCTTATCTTTAGATAACTCACTCCTAACCAATCAGAATCCATGTGGATGGATTGCCCTAATGGCAGCTTTCACTTGGCACCTTGGTTTCTCTTGCTATTACAACTGTCAATCGTCCAAGAGTGATATAAATGGGGTGCATATTGTATTACATGGGAGGATTTTGTGTTTCCGAGGGGATTTTTGCCACTGACAGCAACATTTATTTTTCTTTTGGAGGGTTGAAAGTTGTAGTAACAAGAAAACCATGGTTCCAAATGAAAGTTGATATCAAGGGCTATCCATCCACGTCCATTTTTAATGGTTAGGAATGATTTATTTGGTAACACAGATAGGTGCAATTGTAACTACAGGAGAGGATTTCGTGTTTCTGAGGAGATTTTTGACATTGACAGCGACATTTATTTAGCTCTTGCAAGATTGACAGTTATAGGAACAAGGAAACAAAGGTGTCAAATGAAAGCTGACATAAAGGGCTATCCAACCACATCAATTTTGGTTGGTAAGGAACGATTTATCTAATGATAAGGATAGGTGGAATTAAAAATACATGGGAGGATTTCGCGTTTCCGAGGATATTTTCAATAATGATAGCAACGTACAGTTGTAGTAACAAGGAAACCAAGGTGACAAATGAAAGCTGATATCAAGGTCTATCCAACCACATCCATATTGGTTGGTTAGGAATGATTTTTTGGTGATAAGGACAGGTGAAATTAAAAATACATGGGAAAATTTCGTGTTTCTGAGGATATTTTCAATAACGACAGCAACATTCATTTAGCTTTTGGAAGATTAACAGTTGTAGAAACAAGGAAACCAAGATGCCAAATGAAAGCTGACATTAAGAGCTATCCATCCACACCCATTTTGATTGGTTAGAAGTGAGTTATCTAGTGATAAGAATAAGTGGAACTGAAAATACATGGCAGGATTTTGAGTTTCCAAGGACATTTTCAATAGTGACGGCAACATTAATTTAGCTTTTGGAGGGTTGACATGTTGTAGTAAAAAGGAAACCAAGAAGCTAAATAAAAGCTGACATCAAGCTCTTGGTGTCAGCCTTCATTTAGCACCTTAATTATTTGTTGATATTTCTTGAGATAACTAAACTGAACTAAACTAGTAATTTCTAGGAATTATTTTTCTGCTGTCCACTTCAATTTAAAATGGCCCACTGTGGAAACCCCATCAGACATTTACACTATTGGATTTTTGTTTAAAAAACCTTCCAATAGGCATAGGTACCTTCCATAACAAGAAATGCCTCTAACAGTAAAGAATGATATACTGGCTGGTCAACTAAAAGAAACGAAAGTGACCTAATTTGACTAGATAGCGGAGAATGTTACAAGAAGTAACGCCACATTTGAGTCTTGATGGCAGCCATCTTGCATTAAGGAGAGGGTTAAAGGACAAACTATTGCATTGGTGTCATCAAAACAACTTTCACTAGACAGCGGATGGAATCCGCACCTCCATAGCTGGATAGTTGGGTTGCCCCCTGTCCCCTTAGGCCAATGTTGTGTTGGGGCAACTGAAAGACCCTGGACATCCCTGAATGAATATGTCTCATAGAGACAGGAAGACTGTGTAGGGCAACACAGAAAGCAATTTCATTGGCTACCTGTTCCTACTAGAATGCAATTGAAGCTGATGAGTACAACCTGAAAAGCATTGAACGACAAAGCACCAAAGTACATTCAGACAGTTGTGCAGCTGAAGCCCAATGGGAAACATAACTTTAGGAGGAATAATAAACTCTTATTAATAGAACCAGCTTCAAAGAACCATAACAAATTTGTAGAAAGAGCTTGCATACATGTGCATACTTTTCATAAGAAATAAGGAAAATTTGATGCATGAAAAGAGAGTTCAAAAACAAGGATAATGATAGCCTATTGATAGCCATGGTAATTATGTACTCAGCTGGTCAGTCTCAAGGTCCAACAGCATCCATGTTTTAAAATATGATTTGGGAGTGATTATTTAAATTCAAGGAACTCATCAAGATTTAAAAGAACAACAACAACAACAACAACTTTGAAACAGCATTTGCATGCCTGCTTGCTTAACTTTCTTTCCAAGCATGACAAGAAAAGGACAAAATAGACCTTGAGGGATATAGAGAGAGCACCTGCTCTTGTTTATGTTAAATTGATAGAAATGATAGTTTTTAGGGGTTGACAAGCCATGTTAAAAGTGAATTATGTACAGTAACATAATATTATGATGCATTTTTGTCCATGGCACATGAATGCATATTATTGACAAAACAAGGCAAATATCAAAGCAAACAGATATTGCACTTCATCATGCACTTAGGCCTACTTGGAAGTACTATTGATGACATTTAGATTTGGCAGCAGCTCAAGGCCAATCATTCAATTTACCTGTCAGATTTATACAGGTTAATTGTATTATTGAGACTAAGTGAATAATTATGTATTGTTAATTGTATTTTATTTCACAAATTTTTGTAATCAACCTAATTGGGTGTCATACTTATTAAATTGCAATCAGGTGAGCTTTGCCATGACAGTTGACAGGAGCTCAAGCAAATTGCAATCAGCTGAGCTATTCTTGAAAATTTGGCAGCAGCTCAAGTTAATTGCAATCGGGTGAGCTTTCCTGTAAAAGTTGAAAGCAGCTTAGACAAATTGCAATTATGATGACACTACTTGAACTATTTGGATAGTATATAACTGGAGGCATTTGACTTCACCATTCACTTCAAGTAGAGCAGACATAGGAGACAGCTGTCATCATCATGGCTATGGACATCTTATGCTAAGGTAGATACCCTTTCATCATCTATAATGAAGATACAAGTCAAATAGGAATAGTCCATGTACATAGCATCCATATGCTTTCACAGAGTTTATGTGCATTTATGTATAATCAATATAGAAGTAAATTAGCTATCAGATTGCATTTGAATTAGTTCCAAGTTTTCTTTTTTTTTTTTTAGAAATTTGTTGTGAGTGAAATAGAAAGAAGCAGGCTATTGACAGTAACCTATGCTTATTGGGTACAGCTATGTTTTGATCAATCAATAGTACAGCATTTATCTATTTTCATAAATTGTGTTCAGTTGGGCTAACAGCATACTTAATATATATCAAAATAAAATCGAAGCAGACATGTAAAAGCATATTGAATTAAATTTATTTATTCTCTCATCAGGTCAATTGGATCTCACACAAAAGAACATTTGTGACACTTTGTATTAGTTGATATATATTCTTTGACACTCAATGAGTAATTGCAATCATTAGACACCATCTGCCAAATCAAGCCAATTGAGTTGATACTTTCTTTGACAGGTAAATGAGTAATCATTAAACACTACATGTCAACTGTGTTTTCAAAATGGCTGCCAGAATATTGAACTGGCATAATCAAAACCACTTTCAATGAATTCCCTATACCAGAAAACCTATGTTTAGACCCTAAAATTATAGTCCTATGACAATTATATGAGAATATACGGCCAAAAATAGGGTTTTGGCGGCCATTTTGGAAAATGGCCACCAGAAAGGAATGCCCAAGGGTGCCGGAGCGGCACCCGCCTGATTCTTGTTCTGGGGTGCCTCATCCATCATAATGTGCAATAAAACTGTAATCATACCCTATGTCACACCTCCCCTCTGTGACTCCCTGACTATATATCTCAGTAACTATTGATCATAGAGACTTGAAATAAAGGTTAATGTGTGCAGAATAACCACTTTCCTATACATTGGTAATGCATTTTACAGCTGTAAGTGTTGTAGATTTCAAGTTATAAGTGTGACGTTAATGACACTCATATTTGCTATTTTAATTAACAAAAATGCTGTATCTCAGAAAGTATCGGTGCTAGAGACTTGAAAGTTGGACCAAAATGTGCAAGCCACTCTCCTTTTCATTGGTAATAAATTATTCAGCCCCAAGTTGTCAAGATTTTGAGTTTACAAGCGTGATGTTAATGATGATCAAAAAATATTACCACTATATTTATCACCTCAATACAGATCAGCAGAGCATTGGGACCCTTGGACATGAAAGTGCAGTGATAGCTGATTGCTTGATCTACACAATGCCAACTTAAAAAGGCATTTCTGGAGCGAAAATTTTTCAAATTTTTTTTGGCTGAAATTTCAAGGTTTTCAAATTTTGACCCGGAAACAACAAATTTAGGGCCCCTTGAACCACCAAAAGTAGCTCTGTCTCCCCTTTGTGACAATATAAGTACCCTGTGCGAATTTGGCGGTCGTGGGCCACCCAGATTCCTCCTAAAGGTGAAAGAAATAGCTCAAGATTATGAATTTATATAAAGATATTAATCCATAAAAATGTGAAATTCTCGTCCAGGGTTAAGTCAAAACCCTTATGCAAAATTCCCTCCCATGCTAGTATGACCCCTATATGGCAATTTTTGGAATAATATTGATGAATTAAAAAAAACTCCTTTTGTGGTGTCAAAAATTAATAATGGCACACGGGGACTGCTGTTTAAGAGTAATCTAGGATGATATGAAGGGTCTGGATTGCATAAAACATGATTTTTGTAGTGGTCCGACCGAGGATTTCAAGACTTTTTTTAACAATGACCTATTGTCCATAAAAATCAAGTTTTACGCTCAAGATTGCATTGCACTGCAGTCTCCACGAATTGGCCATGCAAATGAGCACAAGCATCATGCAAATGAGCAAAATACTTTTTTTAAATATGAAATTTTTAATTGTTTTTATGGATTAATAACAATAACATTGGATAACGAGATGAATGTTTACACTATTAAGTAAAATGTGCCAGTTAGAAGTTATTAAGAGACATAAGGTGAAAGAAAACAAAATAGCAAAACAGTTGTAGATTTATATAATTGATAACAGATGCATTGCTAGTTATGTAAACAATCAGTAAAAATTTTAGTAGAATATCCAATGTTAGCCCTAATTAAATCTTATGTTACCAAACAGTTCACGTTTGGGGTCCAACCAGTGGCGTATTTAGGGGGGGGGGGGTATGGTACCCCTCAGGCCCAAAATTAACATGGAACAGATAGGAAGTGCTGCGGAGCCTTGTCTCAGCACAGTACTCTCCTAATTTGGCAAATGGGGTACTTTTATATGTTTTATGAAGACCATCTTTACCTCAAGCAAACACCAGACACATTAGTTTATAAGTAATCAGCAATTGTGCATATTGCATAACAAAACGAATTTGTGCTCTTCATGCCTGGGGCTAAAATGTTCATATTCAATCAAGAGGCAACATGACACCAGCTTTAGGCTGATCACCTAATTGAATAATCTTTTTGCTCTGAATTGGAGAAATCCAATGAGTTTGCTCAATGCTTACCCAATTTTTAGAAGACAGAAGCTGCTGATGATTGAACTGACTGATTATGTCGGTAGAAACTATTATTTTGGAAATCCTCATTTGGATATCAGATCAATATTTGACTGGAGTTTCAAGAAGAATCTTGGATGGTCGAGGTGGGACTTTCTGAAAATTTGCCTGAATGACCAATATAAATTGAGGGCATGATGATAATACAGGTCTAGGCTTGCCCAGTATTGAACTAGACTGCTTCTTTACCGGAGCCCTAAAATGATCCTAACATTTTAAAAAGTTATTGTATGCCCCTTAGAATTGAAATATATATATGCTCTCTGGAATAATCATAAAGGGACAGGTACCATCTTACCTCTCAGGGTAGACTGCGTTAGTGTTTTAGTCTACCCTGACAACATGGGTTGTGTTTCAGTGAAGTAATCCTTAAAAGATTTAACAAGTCTCCGGCGACCGGCGTGTTTTAAAGTATTTTCTTTGTCATGACAGGATATGCTCTCTTTTGTTATTCCTGTAATATCAGTAACCCTCCATTTTACCTCCATGGTGCACCCTGCTTCCCCCACTTGCCTCCACTTGCCTCCTGCTAGCTCCCAGTTGCCCCCACTTCCCCAGTTGCCCCCTGCTGCTTCCCCTGCTTACCCCTACTTGCCCACGCTTGCCTCCTGCTAGCGGCTAGCCCCCGCTTACCTCCTGCTTGCCCCCGCTTACCCCCACTTTCCCCACATAACCTCCTACTTTCCCAAATTCTCCCACCTTTCCCCCCTAATTACCCCTAATAACATTTTCTTATGTTAGTGTTACCCTATAGGGTGGGGGTGTATCCTGTCATGAGGCCTTTTGTAGAAAACCACTGACAATTGTTAAAATCATGGATTTTAAACACCGAAAAAAAGCTGTAAAAAGATGAGCACAAATACATAAAACTCCGTAATTTTATAGTGCTTGTTGGCAGGGTAAGTGTAAACGAACCCGGCAATTGGAGGATGACAGGTACAGTCTGAAGCACTTGCCAATTTTTACAGAAGTCTCTCAATACTTCATTTTAATGCAGATGAAACAGATTTGGTGACAACGCACTGCAAGAGGCAAGATAAGATTAAAGTATTTCACAGATGGGGCTTTACATTTTCCTTGTACCATGCACACACAGTTATATACTTTACGAACTTAGACGTAAATATAACTATGATATAATAGTTTGAAGACATAGGAGTCGATCCTGGCCAAATATAGAAAGTATTTTTTTCTGCATCAAATACATTGGTAGCACACCTGGGGCATGATACCAGCACAGTCTATCTTTTGAAGAAGTTGTGTGATGAACTTCCATGGCAATTCCGGAAACATTAGCTTCACTGAAAGTCATATCGTTGGCAGATAACTTCCCTACAATCGATAACACCAAACTGAGACTTTTAATCCTGCAGGTGACATAACTGATATGCTGTCTTAATTTTTTGCTTAAACCGCCAGTGACCTTTATCCTATCTGATCTCTCATCCTGTTCTGCAAGATACTGATCAGCCTTTTATAAGAGAACTGCTAAATGATGTAAAGCAGATTTCCCACACTCAAAGACAAATGAGCCATTATGGCATTTGGACTAGGCCTATTCTCAGGCCTATTTGCAAAAAAAAAAAAAAAAATTACATGATAAGCTACAGGGATCCCTCAAACTTCAAAGGCAATAGGGCCACACATAATTGATTCTTAGCTTCATGGACCCGCGGACACAATATTTAGATTTCCTGCCGAAAAAAAAAAAAAATTGAAAAATAAATTTCTTTTTTCACCTTTTTTTTTGTCTTACCAACCACCCTAGAAAAAATGCCTTGAGAGGATCCGAGAAGCTAAAGATCAATTATGTGTGGCCTAGGTGCTGTTATTGCAGACAGCGGCTTCTGCCTTATGCAAATCCCCGTTGCTTCAAGGTTCATTTTATTTTATATCAATTATTTATACTTTCATATATGTTCATTTTGTAACCATTGGATCAAAAATAAATACATTCTGTCTGTCTGTCTGTATTGGGGAGACCTCAATGTATAATTTATATTTCTGCATTACATCATTCTAATTCCCGAGGTAGATCCGGAAAGTGTCATATGGGAGCTATATTTTTTGTTAGAAATTACACATACACGAGTGCAAGA
This sequence comes from Platynereis dumerilii, assembly GCA_026936325.1. Lineage (NCBI taxonomy): Eukaryota > Metazoa > Annelida > Polychaeta > Phyllodocida > Nereididae > Platynereis > Platynereis dumerilii. The sequence goes on along the minus strand of JAPTHN010000002.1, from coordinate 13,576,737 downwards.
AATCACACATACACAAATTGCCCATTTGTGGATGTGGCATTTCCAACACGTTTCTGACTCGTGAATATGTGAAATATATCACCATCAGGTTGTGTATATGATATATATTACATATGCACGACTGGTAGTGTATATGTCTGATGTAACATCCTATTCTTGTATGTGCACATTGTGCATGATATGACACATACAGGACTCGTGAATGTGTGCTATCTTACACATTATGCTATAAAACTAATTGTGGGCATGCAATATGTTGCACATTCGAGCCCTCTGGTGGTGAATTCATGGCTGCTGTGTTTTATGACTCTCCTGCAATTTTGATGGTTTCTTGAGTTTATTTCACTGCAAAGTTGACTTTTCTTGGATAAGTTATGGAATAAGGACTCTCTCATACCAGGAAAAAATTGAAGGGATCAAAAGGATATTTGATGACTTTGATGCATTTTTAGGACTTGGACTCACTCTCATGGAATATTACCATTACTGTTAGTGATACTACCAATGGACTATCAACTGTCACTTGTCAGGAGTAATAGGCAACTGCACAGTTTTACTCAATTTCGTTATTAATGTGGACACTATAAGAAACAGGTGTGTGACTTTTCGTTCTAAAGACTTTGGTATTGAATTGAATTTGGCCCATCCCATTATGACCCAGGGATAATTGAAGGGGATTCAAGCCATTTTTATTCAGAAAAAGTCTTTCTTTTCATATCTGACAAGGTGTGAAATACTGCGAACAACATCTGTATTGTGACTGTATTGTGACTGTATTGTGACTGCCCTGACACTGTCTTGTGACAAGTCACAATGGGAGAAGACACTCTTCCTAAAACTGTGAATTCCACAATGAGAAAATACAATCAAGACAATACCAAGATATGTTATACAGACTGCAGGCATGGTGGGAACCCAAAGGCAAGAAACACAACCCAACAAAGTTGTTGTTTGTGCAATCATGTCTTTCATATTGATTGTGTTGAATGTCTTGAAGTGAAGACAATATGGACCTGCCACAGCTGTAGAGCAATGCCAGACACTGTGTTCCAATTGGCTGAAAAGTTGGATCAAGTCCTCCAACAGAACAACAGACTAATAGATATGGTTGTGAGACAACAGACAGCCATAGACACCATGCAAGAAGCACAATCTCAATTCAAAGCCCAAATAACTGGTCATCACTCTGAAATTAAAAAGGCCATCTCCGAAGCAATTGACCGTAATTCTGAAAGTGATAACGATGACAGTGAAGATGATGAGGATGTTGAGTGCATGGGAACGTTGCTTGTGGGTGACAGTATGATAAGAAACATCCAGTCAACCCACGATGACCTCAAAGTTGAAAGCCAGAGTGGTGCAAAGATCAATGACATTAAAAATTGGCTGAAAAAGGTTAATCCTAAAAAACAGAAATTCAAAGACATTGTACTTGTCTGTGGTACCAACGATGTTGTCACCAAGAAAACTGCTGCCAAGATTGCAAATGAGTATGATCGCTTGCTTCTTGTGGCCAAAGAGAGAGCTGAAAATGTTTGCATGTCCAGCATCATCCCTCGGGCTGACGAAAAGGCTGATCTGAAAAAGATTGACCATGTGAATGAGCTTCTTACAACGACAGCAGCTACGACAGGGGCCGCGTTTGTGAACAATGACAAGAACTTCAAGTACAGGGATGACACAGTAGACCTCACACTCTTGTCACCCACTGATAAGGTCCACCTTTCCTCCCTAGGAGCTGCAAAGATGCTGCAGAACTTGAAACTGGAGGACAAGGCAAAGCCCAACTTTGGTCATGGCCCTGGCAGTCGATGGAATGACGTGCAGAACACTAAAATTAAAAAACCAAGCCCCCCTCCACCTTTCACCCCTCCTCCGACTGCAGACTTGGCAACTCCTCAGAGCACAAACAACCCCCAGTCAGCAAATATCATGAAGTTTAGAGGTGGTAGTGATCCCTTCAGCAACTTCTACCCATCAGACATAGAGGTGTGGAGCCTGCGCTTCAAGACCAATGAACATGCCTATCAATACCGCAAAGCAGTTGAAATGAGGCAGCATGTCACCGCTGAAGCAATTCGTAGAGCGAGCACTCCCAGGGAAGCCCAGTTACTGGCAGATGATATTCACACTGATGAGCGATGGTGCGATATGAAGCAGAGTGTGATGTACATGTTACTGCAAGAGAAGGCCCGCCAGTGTAAAGCATTCAAGGAAAAGCTTATGGTATCCCAAGGGCACAAGTTAGTCGAGGACACTGGACATGAGTACTGGGGCAGGGGGAAGTCAGGCAAAGGGCTCAACATGTTGGGTCGTCTCCTTGAAACACTCCGAGAGAACATTCCTGACTCCTCCAAAACTGTCCAAATGCATCCGGTCCAATTTCGACAGCGCTCTGAATATACACGATACCCAAGAAGAAGTGACCCACAACCAAAGTGCTTTAACTGTGGAGAGAAATCCCATAACATTAGTACGTGTCGACACCCATCGCCCCTCCGATGTTACTCGTGTAACAGCTATGGACACAAGCAAAAGTTTTGCTGGAAAAGTTTCAGTAAAACACAATAGGTGACTGGCCAAGAAGAGACGGCCGATTCTACAGCAACTGAAGAAGTGCTGAATGACACTGTATTGCTTTCTTTAAATGACTCTGTTGTTTTAAACTCACCTCACACTGATGGTGACTTGATCTTAAATGTTGTTGACTCATCATCACCTGAAAATGTGACGAGTGATTGTACAACAAACACTGATAGGAATGATCTTCATGTCCACAGCTTTAACTCATCTGATGATTTGTGTAACCATGATTTATGTGTCTCAGACTGTGATATTTTGTGTGACTCTTTTGCCTCTGATGTTGACATACTGGATAATGTTTCATGTGATGCTGAAGCTTGTGATAATGTTACAACTGACATTGAAGTCTGTCATAATGCAACAGTTGATGTTACAGTTGATGTTACAGATCCCTTGACAGACTCACTTAGAAAGATCCGAAAGGATAATCATGATAATGTCATACTATCTCATGTTAACATAAACAGTCTTAAGCACAAATTTGACTATTTTCATGAAATTCTCTCTGAGGGTATCCTTGATATACTGTGTGTTACAGAGACTAAACTTGATGACACCTATTCTGCCAACCTGTTTTGCTGTAAAGGTTTTAAAAGTTATCGTAAAGATCGAACCTCTAGGTCAGGGGGCATCATGGTTTTCATAAGAGATGATATACCTCACACAAGAATGCAATGTTACGAATTCAAAGAAGTAAATGTGCATGTTGAATCTATGGTCTTTGAAATAACTATTAAAAATTTAAAGTTCAATCTCATAATTTTGTATAAAAATCCTAATGTATCTAATGAACTATTTACTCAATTGACAAGTCAAACAATTGAGTCACTGAATGAAACATGGAAAGAAAGCATTCTTGTGGGAGATATTAACATTGACATGAATGATAAAGACAATTTGTTTGACAAAAATGTTTGTGATGTTCATGCACTTTCCAATATTATAACAGGCTGAACTTGCTTTAAGAGCATGAGTGGTACTTTGCTTGATCAGATCATAGTTTCAAACAAACAAAAATTTTACAGGCCATTTAATGTTGCTTGTGGAATGAGTGATTTCCATAATATGGTGGGTTGTGTCACCAGAACTTCATTCTCAAGGCCAAAGCCATTCAGACTGAATTACAGGTCCTACAAAGACTTTGATGAAGTAAAGTTCCAAAAGGCAATAGATACAATACCCCTTTCAGTTTGTGAAATTTTTGATGACACTGACGATCAATATTGGGCTTTCACTCATATGTACAGTGAAGTTTTGAATGACCATGCACCGATGAAAAGTAAAGTGGTAAAATCTAGCAAAGTACCATACATGACCTCAAACTTAATGAAAGAAATATATTTAAGAAACCGATTAAAGAACATTTTCTACAAAAGAAAATGCAACCACAACTGGGAGGCTTATAGAAAGCAAAGAAACAAAGTTACCAATTTGAGGCGATGTGCTATCAAAGATTATTTCACAAGCAAATGTAAAAAACCTAATGTATCTCCTAAAGACTTCTGGAACTGTGTAAAGCCATTCTTTTCTAACAAATTCAATCAGGGGTCTGGAAACATAATTTTGAAAGAAGGAGAAAATATAATTTGTGAGCCTGTAAAAGTCTGTAATGTCTTGAATGATTATTTTGTGACAATGGCTGATGACATTGGTATTGATCAAGGATCAGATCAAAATGACTCAGCAGTGTCTCCACAATTCAGAGGTCTGTAAGAGACAACAATAATGATTCACAGTTTGACTTTGTTTGTGTTTCTGATGACTATGTTAGGAGCAAGCTGAAGAATATTAAGTGTAACAAATCAACAGGTTTTGATGGTATTCCTCCAAAAACTGTGAAATTGTGTTATGTTGAACTGTCAAAACCAATTGCCTTCATTATCAACAGCTCATTCACCTCATGCACTTTCCCACATGACATGAAAAAAGCAGAAGTTTGCCCAATTTTCAAAAAGAAATGTTCAATGACAAAAGACAATTACAGGCCAATTAATATAGTAAGTGTATTCTCAAAGGTTTTTGAAAATGTAATAGCTGAACAAATAGACAAGTATATGCAAATGTACTTCAATGATCTGCTTGGTGCATATAGGAAAGGACATGGGTGCAGTCAGGTTTTAACATATGCTGTTGATACATGGAAAAAGGCCCTGGATAGAAACAATCATGTTGCAACATTGTTTATGGACCTATCCAGGGCATTTGACTCAATACCACATGAACTCCTTGTGACAAAACTTAAAGCATACGGTTTTTCTGAGAATGCTTGTAAATTCATGAGTAGCTATTTGAATGGCAGACAGCAAAGAGTGAAGCTAAATAATATTCTGAGTTCTTGGGCAGGAACTACAAAGGGTATCCCCCAGGGCTCATGTCTTGGTCCATTGTTATTTAATGTATTTATTAATGATATTTTTCCTCATATTACGTCTTGCAATATTTTCAATTATGCAGATGATAATAGCCTCAGTGCTGCAGATAAGAGACTTGATATAGCTATCTCCTATCTCATTCACGACACAAAAATTGCCATAGAATGGTTTCAAAGTAATTTTATGAAAGTGAACCCTGAAAAGTTTCAGATTATGTTTATTTCCCCCCTTGATAAATATGATGACATGCCATCTGAAATCATCATTAATGAAACATGTAAGATACAACCTAGTACAGAAGTTCAGTTACTGGGGATGAAAATCGATAACAAGTTGAACTTTGATGATCCTGTTCGAACATTGTGCAAGAAAGCATCAAAGCAATTAAAGGTGCTATATCGTTTTAAAAACGTATTAGGCAAGAATGAAAAAGAATTATTATTCAATGCATTCATTATGTCATGCTTTAACTTTTGTCCAGTGGTTTGGAATTTCTGTGGAAAATCCTCAATAAAGCTTGTTGAAAAGATACAAGAAAAAGCACTAAGGTTTTTAACAAATGATTACAAGAGTACATATCATGAACTGCTAAATAGCACCAAAAGATGTATGTTACACATAGAAAGGCTGCGTTTGTTAGCTATTGAAGTTTTTAAGTGTGTCCATCGTATGAATCCTGAGTTTTTGAATGATATGGTAATAAGAAAAGAAACTAACTATGAATTCAGGGATGTCCTAAAATTAGAAGTACCAACATTCTACAAAATTAAGTATGGCAAGAGAACGTTTTCATACTATGGACCACATATTTGGAATCAAATACCTGCAAGGTTTAAATCGGAAATGGATTTAAATGTATTTAAGAAGATGATGGCCACATGGGATGGACCATCATGTAAATGTACAAGCTGTGATATTAATTGATGACATGTTGATCTTTTTTGTTAGTGTGTGCTTGTTTTTAGTGTTTTAATTGTTATTTATTTGTTTTTAGTGTCGCTAATTAGCTTGTAGCTATTGTTTGATATTTTATGTGGCGACTTTAAATAAAGTTTTATTCTATTCTATTCTATTCTATTCACTAATTTGTGTAACTGCCAGTTATCACATATTCACTTAGGCCTGTGATAATTAAATTACATTTTCCCTAATAACTGACACTGTCCCACATTGCATTTTCAATACATGCAGTGTTGTTTCTTACTACCAAGAACACAAACGACAAATAATAACAGGCTAATTAATAGTTAGTAATATGATGAGACTTGCATAAATGGGTGTTAGGAATTTCATTTAGACCAGTGACTGAAATGAAAAGTACTGAAGTGCTATTTATGTCACATACAAGACTGTTAGATAATACACATAGACGAGTATGATGTATATGCAAGTTGATTCATATACACATAGACGAGTCTGTTGTATATGCAAGATATTTCACATACAAGAGTGTTATATAATACACATAGACGAGTTTAGTGCTCGTGAATATGTGTGATTTTACACATTCACAAATTCGTGTATGTGCAATTTCTAACAAAAAATATATATGCATATGGTGGGGTTTATGAATGAAAGTGGGTATTGTGTAAGTGCTAAAAAATTCAGGATTACACTTTTTTTGCATCTTAGTCTCAAATATATCACACAAAGGCCTATTACAGCCTTTCACTTTGATAAAGAAAAAATTAGGACCAGTTCACTGTGAAAAATGCACTTGGTGACTCATGATAGCTGATGAAGTGTCATCTTCTCTGCTTTCAACATGGGAAACATAGAGGCAGTTTGATTAGTCATGATCAAGAGAAGGCCATTTGACTTGTCATAACTGATTTTGGATTGAAAATCAGATGCATAATCCTTTCGTTTGGCTGTCACCAACGAGAGGGATAAGTCTCCTTAAATCAAATTAACTTTGAAAGTATTTGATATGTTCTTGACAAATCATCAGTATGATGACACACGAAGTGCCATTTCCACAATGCAACAGTACACTCTTTTTTGGTATCAAAGTTACAGGCTGTAATGGAAATGGCCCATGCATCAATATCAAATAGATTGCATGCACACCTGGCACATTGTGAGCCATTGTGGCCAAGTAATATTTCTTTGAAACTGACACATGATCACCCTCAGTAACTGTTCTGGAAACGGAAACTTTATTGGAAGTGACCGAAGCTGGAAATAGCTGCCCTAGAATCAATAACAACAAACTGTGAGACTTTCAAACCTGCCAGATGAGATAACTGATATGGCTTGAAAGCTTGAAAACCATCAGTCATCACAAGTTCTAACACTTTTGTCTCCCTTCCTCTCACCTTTGTCGCTTGCTCTGCGCTGATAAAGTTTGACAAAGAACTTCTTTGTCAAACATAAATTCGAAATAAACTGCCTAATTTGATTATCACTCAGGTTTACTCAACATCTCTGACATGTCCATTCTACTATTGCATTATGACAGAATAATTCTTTGAGGTTTTTTGCCCAAATTTAAGGGCAATGAGATCCAAGTCCTGAGTTGTTATCTATTGGTTGCATGCACTTTGGCCTACACGTAGGTCTACCCTATCTATCGGTCTATCTATCTATCATATCAATCAAATGTGTCCCATTAATCTCTTCTATCTTGTCTATTTTTCAACTGCATTACTTGGACTGTTTACAGGTTCTGTTCTTGACTTCTTCTTCCATAATTAAAATTTGTGATTTATGACAATGAAACATGCGCATGGAGTGGCAGTGTCAATGTCACTTTATCCAGATCATTCATGAATCAATTGATTTAACTTGTGGCTGTTCTATCCCACTGGCCAATCTGAATAGCACAGGTTTCATAGAGCAGCTAGTTGAAATTCCAGAACATCAACATCAATTGGAAATCATTACAAGTGATGTCAGCTTGAAGGATTGTCGTTTCACTGAAATTGATCCATCTCTCAAAATGTAATGAATAAACCGAATCAAGTGTTTTTGATTGAAAATTTCAACATTCAGATCACATCAAGCGGACACCTGCAGTTTCATAACAAGTATTGAATAACAAGTAAAAATTTTTGAGTTGCAAATGGCTTGGCATCAAGCTAATCTGCACCTACAAACATCCACTCTTGCACCGAATTCCAACAGAGGAGAAAATTCTATGGGTCAGTGATTTTTAAAGGAATAAGCAATGGACCCATTACTCATTGTTAATTCTTTTTAATTGAGCAAGATTGATTTGGATGAGAATTGGTTTGGAATTCTATTTGGCAATTCATTTGCTGTGACAAACAAGATAATACAACACGCCAAGTTTTCATCATGTTGCTTTATGTATGATATAATAATATATAGATTTAAGGAGTGGGTGCACAAGGAACTGTTCAATGGGTGAATGGAAATGCTCAGAGGAATTTGTCTCTAGAGGGACAACGATGTTGAAATTAAAAGCGTCGTTCTGGATGTACCACCCGAATGTGACCGGATGTATTCCAAGCTTGCCATGGTATGTTCAGACTGCATGGGTTGTGCTTGAATCTGCACATGATATCTGCCTGGCCTTGGTCCTTTATCTCGGCTGTATCTTGGCCAACCAGAATCACTCTGATAGCAATGATGGGGATGCTGTTTGGACGCCTCCAGCATCTGGTACAGGGGCATTTTATGGGTAGCTGTAGGCTACAAGACTCACTTTACCATCCACACCGCCCAGTATCTACTCCAACTCCTCTTTTGCATAGATCTGTAAAACCACTCCCCACAAGTAACCTCACCGACACACACACTAACTCATTCCCGGGAACTGGACTCATCAAAGATTATCAACTTTTAAGACACACCAAAATGTGTCTTGTATACAATGTTTTTGTCTGAAAAATTATGATTAACATAATTGGCCAGTCTATTGACTCATTCTTGGAGCACTAATAACTGTGTGTCATAAGTACATTTTGTGCAATTGTTCTATCGAAGATCATCGCTTGAGGATAGGGTGGGATCTAATCCTTTTATCTGCTGAGACCTTAGACAAGAGCATTTGATGAATGATGCTTGCAGACCTTTGATGTCAGCCCAACATGGGTGATTTGGCAAAGAATAATCTACCTGTGTCCTTGCCCTTCAAGGGTTAGAACCATGAATGAAATCAGTTATTACTTTTTCTCAGCAATATTCAAGCATTTCAGTACAAAACAATCAAATATCCAATTGGGATTGTTTGGCTGCCAAAGGATGGTCGATGGTCGATATAAATGCTGCATTTGCAACTGAGAACAATGGCTCCCACTAGTATTTTTCATCCACGCCTATATCTGCATGTCTTAAATCAATGGATGTTGCTAAATTCAAGGCTTTTGGTGGTTTGGATCTTGCATTTAGAAATCAAATTTCAATCTTTTATATCACTATCAAAGCCACTGCCAACTTAATGGGTGCATTGAGCGGCCCCAGAGGCCTGACAAATAAAGTGCTGCCAAAGGCAATCAATAGCTCTGCCTTGACTGTAAATGAGACGTATCTTTGTCTCTGTGTTTGTTTCACCATTATTAACCTGGATAGAGAGATTGCATGAGTTCTCCCGTGACACTATTTAACCGGTCGTTTCATCAGTTTTGCTTGTTTGTGTGCATGCACTCTCGTGATTGTAAGCATTGTGTTGTTGACAAAAAGGTTAATCAGGCTGAAATGCCATTGGAAATGATCCCCCCAGCCTACTCTGCCCTCATATCTGAAACAAGGCTCCTGAGGAGCTCCTTTCGAACCTTCGACAATGACAGTTGTTGGAAGTTTGTGATGTGGTGGCTGTCTTTGGTAACAGAACTAGTTAAAGTCTGATGGCTGTGGTGCTCTGACCATCTGTGTCTTGAAGCAAACCACACATGATTGATTCTTGGCTCAAGTATTGGTTCAGCCCCGACATTCCTTCATCTGAAAGAAACATTTTGACAGCTACTCCCTGAGGTCAGAGTGACACATGACAAGCATCAGGCTCCATGGCTCACATTACCTTGACCACATGCACAGCAAACCAATTAGGTTCTTTGTCATAAATTGTCAAGGTTGGCTGTTGTTAAAAGTATTTTGTCATCTGGTTTGTATTCAAAAAGTGTAGTTGTTTCAAAATGTAAAAATCTTCCATTAATTGAATTGTTCTTTAAAAGGCTGTTCGAATCTGTTAAGGTATTGGCCTATTTTCAGTATTGTAAATTACATATTTCTGTTAAATTTTCTGTAAAAACAGATGAAATGAGCCACATCTGTTCTTAAAGACCTTATACAGGCAAGAACAGTATTTCTTTGATACACAAAAAATTGTCACTAATACAAATTTACAGCTCTTTGCAGCTCAACATGGTCAAGGGTGATTGCACTGAATATATCACAGATGGATTAGTATGGATTAGTGACATCAGCTCCAATAAATGTCATGCAGATCATAACATTGGTGAATTTGGTGAATTGGTCATAGCTCACTGTTAAAATGAAATTTGTTTATTGTTGCTAATGCATCTATCTGTGAGGTTAGTTCAACCCAAGCTTTGCAATTTCACTTTTTTGGCAACGCACTGAACTGAGAAGGCAAAATCTTTTTCTTTTTTTTTGTTTCCTTTTAACAAATCAATATGATTTTTCTATTATTCAGCGACATTCTATCATTATGCTAACTGATTCTGCCATCCGTTTCTTCCGTCATGAACTGACAAACAGCGATTTTACCAGTACAATGCATGCGCACAAAATTATTAAGTGTAGAGTCTGCAAATTCCGAAAGGCCAATCCGGTTTCTAGAAAATACTGACAACACATAATGTATCATCACCAGAAGATTTATTTACATGCTGCATTCAATACAGAGATGTACGACTATATATACTAGGAGTTTTCATAAACTATTCAATAATGAAATTTACAGGTTGACATTAAGCAATAACCAATACAAGAGCTCTCAAGGTTTTTGTTGGCATTATTTGTTGAAGGCTAAATCACATCAGGTAGAACGTCAAGACAGTCTCTTTGCAAACAGAAAACACAATTCAGTTGGAAAAACTAAAACAATTTGTAAAATTGAGGTTGACATTGTGTTTTTTATAATGCTTTTAGTATAAGTCAAAAGGGCAAGGACGACTATGTGAGGTGAAATGTCATCAATGCCTAGCATTAACTGATATCTGGATTGACATACATTCCACCAATACACTGAGTGCCAAGTTATTAGGCAGCAATGGTTTTTTGCCATATCTCCAAAAGTATTTGGAATATTTTTATTTCCTTCACCCACAAGAGTGGGTTAGAGTAGAAGATTATTCTGTGAGAATTTTGTCCCATTCCGTTCACGCAGTCAGAAGTTATGGCATTTATTAGAGGTTTTGGGTGTGCCAAGTTATTAGGTACATTTTGCATGTTGCATTAAAACATACACAAAAACTTAGAAATCTCAATTGAAAATGACCTGGATATATTCCTAATACTAATTTTCATAAAGTTATGCCATATTCGGAAGATTTCATGCCTTCAGTTAGAAGTGATGCACTTTATTCTGTGCCATTGGAATATCATTGAATTTACCAGATTTTTGAAAAACAGAGCCTCTCTTGGACTAAAAATTAGTCATAACACTAAAAAAAATATTATGTAGGTTACTTTATGCTATTAACATCATGCTGCAGGAGTTTCAGCCAGATTGTAGCTCTTCGCACTAGTCAACAGCAAATCGAAAAAATGATGATTTATCGCATCCTATTTGCAATGTTATTCCAATGGGAGTTCGTAATGAGAGATTTGAAAAGTTTTTGAATGGCTTTGTATTCAGGTACAAAGCCCAGAATTGGCTGAAATTAACACAGGATGAAGTCAATGGCATCAGATAGATTTGGAGGAGTTTTTTTTACTAAAATGATTCATTTCCAATTCAGCAGAGGCTTTGTTTGTGGAATTTTAGCTAAATCCAATGGTATTCCAATGGCACAGAATAAAGTGGATTGCTTCAAACTGAAGGCATGAAAGCTTACGAATATGGAATAACTTTATGATATATAATATCAGGAATATATCCAGGTCATTTTCAATTGAGATTTCAAAGTTTTTGTGTACGTTTTAATGCAACATGCAAATGTACCTAATAACTTGGCACACCCAAAACCTCTAATAAATGCCATAACTTCTGACTGCATGAATGGAATGGGACAAAATTCTCACAGAATAATCTTCTACTCTAACCCACTCTTGTGGGTGAAGGAAATAAAAATATTCTAAATACTTTTGAAGATAGGGCAAAAAAACCATTGCTGCCTAATAACTTGGCACTCGGTGTATGTCCTATTCTCATAATCCTTCGTGAATCCTAATCCTACATGTGAAAGTAATCAGGAAATCCTGGCTTAGGCAGTTTTCCAATTATTGTATTTGTACACATAGTACTTGTAAGAGTAAAGCACGATGCAATGGAGGACCAAGTACCACGTGTGCACAAAGCTAATGAGAAGCACTTGGCATCAGGTGGCCCAAAATTTTGTTACTGGGTCCAACAATAATTCTTGGTGCAAGAATGCATGCATAATCAGAAAAAATAATGGCTTGTTCCGACTTATACATAATACAATGTATGCTTTTTAGAGCTCAAACAGAGCAAAGAATCAATTGGCTCGCTGGTCTTCCTATATTTTACGAATGCAGCCTAGTTACCAACCTGCTCATGCCTCCTTATTATCTGAACAAATCATCAGTTGACAAACGGAGCCTCCTGATCCCATCAATGACTTCCTGAGATCCTGATGGCCTATCACAGCCTAAGCATCGCACATGCCAACGCCCTTCCTCTTCCGGAATGATCACAGCAATCCGGCCTCAGTATACCACATGATAGGAATTGTAATAAAATGCTGATGCAGTAGCAGAAGCAGCAAGTAATACTGGGCTAAAGAAAATGTTCACATATTGCCACTTTCAAGTATTCCTCTTTTTGTTGTTACCAGGCTTAAAGTCAGATTTCATTGAAATAAAAGGGATCATTCTTTCAAAAGAATTAACTCGCATTTTCAATCAACATGTATTCATGAGAGGCAACCCACAAACTGTGAATTCTGATATTATCCATCTAAACAATACGTGTCTTACGTTGTTCACCAAACAGTTAGATTATTAAAAGAAACCAACAGTGACAAACACTGACTTTATTATGAAGTGTCAGTAGATTCAATAAATATATATGGCCCAATGATCAGCACCAACGGCAAAAGCATGTGTCTCAGAATCAGCAAGAATAAACCGAATCTATTAGTGTGCAGCACACAGCTCCCCAACCAAATTTATATTACTTCATGGACCGATGGGTTCCTTGTGGCTTCTTTGTGGCTTCCTTGTGCATGCCAAGGCTTTATAGGAAGGAACTCACATGCCCTGGCCATTATTGAACATGCTCTTGGAGGATTTTGATAAGAAAGAGGAGATACAGAGGAGAAAGATGGTTGCAGAAGGTTGAAAGAGGATAGACAGGCACAAAGGTACAAATGTAAGAGGGAAGAATATGAGGAAGAAAGGAAGCTATGACCAAATAAATAAAGGACAAGTTCATCAAGAACATAATATTGGGCATGGAACAAGAGAAAATGTAAAGTCTGGAAAAATAGGACCACAAAAAGGAGACTGGAGTCTATGATATAAGATAAGGGGGAAAACAGAAATGAATGTGCAGCAGAAATACTAGAGTGCACCAATCAACAGAACTGTAAGAATAGATAATGTGATGAGGAGAATCCAGAAACATCGGGAAGAATGGAAAGAACTGGAGCAATCGGGTGCTATCAAATATCTCCCCCCAGCAGACAAGCAAGAACACCATTGGATGTTACGAAACACTAATTATTTATGTGTACAGTCCTCAGCAATTAAAATGTAGGTGCTCTACGAGACAATAGCTCCAGGCTGCTTCAGATGGTCACGTTTGATGACCCCTGACCACTAAACTCAAGATAGTAAAGTCTTTCCAGGCAGTCTACTCCCATTTCAGGACCCTTTTGTATCCATAAGATTCTCTCTCGGGTCAATAGTTTTGCAGCATCTTGGCTTATATAGGTCGTAATTGAGTTTTTATTGTTGTTCCATAACAAAGGCAAGTTCTCCCTTGAACTCTGAGTAAACACAGAACTAAAAAAAGCCATCATTGTTCTGTCGATGGCCTCAGATTGCTACAAAACCAAACATGGAGCATAAGAAGTTGCCATGTGTAAACAGGTATGTCACTCCAAGAATCCAAGATGCCAGACAAACATCAGACTCCCTGTCTGTGTAATGGGTCTGTCTTTTTGGGACAGTTGATGTTGCACTCCGGCTGATGCCTTACTTTCATTTTGGCAGAGAGAAAAAAAAGAAAAGGAAGAAAATGTCGATGACAGAAGGCAAAGATGACATCTGTAGTTACCTCCTCTTACAGCGGACTCTCACATTCTTTTCTCTGATGTTCAGTGCAATTTGTGAAAAGCCAAGGATCAGACGTGCATGCTTTATATCAATTATATGAACTGATATTATATTATATATAACCCAATTGGGCTCCTCTAAAAATTGCAAGCTATTTATACAATATATTTTACATAATAACCACTGAAAAAAATCCCAATTCAGTAGACTCACTATTTGCTTCATTTGCCAGTTGAGAACTTTTAAAACACTTTCAGAAAGAGTGTAATTTTGGACAGAAGTTGCAACTAAAACTGACACTATTGATTCGATCTCTTCATGATAGCAACCTTACTGATCGAAAGCTCAAACGGACAGTCATTCTTGTCGGCAGATGGCAGGTCATCATTTTGTGCTGCACTGTCTGTGCCAGAAGAATACCTCTTACGTTATTCCTGCTTGCCTGTAACAATGTACTTTAGAGTGATGTCACTTATAATGGTGTACAAGGGCCATCCTTGGTGGGGTGTGTGGGAACTATGGATGTTTGGAGTGCGACAACAGAGATTTTTCAGGCACACAAAGTTTTGATTCAGCCTTTAGGGCATCAACAAGGGGGACACACTTGAATCTTGTCTAGATCAGTAAAAAAGATGTTACATGATGACAGAGGACTTCGCAGTCCAGCACTTGACCATATTGATCTCCTAGGCCTGCAAGGCTACCCTGAAATGTCCTCTAAACAAAAGGTCTTCCAATAACTTTCTTGTAAAGCTTGTCCTGCAAGACTGCCCCTTCTTTTATTGTCTGAAATCGTTATTGCAACACCTCCAATATACCTAGATAACACAATAGATAACTAGATAGATGGTGATATGTGTTGACAGAAAAGGGATAAATCTATATATAGATTGATAGGTAGTATGGAAGTATACAACACATCATATTGGGTTTATATATAGATCATGACTCTGATAAAAACATCAATACAAGGAACAACCAGAGTGCTGGGATAAATACAGCAACATCATCAAGGTTACCTATATAACCTGACAAGCTGCATATGTCAGGGAGCTATAAGGGCTTGTGTACCTCATTCTGGCAAGACTGTTAGCCTTTAGTTGCACAGGGCCTACCCCTGGGCACCTCAAGGTTCACATCTGTGCACCAACATCAGCAGTACTGAAGTCAATTTCCAAGACCTAATTAAGAACTGTATGTTGTTGTTTTTTTTACCAATTATAGAACCTTTTCAAAAGAAGTATGGCCTGTAAAGGTGCTGTTGAAGCTCTTACTGGATAAAGAGCTAATTATCACCTGGTTGACTGTGAATATCACTGTTTACAGTCAAAATATCAGGGCAAATGATATTGTAAAAAATACCACCTTTCAATGGTGATATTTTTTAACAATGGTTATGACATCACCTGCATTTCAGCTGCCTGATGATGTCACTAACCAAACAAGGCCAGAATAATGGAATTGTGACGTCATATCCATTGTTGCTTCATGGTGACGTCACATTTTTGTAATGGCAGAAAATAGTCCCTCCTTATAACTGAAAATTTGAGGTAAAACCAGGTGATAAAAACAAAACAACCACGCGTCAGGGCACTTTGTACAATATCACTCACTGTTGTGTGAATTAATATCACTCTCGCCCTGCGGCCTCGAGTGATATTAATTCGCACAACAGCGAGTGATATTGTTACTCAGTGACCCTGACTTGGGTTGTTTTGTTATAGTACTTCATGATGGCCTAAGCGATCACGTTGTCATGCAGGGACTAATGCATACATAATTTTATTAACATTACAGAAATCCACTGTACACCCATGGAGACATTCTTAAGCAATGGGGGTCGGGGAAAGAGAATGTATACATGCTGTTTTGTTGTAAGGCCCAAGAGTGTCTTTATTATGTTGTTTCAAAGTAGGATTCACACTTATCTCATTGAATAACCTGACCATGTTCAGAAGGCCAGTGAACCTGACAGAGACAAATGAGGCTCAAAGCATGTGAACTAATTTTGCATCCAATTTGTTCTCGGATGAGTGTTTATGTCAGCAAATGATGGAACTCAATACACTTCAGTGTCTGTCCATTATTGGGAATGAAGCTGCAACAAATTATGAAATATGTGAAAAGCACTGATACATGGCATTCAAATTATGTAAATGATCTGCGCTGAGTATATGTCCACAGCTCTTGTGCATGAAAATGTTGCTGTTTTGTTAAAGAAAAATTACTACAAAAAGAAGGTACAAAATAAAAGTTATGGGATTTAATGACAAATATAACATCAAACACATACATACAAAGAACCAACCCACTAACACCTATGACAAATGAAACCTCATAAAAAACATGTTTTGCTTGAAAGGTTACTGAAATTATGTACAGTTTTGGTTGCAAACAACATCAAATTGCTTGATATATCTTCTCAGATGTCAAGTTTCGTCTGATAATTTTCTCTGCCCTGGAACATTCAGTTTTGACTACACTGAACAAAATAATACAAAGGTGAATCATAAAAATACCTGACCATCTTTTGAAGCCTATTCTGCTCTCGTCATGGCCTCAGTTATTTCTAATAAGATGATATGTATTACACATATATAACGACTTTTATTGACAGCTAAATATCGGTTACATATATGTGTCAACAATTTAATTACAAGAACAAAAGTATAACAATGAGGACTAGGCCCGTAACATTCCTCATATTTTATTCATTTTTTTTTATAATAATGGTGTTATGTCATTAATCCTGAATTAAACAAATGAATTATATTGTATTTACACTTTTTTTATGGTCATCAATTACCATGATCAAACTCAGTAACCCTGGGTTCTCTAATTAATTGACGAATTATGATGGCAAAGTTATTGATGGGGATCGGAATTAGTCATGTCAATACTAGAGAGAGAGCCCTATCAGTTGCATGCAATATCCTTCAATTCCATAATTATTTCATACTCTGCTGCAGTGCCGCTTACCTTATTGAAAGACGACTTCACATGCCAAATTAAAATTGTAACACCAAAATAGATAGTTTTTTCACCATGCAACTTGAAATCTATTCATTGCCATACTTGAAACATTTATTTCTGCCTTGTCTAGATTAGATGTCCAGGAATCAAGGGAATATTCCTTAATCCAAGATGTTGCATGTTTTCGTAAAATGGTTGCCATTACCAACAGCCAATATTACGGTTCAACAGGAAAGCAGCAAATATGTATGTCAAAAAAATGAATGATTCTGTTCTATAGCATTTTCACTAAAGTTGAAGTATGATGCCTTGTAGGTGTTCCCCAATGCCAGTATCTGAACAGGGACAGCTAGGATTATGTGAGGAAGACAACAGGTAAAAAGTACTTTCACACTCAGAGCCCAGGAAAGAAACTGTAAAGTTATCTGAATTGCCACTTAGAGGTTCTTTGGTTGCTTGGCAGCTTTTAGGAGTTCCTTGAAGAAGTCGCTTGTGGAAGTAAAGAATGATGGCCTTTGGTGGGTGCCATCAAGTGGTCCGATGTGGCTCAGGAGTTAAGCATCACACAGATCAATAAGGGCACGTGCTTAGGGTGGCAGATACAGACACACAATGTGGAGTTAAACAGAAAGGATGTTTTTCTACCCTGGACCAGTCTTCCAATTCAGAGGTGTTTCAACTCATCCTCATGTTGGCTGTCAGCTGTTGACTTGATAGCTTGGGACCAGTCTCTTATTTTTATGCATTGTAGGGAAGTTAGGGAACTTATAGTTTTGTAACTTACAAACTGACTGGTACAATTTTCTACCCCTTTATCCTTTTTTCCTGATGTTTTTCCATTTGATAATTTGCTGTAAATATCATTAATTCATCCGGACTTCAAGGGCAGCTCCTTTTTCTGTGGTGTAAGAAAAATTACAAATCAATATTAAAGAGACACTTGACACTAAGTGACAGAATGGCAATGCCCTTCCTACAATTAATATTGACTATCTAAAACATTTACCTGCACATTAGAAAAAAATATTTCAACACCTGTCCAGTCATTTCCTTTTGGTGGGCGTGGTTAAATACTGGTTATTAACACACTGAAGATATATTTCTTTTCAGACATGTAGAGGCTTTCCTTTCCACCAATGAGAAGTCAATGAATGCTCCATTTAAAGTGAAAAACTTACTGACTGATTGTCCTGCTTCATGCACATATTTCAGGAATTTAGTTTCTCTAATATGTCTTACAGGAAATTTTCACTTGTAGGAAATCATGAATTGTCAATGATATATCTGATAGGATTTGTGCACAGCTGAGCATGGAGTCATGAGTGGTTAATTCACTAGTTGTAATACCGAATGTAAAGATATTAGGAGGAAATTTTTGTTTACTTGGGAAATAAGGGGTACTTTTATAAAATTATTTTGTGGAGTTGGAACGGATATAATAGAGTTTAAACAATGGTTGATTGCGTTTCCATATTGGCTCAATAGAACAAAATGACTCATTTGAAAGGAAGGTCACAGCAATGTTTATCAATCTACTGCATTTTCTTGGGTTTCAAATCCTGCGTTAGTGTGAATTATATACACTGTACATTTTAGGGTTGATGCTAAAGATGGTTAGATCTCAGTGCATGCTAGGGAGAGTTAATTGGCCTAGAGGACTCATTAGGAAGAGTATAGCGGGAGAATGACTGATAGAGGGAAGGTGGTGGTTGTGAGGTAGAGTGCAGTCTATGCAGGTAGGATGGGTCCGTTATGTCTGGTTTATATGATAGCCTACTATTAGGTATACCTGAGTTGATTCATTGTTGGTGTGCTTTGTGGAAAGAATATTGTGGCATATGAATGTACATTGTATTATTGGAGTGTTTGTCTGAAAAGGGGAAAATATTTTCCTGCTCAGATGTTTATGTTGGTTGTACAGCAGGTAGTAATTGAGGCAAATAACACCCTACAATCAAAGCACATTTTAGTCGTGTGGTGGTTTCCTTTCCCACAAGTGATACTCCACATAAAAATTAATCAGACAGACTGAGGTCTTTTGAGAAGAGTTCCAGTCCTCCATAAGACTTGCAGAAAGACCAACAAAAAGGCCAGCACAGAGACCAGCAACAAATGGGCTATGAGAACATTGGACCAAAAGGGGCCCAGGGCTCAATGTGCCAACTGACAAATTGCTCAGTGCAAGACATAATTGGTATGGGCAAAAGCATTCAGCAATATTGAGGGCCAGGTCAGAAAAGAAGTATTTATAATGCCCTATTTCTAAGGTGATGCATATTCCTGTCTGAATTCTACCAGCTGTTATTGAAGGAATTTAGTGGACAAGCCTCCCAGGAACATTTCTCATTGGTTATAAAAATGAGCATTGCAACAAGTAATGTCTGGAATGTGGTGTAATACTGGTGTATCTAACTTCTAGCAATAGGAAGTCGATGGTCGTTCAACCAATTTATAACAAGATGTCATGCAAACCAGAGTCTATTGTCCCCATGAAATTTAATTAGGAAATATTTCTATTTGTAATAGAGCTGAAGCAATTTCTGATAATAGAAAATCTTCTTATTCGGTGAATACTGCAATATTTGCTCAAATTTGTTGGTTTCAATTACATATCAGCAACAAAGAATACCTTGTTTGAATTCAGTCAAAAGTCATATATTGCTTCCAGGGCCACCGGGTAGTGACGTCCGAAATCTGAATGGATTGGCATTTAGAGTAGGATATCATGTGATTGAGATCTCTGCAAAATAAATCTTTTTGAAGGACAAACAACAATGTCACACAACAGACTGATTTAGAACAGTGAAGAGGAAGGTATTCCCCCCAAAAAAAACCTTTTTCCCCATGAGGAATCTCTGAGGCACACCCTGAGAATAGATCAGAAGGGTCGAGTTCACCTGAGATGATTCCGAGTTTTCCAGAAGATTTACAGAAGAGTTTCTGAGTGACCGACACGAGGCCAGCCAATAGATCAGTAAGCAGACCAGCAAGGAAAAGAGGGCATAGGACCAAAAATGGCCCATGGCTCAATGTGCCAACTGACAAATTGCTCAGTTCCATACACCATTGGTATGGGAGAAGCATTCAGCACCTTTATCGGGGTCAGAAAAAGAAGTATTGAGACCGTGCTATTTCTTAGGTGATGCATATTCTGTCTGAATTCTAAAGGATTTTATGGACAAGTCTCGAGTAATTACGAAATGTTTCTCATTATGAAAATGTGCATTGCTTCCAATAATGTCTGAAATATCAAACTTCTACCAGCAGGAAGCCGATGGTTTATAACGTGATGTCGTGTCTGAGAATAGTGGTTGCATAATATATCAGCTCTTCATCCTCATTGTTAGCGAACAATTAGATGGTAGCCTCCGCTTGTGGAGACATTTTATTGTTGGGTCGGTGCCTCTCGAGTCTGCAGTCACATGATCAAGTTGCATATATAAATAGATATTGCTTTTTTTTACTCTAGTCACAGTTCCGAGTAGCAAAGTGCTAACATTTGATATAATATCATAGGATGCTTGATTTCAAAAGTTGTATAGATCTCTATTCATAGGCGGATAATGCGCACAGTCATAATATTGAGAAGTGTATCTTGCAAAATGTATTATTATAAGTCATTTCTGAGAACTCAGCTGATGAGATATTGTCTTGAACATAATACTTTGCACTATATGATCATAGAGGCACCTTGCACTAAACTAATATGCAAGCTGCAGTTGGTAAATGGCCTTAAGTCAAGTCAGCAGAAGGAGGATTCAATTAATCAAAATAATTGCAAGAGTGGCCACTGTTTACAGGGCAATTACAGTACAACCCAAAATAAAGTATGACAATTTTCTGTCAGAAGTCCTCTGTTTACCTATTTTACCCTCCTTTCTCCTCTCCACCCCAAATCTCCTTACAACTACCTTTGACTCCTTACAACAACCTTAGCTCATATCAAAAACTCTATTAAGACAGCTATCAATGCAATTGCAATTAGCAAAGCGGCACAATATCAAAGAAATCAAACACAAAGGGGTGATGGAGTTTGAATTGGTGTTGTTTAAATGTGATTTTAATGTAATTTTAAAAGGTAGTTTCAAGTAGGTAAAGGTAGGAAGTGATTTGGGGGTAGCCAAAAGGTGTGAAAGGGTAAAGTAGTGGTTGATTCTTCCTTCCTGCTGGGGTAGTTGTACTTTATTTTGGGTTGTACTGTACTCCTCAAATTAGCCAATTACATTTGCATGTTGCTGCATGTATGCTGTTGTGCAATCAGTCACCAAGTGCACAAAGATCAATAGATGAATGGATAGACAGATTGATCAATACACTGATAGATAGATAGACATATAAACCAATAGATGGCCGATAGATAGACGGATAGACCAACAGATTGACCAAGAGATGGCCAGATGAATGGAAATAATATTGTTAATTGTATTGATGATAGATTTTAGAGATAAATTTCTATATTCGATGTTTGATATGTCAGTAGACATATCTCTCATTCCTCCAATAAAAACACCAATGCAAGGAACAGCCAGGAACCAAATTGGTATCTGGAACAGCCATGGTAAATACAACATCATGTTTTACCTTATATAACCTGACAAGCTGCATGTGCCATGGAGCTATTTGGGGCTTGGGTACCTCATTCTTGCATGACTGTTGCCCTCAAGGTTTATATCTGTGCTCCAATATCAGCAGAACTGAATGCAATTTCCAAGACCTAATAAAGAACAGTATGTTTTCTTCTACCAAGAGCCTTATCGAAAGAGGTCTGGCCTGTAAGGTGCTGTTAAAGCTCTCTCTTGAGAAAAAGTAAAATGATTTTAAGAGGTGGGAACTGCCACGTGCTACACTAGCATATTTTGAAACTCAAATTGTAACAAGATACTCAATTTATGTGTTGCTTGCATAACGATGGACCCTGAACCGGAAATGCCTCATAACATGCGACCACTTTCATTTTAGTAACAGTCTTGAACTAGTGCAATATGAGATGAACAGAGAGTCATTAATCATCAGATTCTCGCTGGAGCCAAGAGTTGATGTTAATTGGCTGAGAGGACTCATTAGGATGAGTAGAGCTGGGAGTGATTGATGGAGGGAAGGTGGTGGTTGTGAGGTAGAGTGCAGTCTGTGCAGGTCAGATTGGTCTCTTGACAGTATTGTGGCTTCTATGATGTTATTAGGTGCCTGAGATGCTTGACCTTCTGCTAAAGCTTCACAGATAGACTTGGAACTTAATGAGAGATCAGTGTACAATGGGTTTATAGGAATTTAGGCCAAGAACAAAGCAGCATTGATTTACCAAAAGGTGATAGTTGTTATTGCTTGTACGTTTCTGAGGCCACTATTCTAAAGGAATTTTTGAGCATCAGACAAAAGCAATGCCTATATGTCATAATTACCGTGAGAATGGCGCCATAATCATGCAATATGCAGCTCATTGATTGATATGAAAAAAGCGACTACTGATTTCATGCAAAGGGCAGCAGATACAGGAGCGCATTTCAGGCTACAAAGCACCACAGGAAAAGGAAGTGGGAAAGAGGGCATTTCAGCTCCTCCTCTTGCTAGCAAGGTCTTTTCTTTCTTCTGTCATCTCACAGATATCTACAGGCCAGGTCAGTCCATTTACAGAGAATACAAAAAGAGTTTCAATTGTTTTGCACATTATTCTGGCTTGAATTAACTCTAGAAAAGGTATTGATTTGAAGGTAAATTTCCACTTCAGATGCCACCATCATTTCTCAAGAGCCAATTCAATATATTTGCACGTCAAGGATCAAATGAAAAAGAAATGCAGCTAACTTCAAATAACTTATAATTTCAAGTGTAAATGAAATCAAATATAATCTATTCAAAAACAGTACTGCATGCTCTGGATTTGTTATTGAAGATCTAAAATATGCAGTCACTTGAAAGTTGGTAAGTCTTTTTACCTAAATTAACCCGTTAGATGATTGAGCACTGCAATTCTGTAATTGATGGAGAAGCTGCAGCATACACATTGTATGTAGTGGTGTGTGTTGATCTCCATTCCCACAAGTGAGAGGCTGTAAATGAAGACCATCCTTTGGAGTCAACACAAGAATAAATCAGAAGGACTGAGGTCTTTTGAGAAGAGTTCCAGTCCTCAAGAAGACTTGCAGAAAGACCAACAAAAAGGCCGAAGCCGAGACCAACAAGGAATGGAGAGAAGGCAAAGGGAGTAAGAGAGCACCAGGGCTCTATATGCTGACAAATTGCCTGACCCCATACACAAAGTGGCAGGGACAAAGGCATTCAGCACTCTTAGAAATGTTGGGTACCAAGTCAGCCAGAAAACGTGTCTTTGACACCTAAGAAAAATACTGCATATTACATTTTGGCCATTTCTCAGTCTATGCATATTTCTATATCTGGCATGGAAAGTGAAGGAGACAAGGAGTATCTTATGTCTAAATTTACCCTGGTTCATGTATAATGTATACATTTTTTTATACTTATAAAATAACCAAGAGAGAGAACAGTAAAACTGTTGCTGTGTATCAAGTTTCCTAATATTTAGTTTGCTTTTAGCTAGGATGCCATTTCCAGCTGATGTACAATTTTATGTAACTTAGGCTATTGGTAGCTACTAATGATTGATATGAACTAAATAATATACACAATATGGCATTAATAAGCATATGCAGCCACTTTTGGAGCAAAAACAATCGATGTTGGAGCAGTTAATGACATATTTGGCACTTTTATGTTATTGCAGACATCTGTTGTGCCAAAGAATTCAGGTGTTTGGCAACGTTCAGTGAAAATATGATCAGAGAACCAACTGTACATGAGGCATATTTCAGAAGATGTGGAAAATGCTGTATCAGCAAGTTGAGAACTTCTCCCTGAATGAATCAATTTGCTTCACTTGGAAGGCACCACCTACAGATACAGGTACAACCAAATCACATGCTTCAAAATGTAAGCATTCCGTTGCAAAGACATGAACACAGTTGCAATGTACACCCAGAAATTCAGGCAGAATATACTTAGTTGATGGTAAATCTAATGGATAATGGGCTTCGGTCTAAATATTGCACATGTTTAACACAGCCTTGTAATGTACAAGGAAATCATATATTGTATGTCTTAAATGGTTAGCTTAGGAAATATGGGTGGTGGTTCTGACTTCTAATCCATGCCAGGAAATCCTTCATCTTGCATTATTGCAATGATGACTTGTCGTGGAATTGAACTGGCAAGCTGAGGGTATTAAGGTACTGTTGTAGTCTGAGAGAAACTCACTGTTTCTATGTGTCTTTAAGATTTCACCTGTTGTTCTTCATAGACTGCTAATGGTCTTTTTCCAAAACTATGATTGATGAACAATAATGGCAAAATCATTTAAGGTTTGCAAAGTTGTATTTGATGACAAAAAGATGGCGGAGTTGCACAATCGGATGCACCAAAGCATTGCCGATCATGCATGGCAGTTCCAAAAAGCCATTGAAAAAAAATTAAATCTAATGAGACACAATGTGGTGAATGATATTCTGTAGATTTTGATAGTGTATCTGAAAAAAATCTGATATGTCCTCATTTTAGGACACAATTGTCTTATGCACAGTGTAAATTATAGACAATGAATTAGAATCAGTAAAAAAACATTTCCACAGATATCTAGAATATATCTTGTCCTACCTGATTCTACTACTTACATGACAATTTTGTTCATCTCCTTTTATTTTAATGTGTAAAATGTTGCTAAAAAATTTCTTCATTTTCATAATAAAGTGATTTTAAATTGCAACAAAGTCTGCATATTCGTGAAAAACTAATAAAAGGCAAGGAACAAAGAGTACATGCCTGAAATAGTCTAGCATATTTACCTGTAGGCTTCATTGTTCAGATTAGCTCAGCTCAATGGGACATCCGGGAATATTGATTAGAAAATTGATACCCTATAAATGCATAATGTTTCTTGACAGCTTGTGTAGCTCCAGGTCAAGCCAGGCAGGTCAATCAATAGATTAAGAGAAGAAAGTGCAGCCCTCTATCGCCAGTTTTTTGTGAGCTTAAATAATTTGGCAATCATCAAAGCCAAATTTTGAATAATCAATGAGATTGAATGACAAAAAAAACAACTCCTGACTTGTTATTTTCATGAACAATGTGATCAAGCATCATTGATTAAACATAAGGTGTATTTTTGGCATCCCATAAAGATCAAATGTACACCCTCCATTACCTAAGTCTAATGAGGGATAGAGTCTCTGAAATAAAAAACCAGTTGCACTGAGTGGATACTATTTGTGTTTTCAGATGAAAATAGCTCCAACTTAATGGTTTTCAATTTAAAATACCGCTGAATAATGTCCACAAAGCAGTCAGTTGTTGATTGAGGGCCAAGGAAAGAAAAAAAATAAGACAAACAACAAACACTTGTAAAAGGAAAGAATCACATGGAAGATGAACTGAAGTCTACAAATTGGTCACAGCTACATGCAGAAAACAGTAGGACAAATTTGCTGAGGAAGAGTCAATAGGCTTGTGACAGACGGGTGCCTTGAGGTACACAATGCACACTGGATAGATTGTGTTACAAGAAGAGGAAAACATAGACATTATAAATATTATAATGTATACGGCACTTTTTCCTGAAGCAATTTCATTTCCTTAGTTAGGTATACTTAAATGAAGCAGTTTTTAAAGGTTAGTATGTGACGGATTTAACAATTAAAGATAAAGCATATAGTTTTAGACAAATATTGACGAGTTCATTGCAAGGACGGTCTGAATTGAATTAGCTCAGATATAGTGTCTGAATGGCTTCCTGTTGGGTTCGATCCCATTGAAGCCTGTGTACGAGGAATATCATACTTTCCAATCTCATCTTATTGATTTCACACTTGCTTGTAACGTAGGTTTACCGGAATCTTTTTGACTGATTTCTAGTCAAAGTGTGGCACTGTTAGTTATACGATCTGTCAATCTAAAGGATAAGAACATGGTCTGTACTCTTCTTGATTTCTGTTAAATTCCCTTGTATGCACAATTTGACAGTGTTTCTAAAGATTTGTATGTGGTTACATAGGCGTACGGCGCACACGATTTTTGACATTTGCCCGAATTTCAAGATCAAAATTAAATACTATTTTAAATGAAATTGCCTGGAAATAATTCATTTCCCAAAAATGTTTTTATTCATCTGCTCAAATTTTTTAGCTTTTTTGCCTGAATCTTACTGTTTCCCAAACTTTTGGGGGGGGGGGGGCGATAGCCCCCCTTGCCCCCCCTCCAATACGCCTATGTGTGGTTATATCTTAAGGAAGACGTAGTTGTGTTGCCTTTCAAAGGTTACGAGTGCACCACGAACCATTTTCTTTAGGCGCTAATGCACAATGACAGTCTACATGGCCATCAATCTGTTTTGGACCAATGAGTTTTTTCACTGGTCACACCATGTATACAGTCACAGAACCAGGGCAGTGGGGGCACACACAAATTTCTGGAATATAACTGACCAACAACTTCTTTGGTTTGACAATGTTTACTAGTGAATTTCTCTAACAGGGTAACATATAAAGAAAGGTTTCTAGGGATTTATCAGTGAATAAGATCTTGGCGGATCTTGGATATCACAGGTCAATCATACTTGATTGTGAGAAAAAATAAGAGTTTATAGCTATCACCTTCATAATCACAAGCCAAACCGATTCGATGACCTCAAGGCACTGATGATCATTAAGCTCTTGAACAAACAGTGGCCAGTCTTTGACTTCTTATGTAACTCAAAATTGTTCCTGATCCATGTTTAGACCACGCATAGAGTAAGCACTGACAAAGTAGCTGCAGGAGAAGAGGCAGAGTGCAGTGTTTGTGAACAAGCCCATCCCTAAACACATTTTGGGTGAGAAGCCTCCTTGGCACAAGTTCTGTTGACGCAAGCTCTTCCCATTTCATCACTTCAACATAACTCTCACATCTGTATTGTGACCTAGAGCAAGTTTTAAGGAACATATCATTAGTTCGATTTCCTGCATTGATGAGATGGCTGAGTGGAGTCAGGATGGCATACATTTACCATCTTTGCGATCATTTATCATATATATAATATGCTATAGGGGCTCAAATTAAATATCTCTTCCAAACCATATTCAACCGGGATGTTGCTTATAGAATGAGTCAAAATATTCAATGCAGTTTTATTTTATGACTAACTATCGCAAACAAATTCACTGTAATGGTGGTATCAAATACACATTATGCTCAACAGATACATGCTTTGCCACAAAAGGAAAAGTAATGAAGCTGAAGGATGGGAAGGGATGAATAACTTGATAACCAGTTGAGTATAAATGGCATTCAGAAGCAATACACTTCAGTGTAAGTGAAGAATACATAGGTGTTGTGTGCATAAATAATAAATGGGATGGATTGGGGGATGAGAAGAAGACATATGCCCAATTTGATGCACATCTTTGGTCCCCTGTGTTCTTACACATCAAGCATTTGATAGAGCTACTCATCCGTGAGACCGACAGGTGATACTCTCATCTCATGTGAATTATGCAATAAACACATTTGCCACTGACATGTCTACAAGCATTTACTTCAGCCATCTTGCTGTCACATGCTGTGATATCTTACACCCACGTGGATTGCTTTAAACACGCACTTGTATTTGTTCAGTATATATTCTGGTTATGGCCTTTGATCTTCACCTCATGAACTCCACACACATTCCTCATGTAACATCTTGCTGAAATGAGCTGAATGGAATCTTGCTAGGAAGCTTGCTTAAGAAGCTTTCATTAATTCCCTCCCCTGAACAGTTCAATGATGTTTCTTTCTTTGCCTCTTATCATGCCAGACAGTTTTGCTATTTTTCTGAAAAGAAAGGGACTGTGAAAAATGTGGCAATAATTATCAATTCAAACTTCTTGAATCTGTCTGATTGAAGTTGGTTGACTTTGAAGATGTTACTGTTACTTACACAAGAATTCCTCGGTTGATGACTATTTGATTGTAAGGGGAGCATGAAGTTTTACTTTATAGGGTTTCATTTATGTCGCAGAAACACCGGATGATATTGTTTCTTTTGATAATGCAATGTCCTAAGACTCTTAAAAAAAAGATGTCAGTGTTATAAAGCGAGCAACCCGAAGCCCAAGATACGCATTGTTGGTTCATTATAATTATCACATGTTCCCCATTTGTAGAGCTTATGCGGTTCATGGCAGTATTGGCCTGTGCTTCAGAAAAGAGAAAAAATTTCAATGCAATTTCTTGACAGGAAAGTCACAAATCGATAGCATTGTCCAGACTGAACGGACAGCTGGACGGAAATGGTCACTGGATTTCCTGAGAGGTCCTGTTATTGTTTCCTCACAAAGACTGACTTCCCTGAAGTTAGATTTAATTAACCAATTATTTGCAGCTGTATAATTAATAAAACAATTTGCCAAAACAAGCAATATATAATATTATACACAATTGCTTGCAGTGATAGCATTTGTGACTATCTCTTTATGGTCTACATGTATGTAGTTGCATGCCATGCTCTCTTTATTATTTCATGTAAGATAGAAATTACTGCTGAATCTTTTCCCTACAGGTATTATGCATTCTCTTTTGCATCTTTTAGACATAGGATAAGACCTAGACTTTTTTACAAGAAATTGGCGTAGATCATCCTGAGCTAAAAGAATTTGCTGGAATATTGTTGGCAGGCTTCTGTACGACAGATTCACGGATAAGTTGTCTTGAATAAGAAGTACAATAGCCGTATGATATGATCAGGTTGTGTGTATGTCACCATACCCCTCAGAGGGCCTTTTACAGTATCTGTTGGTTTAGGCAATTTTAAGTAAGATAATTGTAGTAGCGATAGAAAAAAGTATTTCTTGGCAATATTATGATATATCATTTTGTGTTTATTTCCATGAAATATTCACCATGTCTGAAAAGCAACATCTGCCAAATTACTTTTTCCTTTACCAACCATCAACCAACCTGCATGCAGCACACATTTAAATGCATAAAGCCTTTTATCTCTAGATCACCATATACCATTATACCGATGATATAAATTTAAAAACAGATCACTGATGCCACACCATGTTGTGATTATATTTGCTTTGTTTATCAGCTTCCCTCCAGCTTCCCTCCAGGTTCCCTCCAGCTTTCCAATCCTTCACAATTTGGGAAGAACTCAAATGAGGACATACACTCTTCAATTAGTGACACACTTTTTTTTGGGGTCAAAATATGATTTTAATCGCAAATTGAAGTGGTGTGATGGTGTGTGCGTAACCCAATGGTGTAATCAATGATATCAATTCACTGATCATAATATCCGCAACTCATTGGGTGTTTTCATGTTTTCCTAAATTTTCCTGTATTCCATATTCATGAGCAGCAATGTAATGTATATAATAGTCACACATCAGAATGTGTACATTGTTGCTTCTAAACTTAGTTTCAGCTAATGCGGAAAATTATAAACTCTGTACCAAATGCTCAGTTCAAACCGCGCCTCTGTTAGTATCTTTTGAATTATGAATCATTTGATGTTATGTCCGTTTATGGTGCATTACTGAATATCACAATACAAGTAAAGTGATTTTGTTTTTATGCCGCTCAACAGGGAGGACATTTTCCACATCAAAGTAATCTCATACCTTAAAATCATGCTACAAGAGACATCACAAACCACTTGACAATTCATTGCTCATAAGCTCCTGTACAAGCTCTGAGAAAACTTCTCCAAATGAGGCTTGAGGACAGTTTGTGTGGTTGGTTGCCCAGCATAGCTCAAATGCCCTTGGAAATGATCCCCCTGTCTGCTCTACCCTCAAATATGAGACAAGGCAAGTGTCACCTGAGTCCCGAGGAGCTCCCTTCCAACCTTCGGCAAATGACAGTTGAGGGAAGTTTGTGATGTGGCAGCTGTCATTGATAACAGAACTAGTTAAAGTCTGAAGGCTGTGGTGCTCTGACAATCTGTGTCTTGATGATTCTTGGAGCAAACCACACTTGATTGATTCCTGCCTCAAGTATTGGTTCAACCCCGACATTCCTTCATCTGAAAGAAACATTTTGACAGCTACTCCCTGAGGTCAGAGTGACACATGACAAGCATCAGGCTCCATGGCTCACATTTCCTTGACCACATGCACAGCAAACCAATTAGGTTCTTTGTCATGAATTTTCATAGTTGCCTTGTGTTGAAACATTTTGTCATCAATCTGGTTTGTTTTCCAAATGCTTAATGTGTTGTCCTTTCAATGTAAAAAGGTTTTCGCATAGTCCTAATTGAATTTTTCTTAAAGACTGATCAGATGGTATATTGAGTATTGTGAATGACAGCTATCTGTCTCATTACAATAGAAACAGATGAAAACAGCCACATCTGCTCAGATAGAAGTCACATGTGAGGAAATTACTTTTTTGACAAAAGCCAATCTGGCACATTTACAGCTCTTTGCAGGTCAATGTGTTCCATGGCAATTGCACTCAATAAATCACGGATGGATTAGTACTGATTAGTGACATCAGCTCAAATAAATGTCATGTAGATCATAAAATTGGTGAACGGGCCATAGCTCACTGTCTAAAGCTTGCTTATTGTTGCTCATGCTTCTGCAAGGTTTGTTCTAGTCATGCTTTGGGGATGTTATCGTTTAATTTGCAATTTCAATTTATTGGCACTGCATGAACTGAGAAGATTTTTTTTCTTTGTCGCCTTTTTAGACCTTTGCGCCGCCGCCGATTGCCGGCTAAGCCGCCTATATTTTCACTAGCCAGCCGCCACCAGTAGCAACAGATAGCCAGTCAGTCGCCCCCGATTCAGTTACAGCCGATCGCCGTCTGGCTGTAGGCCTAGGAGGCCTGACTCAGAAGCAGTGCCACAATGCTAATTGCAATTCTGGTCTATGGAGGTTCTTTTAAAAGCTTTGTTTCACTCTCAAGTTCCCTAATTGCCATTGAGGAACACAACTAAGGTCAGTATGGCAGGTGTCAAAGCTAATTGCACTTTGCAATGCAACCTTCATGATGTGTATTGATAAAGGCCTATAATGCTTGCTTGTAATGAGAGCTGCATGAGGTGAATTTATTTGAGAAGTTCCACTTATAATGTAACTTTTAAGTTCTCTTTTCTCTATTAAAGTCAAATCTAATTCATAAATATAACCTACATTTCGTCAGCCTAAAGCAAAATTGGCCTAAGTCATTTTTGGCAATTTTTGGCAAACAGCCAAAAACTGACCTAGGCCAATTTTTTTTAAAACCAAAATTCTTTTGCGGTGTAGCTGTGTTATTAAGCAATTCTCCATAAAATTTATGAATGAAATGCGAGGAAACAACTTCAATAAAATTAATACTCACAATAATGACCGAAGAATATTGGTGATATCCACTAAAATTAGTGATAACGAAATTGGCCTAAGTCCAAATGGCCTAAGTCCAGTTGTACGAAAATTGAGTTGGGGTTTTGAGGGGTTCATTATTAATTTAGGAGTCCAATTTTTTAGCACATGTATTAATATCATGAGGGCCTTCCTATGGTACCAAAAAGGAAAAATGGCCTAAGCCTGACTTAGGCCAATTTTGCTTTAGGCTGACGATTTTAGAATTTGTAAATTGTTATATAAATCCTAAAGCATCCTGTAAAAGAAAATTAAAGTAATTTCAACAACTTTTTCTTAAAACTATCATTTGTAGGCCTTTGCTACATTTAATTAGGCCTATGTTATGAATTCCTGAAAACAGCTGCACATTACCAATATGCAATGGAAATTTCCTGTTGACCCATAACATACAATATCTATGAAAAGCTGATGGATTATAATCTGGAAATCTCTGGGATCATCGATGGATGATTGGGACTGTACATCTTGTATTTATGCACTTGGTAGGCTATAGTTAGAACTGGAAGAGGACACAGCAATGAGGTGAAGGATAATTGAAACTGCTGTCCAACACAGGTTGAGATGACCCAGAGCAGGAATCAAACCCAAGCAGTATGCTACCAAGTACCAACTGAACTCACCCTCCCTCCCAAGGAAATCTTTGGGAGCTCTCTTGTAGAATGCATATTTTATAAAGTCACCCAAAAAATGCCTAGCCTTGATGAAAAGTGGAGATATCGCTAAATGAAATCTTTTCCATTATACTTAGTCATTTGCTGAAATGCGGCTGTAAGCCACTCCAAGCCGATAGCCAGCTGATTGGTCAAGCAGCCAGCCTCAGCTGATTCCACAGTGGCTTAGCCGGTAGCCAGCTGATATTTTGGTCAGCCAGCCACCTTTTCTCCCAGCAGCTGGTGCAAAGGTCTACGCCTTTTAACAAATCAATATGATCCTTCTTCCTTATAAAGTTCATCAGGATGATAAAGTCCAAAGATTATAATCCAGTAATCAGTCATTGCTGAGGAAGGTGACATATTGGTCACCGAAACTGTCCAGGTATGAAATCTTTGGAAGCTTGTTTAAAAGAAATTTGGGCTGGAGAGGAGAAAAGAGGGCAAAATAGGTAAAAAGGAATTTTGACAGTTAATTTTCTTACTTTATTTTGGGTTGTAATGTACTATGTATGGACACAATATTATTAATTGTACAGTGTTCGTAGAAAACACGTAATGTACGATAGACATAGACATAGACAAAATTTATTTGAAATTCGGTATTTACAGCATATGATAGTTTTTTTAAACAAACTAGTGTAACCAAAATTTTAACAAAGTAATTAAATAAAACAATTAAAATTAAAATTAAAATTTAGAATAAAATCAATAAGAGTATACAACAATGATAAAAATAAATTAATTGAGGGAAATAAAAACGAAAATGATAAAAATGAAATGAACAGGAGGTATGTATAAATAGAGTTTCACATCGACAGACCAGCTACAAATCAGTAAATTTATATTAAAATTTATTTAAATTGTGACTCGAGCATCGTCGATGTCACTTAAGTTTATTTTTGATAGATGGTTTTTAAATTTATTTAACTCTGTTTGGTGTTTTACAGAGTTTGGAAGTTAATTCCATATTACTGCACCAGTGTGTGCAAAAGAAGCAATACCATGTGATTTGGTCCTTTTGTTACTGATTTGGAGCTGGTTTGTCCGATGCGACGCGTACCCTGTGTCTTTGACTTGAAACATACTTTCAATATATTTTGGCGTTAAATTATTTTGAGATTTAAACACCTCTAGTATTAGACATTGAAGCCTGGCTTCTCTGAGAGGTTTAAGATTGCATTTAACCAACAAATGTTTATAAGTTGAATTGAAGTCTTGAAAAACGGCTCGCAGGCCGCGTTCTTGAAGTTTTTCCGATTTTTTACGATCCAATTTTCTTTTAAAATGTAACACAATTTTGCAATAGTCAAAGTTGCTGAGCCAAAATGATCTGAAGATTGTCTTTCTGGCTTCGATAGTTAAATGTCTGTTGATTCGAGCCAGGGCAGTAAGCTGCCAAGCAGTCTTTCGACATAAATTTGCAATATGAGCACTGTAATCTAATTTTTTGTTAAGAGAAATTCCTAGTAATTTTACATTTTCTGATTCCTTAATAACACTGTTTCCAACATTTAATGCAATTTTTCAGTTTTGTTACCTGAAGTGATGAACTGAAATTTTTCAGCATTAGCTTGCATACTGTTCTGTGTAAACCATGTGAGTGCCACCTGTGTAGCATTTCCAAGTTTGTCCATTTTTGGCAATATATGTCGCAGGCTCAATCTTGTCAGGTAGAAGATCGAGACAGTCATTTTGCAAACAAATAACACAATTCAGGATGAAAACTACATGCAAAACAATTCCTGAAATCGAGGTTGACATAGTGTTATTTAAAATGCCTTCATATGTTGAAAGGGTAAGGATAAATGTGAGGTGAAATGTTATCAGTGCCAAGAATTAACTGATATCTGGATTGACCTACATTCTGCAAATATGTCCTACTTTCATAATCCTTTCTAAAAGTCACTAGCAAATTCTGGCTAAGGCAGTTTTTCAATTTTCATATAAATACTCATTTGATTCATGTTGTATTGGAAAACCAAGTGCCTCATTAGGGTGCATCAGATGCCCCTCATATTTTCCTATCACAACCAAACATGGTACAAAATGTTCCTTTTGACTATTAGAAAATTCATGCAAATTTTCAGAAAGTTTGAGATAGGCCTAGGGTTACCGCAAAGAGGCTAAAATAAACCAACAGAATGAGTGATCGCCGATTCGCGATATGGCATTAATATTTACAATAATGACTGTATCATAATAAGAGAGCTTTCAAATGAATACCCGCATTGCATATATTGTGTTATTTAAAGTGGACAAGAACCCACAAGAATATGGGACATGATTTATTTTGAGGCGCAATTGAATTAGATCTGCCTCAATGGTGCTTTTCGCCCAAATTTTTTTTGACCTTAACCTTCTCCTTCTTCCAGAACACCTGGCTGTCAATTTATCCAATGCTGAAATATTTTTAAGGAGGACAGTACCTCTTGCACTCTTGCAGCACTAAAATTTCGAAAAAATATGCTGTTGTTAAGCTAATTTTATATCATTTCTTGTGTCTCTATGAATAATTAAAGATTTGAACCTGGACTTTTCACTTGTAGTGCAAGCTCCAATGTCAAAAGACATGAATGGCACTGGAGTTCACATATAAATAAAAATCATTTAGGCTAAAAAATGTTCAATATTGAGAAATAGTTTCAAAATTTTACGTAAAATCCATCATTCATCTAGATTTATTTTTCATAATGAGGCCTATATCTACAAGAAATAAGCAAATAGTATTTGGATAATTTTGATTAATCTAATTGAATAGAGGCTATTAATGTCACTTCTCCGGGTATTTATTGCCTATATGTACATAGCCGTATCATATATTTTGAAGTCAAAAACTCGACTGAGTCTAAAAAAGTAATTAAAATTTTCATGTTTGTTGCTGGCCAGGGTGTAGCTCTGAAACCAAGATGTCCTGTTGTTTACATGCAGTGATATTTTTACAAGCCAGAACTGAGGAATTAATGTTTCTATAAATAATGTAAGTAAGAAATGATTTACCTGAAAAGTCTTGTTGTATCAAATTGTGTAAAAATCGCAGATTCAAAGATAGGTGAATTTTTACGGTATGCAATTTTAAATGTTGCATTTCTTGACATATTTCTTATACTATTAGTATCAATTTTAATGTTTTTGATACATTCTAGTATTAGATATTTTCTATAGACATGACTGAGCCAAGAAATTATGCCGGTCATTGAAAATAAACCTCCATGACAATGTTTCTGCCAAATACTGATATTAAAATGTAACAAAGTTGATCAGGAAGATTAATTTATAAGATAACCCATTGATGTTGCCATTCATTCGAAAGCTCTTTTTATGCAGATCTCAAAAATAACAATAATATGTCTATATACAGAAATTTGAAAAAGTTATGGGAAACCGCGGATCGGCGGTACCTAATTTAAGGGCTGGGAAAGATGGCCCGTGTGGTACCGCTAGCCAATGTCCGATTTCACTTAAACTTCTCAGAAGTACCTTTCCAATCTAGAGGTATAATTTCATTCATGTTTGATTGTATGTTGAGAGAAAAAGGACATTTGATGAACCCTATGCCTCATGTAAACAAAGCTAATAAGAAGCTATTGATATCTCAGCTGCGTCAAATGTAGTCTGCGTGCCCTGTAATTATTCTTGGTGCAAGAAAGCTGGAAGTCTTGCGTAGATTTCTACAATTTTATAATAAAATGTATCTGTTTTGGTACACATAGGGCAAGAAATTAATTGCTATCCTGGTCGGCCAACATCTTCCCTATGTGGCCTAGTTACCATCCTGCGCAGGACTATTTATTATCTGAACAAATCATCAGTTGACAAACGGAGCCTCCTGATCCCACCAATGACTTCCTGAGATCCTGATGGCCTATCACAGCCAGGGCATTCCGCATGGCAAGCCATACCTCCCCCGGGATGATCATGGCAATCTGGCCTCAGTATACCACATGACGGGAATAGTAATTAAATGCTGATGCATTGCCAATAGAAGCAGTAGCAGAGACAGCAAAAGGAGAGGGTAATACCGGGCGTGTGAAAATTCTGATTTCCACCACTTCTACATATATTCCTCTCCTTTGTGTCATAAGGCTTTAAGGCAGACATCATCAAGTTATAAGGGATCATTCTTTCAAAAAATTAACTCCATTTTCAATGTCTTCCTGAGAGGTAACCCACAAACTGCAAATTCTGATATTAACCAATGAAACAATGCATGTCTAACGGTTCACCAAGCAATTAGATTATTATTACAAGAAACAAACAGTGACAAACGCGGACTTATTGTTACGTGTCAGTGGATTCAACATATACGGCACAAAGATAAGCACCAACATCAGAACCATCAGCCTCAGAATCAGCAAGGGTCAACCAAGTCTATTAGTGTGCAGCACACAGTTCCCCAGCCATGTTAATATTACTTCATGGACCGATGGGTTCCTTGTGGCTTCCTTGTGCATGCCAAGGCTTTATAGGAAGGAACTCACATGCTCTGGCCATTATTGAACATGCTTTGGGAGGACTCTGATGAGAAACAGGAGGAAGAGAGGAGAAAGAGGGTTGTTGGAGGTTGAAAGAGGATGGAGTAACAGGCACATAGGTACAAATGTAGGAAGAAAGGAAACTATCACCAAATAAGTAACAGACAAGCACATTTTGGGCATAGAACAAGAGAAAATGTAGTCTGGGAAAATAGGAGCACAAAAGGAGAGTGGAGTCTGTGATATAAGATAGGGAGGAAAACAGAAATGAAAGTGCAGCAGAAATACTTGAACACTTGAGTAAACATAGAACAAAAAAGAAAGCCTAGGTCGTTCTGTCGATACCTCAGATTGCTACAAAATCAAACATGGAGCATAAGAAGTTGCCATGTTTAGACATCACCAAGATACTTATACTATTGGAAAAGCTGGTATCTAACTGACAATTTTGCATGTTAGCGCCCGGCTAGGGATTAACTCTGTTTACAACAGCAAACAAACAGTCAGATTATTGTTTATTTGCAAAAATTAGAAGTTAAAATGTATAATAGAAGAAGCGCATGATGTCTAAGTCAGTTAGACACCTCTTTGTCGGGTCCTAACATGCATTTTTGTCAGTTAGATCCCTCCCTTCGGTCGGGATCTAACTGACAAAAATGCATGTTAGAACCCTCCAAATCGGTGTCTAACTAATACGTAAACAGGTATGTCACTCCAAGAATCCAAGATGCCAGACAAACATCAGACTCCCTGTCTGTGTAATGGGTCTGTCTTTTGCAGACAGTTGATGTTGCACTCCGGCTGATGCCTTATTTTCATTTTGGCAGAAAAAAAAAGAGAAAGGAAGAAAATGTCGATGACAGAAGGCAAAGATGACATTTGCAGTTACCTCCTCTTACAACAGACTATTACATTCTTTTCTCTGATGTTCAGTGCAATTTTTGAAAGGCCAAGGATCAGACGTGCCTGCTTTATATGAATGTATATTATATATTTAACCAAATTGGACTGGCTAACAGAAATTCTGTTTCTCAGCATACTGTTGTTATGTTGCATGCAAGCTACCTACAATGTATTTACGAAATGACTACTGAAATTTGCCATTTCAGGAGACCTCACTATTTGCTATATTAGCAAGGGTCCATTAAAGTTGAGAAGTAACTAAAGTTTCTATAACTGCAGCTTGCCCACTGTCAAAAATTGCAAACTGCCACTTCAGAACTTCCGCTGTACTGAACTGGCAAAAACTTTTAAACACTTTCAGAAAGAGTGGAATTTCGGACAGAAGCTGCACTTAAAACTGACACCATGGATTCCATCTCTTCACGACAGCAACCTTACTGACCGAACAAACAGACATTCATTCTGGTTGGCAGGTCATCATTGCATGTTTGTGCCAGAAGAATATCTCTTCCATTTTTCCACCTTGCCTGCAACAATATACTTAACAGTGATGCCACATGGAGGACATGGGCCATCCTTCGAGGTGTGTGGTTGTACTACGGATGCTTGGAGTGAGACAAAGGAAATTGTTCAGCCTCACAAAGTTTGTAACAATTCAGCCTTCAATGCATCAACAAGGGGGACACACTTTAAAAGCCTTGTCTAGATCCGTAAAGAACAACGACACATGCTGATAGAGGGCTTAGCTGTCCAGCACTTGACCATATTGATCTCCTGGGTTTGCAAGGCTGCCCTGAAAAACTCTTGCAAGATTGTCGTCCAGTGATATTCCTTGTAAGACTGCTTATCTTATTTGGCCTTTTCCACAAATGACCACCATAGATGATTCATAAAGTCACAAATCGCACTTCAGCTTTGAGAACTTTCATAGAGAAACTAATATGCAGGCTGCAGATGGTACATGGCCTTAGGTCAAGTCAACATATATATTTTAAATTTTCAGTTGTATGGAAAAAAGATTGTCTTGCTTTCGAAGTAGCATTTGCAGTGACACTATTAAATGACCTGACCGTGTGGAGAAGGTCAATGAACCTGACAAAGACAAATGAGGTGCAAACCATGTGAACCAATTTTGCATTCAATTTCTTCTCAGACGGGTGTTTGAGTCAGCAAATGATGGAAAACAATATACTTTGGTGTCTACCCATAAATTGAGGGATGAGGCTGCCACAAATGATGAAGTATATGTGACAGGCATTGATACATGGCATGCAAATTATATAAATTATCTGCACTAAGCATCTATGGCCCATGTGCAAGACAATTTTTCTGTTTTCTTTAAGAAGATTACTCCAGAAGGAAAGCACAGAGGAGAATTTCTGAGAAATAATGCTAAATATATG
Source organism: Platynereis dumerilii (assembly GCA_026936325.1). Taxonomy (NCBI): domain Eukaryota; kingdom Metazoa; phylum Annelida; class Polychaeta; order Phyllodocida; family Nereididae; genus Platynereis; species Platynereis dumerilii. Next base: position 13,537,586 of record JAPTHN010000002.1, on the reverse strand, counting down.
GTATCATACACATATATATTTCTCCAAAACCCTGTTTTCAAACATATAATAATGTCACCTATTCTGAGTTCCTCCCGGTGCTCATACTTCGAAATTGGTCTAGAGGAAAGGCATGTTCACAGAACTAAAAGAAAAGTTAGCATCGTTCTGTCTATGGCCTAAGATGGCTCAAAACCAAACATGGAGCACAACAAGTTGTCATGTGCCAACAAGTATATCAATCCAAGAATCTAAGATGCAGGCAAACATCAGACTCCCTGACTGTAATGTAATTGAGAATAGTTCATATGAATCAAATGGAACCAGCTTACTTATTTACTAATGTGGTAGAACTGTAGTATTAGTTCATCTCTGAAGTCACATGGTGGCATCTTAGGCTAGTAACAGCCAGGACAGGTGTCCTCACAGTCTGTTAAAATGTGTGCTGCCAGGGGGCAGCTTAGTCTAGTTCCATTTCCCAGGCAACTCTTGAACAGTACAGAGCTAGTTGTACATGAGTGCTGTTTGTGGGCATTGGATTACTCAGCTAGAAGGTGTGTAACATTTTATAATATTAACTTGTTCTTACTCCTAATTGTATTTAATATATTATAATGCATTACCTATTAGACATTCGGGTTTAGTGTAGTTTTTGGTTCTTTGTAGAGCCAATTGATTGGAGTGCCTTGGTGCACATGGTTTGATGCACATGGTTTGATGCACATGGTTGTTAATTTCTTCACTTATGGACCTCTGCCCCTCAGGCTGGGTATGTGTATAAACATATTAGAATATGATTAGTATTTTGTATTTCTGCCATTAATTGCCACTTATGTGCGCATTTGGTAATAAACTGTATGTATTCTTTCAGGGTCTACTATTATTTTGAACTGTACATGTGAGACATGGTTCCATGGGAATAAATTGGTGAAAAGCGACTTTCGTTTTGTCCACTCTATCACATTCTGGCGCAGTTGACAGGGTTTTCGGATCGGTTGCATTGAACGTTCGGATTGGATTCGATTGGTTTTCAACAGCTGGGATCTCCATGCATGCTAGACAACTTAGACAGCAAACAGTCTCCAAGATCTACACATGGACATGGGTAACATGCTAAACAACAAGTGCAACAAGTGATATTAGCATTGTTGTGTCTAAACAGCTGGTTCTTGATCCTTAAGGACTTAAAGACTGAGATTAACTCCCACACCAGCTTAAAGCAAAACAAACTTTCACAGCTGATCTCAAGTGCAAAAGTCATTTATAACTGGACTCTATTTTTAAATGACAGTTGACAATTTAAAAAGAATTTTGCACTTGAAAAATAATTTGAAACAATGAACTTTCTTAAAAAGTCATACTGACTTTGAAATCTTATTAAAATTTTGTTTATGTTGTTGTTTTGTACTTTGAATTTGTTTGTCATTTCATGTTGGTTTTGACCAAATTGGTATTTGACCAAATTGGTATTTGACCAAATTGGTATTTGTTTGGTTTGGTCACTCATTGTACTTAGTGTATGTCATTGCCACAAGGTGTCTCAGTGTAGACTTAGGTTTGGTGGCTGCCTGCAACAAATATTTCAGATCATCTTGTTGTTGAATGTTTGCATATTTTTAAAAATGGACTTCACTCAGGAGGAAAAGGATCAGTTAGCAACTGTTTTTGGGGAGTTAGGAGTTAAGCCTAAAGCTGACACTAAAGAAGACTTAGTGCAGTGGATGAATAGTTTTGTGGATACCCAAAGGGAGGGCGGGGCACCTCAGTTAAAGAAGGAAGATCAAAAGCCTACTGTTACCAATACTGTGGTTAAAGAGAACACCCCCAGAATTCCTATATTTTCTGGTGCTGCCCCCACCAAAGCTGAACATGTAGCGTTTGAGGTTTGGCAATATGAAGTTAATTGTTTGGTGCGAGGTAAAAGATACTCCGAGGAAGTAATTTTACAAGCCATAAGACAGTCCCTCAGGGGTGAAGCATCCAAAGTAGCTGTTAGGTTAGGTGAAGAAGTCACAGTTGACCAATTGTTACAGCGCATGAGAAATTTATATGGTAGTGTTTCAGTGGGGCAAGATGTTTTAGCAGCATTTTACAGCGCTCATCAAGAAAAAGATGAGAATGTTGTCACTTGGTCTTGCAGATTAGAGGATTTGATGCAGCAAGCTATTGTAGAAAAGAAATTTGATGTAAAAGATAGGAATGAAGCTTTAAGAGCTAAGTTGTGGTCTGGGTTGAGGCAAGAATTTAGAGAAATTTCTGGTCACAAATATGACTCTATTGATGATTATGATAAACTCTTAGTTGAACTTAGAAAAATTGAAAAAGACATGATTGTGACAACCGATGGTTCTGCCAAATCAAAGAAGGCGCAGGTTCATTCAGCCCAAACTGAGGATGAGGACCTTAGGTCAATGGTTAAACAACTTCAATCGAAGTTTGATGAATTTGCAAAACAAAATTCTTCTTCTAGAACAAGTAAGCCACCTGAAATCACCTGTTGGCTCTGTGGGCAAGTTGGCCATGTTAAGGCAGGTTGTCGCAAGGGTAATTTAAACAGGTCACGGTCGTTGGGAAGGGGCAACCAACCGGCCGGCGCAGCCAAGCCCCAAAAGTAACAAGTCAACTTGTTGGACCACCCTGTGAGTCAGAGATTGCCTTAGAGGGGGTCAAGGTTAAGTGTCTTCTGGACACTGGAGCTACAGTTTCCACAATTTCCAGGAAATTTCTTAGCTCACAATTACCACACATTCCTGTGGTTCCTGTAACTGAAGTGTTGACTGTTGAGGTAGCTGGTGGCGCTACTTTGCCATTTGATGGTTATGTTGTTGTTGATTTTAATGTTTCATTTTTGCATTCTTCTTACACTGCATTGTTCTTAGTTGTGCCTGACACGGCCTACAATGGAAAGGTCCCGGTCCTGGTTGGCACAAATGTTCTGTCCATGCTTCTTGCCTCCTCACAACAAAATCCCGAATTAGGTAGCCTCCCAAAAGCATGGTCGATGGCCCTTCAGGTAACTGACAATCGTGATAGCTGGTTTCAAAACCACACAGGTTTCATTGGACTTTGGAAAAGTTTGAGTAAAATTACACTTCAGCCCAATAGTCAGGCTGTTGTTGAATGTAAACTTAGTGAAAATTCTCAGTATGCTGGGGCTGCCATTGTTGACGAGTCGTCACAGGCTACGCTCCCAACTGGTGTCCATGTTGAACCTCTGTTGTTTTATATGACTCCACAATCCCCGATTGTTCCAGTTCACTTCTCAAACACTAGCAGTCAGACAGTTGTGCTGTTAGGTGAACAAGTGTGTTGTGAAGTACAGATGGCGAGAGTGGCTGATAGTCCTGATTTTAGAAGTGATTCTCAGAATACTGAATTTGATTTTGAGTTAGATGGTGACGACACGGAGTTGATGTCGGAGCAGCAAGTAACTGCTTCTGCTTTTCTTCAATCTTGGAATAGCATATTTTCACAAAATGAGTTGGACATAGGCTACACAACGGCTGTGCAGCATGAAATAAATTTAGTGGACGATACCCCTTTCAAGCAGCGGTATAGGCGTATACCACCTGCCATTATTGACGAAGTCCGCCTGCACTTACAGCAACTTCAAGATGCTGGGGTTATCCGACCTTCGAGTAGTCCTTATGCGTCGAATCTCGTATTAGTTCGAAAAAAAGATCAATCATTACGGGTATGTACAGATTATAGAGCCTTGAATATGAAGACGATACGAGATGCCTACGCCATTCCCAGAATAACAGAAATGTTTGATTATCTTGGTGGTTCTGTCATTTTTTCAGTGCTAGATATGAAGTCCGGCTACTACCAAGTTCCGGTGAAGGAATCTGACATCTGTAAAACAGCGTTTACAGCTGGCCCATTGGGACACTGGGAGTATAAAAGGCTCCCTTTCGGCCTAACAAACAGTCCAGCAACGTACCAGCGTTTAATGGAGAATGTGTTCAGAGACCTAAATCACAAGTGCTTGTTAATATATTTGGATGACATTATTGTGTATTCAAGGTCATTTGAAGAGCACTTACATCATCTAGAACTAGTCTTCAAACAGTTACAAGCATACAACTTGAAGTTGTCTCCTAAAAAGTGTAAAATCTTCAGGAGCAGGGTGAAATACCTTGGTCATATTGTTTCAGCTGAAGGCATCGCTGTTGATGATTCCAAAACAGAGAAGGTCGCCACATGGCCAGTTCCCGAAAATCCAAAACAGCTACACCAGTTTTTAGGATTTACAGGATTTTTCAGAAGGTTCATCAAGGATTACTCCAAGATTACCAAACCGTTGGTTGATCTGCTGACCCAGACAAACAAGTCTGAGAGGAACAAACCTCCGTGGTGTTGGCAACCTGAACATCAGAAAGCATTTGATTTGCTTAAACAGCATCTCACTTCTGCACCAATACTATCTGTAGCTGATCCATCTCTTCCCTATGAGCTTCATGTAGACAGTAGCGCTCATTCACTTGGAGCTGTTCTCTATCAACGGAAGGATGGCTTGCCCCGCGTCATCGCATACAGCAGCAGAACTCTGAAGCCTGCCGAACAACGTTACCCCACACACAAACGTGAGTTTCTTGCTCTCAAATGGGCTATTACCGAGCAATACCACGAGTATCTCTATGGGGCCAAGTGTACAGTATTTACAGACAACAATCCGTTGACATATGTCCTTAGTACTGCCCAGTTGGATGCAACAGGCCATAGATGGTTGGCCAACTTAGCGGCGTACCAGTTTAACATCAAATACAAGTCCGGGAAGTTCAACAAAGCTGCTGATGGGATGTCTCGTATCCCCATGAACTCTACAGGTAGTCTATCAACCAATGTTGTTCGTGCCATTTGTAGTATGATTCCTACTCCCTATGTTGAGTCATTAGCTATTTCCAATGATTGTGACATTGATCTTGATTATGATTCTTCCCCTGCACAGCTTAGGTTTTGGCGGCAAGCGCAGCGAGGTGATCCCGGTCTTGCTCCCTTGTTTCCTTTCTTACAGAGGGGGAGGAGGCCAGAGAAGACGGAAGTTCCTGCTGTAAGTTACGCTTTACTGAAGGAGTTTGATAGAATGAAGCTGATGCGTGGTGGAATGTTTAGAGTCTCCACAGTGGATGGAAAGGAAGAACGAAGACTGGTGTTGCCATCCTGCTTCAAGAAGACAGTTCTTCATCTTCTTCATGATGATATGGGTCATGTAGGACGTGACCGGACAAGAGCTTTGGTGCAAGAACGCTTCTTCTGGCCTAGAATGTGTTCTGATATTGAAGAGTATGTCAGTTCATGTTCCAGGTGCATCTCTCGGAAAGCCACTGGAGATAAAGCACCTTTGGTCCCGATTTTGACATCACAACCTTTAGAAGTTGTTTCCATGGATTTCTTGAGTCTTGAAGTATCCAAGGGTGGTTTTCAACATGTCTTGGTTATTACAGATTTGTTTACTAGGTATGCCGTCGCCATTCCCACCAGGAATCTGTCTGCGAAGACAACAGCCTTGGCGTTCTACAACAATTTTGTGGTTCATTATGGGTTCCCAGGAAGGATCCACAGTGACCAGGGAGGAAGTTTTGAAAATAAAATCATCCGTGAGTTGTGTGGCATCACTGGTATGGAGAAGTCTCGAACTACACCCTGTCACCCTTCCGGGAATGGGATGACAGAGCGCTTCAACAGCACTCTGCTTAACATGTTGGGAACACTGGATCCTGATTTGAAGACTGAATGGCACAGCAGGGTGTCATCTCTTGTACATGCATATAATTGTACACCCCACTCTGTGACCCATTTGAGCCCCTACTTCCTGATGTTTGGGCGTCATCCGAATCTGCCATTGGACATAGTGATGGACCTGCAGAGGAATGCAGATGTGGAGTCATCTTCGGTCCCTCAGTATGTGAAGAACCTCAGGAACAGCCTGAAGCATGCCTATGATGTGGCAAAGGTTTCCGCAGATGTAGGTCATCTCAAACAGAAGGATGCTTATGACTTGAGAGCTCGTGCTGCAATCTTGGAAGTCGGCGATCGTGTGTTGGTTAGACAACTTCATTTTTCCGGCAAACATAAAAAAGCTGATCGTTGGGAATCTGCTATTTATGTAGTTGTTAAACATCCCAATAAGGATGTTCCCGTTTATGTAGTCCAGCCTGAAGATGGTACTAGTGGCAAGCCAGGGCGAACTTTGCATCGCAACCAGCTGTTGCCAATCGGTATCATGAGGAAGCCTAAAATAGTTCCTCACTTTAAACGTGAGCGGAAAGTTGTTTCTGTTCCTTCTGAAGTGGTTTCGGAGTCAAGCTCCCAGTCTGAGGAAGCTTACTCTGATGATGAACAGCTAATTGCTGTGCGCGCAGGTAATGATGGTCGTTCAGCCGGGCCCGCTGAGCCATCAGGTGATTCAGGGGAGTACCTGGGTTTGGGTGATACTGCTCCGGCAGGTTTAATTTCTGAGTCAGAGTCATCTGCTGAACATGCAGATGATGGGGTAAATGAACCAAGGTATCCTCAAAGGGATAGGCGTCCTCCAGACAGGTATGGTGAATCAGTTCAGTCACATTCTTCTAAGGTAGAGACTGAATTGCAGTCAAAGACTTGTTCCAGACCAAAACATGCTCGTAGTCACCGCAAAGCTGTTTTTCAACATGCCACAGTTGAACAGCCTAGTGATGTGAAGTTAGCGTCACTTACAAAGGTATTAGATTTGATTAAGTAAATTTGTATGTTTTTATACCTCATTTTATCCTAATACTTAATTCATGTAATACACAAGTTGCACACTGCACAGGTATTTCAGGACTCTTGACTTGAGGGCTTATTAGGGTATTTTGTATTTTTGCGGGTTAATGATTGATGTACTTAGACAATATATGGTGTTATATATTGTATTTGTTTGAATTTATTTTTGGATTGTTAACATAAATGCAGGAGCATTCCTTCTTAACCAGGGGGAGTGTGTGGTAGAACTGTAGTATTAGTTCATCTCTGAAGTCACATGGTGGCATCTTAGGCTAGTAACAGCCAGGACAGGTGTCCTCACAGTCTGTTAAAATGTGTGCTGCCAGGGGGCAGCTTAGTCTAGTTCCATTTCCCAGGCAACTCTTGAACAGTACAGAGCTAGTTGTACATGAGTGCTGTTTGTGGGCATTGGATTACTCAGCTAGAAGGTGTGTAACATTTTATAATATTAACTTGTTCTTACTCCTAATTGTATTTAATATATTATAATGCATTACCTATTAGACATTCGGGTTTAGTGTAGTTTTTGGTTCTTTGTAGAGCCAATTGATTGGAGTGCCTTGGTGCACATGGTTTGATGCACATGGTTTGATGCACATGGTTGTTAATTTCTTCACTTATGGACCTCTGCCCCTCAGGCTGGGTATGTGTATAAACATATTAGAATATGATTAGTATTTTGTATTTCTGCCATTAATTGCCACTTATGTGCGCATTTGGTAATAAACTGTATGTATTCTTTCAGGGTCTACTATTATTTTGAACTGTACATGTGAGACATGGTTCCATGGGAATAAATTGGTGAAAAGCGACTTTCGTTTTGTCCACTCTATCACACTAAGAGTGTATAAGTCTGAAAAACGTTGATGCAGAATATAACAAATAGTGAATGTTGAGTCAACCAATAATGAGTTTGATTGGCCTCCACGGGTAATATTGGTCTCGGTGCATGGCCTCAACCAATATTACTGCTTCGGCCAGTAAGACTCAATATTGGTCTCTTCACCATCTGCTATCCATATAATATATATGACACTCTATTTCCTAGCATACTATACACTGTTATGCAACCTATTTACAATGAATTTGCAAAATGACTGCTGAAATTGGTCAATTCAGTAGACCTCACTATTTGCTGTATTTTCAAGGCTCCATTAAAGTTGAGAAGTTGCCAGTGGCTTGGAATAGTGATTCCCATTTAACTTTTGCAGCTAGCCAAGTAAATAAAGTTTCTGTAACTGTAGCTTCCACATAGTCCAGAATTACAAACTGTACTTCACTGGCAAAACTTTTAAAGCACTTTCAGAAAGAGTGTAATTTGGGACTAAAACAGCAAATAAAACTGACACCATCGATTCGATCTCTTCACAACAGCAACCTTGCTGATCCGAAGCTCAAACGGACATTCATTCTGGTCGGAAGACTGGAGGTCATCATTGCGTGTCTGTGCAAGAAGAATATCTCTTGTGTTTTTCCTCCATGCCTGTAACAATACACTTAGAGTGATGCCAAATGTAATGGTGGACACCAGGGCCCTGGGTGGACACTGGGCCATCCTCTGAGGGGTGTGGGGGCACTTTGGATGTTTGGAATGAGACAAAAGAGATTGTTCAGCCACATGAAGTGCCATGAAAAACTGTCTTCTAAACAAAAGGTCATCCAGTAACATTTTTTGTAAGCTTGTCCTGTAAGATTGCCCCTTCTTAAGATTGTCTGATGTTGCTATGACAACACCTCTAATGGCAAGAAGCACTGAAAATAGTGGTTGCATATATCAGCGATTCATCCTCATTGTTAACAAGTTGATGGTAGCCCTCATTTGTGGAGACATCTTATTGTTTGGTCGGTGCCTCTTGAGTCTGCAGTCGTATGATCAAGTTACAGATATATATAGCTTTTTTCACTTTAGTCACAATTCTGAATAACAAAGGGCTAAGAATTGATATAATGTCATAGGATGCGACAATTGGGTCATTTCAACAGCTGCATCTCTGTTCATAGGAGAATAATGCTCACACCCATGATATTAAGAAGACATATCTCTCACGCCTCAGATAAAAACACTGATGCAAGGAACAGCCCGAAACGAAATTGGAATCTGGAACAGTGATGTTGCTGGGATAAATACTACATCATGTTTTACCTTATATAACCTGACAAGCTGCATGTGCCATGGAGCTATTTGGGGCTTGGGTACCTCATTCTTGCATGACTGTTGCCCTTTAGTTCCCCAGGGCCTGCCCTTGGGAACCTCAAGGTTTATATCTGTGCACCAACATAAGCAGAACTGAAGGCAATTGCCAAGACCTAATAAAGAACAGTATGTTTTCTTTTACCAAGAGCCTTTTCAAAAGAGGTCTGGCCTGTAAGGTGCTGTTGAAGCTCTCCCTTGAGAAAAATTAAAGTAAAGTGATTTGAGAGGTGGGAACTGCCACATGCTACACCAGCATATTTGGAAACTAAAATTGTAACAAGATACTCAATTTATGTGTTGCTTTCGTAACGATGGACCCTGAATCGGAAATGCCCTATGACATGTGACCACTTACAAAAAAATTTTTTGGCAAATATTGCCCAAAGTATGGTTTCATATAATTATGACACGTAAATATGAAGAAGAAACACACTGACACCTGGACGACAAATGAAACTGTATGAAAAGATGTTGAGCTGGAAAGGTCACTGAAATTAAAGGCAGTTTTGTTGCAAATGATATCAAATTGCTCTGTATCTCTGCCCAGATGTCGAAAATTGTCTGATAATTGTCTGTAAATATAGGAAAAATACAGTTTTGACTACATTATACAAAATATTTTTGGAGGTGAACATGAAAGTAACCTGACTATTAAATATTGATGGTCTATCATATTCTGTGCTTCTCATTGCCACAGTTATTTCTTATTAGATAATACATTTATAACAACTTTTATTGACAACAAAATATCAGTAACGTTGTCATCAATATTTTGCGATCTCAAACAAATTGTCAAATTATGAGGGCAGGAATTATTGATGGAGAACACGATTAGTCATGTCAACATTAGAGAAAGCCCTATCACTTGCATGCAATATCCTTCAATTCCTTAGTAATTGAGTACCCTGCCTCCCACCTCTTTCCAAGACCACTTCACATGCCAAATTAAAAAGTGTAACACAAAAGTAAATGCCTTGTCTGCACAGATGTCCCAGAATCCAGAGAATGCTCCTTGATTGCAGGTCCTGTAACTTTTCTCAATGATGATCACCCTTACCATAGAAATTAATATGTAAATGGCACAGCCATGAAATTCGCGCAGCACTTAAAAAGTTTTTTATGATTTCATTACATTTATTTAATATTCAATGTATGAAGGCAGTTATGTTACTGTTTCAAAGAAATTGAAAGACGGAAATACAGAAAAAAGGGAGAAATTTATACTAGAAACTATTAGAAAGATAAAATAGACAGATAGATAGATAGATAGATAGATAGATAGATAGATAGATAGATAGATAGATAGATAGATAGATAGATAGATAGGATTAAGGATAAATAGAATTGATAGATAATCAGCTAAATAGTAAAAAGGAAGACAACACTGAAAACTGCCAAATTTAAGTCTATGCTAGATTGTTGATATTACATAATAGTGATAACAAAAACAATAACATGATCTGCATGTAGATTAATTGCTCACTGTTACATAATCATCAGTTGACAAAGATTATGTAACTTTAATTTTGTTATGTTTTCTTGTTGTCTGTTTTAAAAAGAAATGAATTACATGTTAATAATTTAATTTAGCTTTTCAAGGCTTATAATTAACTATTCCATAAAAAGTATAGATACAGGGAATATTAACGGAGAATATTGAATTTTTAAGACACTTTTGAATATGAATATGTCATGTTTTGTTAAATTCAAAACTAAATCATTGATAAGAAGCTGGTCCCACTTGACCTAATTTCCTGCTGTCGACCATTGATGTTGAGACCATCACTGCACAGATTTTTGAAACCTTTCTTGTGCTAAGTTTCGCTTTGCGAAACGGCCTTCGGCCGTTTCGCTGCGCGAATATTATGGTGCAACAGGTTGACGGAGGATACGTTTGTAAACCAGACAAAGAAAGATTCCGTTTTGGGATTTTCCTTGAAGTTGAAGTATAATGCCTCGTGTGTTTTCCCAAACTCAGGAAAAGAACAGGGAGAGCTATGATTATGTGACAAAGACAACAGGTAAAGTAAAACATTTGACACTCAGAACTTTTAAAAGAAAGGACCTGTGGGGTTATCTGAATTGCCGTTGAGAGGTTCTTCAGGACATTTGCACTAAGCACCACATGTTAGTTGGCAGTTCTCAGGAGTGTCTTGAAAAAGTTGCTTGTGAAAGTAGAGAAGTGATGGACTATGGTGGGTGCCATCAAGTGGCCTGATGTGGCTCAGGAGTTAAGTATCACACAGATCAAAAAGAGCACGTGCTTAGGGTGGCAGATACAGGGACACAGTGTGGAGTATGGTAGCAAGAGAAAGTTAAACAGAAAAGAGGTTCTTCTATCCTGGACCAGTCTTCCAATATAGAGGTGTTTCAGCTCCTCTTCACGATTGCTGTTAGTTGTTGACTTGATTGCTAGGGACCAGTGTATATTTTTATACATTGTAGCAAAGTTAGTGAACTTATTGTTTATTAACTTACAAAATGACAGGTACAATTGTCTACTTCTTTTTACTTTGTGTCTGATGTTTTGCAATTTGATAACTTTCTGCATGTGAAATTGATTTATTGTATCAAAAATCAATTCAACAGGACTTCAAGGACAGCTGCATCTTTGGAGTGCAACAAAAATGATAAATCATTTTGAAAGAGATACTTGACACTAAGTGACACTCTGGCAATGTCCTGTAATTAATGCTGAATATCTAAAATATTTACCAGCACAATAAAAAAAAAGAAGTCAAATCATCACCTGTTCGGACTTTTCTTTTGGTCTGCATTGCTATTAACACAACGAAGTAGGAAATATATTAACTTATTTCTTTTCAGACATCTGTCCAGAAGCTACACCTGTCATGACATGTACATGTGGAATATATTACATTTATGCATTGTATTTAATTTACAGTCAAAATATTAAGAGAATGGTCTAATGATAATCAACATCTCTGAGGAAGTGCATAGCTCTGGATGATTGATGGAGGGAAGGTGGTGGCTTTGAGGGAGAGTGCAGTCTGTGCAGGTCAGATGGGTACCTGAGTAAGGCTGAGTTGATTCATTGTTGGCAAGCTGAATGGAAAGAAAATTGTAGCATCATACAGTACAACCCAAAATAAAGTAAGAAAATTTTCTGTCAGAAGTCCTCTGTTTACCTATTTTGCCCTCTTTTCTCCTCTCCACCCCAAATTTCCTTACAACTCCCTTTGACTCCTTACAACAACCTTAGCCTACATTAAGAACTCTATTTAGACAGCTATTAATGTAACTGCAATTAGCAGAGGTGCAAAATATCAAGTAAATCAAACACAATTTGGGTGATTGAGTTCAAATTGGTGTTGTTTAAATGTGATTTTAATGTAATTTTAAAAGGTAGTTTCAAGTAGATAAAAGTAGGAAGTGATTCAGAGGTAGTCAAAAGGTGTCAAAGGGTAAAGTAGTGGCTGATTCTTCCTTCCTGCTGGGGTAATCGTACTTTACTTTGGGTTGTACTGTATATATGTATATATACATTGTATTATAGGAGTGTTTGTCTTAGAAAGGGATAGCATTTCCCTGCTGAGATCTTTATCTCTGTTGTGCAATTGAGGCAAATAACAACTTGCTGTCAAGATGAATTTATTCTGTGAAAGACTGACAAATGAAATACTTGTGGAGGAGGGTCAGTGATTTTTTATTTTTTGGTGTTGTTTGGTGCTTGCCTTTTTCACCGGTATGAAGCCTGTAAATGAAGACCAGCATTTGAAGTCAACACAGGAATAAGTCAAAAGGACTGAGGGTTTTTGAGAAGAGTTCCAGAAGAATTGCGGAAAGACCAACAAAAAGGCCAGCACAGAGACCAGCAACGAATGGCCAATGAGAACATAGGACCAAAAGTGTTCCAGGGCTCAATGTGCCAACTGACAAATTGTTGAGTTCCATATACAGTTGGTATGTGAAAAAGCATTCAGCACCTTTAGAAATATTGGGAACAGGTTAGAAAAAGAATCGGGGAAAAAAATAGTTACACTGCTCAATTTCTAAGGTGATGCATATTCCTGTCTGAATTCCACCAGCTGTTATTAAAGTTTTTTGTCGACAAGTCTCTCAGGAACATTTCTCACTATAAAATGTGCATTGCTATGGGTAATGTCTGGGATATGGTGTATCTAACATTTAGCAATAGGAAGTCGATGGTCGTTCAACCATTTATAACAAGATGTCATGCAAACAAGAGTCTATTGTCCCCATGAAATTTAATTAGGAAATATTTCTATTTGCAATAAACCTGAAGCAATTTCTGATAATAGAAAATCTTCTTATTCATTGAATACTGCAATATTTGTGCAAATTTGTCAGTTTCGATTACATACCAGCAACAAGAACAGAATATCATGTTTAAATTTAATCAAATATCATATTTCCTCGGCTTCGACAGTAACATTCCAAATCTAAATGGGTTGGCATTTAGAGTAGGGTCTCGTGTGGCTGAGTTCTCATAAAAATAGATGTTGTTGAAAGCCGAACAACAATTTCACACATCTGCCTGATTATGAGAAGTTAAGGGGAAGGCAGTACCAAAAGTGGCTGATAGCACAGTATACCAACTACATCAATCTAACTGAAAGTCCCAAGTACAACTAAAATCTGAAGACAAGGTTGTTGTCGTATTAGTTGCATTTGAGAGGCCTTATATATATTTGCAACAAACAATGCACATTAGTGAAGTGGGTTGACTCTCAGTAGTGCTCTAGAGAAGTGGCTTCTGGAAGTGGTTTGAAAAGTGCTGGCTCTCAGGTGCATTCAAGTGGCCTGCTGTGGCTCTGGATTTGTGTGTCAGTATCACACAGATCAATAAGGGCATGTGCTTTAGCAGATTCAGGTACTCTAGTAGCTCATGGTAGTGGTGTACGCAATCATATGTCCAGAGCTAAACTCTTCAGAATTCAGTTATTTATAGGTCTAGGTATGAAATTAGGTTGGTGTCACATTTCTCATAGGGGCCGAACTTTCCAAAATAGCCGCCACCATTTTTACGTTGTTTTAACAATTTTTCTCTAGATAAACGGGCCATATCTCGAGAACCGTTGGAGATAGGAGGTTGTGTGATCACTCAAAATTTGCAGCATGGCAATGTTATAGAGAGTAGTTAATACATCTTTATATCAAAATATCAATAGTTTTTAAGAAAATTGCAAAAAACTGATTTTATTAATTTTTCATAATTGAAAATGTCCGTAAAAGCTGAACAATCAACTGTTTTCATAACAAACATTGATTCAGCACCAGTAAAATACAAAGATAAGTCATTGTAAATTCTATAAATATACAATGTCATACATTAGCCATCTCTGATTTATTGTCTGGCCTCAAAATAACCTTAAAGGTAATGTAAAATTATTATAAGACATCTTTGACATGAATATATCTTAACATTCGAACCTCGCAGACCATTCTGGTTATATATATGGATTTGTACACTTATCCTTGCTATATCTACAGAATGCAACAAATTTGATGTTCCTTTTGTCTGCATGGTGGGGGCAGGTCATTGGGCCTGCATGATACCGGCAGTATCACTGGTCTTAGACCAATAAGTGTTTCCTAATTTACCATTTTGGTGTGGATATGTATTAGTGGCTGGAGGACTGGCAGGTTGGTCACCGTTGGTGCCATATCTTGCACTGTGGATGTGCCCTATTTAAATGCTCTTCTATTGATGTTGAACAACATATAAACAGTTTAAAATCAAGCTCAACCTCCGATTTTTGATACTGCTCCCACTGGTGCTCATCCAGTGCATTGCTGATAGACAATAGTGTTGTGAAACATGGGCTGCAATCAGTTTTAGTGGTTTCACCTGATACAGATGTCTTGATCAAACTTTTATTTGTAGCTGGAGGTTACAAAAAAAAAGAAAGCTGTTCAGTTCACATGCTGGTTGACAAAATGGACAGTGACTTGGTGTCTTACATGTACCTCCCAGCAAGTTATGGCTGAGCAGTTGTGACATGATCAGCAAAGTGGTTCCTAAGCTATCAGGCTTGAATGTTACTTTGGAACTTTCCTTACCCCAGGGCTTTGGGACATGCAATGGTCACCGAAGAAGAAATGTTTCTTTTTTTGGCCATAAAGAAAACAGTCTGCATCACACTTGATGAGTACAGGTGGGAGCAGTATCACAACTTGAAGGTTGAGCTCCATTTCAACCATTTGGTATGCTGCTGAACTTCAAGAAGAGCATAACATTACATGCTCAAGAAGCAGGACTCCCCTAGTTTCTGTCCATGTATGTGTTTGTCAACATCATTATCTATCTAACTATCTATCTATCTGGGGGAAGGATTGGTCTTGTGGTAACGTGCTAGACTGCCAATCACTGCCCAGGTCGAATCCAGCTGTTGCTGGGTCACCTGGGCCTATAATGGACGGCTGTTTTGATCATCCTTCCCTTTATTGCCGTGTCCTCCTTCTGTCCTAATTCACCTACCAAGCGCATAAATACATTTAAACTCCAATCCAATCATCCATCCATCCATCTGTCTATCTCATCTTATGTTATCTAATCGAAACTAATTTAATCTCATCTAACCTAATCAAATCTAGCCAAGTCCAACCTAACATAGTCCAACCTAGCCAACTCCAATCCCATCCAAGCCAATTCCTGCCAATCCAATCTTATCCCAGCCAATCCCATTGAATCAAATCCTATCTGATCTAATTCCATCCAATTAAATTTAATCCAATCACATCCTATTTCATCCATTTCAATCTAGTGCAATTCCAATCCAAGTGAATCCAGTCTGATCAAGTCCAATTGAATCCAAAGTAATCCAATCAATCCAATTTTATTTTACCCAATCTAATCTCATTCAATTTAACCCAATCCAAGCTAATCCACTCCAGTCGAATCTAATTCAGTTTAGTCCAATCTAAGCTAATCTAAGCCAATCTAATCTTAGCCAATTCAATCCAATCCTATCTAGTCCAGTCAAATCTTGTCAAATTCAATCTGCACAATTCAATCTTATTGTATCTCTTCCAACCCGAATCCAATCCAAGCTAGTCCAGTTTGACCCAAATTAATCCAATTTAATCTATGCAATCAAGTCCAGTTTAATCTAAGCAATGCGATTCCAATTTAATCGAAGCCAACGTATCACTTGTGTGTCCATATTTAGTAATTTACATTGGGGGTTCCCTGTTGGGGAATCCTATGGTTGAGGGATTATTGTGACATCATTTACTGGCAAACTATTCAATTAGAAGGATAATTCCTGGATAGAAATGTGCCAAAATGTGATAGAATGATATGCATGAAAATTAAATTACTAATTTAGCGTACCACCAATAAAGAGGTCATATCTGAAGAGTGAAGATATGGCAGTAAGCTACCAGTCCTCCAACCATTAACCCCGATCCATTGCAATATGGTTTATGAAGAAACACTGTTTGGTGTGAGACCGGTGATACTGCCAATATCATACAGACCCGATGACCTGCCCCCACCATGCAGATGGCCCACAACATGGTGCAGTGAGTGAGTGAGTGAGTTTGTGTTTTACGCCCCATCAGCACCGGTGTGGGCTGTTTAGAGGCAAGACAACATTAGGGTAGGTTGATTTCGTAACTTCACCATTGGACAAATTGGGATAGTGACATTTTCACATCAGAAGGCTGTATCCAAAATTTCAGGTCTCTAACTTGAAAAGTTTTTTGAGGAAATTACATTGAATTTTTGACATTTTAAACATTTTTCGATTGTTTCGCAAACTCGCGGTTACGTATAACTTTATCGTTTCTCATCATACAGAAATATAACTTGCATATTTGAGAAGGTCAGAAAAAGACCTACAATTTGAATACCAACATGATGGGTTTCGGATGATTTGTCATCTGCACTTTTCATAAAATTTCCCGATCAGGAGAAAGAAAGTCATATCTGATGATGCAAACCAGCAGTGAACAGGTAATTATTGTATAAAGTATTTTATTTAGTCCTGATTGTATTCAATTCTATGCCAGTTTACTGAATAACACTTTGACAAAGCTTTGGAGGTCTCACAATGAGCCATATTGGAAGTATGGGAGAAGTAACAGTTTCATTAAACAAACCTATGATACGGGCAGAGTTGTAATATCATTTTCCAGCTATATAATACATACAGCTTAATTCTAAAATAAAAATCAAATATCAGAAATAGAAGTTCAATGTGCAAACAAGTTCCCAGCCAGCAACAAGCATAAAGGTTAATTGAGAGATATATACATTGCACTGCACACAAAAAGCTAAATAATTTTTCTCTCTATCTGTGAGCATTGATATTCTTTTTGAAATGCAATGTTCTCAATCCAAAAGTCATGATGTATTCTGTAAGGCACCAGTGATGACATAAACAGCTGTCTAATAAACTATCCAGACCTCCCTATAACACCTCTAAGTTCCATTATAAAATGCATGTAAAATATTTTTTTTATAGTACCTTAATTGTTGCAAAGCAGGGAAGTTTTATGTTACGACTTCCAAACGCCAGTACAGAAATATAAAAGCAATTTCCAATCAGGTAGTTGTTCTATTTGAACTTCTCTCTTGGCTTGAAGGGTGCCCTGGATTCCATTTCTACTTTTTCAGTATATAATAATACTGAACCTGATCCTGAAATGATTCACTGACAAATCAGATAACCTGTCGCCTATTTTAATATTTTTTACAAGTTCTTCAGATCTGGGGTTCTATTCTGGATACCTGAGGCAATTGTTGAATTGACAATGATAACTATATTATAGTTCTGGGTGCTTTTCCTAAGATTACTATTAATACCAGACATCCCAACAGCCAATAGAGTTACATGTACACCTATAATGTCATACTTTGATTTGCGAATAAAGCAAAAAATTAAAAGTTGCCACATTCTGAATTTACGGAACCTTCAAATTTGGCTTAGACCATTGATGTTGGTATTCAAAATGAATGTCTAATTGAGCCCTGTCCAACTATACCAGTTTCACTGTCTTATCTCTTAAATTGACTGAGTTATCCAATACCGCGAATCGGCGCACCAAGCGAAAGTTTCTAAAAACTTGAAATTTCAAGTGGATTTCCTCAAAAAAGTATTGGAGTTAGAGACCTGAAAGTTTGGATTTGGCCTTTTGACATGAAAGTGTCACTATCCCAATTTGTCCAAAATTGAAATTCAAAGATTTTTGCAAAATCAACCTACCCTAATACAACATGGTGCAGAGCCAAATCCTGCATATGCAGGCAAGAGAAACATTAGCTTTGTTGAATTCAATACTGTAACAAAGATAAGTGTAAACAACTGTGTAACTAGCTTTCTCTGCGAGCTTCGAACGTTAGATAGATTCATAGAAAAGATGTCTGATTTTAATTTTACCTTACCTTTAAGGTCTAATAATAAATCAGAGATGTCCAATGTATGTTTATAGAATCTACAATGACTTATCTTTGTATTTTACTGGTGCTGAATCAATGCTTGTTATGAAAACAGTTAATTGTTCAGCTTTTACGGACATTTTTAATTATGAAAAATTAATAAAATCAGTTTTTTGCAATTTTCTTAAAAATTATTGATATTTTGATATAAAGATGTACTAACTACTCCCTATAACATTACCATGCTGCAAATTTTGAGTGGTCACACAACCTCCTATCTCCAACGGTTCTCGAGATATGGCCCGTTTATCTAGAGAAAAATTGTTAAAACAACGTAAAAATGGTGGCGGCCATTTTGGAAAGTTCGGCCCCTATGAGAAATGTGACACCAACCTAATTTCATACTTAGACCTATAAATAACTGAATTCTGAAGAGTTTAGCTCTGGACATATGATTGCGTACACCACTACCATGAGCTACTCTAGTAAGGGGAGTATTGTTGCAGCAGAAAGGAGGTGTCTTCTCACTTACTGGCAGTTGTTGCTGAAGCTTTAGTGAATGCAAGAATTGTTGCTATGTCTGGCGATGCATATCTGAGAGAATAAGAATACAATGCATCCATTAACTTCTCAGAAGTCATATTCTGTAGGAAAGATATCTAGGCTACTTTGGACAAGCCTTGGGAGGAATTTTGTGGAGGTCATGACTGGCTGAAGTAAAAATGAATCCTGTTTGGTGACTTTAGAATCATAAGTTCTGCACTGACTAAGCAAATGTGTTGATTTCAAGGTAAATTTCCACTTCAGATGCCACCATAATTTTTCAAGAGCTAATTCAGTTTATTTGCACATGAAAATCTAATTCAAAAGAAATTCAGCCAATTTGAAATTAGTTTCAATGACCTTTTATTTCAAGTGGCAAATCAAATCAAATATAAGACAATTAAAAAAACAGTACTCCATGATATAGATGGGTTTGTTATTGAAGATCTAAAATATGCAGTTACTTGAGAGTTGGTAAGTCTTTTATACCTGAATTAAACCAGTTAGATGATTTCTGCAATTCTGCAATTACCAATTTTGGGCAAAAGAGGTCCTTCTCTAAGAGTACATTGAGTACCAGTAGTGATTAATTATGTATTGATGAAGAGGCTGCTGCAGACACATTGCATGTTGCGGTGTGTTTTGATTTCCATTGTAAATGAAGACCACCCTTTGGAGTCAGCACGAGAATAGCTCAGAAGGACGGAGGTCTTTTTAGAAGTGTTCCAGTCCTCAAGAAGACTTGCAGAAAGACCAACAAAAAGGCCATGGTCGAGACTAACAAGGAACGGAGGGAAGGTGTAGGGCTCTATGTGCAGACAAATTGCCTGACTCCACACACGAAGTGGCAGGGACAAAAGCATTCAGCACCCTTAGAGAAATCCAGGACCAGATTAGCCAGAAAACATGTCTTTGACACTGAAGAAAAATACTGCTTATATTTTGCTAATTTCTTTGTCTATGCACATTCCTATATCTGGCATCGAATGTGCAGATATCTGTTGTGCCAAAGAATTCAGGTGTTTGGCAACGTTCAGTGAAAATATGATCAGAGAACCAACTGTACATGAGGCATATTTCAGAAGATGTGGAAAATGCTGTATCGGCAAGTTGAGAACTTCTCCCTGAATGAATCAATTTGCTTCACTTGGAAGACGCCACCTACAGATACAGGTACAACCAAATCACATGCTTAAATTAAACGTATTGAATGTCTAAAATGGTTAGGTTATGAAATATGGGTGATGGTCCTGAGTTCAAATCCATGCTAAGAAATCCTTCATCTGGCATTATAGAGAGGATGACATGTTGTGCACTTGAACTGGCAAGACGAGGGTATTGAAGTACCATTGTAATCAGAGAGAATTTAGTCCGGCAAATCATAATTATATACAGGGGGATTCATGAAAATCAATACGCTTTTTAAAAATTATAATATATATTTTACATCAAATTAACGATGACTCAGGTTTCTGTCAAATAATCTCTTAATCTGTCTAGTAGAATCTAAGCAATAACTAACTTCAGGTATTTTAGATATAATTATTTGCTGAAAACTAGTTGTTTTCGCTTTTTATGTAGAATTATTTTCTTTTTCAACAACAGGAAAAGCTTTTATATCTCAAAAGCTTGATGTGATTAAATTGATTTTCCTTTCAAATAAACCATGTTAGTTGCATTGTCTCTTCATAATAGATTTTTTAACAACATTACGAAAATCAAATATTGAGCAACCTCAGCTTAGTTTTACTGATCATGTTGCTATATAGCAAGTGACTTGGCTTAAATCCTGACTTTTGAAATGATGTGTCTGTAGTTATTCTGGCATTTACCCAAGAGTTGGATCGATTTTGTTGTTTAGATTTTAGCCTAGCAATACTTTACCTTAAATTACAGGTAAGTTAATCTGCAATGATGCTAAACTTCAAGAAGTAGCTGTGTTGCCTTTTAAAGGTTACAAGTGCACAACAAACCATTTTCTTAAGGCGCTAATGCACAATGACAGTTGACATGGCCATCAATCTGTTTTGGACCACTGAATTTTCACTGATCACACCATGTACAGAGTTACAGAACCAGGGCAGTGGGTCACACACATTTCTAACAGATAACTGACCCAGCACTTCTTCTGTTTGGCAGTGTTTGCTTGTAAATTACTCTAACAGCATAGTGGGTAAAGAAACATTTCTTTGGAATTATTAGTGAACAAGAACTGTGATGTCACAGGTCAATCATTACAAAAAAAATAAAGCTCATAATCACAATTATTGTATGAACCAAATCAATGACCCCTAGGCTCTGATGAGATTTCACTAAGCTCTTGAACAAACAGTGGCCTGTATTTCACTTGTTATGTAGCCCACAATAGTTCTGGCCCCATGTTTTGACCGTGCGTAGAGTAAGCATTGACGGAGTAGGTGCAGGATAATTTCTGTTTGTGGACAGGCCCATCCTTAAACACATTTTTGGTGAGAAGTATCCTTGGCACCAGCTCTGTTGACAGAAGGTCCTCCCATTTCACCTCTTCAATGTATTCCTCCTCTCTGCTTTGTGAGTTGGAGCTAGTCCAATAAACTGCTAAAATTGTACACTTTTTGGACACTATACTGGAACCTTTCTGTGTGACAAAGAAAATAGACAGTGACAATTTTAGATATGTTTAAACTGGCAGAGAAAAAGACTGAATGTCATTTCTACAAATACATATTTATTACATTGATTGACTTCTCATGAAAGACAACACTGAGAACTCTGATGACTCATTTTTGTGATTTGAATGTGATTATTCTTTTGTCATGTTGTTTCCCATTTGTTGTTCATCTAGGACTACATAAGATTGTATTGACAGATGACTGCAATCCACACATTTCTAAGCTAAGATGTCGAAGCAAGGCACCATATGTTCAGACCATGATATGCCACCCTTCATGTCTATTGACTATTGGTGTTGACTAAATCCACCCCACCAATAACTTCAGTTCTGCATGCTGTTGTTTCAAGTAGCAACTCTTGCCAGGAACTTTTAATGATTCTCGTTGCAGACTAATTTCCCTTCCCAACATTTACAATAACAATATTTTTACTGAGGCAGCCATTTTTGCCTACATGCTCATTTTTTCCAGTTGTTTCTCTATTAATTTGAACCAACATATGAACTAAATCGGCTTCAGAAATAATGGTGGGTTGGTGCATGTTTCACCACAAAAGGAAAAGTAATGTAGCTGAATGATGGGAATCTATATAACTTGATAACCAGTTGAGTATATATAGCATTCAGTTGCAAGTGAAGAATATATAGGTGTTTTCTATATATAAATATTAAATAGAATGGATCTTGGGACGAAAAGAAGACATATATGCACAAGTTGATGAACATCTTTGGTCCCCTGTGTTCTTACATTTGATACAGCTACACATCCATGAGACCGACAGGTGATGCTCTCATCACATGCAATAAACACATTTGCTGCCAACATGTCAGAAAGCGCTTACTTCAGCTGTGACATGTTCTTCTTTCTTAGATCCATGTAGATTCCTTTAAACATGCACTTGTATTTATTTTCGCTCAGCTTATTCTGATGAATGCCTTTGGCTTTCACACTCTAAACACAGGGTGGTCAAGATGAAAACTCTAGAGTGGTAATTCCTGGTGCCTAAACCGACAACTCCTTGGGTCAAAATTGCTAAAGGGTTGTCAATGTGACAAATATTGGATTAGCTGTACCACTCTCATAATCAAAGCTACCAGATGGTGATCAAATTGATTACCTTTCTGATACTTACATAGTCAACATGGTCATTTCGATTATGATAGAATAGTCAAAATGTTTTTCGAGGAAGTCACTACCCAATTTTTGCAACCATTGCTACCCTAAGGTAAAAGTAGTCATAAACTAGTCACAGTGACTACAAAATGTTTAGAGTGCACCTCATGAACTCTACACACATTCCTCATGTAGCATCTTGCTGAAATGATCCAAATGGAATCTTGCTAAGAAGCTTACTTAAGAAACCTTCATTAATTCCCTCCCCCGAACACTTCAATGATATTTCTTTCTTTGCCTCTTATCTAGCCAGACTTGTTGCTATACAGTATACACTCATCGACAGAAGTCTTGTCGCCACCATGATGTTCTAGACGTTACTGCTCATATCTTGGCTTGTGGTTGACTGATTTTATCCAGATATAGCTTAAATTAAAGCCAAATGCTTATTCAACATGATTATATTGTGAAAATAAAGCTTTGTCTGAGTCAGATTATTCCCCAAATTAATGTAGACAGTACATGTCTATCCAAGAGGTGCTCAGACCAAAGTCTTGTCACATTGAAGAAGTAAGGCCGAAAAAATTGTCTGTATTAATTACGAAATGCAGAAAGTATGCAAACATATTAGAGCATGTAGTCATGGTGTATCTGAATAAAAAGAAAAGTTATTTGCATGACTTCATGATATTTAGAACAATATGTGTGGTGTTCTACAAGGAGTCATGTAGCGCATCAACATACTACCAGCAAAAATCATCAAAGATGGTAGATTAATGCAGAAAATGCCATCCAAAGTTCATTGATATTCTTTGGAATAATCTTCCCTGCCTCCAGTTTCATTTTGGTGGAGATTGGATAAGGGTATTTCATTCAAGATGACTGAACAGG
The DNA here is from genome assembly GCA_026936325.1 of Platynereis dumerilii. Taxonomy (NCBI): domain Eukaryota; kingdom Metazoa; phylum Annelida; class Polychaeta; order Phyllodocida; family Nereididae; genus Platynereis; species Platynereis dumerilii. Next base: position 13,514,101 of record JAPTHN010000002.1, on the reverse strand, counting down.
CACAACTGGAACTTCATAGTCAGTCGGAAAATCCAGGCAACAGTCAATTCAGCACTGAAGTACTTTAAATCATCAGTGACACAAGACAGAAATCAATTTTAATCCTAAATTATAGTAAATCACAGTTATGATGCAATTCATAAGCCAAAAGGCACATCTGAAGTCTTGGTGACGTCTCCACTGGCGATTTTTTCGGAAAATGCAGAATAACCAGTTGTATCAATGGAATGATCTCAATGTCCCTCAACCCATTCCCCTAAAATAATACAGGATGCAAAGTCATGCAAAGTTTTTTTTTTCCTTTCAGCTACACCTGGACTAAATGCTCTAATATTATTGCATCATTTTCTGCATTTCACAATTATTTAAAGCAATTTTTCGGATTTATTTTTTCAATGTGACAAGACTTTTGTCCGAGCACATTTTGGATATACTGTCTACATTAATTTTTGGAATATTTATTTAAGCCATAGCTGGATAAAATCAGTCAACACAAGCCAAGATATGAGCAGTAACGTCTAGAACGTCATGGTAGCAACAAGACTTCTGTCGATGAGTGTATTTCTAAAGAGACATGGAATTGGTAAACTTGGACAACAATTACATGTATTTATTCTAACTTCATGATATGTCTGTTTGAATTGATTGGTCTTTGAAGATGTTATGAAAGAAATTCCTCAAATTACCCAGGGTGCCAGGGCCCAATATTTTGGTCCACCAGACACGGGCTGCTGTAAAAGGTTGTGGGGTATGGTTGGATTCCTAAGACCCTCAACTACCACCTCCAGGTGCACAACCTTGCCAATCGGCTGCTTAATCCCAGCAATTCAAGATGGCGTCCAAGATGGCCGCCGTTCTTTGAAATATCTCTATCTCGGTCAATAATGATCTGATGTGATAGTGTGATAGGTCTATTCTGGGGTTTTTGGGGTCACAGAATTCATTGAAATGCATTTCAGCAATGTCCAGGCTACCTAAAATCATGTATTATGCATATTGGGCATTTTATTGAGATAATTATCGGGGACTTGAAGGCAATGTTTTAATTGCAGATGATTCGTCAAGCTAGACAATAAAAGGTATGAAATATTGACTTAGTTTAATAACAGTTTAAGAACTAATTTCTTAAGGATGATCATTTGCTACAATGGCATCCTGTGATCTAATGTAATTTTATAATAAGTGTTTTTTTTTCATGTTCTTCCCTTCTTTGGATCATGCAGAAAATTGACAGGATTAAACAAAAAGTTTGATTTCTTCTGGGCAGTCTACTGGAAAGGCTTATGAAAAAACCTTGAACTCTGAAAACTATGCTTTGCAAGCAACACCAAACAACATTTTTCAGACATCAAAGAACACACAAGTTGCTGCAGTAGTTCACTTGAAGAGTGAAGTGAACATATATTGATTATCAAAGAATGTTCCGAAATGGTAGGCACAATGATCAGAATCTTTATTTCAATTAAAGGTCATTTTACTTATATGAAATGTTGATAAGCTATTTTTACATCTGCAACTAGACCACCAGCATCAAGCATACAGGATTGGCAAAAAGCAGCTGTAAATTGTAAGGCACAACCAATGCTGAAAAGGCTATTACGTCAGTAAATTTAGTCTTTTTGCAGATTATTATCGCTATTGAAGTCTTGAGAAAGAGTAGAAATAGTCTCATAATAATGAAAATTACCTGAGTAATGTAATCATCAGTAGAAATTATACTCATGAAACCGAAGTGCTGCAAAATATACTAATTTCAGGATTATGTATAATCTTCACTACATCAGAAAAAGTTAATTTTAGGAATGAAATTGTCCTGTAAAGCAGTTTACGGCACAAAAGTACCCCAAAACTCGGTATCTTTAATTTCTGATATGATATGACCCCATAAACTTGGCAACAGCCTGAATCCTTGATGGATTGAATCCAAATCAACTCCCCCTACCGGGAAGAATAGCAACTGATGTACATCATAACAAGAATACTATAACACATTTACAAAGATATGGTACTTTGGAGAAAGACTCAATCGTTAAGTTGTCACAGAAATTGGTCCATAGGTAATGATATATCTTGTCAAGCAACTGAAATAAGTGTAGAATTTGTTAGTGCAGGTAGATTTGTAGCTAATGACTTGTTGCCCCACAGTCCCCATGTATGAATAATTTGAAAGCTGACATGACCCCAGCCAGCAATATAAGAGATCAACTCTATAATGATTCAGCATATGAACCACCAATCCAACAATTAGACACAAACCTGTTCGTTAAAAATCAGGTTCTCATTGCAGGATTGATACAGGATCTTACACAGGTGAAGTTTGGCAATTAAAGCCATAAAACTATTCATCTGTCATGGTAGAGGGGCAGTTTGCAATACATTTTGGCAACCAAGTTTGTGTTACATTGGTTGCAGTGTGCATCTAACATAGCTTCAATCTGCAACTGGTACACTGAGAAAGCTGAACATTGACAGAAATCAGACTAAGGTAGTATCCTAGAGCATGGCAACACAATTACAAAGACTGACAAATGACAGAAATCTTTGTAGAAAGTCAGACATTTGCAAAACCCATATCTGTTGGTGTAAATAATAGTGCACAATGGCAAAAAAAGTGTGAGCACACTACATACAAGTTTCTAAATGCTTCATAATTTTGTTACTCAACACCTTTCCAGGATATGGCATAACTAGATTTGTTTTGTCTGTAAGGAGATAACTCACAAATGGCTGTAGAGCCTCACTAAGCATGGGATGGCCCGTTACTCAAAACAATCTAGGCATTTCTTGGCATATATTACACAGTGTTATGAAAGGTTCAGGAACTGTTCATCAGGGATGCTTCATGTTAATGTTGTAGACCCAGAAGCAGAAATGACTTGCCAATGCTGCACATAAACCACACAACTTCCTTATACACTCTATTTTAAAGTCACTCACAAAAACCATGATTGGTTTTTTATCTTGGCTTGTCTTTCATATCATTCCTATAAGGGTTTGTGGAAATAGCAAAATGTTTAGTGACACATGGAGTGAAAAATCAAATGTTTATGCAAAAACAATCATGGCTGTGGAAATACCATTTTGTTAAATTTTATAATAATAAACTTTGTTTAAAATGTTTTAAAGTGATTTAGTGCAGTTCCATGCATTATTCTTGGCCAATGTCTACTTACCTCTACAAAATAAAGATTGATATGAAATTTATCAATGAACTTCTTGATGGCTGTAGGAGTTACTTGTTTTTTAGTGTACAATAATTATAGAACCGTCTGGTTGACCCCTTGGTAGTGATACTGGCAGTGTTATAAAGGGGTCAACCAACATAAAGCAACATATCACTATATTGATTAGTACCATTTGTATTATTTTACCAATTGGTGCTTTATGCGAATAAAAATATCTGAATCTGAACACCATTTTACATACAGCAACAATGCACATGTTGTTTGTAATGTCAGATGATATCAGTCATTCTGTTACGTAATAGACAGATAGATTTTATTTATGGGCCAATGCTGTTACTGATCATCTGAACAGAACTCACTTTTGGGCAATGAATAAATGACACCTTTTATTTTAAGTCATACATGCAGTTGAAACATCAGTGTCCTATATACTGATAATTATCTCAGTAAAATGCCCAATATGTCTAATATATGGTGTTAGGTGGCCTGGACAGTGCTGAAATGCATTTCAATGAATTCTGTGACCCCAAAAACCCCAGAATAGACCTATCACACTCTCACATCAGATCATTATTGACCGAGATAGAGATATTTCAAAGAACGGCGGCCATCTTGGATGCCATCTTGAATTGCCGGGATTGAGCAGCCGATTGGCGAGGTTGTGCACCTGGAGGTGATAGCTGAGGGTCTTAGGAATCCAACCATACCCCACAACCTTTTACAGCAGCCCGTGTCTGGTGGACCTCAATGGCCCCCTGGGTAAATGGTGACCATTTGATTGTAAGGAGTGCACGGAGTTTTTTTATGCATGTGATGGCATTTGTTCAGTAGAAATTCAAGAAGAGATTATTTCCTTTTGAGTATGCTTTGCCACTTAAAAAGACAGTAGTGTTATGAAATCTAGCGCTGCAAAGGTTTCAATTTCGACTGTTGTGTACCTGGAACATTTTTTATTACCAAAATTAAGAAAAAAATTAAAAGAAAAAAAAATCTCCATGCCCAGAAAATACATTGCTGGTATTCGCATATAATTATTATCATATTCTTCACAATTTGTACAGCTTATGGTGGTGATATATATACATCTTGATCATATCACATGGCTATTGAGCTTCTTATTCAAGACGTTGAATCCCCAAATCACACACAAGTTGCGAACAATATGCAAGAACATTCCTCATGCTCAGGCTGATATAAGCCTCCTTCTTGTAAAAGAGTCTATGTTTGCTCCGAAATATGCAAATAAACAGAGAATACAAAACATTTCTGGGGAAAAGATTCAGCAGCAATTTCTGTTATGTGACATTATAATGAGACCAAGCATACAACTCAGTGTACGCTATTCTACAGAATTAAAAGAACTGCTATTTCCCAATGCATTTTTGTCCATATACTGTTACTTTTCTTCACATACATGTACAGATAATAGATGCATTTTAAGTTTGTTTTCAAACATTTTGATAAGCAATTCAGATGGAGAATAAATGTACAAATATCAAAGCTGAAAAACAGCGATAGATTGGCAAGTAAATGTCTCTATAACTTTCATAAATCAACTCATTCAAAAATTCTATTCTGACCCTTCAGAAAAACAATACTGTGGTTATCTTTGCTTTGGTTATCAGCTTCCCTCCATCTTTCCATATTGTCACAGATTTGCAAGATTTATAATGAAGGCATCTCTTTAATTAGTAACGCTCTTTTTTTCCATTAAAAGTGTGATTATAATTACAAGATAGAAATAGTGTGATGGCGAGCGTGACCATATTGGCATTACTCAATGAGGTGGCCATGATATCCACAACTCATCTTGTGTTTCATGTTTTTCTCAATTTTCCAGTTTTCCATATTTATGAGCAACAATGTATATGACAGTCAAAGAAACGAATAAGTACATTGAAGCTTCTAAATTAAGTTTCAGCTAGATGATAGGAAAAATTATAAACTCTATACTAAACAACTTGGTTCAAACCCTGCCTCTGTTAGTGATTTTTGCATTAAGAACCTTTCGATGGTATGTCATTTTTTGATGTATTACAGAAATATCACAACACCTGTAAAGTAATTTTGTTTTCTGGTCTGTAATTGAATGGCTTATTTCGCATGGGAGACCTATTCAGCAAATCACAAAGTGAGAAGGAAATCAATACTAAACAAAATAGAGCAAACAAAACAACATTTTCAATGTCACAGAAGAACAGAATGTTATAAATCATTTCAGGGGAGAAATATAACCGATATATAAGCTCTTGTTTTCAAATATGCCTTTTACAACTGTCTCTTTTCAGATGAATTCTCTGCTTGTGAACAAAAACTCCTGTTTTCAAGTAAAACATACTTTTTTTCCCGCGTCTTTCAATGTGACTTCTTTGTTCGTGACCAGAAGCAGAAGACAGAGTGATTGGTCAGCCAAACTGGACATACCGCTCAGCAGGGAGGACATTTTCCGCATCAAAGTGACCTCATACCCTAATCATGCTACAAGAGACATCACAAACCTCTGTGTCTTTTTAAATCTACAGGCTGTGGTCACACACCCCACCACTTGACAATTCATTGCTCTCAGGCTCCCATACGGCAAGCCTTAAGCTATGAGCACACTTCTCCAAATGAGGCTTGAGGAATGTCTTTGTGGTTGGTTGCACAGAATCATCTGACCAAAACCAGCAAACAGAGCCCTAGAAATCTTCTGTATTGACTTACCCATCCACTCGATTATTTCAGAAAACAGCAGGTTGAACTTGGTCATCTTGGGCCGCTTATAGATAACAATTTCCACACACCTTATCCATACATTAAATTACTCTGAATCATTCTTCACCAGTAGCGAGAAAAAAAAAATCATATTATTCTTTAGCACAAATACACTCAGAACAGTGGATTTTACATTTTTTTAGTTATCTCCCAAATCTTGATTCTGATTCTACATTGAACTAGATGTGAAGATATGTTTTTTTATTGTGCTTGGCGTAAATTGCAATACTTTCTCATAGGATCCTTTCTAATACCAGGAGGAGGGACGTATCAACTAACCTTGTATCAAAACACCTGCCTCTCCTCTACATGTATGTATAATTATTTATCTTGGTTGACCTTATACGTTACCAGTTCCTTTAGCTATAACAAAATATGGCTGTCTTTCAACCATCAGGGTAGTCTTTGCCACCTTTCCATTTAGTAGGATATGCTTGGTCCTTAAACATGAATTTTCTGACCCTGTGATATTTCAACCACATTTCATGCCAATATCAGCCAATACTTTGATTAAGCATCCTCAGTGATGATCTATACCAGGAGAGGTTATGGTACACAATGATCGAAGAAGCCCCAATGCCTATCACTAGTTTAGAAAGTAATGAATGTAGAAGTACGAGCAGAAAAGAAGACGCAGAAGTAGATGTATAATATAAGTGGATGTTGAAGTATTAGTATAAAATTTGATGGAGTAGTAGAGAAGTAGAAGCAGAAGTAGAAGTAGAAACTGTTACCAATACAGCGTCATATTTTGTAGGCTTTTCGATCTTATCTTATACAATATTTTTAGCGTACAATGCCTTAATACACAGATTCAAAAGTGCTTTTTTCTTTAGATATGCCATTAGATGACTGCATTTATATTTATTTACCTGTGATAAAATGTTCAAACTTGGTCTTCATGGTAGTAGTAACTTCATTACCGATATATAAACCCTCTATCAAACATGGCCGTCCTGCATCCCAGCCATTTTCACCCAATCATAACACCATGTGTTTTTGTCTTGTTACAGATTTAGGCCCACTTCTCTGGGGAATTGCTGTAAAAAGCGAGAGTAACAACGTTCAATATTTAGCTGGTAGTATTGATGTGTTATGCAATGTACGATATATCACACAATCGACATTGAAAAACAAGAAAAGTGGTTGTGTCTGACAAAATTGGGATAAGATATATGAAGAGATGATATCTAGATTCAGATATTTTTATTTGTAGCTCAGATACATCATTGTCGTCGGAGTTATTTGCAAAAAAGTAACAAGAGAAGCTACAGGGACCCCTCAAAGGCAATAAGTATCAAGAAGATCCAGAAAATGTTAGATGATGAGGTTTATTAATGAAATTGTGTTGGTACTAGAAATGTCAGGATGGCTATTTTTACATCATAATTTTTTCCAATGTATCAAGCAAAGGCCCATCAATGAAAATTGTACTTCAATATCAAATAGATAGGTAGCACACCTGAGGCATCATAAGTCATGGTGTCCAAGTATTTATTTTTTTGAAACTGACAAATGATCACCCTCAGTAACTATTCTGAAATGATAAGCTTTACTGGAAATGACCAAGGTTGGAGATATATCTCACAGAATCAATAACAACCAATCTATTGAGACTTTCAAACCAGTGAGATGAGGTAACTGATATAGCTTGAAAGCTGTCTTAATTTGTGGGAACAACCATCAGTCTTCACAAGTTCTAACACCCTTCTTTTCATTCCTCTCACCTGTGTAACCTGATCTTCACTGATCACCTTTGACAAAAAACTGCATGATTGAAAACAAACTGATAAATTCCAAAGAAACTACAAAATTGTTGATGGCACGAGGTAAAGTACAGGATAATATCACTTAAGTTGGTCAACATCTATGACAATCACATCCCATGGTCATCCATTGTACATTTATATGGGGTATTGGATTCTTTGATAATATGACATATGACAGAGGAATTATTTTGATGTGTCTTTGTGCACTTACAGTGTAATTTACATCTATCTATCTCATCTATCTTGTCTATTTTGTCTATGTTTATCTTGTTTATCTTATTTTCCATTGCATTACTTTTTAAGCAATTAAATGAACAGTTCACAGGTTCTGTTCTCCATTTCTCAAATAATCAAATCTATGATTAATGAGAAAGAAACATAAAATTTCAGTGTCAATGTTTTTTTCTATAGATCATTCATGAATGAATTGAATTTGCTTGTGGCTGATCTATCTCATTGGCTAATTGGAATAGTGCTGCTTCCGTGGAGCAGGCATTTGAAGTCTGAGCACATTAACATCAATTGGAAATCATTACAAGTGATGTCAGTTTGAAGGATTGTCCTGTCACTCAAATCGATCCATCTTTCAGAATGTAATGAATAAACCCAATCAAGGGTTTTTAATTGAATATTTCAACATTCAGATCACATCAAGCGGACACATGCAGTTTCATAACAAGTATTGAATAACAAGTAAACATTATCGAGTTGCAAATGGCTGGGCATCAAGCTAACTGGCACCTATAAACATCCACTCATGCTCTAAATTCGACAACTGTTTTTGCCTTTCCGAATGTTTTGCTTGCAGTTGGTAAGAGGAACAATTCTATGGTTCAGTGATTTTTAAAGGAAATAAGCAATGGACCCATTAATCATTGTTAATTCTTTGTAATTGAGTAAGATTGATTAGGATGAGAATTGGTTTGGGAATTCTATTAGGCAATTCATTCGCAGTGAAAAACAAGACAATAAAATTTTTTCATTATGCTGCATAATGTATCGTATAATATATAAATATAAGGAATGGGTGCACAAGGAACAGTCCAGTGGGTGGTGGGACAACCCCGGAGCATTTTGTCAAATTGACAAGGATGTCGAAACGAAAAGCTACGTTCTGGATGTACCACCCAAATGTGACCCGATGTATGCCAAACTTGATATAGTATGTGCAGACTACACGAGTTGCACTTTAATCGGCATTGGATATCTGCCTGGCCTTGGTCCTTTATCGGTCGTGTGTGTATCATGGTCATCCAGGATCACTCAGATAGCAATGATGGGGATGCTGATTGGACGCCTTCAGCATCTGTTATAGGGGAATTTTATGGGTAGCAGGGGACCTGTCGGCTCCAGTGGTCTGCCCACAAGACTCACTTTACCATCCACACTGCTCAGTTTGTACTCCCCCCTCTTTCGCATCTGTAAAACCACAAGTCACTTGACCTGATCTCACCGACACACACACTAATTCATTCATGGGATATTGACTTATTGTGAGGAATCCTCTGGCATACTTTCATCAAGGAATATCAATTTGTAGGATATACGACAACTTGTATACAAAGCACAATGTTTTTGTATGACAAAAAAAGATTCATATAATAGGCCAAGTATATGGTTGATTGAAACTTTCTGGCACTCATTCTTTGAGCACTGATACGAGTAACGAGTGTGTCTCATAAGTATATTGTGTGCAATTGTTCTGTAAAAGAATATGGCCTATGGACAGGGCGGGGTCTAATCTTTTACAATAATGTATCTGCTAAGACCTTAGACAAGAACATTTGATGAATGATGCCTCCAGACCTTTGATGTCAACCCAAACATGGGTAATTTGCCCAGGAATAATCTATTTGTGTCCTTGTCCTTCAAGGGGTAGAACAATGAATGAAATGCTTTATCTCACCAATATTCAATCTTTTCAGTGCAAAACAATCGAATATCCAATTTGGAGTGTTCAGCTGGTAAAGGATGGTCGATGGTCGATATAAAATTATAACTGCTGCATTTGCAACTGAGAACAATGGCTCCCACTTATATATCTGCACGTCTGAAATCAATGGATGTTGCTGAATTCAAGGCTTTTGATGGTTTAGATCTTGCATTTAGAAATCAAATTTCAAACTTAATGGGTGCATTGAGCAGCCCTGGAGGCCTGACAAATAAAGTGCTGCCAAAGCCAATCAATAGCTCTGCCTTGACTGTAAATGAGACGTATCTTGGTCTGTGTGTTTGTTTCACCATAACCTGGATAGAGAGATTGCATGAGTTCTCCCATGACACAAGTTGACCAGTCGTTTCCTCAGTTCCTGCCAGTTTGTGTGCACTTGTCATTTTCGTTTGGGCTCTTGTGACTGTAAGCATTTTGTTGTTGGCAAAAAGGTTAATCTGGCTGAAATGCCCTTGGAAGTGATCCCCCCAGTCTGCTCTGCCCTTGTATATGAGACAAGGCTAGTGTCACCGGAGTCTTCAGGAGCTCCCTTCCACATTCGGCCAATGACAGTAGTTGGAAGTTTGTGATGTGGTATTTAAAGTCTGATGGCTGTGGTTTCTGACCATCTGTGTCTTTAAGAAACCACACTTGACTGATTCCTGGCTCAAGTATTGGTTCAGCCCCGACATTTCTTCACCTGGAAGAAACATCTTGACGGTTACTCCAAGAGGTCAGGGTGACACATGAGGAACATCAGGCGCCATGGCTCACATAGCCTTCACTACAAGCAGAGAAACTGAGTATGTTCTTTGTCATACATTGTTAGGGTAGGCTCATGTCAAATGTATTTTGTATACAAAAGTGTTCTTGCTTCAGTCTGAAAAAGTCTTCCAATAATTGAATAATTTTGAAAGACTAATAGAATCTGTTAAGATATTGTTAACGACATCTTTCAGTTAAATCTCTGGAAAAACAGATGAAGACAGCCGCATCTGTTCTCAAAGAGCCCATAGGCGAGAATTTTTTTTTTCATAGAAACAAATTGTCACTTCAACAGCTCTTTGCAGCTCAATGTGTTCCATGGTGATTGCACTGAATATATCACGGATGAATTAGTATTGATTAGTGACATCAGCTCAAATAAATGTCATGTACATCATAACATTGGTGAACGGGCCATAGGTAACTGTTGAAATGAAATTCTAGAGTGCACCAATTATCAGACATTGTATGAATAGATAATGTGATACGGAGAATCCAGAAACATCTGGTAGAATGGAAAGAACAGGGGTAATTAAATCGGGTGTTATCAAATATCTGCACTCCAGACTTGCAAGAACACCATTTAATGTTAAGAAACACTAATTATTATGTGTACAGTGTTCAGCAATTAGCATGTATGTGTCTACAGGACAATAGCTCCAGACTGCCTCAGATGGTCAGGTTTGATGACCCTTGACTACTATGATCAAAATAGTAAAGTATTTCCATGCAGTCTACTCCCATTTCAGGACCTCTTCGTATCTATAATCTTCTATCTCTGGGCAACATTTTTGCAGCATCTTGGTTTATATGGGTCGTAATTGAGTTTTCATTGTTGTTCCAGAGCAAAGGCAAGTTCTCCCTTGAACTCTTGAGTAAACACAGAACTAAAAAGAAAGCCAACATTGCTCTGTCAATGGCCACAAATGCTACAAAACCAAACATGGAGCATAAGAAGTTGCCAAGTACAAACAGGTATGTCACTCCAAGAATCGAAGATGCCAGACAAACATCAGACTCCCTGTCTGTAATGGTTAGAACTGTCTTTTGCCGACAGCTAATGTTGCACTCCGGTTGATGCTTTATTTTCATTTTGGCAGAAAAAAAGAGAAAGGAAGAAAATGTCAATGACAGAAGGCAAAGATGACATCTGTAGTTACGGCCTCTTACTCTGGCATTCTTTTCTCTGATGTTCAGTGCAATTTGTGAAAGGCCAAGGATCAGACGTGCCTGGCCTGCATTATATGAACTGATATTATATCATATATCTCCCAATTGGACTGTCTCAGAAATTCTGTTTCTCAGCGTACTACATACTGTTGTATGCAAGCTACAGTATTTACAATGCATTTACGAAATGACCAGTGAAATTGGCCAATTCAGTAGACCTCACTATTTGCTATATTTGCCCATTAAAGTTGAGAAGTAATTAAAGATTCTGTAACTGTAGCTTGCACACTATCAAAAATTGCAAACTGCCACTGAAGACCACCAGCTGTACTCAACTGGCAAAACTTTTAAAACAGTTTCAGAAAGACTGTAATTTGGGACAGAAGCGGCAACTAAAACTGACACCATCGATTCGATCTCTTGATGATAGTAACCTTACTGATCAAAAGCTCGAATGGACATTCATTCTGGTTGGCAGATGGCAGGTCATCATTGTGTGTCGCACTGTCTGTGCCAGAATAAAACTTCTTTTGTTTTTCCTACTTGCCTGAGACAATGTACTTTAGAGTCCTTTGTGGGGTGTGAGAGAACTGTGGATGTTTGGAGTGAGACAACAGAATTTTCTCAGGCAGACAAAGTTTTTGTAGTGATTCAGCCTTTAGGGCATCAACAAGGGGGACACACTTAAGCCTTGTCTAGATCTGTAAAAAACGATGACACATGATGATAGAGGGCTTAGCTGTCCAGCACTTGACCATATTGATCTCCATGGCTTGCAAGGCTGCCCTGAAATCTGTCCTGCAAGATTGTCCTCTAAACAAAAAGGCTTCCAATAACAATCTTTGTAAAGCTTGTACTGTAAGACTGCCCCTTCATTTTGCAACACCTCCAATGGCAAAAACCGTGAAAATAGTGGTTGTAGATATCAGCTCTTCAGCCGCATTGTTAGCGAACAAGTAGGTGGCAGCCTTCACTTGTGGTGACATCTTTTTGTTGGGTCAGTGCTTCCTGAGTCTGCAGTCGTATGATTCAAGTTGCACACTGTATATATATGGCTTTTCTTACTTTAGTCACAATTCAGAATAACAAAGAACTAACAATTGATATAATATTAAAGGATGCATTATTTCAACAGCTGTATCTCTGTTATAAGAAAATGATGCACATCGTCTTGATATAAAGAAGTATGTTGCAAAATGTGATAGTATAAGTCATTACGGAGAACTCAGCTTATGAGATATTGACTTGAGGATGATATTTTGCACCTTATGATCATAGAGGCACCTTGCATTGCACTGTATATATCTCCAGGAAGTTCTTTAAAAAGAAATCAACTTCTGATGTTACTTAGCCTCACAAATGACCATCATACATGTAGATGATTCATAAAGTCACAAACACACTTCAGGTCTGAGAGCTTTCACAACTAATAAACAAGCTGCAGCTGGTGCATGGCCTTTAGTCAAGTCAGCAGAAAGAGGATTCAATTAATCATACTAATTGCAAGAGTGGCCACCGTTTGCAGAGCAATTGCTGCTCAAATTAGCCAATTACATTTGCATGTTACTGCGCTTATGCGAGTGTGCAATCAACCACCAAGTTCACATATATAAATGGAAAGACAGAGCAATAGATTGATTGATAGACAGATGAATAAATTGACTGATAGACTGCTATGGGGCCCTTCAAAAATTAGATAACGCAAAAATAGCTCATTTTTGACTACCCCCTCAGTCCTCACCCCTGTAACAGCCTGTCACTCAAGTCCTTAACCCCCTTCTGGCAAGACAGTTGTGTATGCCCAAAGCATATATGAACGCTCACAAATATCCACAAAAAACCACAAAAGACTGTCATGGATTTTGGCTTAGTCTTTTGACTGTGGCCAAAGAGCCTATTGGACTATTAGCCTATTTTATATTAGGCTCACTTTTCATTGGCTGTTGGATATTAGATTGGAATCTCATGGAATTCTCAGTCTGCCCAATGAGAATGCAGCTTAATATCCACTGGCCAATCATAGCGCTTTGGATATTAGGCTTGATTGTCATTGGCTAGGATATTTGGCCGCATTCTCATTGGACAGGATATTAGGTGGCATTCTGATTGGACAAACCATTAACTGCAGTGCCCCTACTGTGGATATTAGGGTGGATTCTCATTGGTCAAGATATTACTATTAGGGACTTTCTCATTGGTCAGTTCACTATTATCCAAAGTTGGATATTTGTCAAAATCCACAATAGTATAAAAGAGTTATTGTGAGTGCCTAGGCCCTGTATCCAAAGTATAGGATATTTGCCAAAATCCACTATTGTCGGGAGCGAGTGATAATGAGTTATTTAGGTATGCGCCCAAAGGACCTATATTTTGCCCAAAGGCCTTGCGGATATTTTAAAGGAGGCTATGACTTTGGGAAAGCCATGCCAAAAGGAGTCGTAATGCTCAAAGGCCCTATAGTTTGCCCAAAGACCCTATTATTTGCCAAAGGACCCTATATTTTGCCCAAAGGCCTAATATCCATGCCCAATATTCCTATTGGGCACAATAGTGGATATTGGCGGTAACAACTGTTACCCTTTAGTTGCTCAGGGCCTGGGAAACTCAAGGTTCACATCTGTGCACCAACATCAGCAGCACTGAAGTCAATTTCCAAGACTTAATTAAGAACTGTACGTTTTTTTAACCAATTATAGAACCTTTTCGAAAGACGTCTGTCCTATGCTGTTGAAGCTCTTCCTGGAGATAAAGCTAAGTAAAGTAATTTGAAAGCTGGGAACTGCCACATGCAACACATGGGTCTTTGAAAACTCAAATTATAATAGGATACTCAATTTTTGTGTTGACTTCATAACAGTGGACTTCATTATATAAGACCATCAAAGACTCTGTTTTTAAATTTTTTGTTTGGTTGTTTAGTAAAATTTCATTGGTGTGAAGGATCTTTTCAGGTCTATGGTATTGATTTGATATCAGTTTAAATAACACATGGTTAGTACAGGGCTCAATGTATTTAGGGCTATAAATTGACCTTTATTAAAGGATTGGAAGGATCTTAAACAAATGTATATTCAATGCCTTGCAACTGCCCGACTCAAGGTTACCCCTATCATTTGTCCTTACCTAAAATGAATGTTATAATTATGCAAATTGGCCCAGGTTGATACAACATATAAGCCTGGCAACATATACTTCTTAAAATACGTAGAATCTAGGTGCCCGACTCAAGGAAGATTACCCTAAATGATCAGCGCTGAGTATAGCCGCAGCTCATGTGCATGACAATTTTGCTGTTTTGTTAAAGAAAATTCCTACAAAAAGAAGGCACAACATAGAAGTTGAGGGAAATATTGCCAAACATAGCATCAAGCACATAAATACAAAGAAGCAACAAACTAACACCTAGTATGACAAATGAAACCCCACAAAGGTCACTGAAATTATTTACAGTTTTGGTTGTTAACAACATCAAATTGCTCAGTATATCTGCTCAGATGTCAAGTTTTGTCTGATAATTTTCTCTACCCAGTTAAATACAGTTTTGACTACACCGTATGAAATACATACAAAGGTGATTCATAAACTTACCTGATCCACTGTTGATGCCTATCATATTCTGCTCTCTTCATGGCCTCAGTTATTTGTAATTAGATGATACATATATAAAGACTTATTGACAACAAATATTGGTTCCAGATATGCATCATCAATTTGATTACAAGAACGAAAGCATAACCATAAAGAATAGGCCTGTAATATTCCTCAAATGTTGCACTCCGGTTGATGCTTTATTTTCATTTTGGCAGAAAAAAAGAGAAAGGAAGAAAATGTCAATGACAGAAGGCAAAGATGACATCTGTAGTTACGGCCTCTTACTCTGGCATTCTTTTCTCTGATGTTCAGTGCAATTTGTGAAAGGCCAAGGATCAGACGTGCCTGGCCTGCATTATATGAACTGATATTATATCATATATCTCCCAATTGGACTGTCTCAGAAATTCTGTTTCTCAGCGTACTACATACTGTTGTATGCAAGCTACAGTATTTACAATGCATTTACGAAATGACCAGTGAAATTGGCCAATTCAGTAGACCTCACTATTTGCTATATTTGCCCATTAAAGTTGAGAAGTAATTAAAGATTCTGTAACTGTAGCTTGCACACTATCAAAAATTGCAAACTGCCACTGAAGACCACCAGCTGTACTCAACTGGCAAAACTTTTAAAACAGTTTCAGAAAGACTGTAATTTGGGACAGAAGCGGCAACTAAAACTGACACCATCGATTCGATCTCTTGATGATAGTAACCTTACTGATCAAAAGCTCAAATGCCCATTCATTCTGGTTGGCAGATGGCAGGTCATCATTGTGTGTCGCACTGTCTGTGCCAGAATAAAACCTCTTTTGTTTTTCCTACTTGCCTGAGACAATGTACTTTAGAGTGATACTACTTATAATGGTGTACAACGGCCATCCTTTGTGGGGTGTGAGAGAACTGTGGATGTTTGGAGTGAGACAACAGAATTTTCTCAGGCAGACAAAGTTTTTGTAGTGATTCAGCCTTTAGGGCATCAACAAGGGGGACACACTTAAGCCTTGTCTAGATCTGTAAAAAACGATGACACATGATGATAGAGGGCTTAGCTGTCCAGCACTTGACCATATTGATCTCCATGGCTTGCAAGGCTGCCCTGAAATCTGTCCTGCAAGATTGTCCTCTAAACAAAAAGGCTTCCAATAACAATCTTTGTAAAGCTTGTACTGTAAGACTGCCCCTTCATTTTGCAACACCTCCAATGGCAAAAACCGTGAAAATAGTGGTTGTAGATATCAGCTCTTCAGCCGCATTGTTAGCGAACAAGTAGGTGGCAGCCTTCACTTGTGGTGACATCTTTTTGTTGGGTCAGTGCTTCCTGAGTCTGCAGTCGTATGATTCAAGTTGCACACTGTATATATATGGCTTTTCTTACTTTAGTCACAATTCAGAATAACAAAGAACTAACAATTGATATAATATTAAAGGATGCATTATTTCAACAGCTGTATCTCTGTTATAAGAAAATGATGCACATCGTCTTGATATAAAGAAGTATGTTGCAAAATGTGATAGTATAAGTCATTACGGAGAACTCAGCTTATGAGATATTGACTTGAGGATGATATTTTGCACCTTATGATCATAGAGGCACCTTGCATTGCACTGTATATATCTCCAGGAAGTTCTTTAAAAAGAAATCAACTTCTGATGTTACTTAGCCTCACAAATGACCATCATACATGTAGATGATTCATAAAGTCACAAACACACTTCAGGTCTGAGAGCTTTCACAACTAATAAACAAGCTGCAGCTGGTGCATGGCCTTTAGTCAAGTCAGCAGAAAGAGGATTCAATTAATCATACTAATTGCAAGAGTGGCCACCGTTTGCAGAGCAATTGCTGCTCAAATTAGCCAATTACATTTGCATGTTACTGCGCTTATGCGAGTGTGCAATCAACCACCAAGTGCACATATATAAATGGAAAGACAGAGCAATAGATTGATTGATAGACAGATGAATAAATTGACTGATAGACTGCTATGGGGCCTTTCAAAAATTAGATAACGCAAAAATAGCTCATTTTTGACTACCCCCTCAGTCCTCACCCCTGTAACAGCCTGTCACTCAAGTCCTTAACCCCCTTCTGGCAAGACAGTTGTGTATGCCCAAAGCATATATGAACGCTCACAAATATCCACAAAAAACCACAAAAGACTGTCATGGATTTTGGCTTAGTCTTTTGACTGTGGCCAAAGAGCCTATTGGACTATTAGCCTATTTTATATTAGGCTCACTTTTCATTGGCTGTTGGATATTAGATTGGAATCTCATGGAATTCTCAGTCTGCCCAATGAGAATGCAGCTTAATATCCACTGGCCAATCATAGCTCTGTGGATATTAGGCTTGATTGTCATTGGCTAGGATATTTGGCCGCATTCTCATTGGACAGGATATTAGGTGGCATTCTGATTGGACAAACCATTAACTGCAGTGCCCCTACTGTGGATATTAGGGTGGATTCTCATTGGTCAAGATATTACTATTAGGGACTTTCTCATTGGTCAGTTCACTATTATCCAAAGTTGGATATTTGTCAAAATCCACAATAGTATAAAAGAGTTATTGTGAGTGACTAGGGCCTGTATCCAAAGTATAGGATATTTGCCAAAATCCACTATTGTCGGGAGCGAGTGATAATGAGTTATTTAGGTATGCGCCCAAAGGACCTATATTTTGCCCAAAGGCCTTGCGGATATTTTAAAGGAGGCTATGACTTTGGGAAAGCCATGCCAAAAGGAGTCGTAATGCTCAAAGGCCCTATAGTTTGCCCAAAGACCCTATTATTTGCCAAAGGACCCTATATTTTGCCCAAAGGCCTAATATCCATGCCCAATATTCCTATTGGGCACAATAGTGGATATTGGCGGTAACAACTGTTACCCTTTAGTTGCTCAGGGCCTGGGAAACTCAAGGTTCACATCTGTGCACCAACATCAGCAGCACTGAAGTCAATTTCCAAGACTTAATTAAGAACTGTACGTTTTTTTAACCAATTATAGAACCTTTTCGAAAGACGTCTGTCCTATGCTGTTGAAGCTCTTCCTGGAGATAAAGCTAAGTAAAGTGATTTGAAAGCTGGGAACTGCCACATGCGACACATGGGTCTTTGAAAACTCAAATTATAATAGGATACTCAATTTTTGTGTTGCCTTCATAACAGTGGACTTCATTATATAAGACCATCAAAGACTCTGTTTTTAAATTTTTTGTTTGGTTGTTTAGTAAAATTTCATTGGTGTGAAGGATCTTTTCAGGTCTATGGTATTGATTTGATATCAGTTTAAATAACACATGGTTAGTACAGGGCTCAATGTATTTAGGGCTATAAATTGACCTTTATTAAAGGATTGGAAGGATCTTAAACAAATGTATATTCAATGCCTTGCAACTGCCCGACTCAAGGTTACCCCTATCATTTGTCCTTACCTAAAATGAATGTTATAATTATGCAAATTGGCCCAGGTTGATACAACATATAAGCCTGGCAACATATACTTCTTAAAATACGTAGAATCTAGGTGCCCGACTCAAGGAAGATTACCCTAAATGATCAGCGCTGAGTATAGCCGCAGCTCATGTGCATGACAATTTTGCTGTTTTGTTAAAGAAAATTCCTACAAAAAGAAGGCACAACATAGAAGTTGTGGGAAATATTGCCAAACATAGCATCAAGCACATAAATACAAAGAAGCAACAAACTAACACCTAGTATGACAAATGAAACCCCACAAAGGTCACTGAAATTATTTACAGTTTTGGTTGTTAACAACATCAAATTGCTCAGTATATCTGCTCAGATGTCAAGTTTTGTCTGATAATTTTCTCTACCCAGTTAAATACAGTTTTGACTACACCGTATGAAATACATACAAAGGTGAATCATAAACTTACCTGATCCACTGTTGATGCCTATCATATTCTGCTCTCTTCATGGCCTCAGTTATTTGTAATTAGATGATACATATATAAAGACTTATTGACAACTAATATTGGTTCCAGATATGCATCATCAATTTGATTACAAGAACGAAAGCATAACAATAAAGAATAGGCCTGTAATATTCCTCATAGTTTGTTTTTATTTTTCGATAACAATGGTGTCATGTCATTACTCCTTGAATTAAAAAAATGAATTATATTGTATTTACACTTCTTTTATGGACATCAATAACCATGATGAAACTCAGTAACCCTGGGTTCTCGAATTAATTGACGAATTATGATGGCAGTATCCTTCAATTCCACAATTATTTCCTACCCTGCTGCTTGCCTTATTCAAAGACGACTTCACATGCCAAATTAAAATTGTAGCACCAAAATAGATATTTTTTTCTCCAGGCAACTTGATATGTATTCATTGCCATACACGTACTTGAAGGTCTATATGCCCAAGATTCCAGGGAATATTCCTTAATCCTAGATATTGTATATTTTTGTAATATGGTTACTATTACCAATTGACAGAAAATATAATGGTGCAACAAGTAATGCCTGGTTCTCACGACGGCGATTTGAGAGCGACGCATCAAGAGAAGTCATTTCTTGGAAAGTTGTGGCGTAGAACGTTGGTTTTGGCACATTACGTAATCAATTAGTGTCATGTGCGACGCTTAAAGTTAGTAGCCGCGGTGAGTCTTGAGGTGTCCGCGGCGCTGCTTAAGCTTTCTTCGCCGCGTTCCGCCTCTCTTTCCTCAGCGCAGTTCCAAACAGACGCGTCGCACTTTGTTTTGGAATTCGGCGAGGCTGCTTTTACTTCGCCCAATGTTGTTTCCTCTTACGCCGCTGATGGTTGTGAGGCAGCTACGTCTGAAATTGGCGACCTGCGACGCATCAGGAAACCTTCGGCGTACACCCGAGGTAAGATGCGTCGCTGAAAATGACAGCCTCGCCGAAGACTGTAAGGATGCAACGCCGCATTTAGGGACTTGTTACTGCGTAACTTGATGGTTCATCGTCGCACATGCATTCATAAAGCGCCGAGGACATTACAGGCGCGTCGATGCTGACCTTCTTCGTCGTCCTTGCCTTAAGCAGCGACGAAGGTCTCTTAAGCATCGACGAACGTCTGTTGTTGCAGCGCTGCGGCAAAGTGTGATTGGCTGCTGCAGGAGTCACTTTTGGTCATTATAAAAAGGGACACAGAGGACCTCCTTGCTTCATTTGCTGATTGCCCTTCAATGAGAACACAACGACTGCCTACTGAACATATGCATGATGAATGAAGAAGAAATTATTGTTGTGGCTGGTGCTGCTGCTGTTGCTATCGGAGCTGTCTATTTGAGACACAGGAGGAGGAGGGCCAGGAGACAGAAAAGGTGGTGGATTCGCAACTGGTTGCTGCAGAGGGAACAACATGGTCACTTCCATCAACTGCTGCCTGAACTGCAAGTGCGTGACGTGTCCGGCTACTACAACTACACTAGAATGCCCCCTGCCATCTTTGCTGAAATCCTGGAAGCTGTTGGACCACTCATCGCTAAGCAAGACACCAACATGAGGAGGGCTTTGGAACCTGGTCTGAAGTTGGCTATCACCCTGCGGTACATGGCAACAGGAAACAGCTACAAGTCCCTAGCTTATGCTTTCCGTGTGGCACCCAACACCATCTGCAACTTCATCCCTGAGGTCTGCCTTGCCATCGTTCATGCCTTCGAAAGACAGCTGGCACTACCCACACAGCCTGAAAGATGGAAGGAGATAGCCAAGGCTTTTGAGACGAAATGGAACTTGCCCAACTGCATTGGAGCTCTGGATGGCAAGCACGTCGCAATCCGATGTCCCAAGGCTGGAGGCTCCTTGTTCTACAACTACAAGGGATTTCACTCCATTGTCCTGATGGCCCTCGTTGATGCCGACTACAAGTTCATCTATGTGCAGGCTGGCTGTCAAGGAAGTGCATCTGATGGCGGCGTCTTCAGGGACACAGTACTTCGACAACTCCTGGACGAGGAAGATCTAGGCCTACCACCTCCAGAACCTCTACCTGGCACAGAAGACAATCCTTTCCCATATTACATCGTGGGTGACGAGGCATTTCCCCTGAAGACATGGCTGCTCAAACCAATGCCAAGAAGGAACCTTGACATTGCTTCCAGAGTCTACAATTACAGGATTTCAAGAGCCAGGAGAGTGGTGGAGAATGCCTTCGGTCTGCTGTCACACAGGTTCAGATGCTTCCTGACCACCATGCCCCAACGACCTACAAGAGTGACATACATCACAATGGCTGCTTGTGTTCTACACAACATTCTGCGAGACAGAGTAGGCGTCCACCATGCCCGTGACAATGAAGTGATGGACAGAGAAGATCCACAGACACATGACGTCACTGAAGGAGTTTGGAGGGGAGACCGTCAATTGCATGACCTAGGAGAACCACTTCGACACGGAAATGCCTCCAGAGATGCCAAGGCTGCTCGAGACTACCTACGTGACTGGGTCAACAGTCCGGCAGGAAGTGTCCCTTGGCAGTTGGAGAAAATCTGAAGAAGATGCATTCAAAACAACAAACCCCAGGTCCTTTTAAGGGCCACCAAATCCTCCCAATTGAGCTGGCCATGTACACATCCTATGTTGACAAAACAAGCCCAAAAATCAATCAATCAATCAATCCCTCCATCCATCTATCTATCTATCTATCTATCTATCTATCTATCTATCTATCCAAGTCCAATTCCTGCAAAGTGACGACAACTGCTTTTCTTTTGCTGCAGTGTATATATGTAACGAGCATTGTGTTCCATCTATCTATCTATCTATCTAGCTATCTATCTAGCTATCTATCAAGCTATCTATCTATCTATCCAAGTCCAATTCCTGCAAAGTGACGACAACTGCTTTTCTTTTGCTGCAGTGTATATATGTAACGAGCATTGTGTTCCATCTATCAAGCTATCTATCTAGCTATCTATCTAGCTATCTATCAAGCTATCTATCTATCTATCTATCTAGCTAGCTATCTACCTGCCACTTGCCCTAGACAAGTGAAATTACAAAGTGATGCACTTGTACTAGTGCAACCAACCAACACAAGTTTTAAAACCAAAGCACTTGTACTAGTGCATTACATTTTAATTAAGAAATTCATGCACTTGTACTAGTGCAATAAAAATATGTTTATACCAAAGAATGCAGCACTTGTACTAGTGCTGCACTTGGTATGTTTTGGGGCAAAGAAAGGGGGAACTAGCACCTTGCTTTTATGAAGGTGATTACTTTTAATGAAGGCCAGGACCGGACTTTTGTTTTGGGGGACTTTTTTTTGGGGGGACTTTTTTTTGGGGGATTGTCAACGTTTTTTTTGCTCTTTTTTGGCTCTTTTCGGTCAACACAAGCTCTTTTTTTTTGTCAACATAAGATGTGTACGTGGCCTGCCCTTTTGGGAGGATTTGGTGGCCCTTAAAAGGGCCAAGGTTTTTTGTTGTCTTTGCTGCATCTGGTCTTCTACTTTCGTGGAGAAAGGAGACTTGCAGTCCAACTGGCCGAGGGGGAAGGCTGGTGCTGGTGATGGGCGGCCGGTTGACCAAAGCTGGGTCCAGGGGGGTAGCCGTACTTCTCGGGGCTCTCCTGAGCATCCATCATCAGTGTCATGGAGGATGGGCTGGGCTGCATCACGGTGTAGCTGGGAGTCTGCCTGGAGGATCCTCCTTCCCTGGGCTGGTGGTGGTGGTAGTGATGGCTGCTGCTGGAAGCGTGGTGGTGCTGCTGGTGGTGGGATGGCACATACGTCGAAGAAGGAGGAGGAGGAGGTGGCATCTGCAGGCGCTCAGGAGGATGAGGAGGCTGGAAGGTCTGCTCCTGATGATGACTTGACTGGCGGCTGGCATGATCCATCTCACTCTCCTTGTCCCAGTAGAGGGCGGCCTCTGCAATGGTCCTGACCATTTTCCTTCTGATTTCAGGGCTGGCGTGACATCCCGCGTGGTAGAGGTCCTGGCACTTCATCCTCCAGTACTCCTGATCGGGTGTCAACTCCTGGTGGTCGGGGCACATGTTGCAGCCAGAGCCTTTCAGGATCTTCTTGGCGGAGGACATGGCTTGCATGCTGCCTGCGATGACGTGCATGGCGGAGTGCATGGCTTCATCTCCTGGGGCCTTCCTCTTGGTTCCCTTGGCAGCGGCTCCAGGCTTTGGTGCTCCAGGGAAGACTTGGGACTGCTGGCTGTCAGGTCTGTCCTGTGCTGGCTGTTCAGCTGGCAGTTCCGGCATGTCATACGAAGCTGGCAGGGAATCCTCAGGGTTGTAGCTGTCCCCGGAGTCTGAGGCTGGTCGGTTGGCATACAGTTGAGAGATGGCGGACAGCTCCTTGCCTGGCTTGTGGACGATGGAGTCCTTCAGGAACCGACAGTTGGTTAGGATGTACTGGTCCCTGTCTGTCAGAGTCTCCTTCCTGCCGGATCCTGAAGCTTCAGGCCTGACGAGTCTGGAGTAGTGGGTGCGGACTGTCTTCCTCCAGTTGAAGATGTCCTGGGAGGTGTACTGGGGTCCCAGCTCCTTGGCTTTTTCTGTGTCCAGCAGCAGCTTCTCGTTGCCCTTGTAGCCTCTGGAGCCCTTCATGTAGAGGACAGGATGCTCTCTGAACCAGTTGATGAGGTCGTCTTCTTGCTCAGCTGTGATGCCCAGGTTGTTCCTGATGTTTTTCTTGGGGGCCTTCCCTTTGCCCTTCTTGCCCTTGGACTTGGCTTCAGCAGCTGCAGGGGTCTCATCAGCAGAGTCTTCTTCCTCCTCGAAGGTGTCCTCATGTATGGCCACTCTATCTAGAGCAAGAACAGGCTGGCTCTCTTGTGTTTTCTTCGGAGTCTTCTTCGGAGTCTGAGTCTTCTTCGGAGTCTGAGTCTTCTTTGGAGTCTTCTTTGGAGTCTTCTTTGGAGTCTTCTTTGGAGTCTTCTTTGGAGTAGACTTGGCAGTAGGCTCTGGAAGACCCGTGGAAGACTCGGCAGCAGGCTTGTCAGCAGGCTTGGCAGCAGGCTTGGCAGCAGGCTTGGCAGCAGGCTTGTCAGCAGACTTGGAAGGCTTGTCAGCAGGCTTGTCTCCTTCCTCTTCAAACAATTCAACAGATGAATCTTCGTCTGTGCTGTCTTCTGGCCGGCCCTCGAAGATGGTCTCGCTGACGACAGTGGCTTTGCTGGTTGAAGTGGTGGTCTTCGTCTGGCTGCCAGCTGTAGTGGAGGTGTAGAGCCCAGGTAGAGAGATGTCTGCCATGGCTGTTGTGAAGAAGGCAGTCACTGCAGCATCTGAAGGTTCATGGAGAGGAGTTGCAGCTGGAGTTGTAGCTGGAGTTGTCACTGGAGTGCTCCCAGGAGTGTGAAGTGTTGACCTGGTGCTGAGCTTGGTTGGTGCCCTGGTGACGACGGTGCCCTTTCTCCTCTTTGGTCCCATGTTGTAGCAGCAAAAGTACAATTGTAGCAACAAAAGTAGCAGCAAATGTAGCAGTTGATAATAGTGTCGTGGATTCTAGGTGTGTTCTGGTCGAAGGTCTGAGTGGGTATGGTGCTCTAAACTGGCCCCCTCTATATATATGCAGGGTGCGGACCGCCTCTTTTCCCCTCCTTCGCCCCCCCCTGCTTCGCTGCTGCTGCCCCAGCCGCTGCGCAAAAAGAGGGTGACACGCAGACAAAGGGTTGATGCTAAAAATAGAACAACGCATGCACTCAGGCGCCACTCTGTCTGCTGCATTGGGGGTCCAAAAGACGCGGCGCGCACCCTCTCACGTGCGTCGCACATGTGTCTTTCCGCGACGCGTGTCTGAAACATGTGACATGAAGCAAGAGCTTTCTGCTACACTGCTGTTTCTGCGTCGAAGCTCTTCTTTGTGCGTCGCAACTTTAAAAATCTGCGGCGCGCACTGATTTCTTTTTACGCTTCTTCTTGCTTCACCACTTCTTTCCTCGCAAAGATTCAACCGGTTGAATCTTTTTTCCTGCATCGTCAAATTTCTAGGAATTGCGTAGAAAGACCTCTTAAAACGACGCATGCTGTTCCTGTTGCGCCGTAAAGCCAAAATTGACGGCGAACATGCTCAAATCTTTGCCCTTTCCTGGAAATATAAGAAACGCCGTCGCTTAAACCCTCTGTTACGTCTCCGTGAGAACTAGCCATAAGTAGCAAATATGTACATGTATGTAAACGAAAAAAAGAATGATTCTGTTATATAGCATTTTAACTAAAGTTGAAGTATGATGCCTCGTAGGTGTTCCCCAAAGCCAGCATCAGAACAGGGACAGCTAGGAGTATGTGAAGAAGACGACAGGTAAAAGTACTTTCACACTCAGCGCCCAGGAAAGAAACTGTGAAGTTATTTGAATTACCACTGAGACGTTCTTTGGAATACTCGAACCAAGCACCATAAGTTATTTAGCAGCTTTTAGGAGTTCCTTGAAAAAGTTGCTTGTGGAAGTAAAGAAGTGATGGCCTTTGGTGGGTGCCGACAAGTGGTCTGATGTGGCTCAGGAGTTAAGAATCACACAGATCAAAAAGGGCATGTGCTTAGGGTGGCAGTGAAGGGACACAATGTGGAGTTAAAAAGAAAGGACGTTTTTTCTACCCTTGACCAGTCTTCCATTTCAGAGGTGTTTCAACTCCTCCCAATGTTGGCAGTCAGCTGTTGACTTTATTGCTATGGACCAGTCTCTTATTTTTATTGCAGCAAAGTTCAGGAACTTAATATGTAAATGGCACAGCCATGAAATTCGCGCAGCACTTAAAAAGTTTTTTTTAGGACTTATGGTTTTACCATAACTTTCATTATATTTATTTAATATTCAATGTATGAAAGGCAGTTATGTTACTGTTTCAAAGAAATTGAAAGACGAATATATTAAAAAATAGACAGAAATTTACCTATACTAGAAACTATTAGAAAGATAAAATAGATTAAAAAAAAAGAATATATAGATAGATAGATAGATACATACATACATACATAGAATAGCAAATAAATAGGATTAAGGATAAATAAAATTGTTAGATAATCAGCTAAATAGTAAAAAGGAAGACAACACTGAAAGCTGCCAAATTTAAGTCTATGCTAGATTGTTGATATTACATGATAGTGATAACAAAAACAATAACATGATCTGCATGTAGATTAATTGTTCACTGTTACATAATCATCAGTTGACAAAAATTATGTAACTTTAATTTTGTTATGTTTTCTTGTTGTCTGTTTTGAAATGAAATGAATCACATGTTAATAATATAATTTAGCTTTTCAAGGCTTATGATTAACTATTCCATAAAAATTATAGATACAGGGAATATTACTAGAGAATATTGAATTTTAAGACACTTTTGAATATGAATATGTCATGTTTTGTTAAATTCGAAACTAAATCATTGCTAAGAAGCTGGTCCCACTTGACCTAATTTCCTGCTGTCGACCATTGATGACCATCACTGCACAGAATTTTGAAACCTTTCTTGTGCTAAATTTCGCTTCCCGAAACAGCCTGCGGCAGTTTCGCTGTGCGATTATAAATAATAAACTGAAAAGTACAATTGCCAGCCAGATAGCATCTTTGCTTTTCTGGGATCCTTTAAGTCGAACTTAAAAATAAATAAACAACAGCAACAAGTTCTTGGTTCTTTTATGCTGATGTTTTGCCATTTGATAACTTTTTGTATGTGAAATTGATTTATCATATCAAAAATTAATCCATCAGGACTTCAAGGGCAGCAGCGTCTTTTGTAGTGTAGGGGAAATGATAAATAATTATTAAAGTGATACTTGACACTAAATGACACCCTGGCAATGTCATTTCTGCAATTAATATTGACAATCTAACATGTTTACCTGCAGTTCTGCACATTCAAAAAATGAAGTCGACAAAGATTCAACACCGTTTTTGGACATTTCTTTTTGGTCTGCGTTGTCATTAACATACAGAAGAACAGAAGATGTTAACTCATTTCTTTCCAGACATCTGTCCTTATGCTACACATGCCACTGCATGTAAATGTTGAAAATATTACTTTTATACAATTATATTTCATTTGCAGCCAAAATGTTAAAGGCACCTGCTGCAAAAGAATGGTCTCAAAGGTAATCAGTATTTTCAAGGGTTGCAGTTATGGCTTGTGTGCTGCCTGAAGGCAAATTCTTTGAAGTTGGTTAGATATTAAATCCAGTTAAATGAATTTATGCTCCAATTACCAAAACCATAACATGATATAAGGAGCAGCAATTAAGCAGTCAGCATTTCATTGTTTGTAGAGGCTTTCCTTTCCACTAATGAGGGGCCAATGATTGCTCCATTTAAAGTTAATGGATGAAGTAATAGAAAAGACTTATTTCATTTGAGGTGGACCTGCAACCAACCGACAGACTTGCAAAGAAATATACATGGAGCAAAATAAAAACAGGAAACAAATAGAGAAAAGTTCGCAGGAAAGTGCGGATAAATGCTGTTGGTCAATGTTCAGACTGGTTGTCCAACACCATGCATATCTTTGAGGAACTTAATTTGTTTAAAGAACATAATGACACTTCATAACATAGTCTAGAATTACGGGACATCTTTAATGGGTCTGAAATGAAATTTCCACTATTAGGAAGTCAGGAATTTTGCATGTAATTTCTGACAGGACATTGTGCAGAGCTAAGCTTTGAGTCATTAGTTGTTGACTCACTTGTTGTCATATTAAATGCAAAGAAATTTTGAGAAGATTTATGTTTTTACTTAATAAGGGGAAGTTTCATAGATTTCTTTTGTCGGAATGAACAAAACAGAGTTAAAACAATTGTTGGTTTCGTTTACATATTGGCACAAAAGAGCAAAATGACTCTTTTGAAAGGAAGATCAAATTAACGTTACCGATCCACTGCATTTTCATGGGTTTCAAATTCTATGTCAGTGTGATGCATACAATGAACATCTTAGGGTCGATGCTAAAGATCTTCAGAGATGATCAAGTGTAAGATCCTAACTGCTGGCCAGAGGACTACTTAGGAAGAATAGAGCTGGGACTGATTGATGGAGGGAAAGTGGTGGTTGTGAGGTAGAGTGCAGTCTGTGCAGTCAGACAGGCCCATTATGTCTGGTTTATATGATACTATTAGGTATACCTGATTTGATCCATAGTTGGCGTGCTTGGTGGAAAGAAAATTGCAGCATCAGATTTACATTGTATTATAGGAGTTTTTGTTTTAAAAGGGGAAAGCATTTTCCCGCTTAGATGTTTATTTTGGTTGTACAGCAGGTAGTAATTGAGGCAAATTGTAACACCCTGCAATCAAAGTGAATTTTTGTTGTTGTGTGATGGTTTTCGTTTGCCATAAGTGAGACTCCACACAAAAATTGATCAGACAGACTGAGGTATTTTGAGAAGAGTTCCAGTCCATAAGACTTGTAGAAAGACCAACAAAAAGGCCAGCACAGAGACAGGCAAGGAATGGAGAGCAGGCAATGGGAACATTGGACCAAAAAGTGGCCCAATTGGTATGGGCAAGAGCATTCAGCAATATTTGGGGCCAGGTCAGACAAAAAAGTATTTAGTCAACCGTATTTATAAGGTGATGCATAGGCCTATTCCTGTCTGAATTCTACAAGCTGTTATTGAAGGAAGTTTGTGCATAAGTCTCTCAGTTTTTGTTTCAATTATATACCATCAGCAAGACCAGAACACCATCTTCAAATTCAATCAAGAGTCATATTTTCTGCACTGACACCAACTGCCAGAGGGAAAATTACTTACATTCTCATGAGTTTTTGTGGTATTAACTATCATTGGCATTACAGCCACGGAGGCTTCAATAAAATATTCCATATGCCAAATCCTAGGCTGATATTAGTACTCAAGTGGCTCAATGACTATTAAATATATCAAATGCAATAACACTAAAGATAGACTGCATCGATCCATCTATAGAGTCAAAAGAAAGTTGTACTGTGGTCCACAAGAAGGAAAAAGTTTATGGAAGTAGGTAAGTGAAAGGTGTCAGCCGTCCTTTGAAGGTGTATTTAAGTGACCTGTTGTGGCTCAGACATAACATATCACACAGGTCAATTTTGTCCTTTTCTTGTCCTGACCACACTGGAAACAAGTTTTTAACTTTTGTGAGCAATCCGGACCGCATTACAACAGTGTACTGCTTGTTATCATGTATACGTGTCTGTACCCTCTTTTAATGTGGCTATATAAAGTCAACCTATCTATCTATCTAAGCACATGCTTTGAAAGAGAAATGCAAAGACACAAAACAAAGGATGCATATCAACTGTCCGTCTTCCTAGTCTCAAGTAGTTGCCTCAACTGCACAGAACCGTTCTCACTTTTAAAGGCATCACAGCACCCTTTCTTTGTTGTAACTTGGAAACTTCAGTTAGCCCATTAAACACTAATTTATTTGATAAGAATTTCATAGACAGCAGTTTATTCTTTGGTTAAATGAAGATAAGACAACACTGATTAAGCAGTGATAATGCACTTCTTACACTGGAATATGGAGTAGTGTGTCCCAAAAAAAGTTTGAAATTCATTGGGGCTAACTTCCAAATGTATTCTATAGCCCTCTCTGACTCCCATGTAAAATTTCAGCTCATTTCTTCTTCTTTCTTTAAGGTGCCGTCCTCATT
The DNA here is from genome assembly GCA_026936325.1 of Platynereis dumerilii. Taxonomy (NCBI): domain Eukaryota; kingdom Metazoa; phylum Annelida; class Polychaeta; order Phyllodocida; family Nereididae; genus Platynereis; species Platynereis dumerilii. The sequence continues at coordinate 13,484,351 of JAPTHN010000002.1, read as the reverse complement.
CAGAGTATTACGCACCGGTGCATATGTGAAGCAGTGCAGTCAATCATAAAAGTCTCTGTGTATATACATATAAGTGCAATTTAAAATCCACATATTCTCCCATTTAATTTATCCAAGTAGGAGGGATTTATTGACGTTAGCTTTAAAGCTGTCTATTGTTTTGCTGTCGACTATGTGTGGAGGCAGGGAGTTCCACAGTCGTATTGCTTTGGGGAAGAAGGAGTTTTTATAGGTATGTGTCCTTGCATACGGTAGATGGAATTTGGAGGTGTGTCCTCTATTGATTGCTGTGGCTGGTATTAGCATTGCTGGATCTATCGCTACCTGATGGTGAACTATTCTATACATCATGGTAACTTTGCTTCTTGCTCTTCTTTCTGCGAGAGTCGGCCACTTCAGTTCTTTCAGCATTGATGTTGGGCTGCTATAAGGAGAGTAGTCGTTGAGGCTGAACCTCGCCGATCTTCATTGTACTGCTTCTAATTTGTTGATGTTGTTCTTGGTCCACGGGTCCCAGATGGTGCTGGCGTATTCTAGCAGTGGTCTCACCAGGTACTCATAGCAGGATGTCTTTGTCTTCCTAGGGCATTGATGTAGATTCCTTTGCAGGAATGATTTGACTCCATTAGCTTTCCTTGATATGTCTGCTATGTGCTGGTTCCATGTCAACGATCTGTCCATTGTTACTCCCAGGTATTTTGCGGTCTCAACATTGTCTAGGGTGTGGCCATGGATGTTGTATTTGGCATTGATGATTTTCTTTTTGTTGGTCACTCTGAGCAGCTGGCACTTTTGGGGATGGAACTCCATTTCCCAGTCTTTCTCCCAGTTTTGAAGATGGTCTAGGTCTTCTTGGAGCAGCTTAGCGTCCATGTCATTCTTGATTTTTCTGTATACCACGCAGTCGTCAGCGAAGAGCCGAACTGATGATGATTTGATGTAGTCTGGAAGATCATTGATGTAGATCAGAAACAGTAGGGGGCCAAGTACACTACCCTGGGGGACTCCTGAAAGGACTGGTGCGGAAGCTGAAGTAACTCCATCCACTAGGACCTTCTGTTGCCTTCCGCGAAGGAAATCGCGGATCCATTCGTGAGTGCCTGTGTTAACACCATAGTATTTGGCTTTGTGGAGCAAACGCTGGTGTGGCACCTTATCGAAGGCTTTAGAAAAGTCTAACAGAATTACATCAGTCTGGTGATTTTCGTCGATGTTCTTCGCGAGGTCGTTGAGCGTTAGGATTAGCTGGGTCTCACACGAGCGGTTTCTTCTGAAGCCATGCTGGGCATCTGTTAGGATGTTGTTTCGCTCAAGATGTCTCATGATAGAGCTGCAGATGATGTGCTCCAGTGTCTTGCAACATACAGATGTAAGTGAAACCGGTCGGTAGTTCGCAGCTGAGCTTCTGTCACCTTTCTTGAAGATAGGGACGACGTTCGCGGCCTTCCATTCCTGGGGTATTTTTCCTTGGTTGATTGAAGCTTGGTAGAATGTAGTTAGCGTTGGTGAAATTTGTGTGGCTATTGTCTTAAGCAATCGTGTGGATATGTTGTCGGGGCCTGTGGCTTTGTGGATGTTGAGATTCTTCAGTAATTTCTGGACTCCTGGATTTGTGATGTTGATGTTGGGCATTGTGTTATATGGACTAGGTCCCTTGTCTCTGATGGTGGCTGCATTTTCATTTTGATTGAAGACTGATGAAAACTGTCTATTAAGGATGTTTGCCCTCATGTCCTTGTCCGAGTATGTAATTCCGTCGTTATTCCTGAGGGGTGCCACTCCCATGTTGTCGCAACGTTTGCTCTTGATGAAGCTCCAGAATTTCTTAGGGTTGGAGATTTGATCTTCACTTACGATGTTCTTCATGTACGCTGAGTAGGCCTCCCTACAGGCCTTCCTTGTCTCCTTCTTGAGTTTCTTGTATCTTTCGAGGTCCTTTTCGTTCCGACTGTTCCTAGCTTTGATGAAGGCATTCCTCTTCCTTCTAGTCAGTCTTATCAGATCGCCCGTTATCCATGGTTGATGTACTCGGCTTGATGTTAGTTTTGAGGGGATCTTCCTTTCCATTAAGTCTAATAGGTGCCGGCTGATGAATTTCCACATAACTTCGATGTTGCTACTCTTGGTGAATTTTGAGTGGAATTCTATATTTATTTCTTCCGCTCCCTTTGTTAGTCCTGTGGTGTCCGCTCGCTTCCAGATGTAAGTTTTCCTTTTCGGCGGTATGTTTCTCCGGGGTATGAGGCTAGAGTTCACGTAGACTATCTCATGATCACTGATGCCTGGTAGGGGTTCACTCCTGTTGATGAGTGACGGTCTATTAGTCAGAAAGATGTCCAGTGTGACGTTGACTCTCGTCGGGAAGTCGACTGTCTGGATGAGACTGCAGTCATGGATAGTTTTGATGAATTTACTGTTGATGGCATTCCTATTGCCTGTGATTGCCTCGGTCTTCCAATCTATATCTGGCAAGTTTAGGTCGCCTCCGAGCCAAACAATGGCTTTTCTGTACTTCGTTGTTGTTGTTTTGATGATGTCACACATTGCCTCCATATATGTCATGTCACTGCTGGGAGGTCTGTACTATGAGAAGTGGTGTCTTGGAGTCTCCTATAGTTAGCTTGGTGAACAATACTTCGGCATTCTCTGCTGATTCTACTTCTTCCGAAATGATGTCATCTTTTATCGCAATGAGCACTCCACCGTACCCATCTTTTCGGTCCTTCCTGTAGACTGTGTAGTTACTTGGGAATAATTCCGCACTTTTAATATCCGGCCTCAGCCATGTCTCTGTCCCTATGATGATATCTACCTCTGTGCTTTCTAGTAGGTTGCACACTTCTGATGCCTTGTTTTTAATGCTTTGGAAATTTACTACGATGATCTTGGTGCGGTGCATTCTATTCTTGTTCCCTTGGCTGCTCGCTGGCTTGGGTGATGAACTGAAAGCTGGTGGTCCTGGGCTGCTTGACTTGTCACTATTTTGGCTTGAATTTAAATTAGTATTTTCCTTAGTTGTTTCAAAGAGGCTGCTGGAGAAACTGGGCATGCCACAGTTGCAGCATGTCCAGGAGGCTTCAGTACTTGACAATGCCGAGAATATGGTGCTGGGCATGTGTAGACATTGCTTGTGGTACCATGAGTTACAGGCATCACATGCTATCGCTGGCTTAGTCCATCTCACTTCTTTTTGACATATGCCGCAGGGATATCTGACCCTGGGGCCTGGGTTTAATTCGATGTCGTTAGCAATTGCTGTCAATATTGTCACTAAGTACAGAGTTGATTTTAAGCATGTTAGAAGCACACATGGCGCCCTAGCCCCTCTTGGTGCCTGGGTTTCATTGTGAGATAATAACATGCCTCTGGAAGTAGGTCTCCTAGCCCCTCTTGGTGCCTGGAGCCCGACTCCCAGGGTGATGTTAAGTCCTGCTCTTTCTCTGGCGCTTGAAGTTCCAGGTCCCGCTGTCTGATTCTTGTGATTCTGACTCTGAGTCAGCCGGGTTGTCTCTGTATATGACCTTGTAGGCCATTTCGTTGATGGACGTTGCCCATTGCTGGAGTAAGTCTGGTGTGGGGTGTACTCCATCCTTGAGGCTTCTGGTGTCAAACTTTATGATCCTCTTCTTGTTGCTGCCTTGTCTCTTCTTGGATCTGATTTGTGTGAGTTTTGCCAGGTGGAATGTGGCGGAGTCTCTTTCGATATTTCTATTGATGATGTGCTGATTTATTTTTTCGATATCCTGTTCTAGATGGGTTTGTTCTATCTTTAGCTCTGGGTCGACTGTTCTGCCGCTGGAGTACTTTTCGAGTACTGCTGGTGTTATGGTGCATACGTGCACGTTGTTTCCGATGCTACCAAGTATTTGGTCGATGGTGGCACATATACTCTCAACGTTTCTGTCTGTCTCTTTATATTCAATGTGTCTATCTCTTCCTTGGGTAACCAATCTTGTGAACGTGTTTTAGATGTTGTTCAAGAGCCCTAAAGGTAGATGGGGGTTTAACATTAAATTTTCATGCGAAAATGGCTATTTTAGCTAATAGCTCACAAATTATCAGTTTCAGTCCATCTGAACACATGGATAGTCGATACAAATATGTATAAATTATTCTGCACACTGTGGCACTAATTGCATACCTGTACCTTACTTGGTTATTGTGTTATTAGCAAATGTAAACTATTTTACACGAAAAATTGACGCCGAGGCAAAGCAGATTTTCTCAATACCCAAGCAAATTACAAATATGAAATTGGTACCACAGTGTGCAGAATAATTTATACATCTTTGTATCAACTATCCATGTGTTTGGGAATACTGAAACAAATAATTTGTGTACTATCAACTAAAATAGCCATATTTGCATGAAAATTCTATGTTAAACCTCCATCTACCTTTGGGGCTCTTGAGCAACATCTAGAACACCTTCAAATACCCTGAAATTTTACATGGGAGTCAGAGAGGGGCTATAGAACTCATATAGAGGTTAGCCCCAAGAATTTCAGACTTTCACCTTTTTTGGGACACCCTAATATGGAGGGTAGGATAAGAGCAGGGCAGCACAAGTTACTGCTTTGAATTTGTTCAGATTATTATATCTCGCAAGACTAATCTATGCTCCAATTAGCTCCAAAGTATTTTGATTTGGTATAAGTGAGGTAATTCAGTAAATATTGCTTATTATCAATATAATATAGTGTAAGCTTGCTTTTTTGCAGAAAGAGTTTCAAAAGGACCGGCAAAGAAGCCAACAACAAGACCAGCAAATAACGAATATCAGGACCAAATAAGGGCCCACGGCATCAATGTGCCAACTGACAAATTGCTCAGTTTCATACACTATTGGCACGGGCAAAAACATTCAGTGCCTTTAGAGATATGGAGACCAGGTCAGCAAAAATAACACTCTGAAAAATATTGCATGAATATTGCCCATTATTCTGCAGATGCTTACCCCAGTCTGCATAAGATAAATAGCAGTCTAAAAGCATCTTCTATACGTCTATTGTTTATGATTTTCTTCAATAACAAACCATTTTGAGACTCAACATTTTACAATGCTTTCAGAAATTTCTGTGACAGCAAGATTTAGCAGGTTATCATATCATGAAGAACAGAGACCATAATAATTGTCATAATATTAGAACTGAAATTGGAGATTTTATATTTATTTGGTAAGAATTGGTAAAGCCAAAGCAATATCTATGGGTAGGTCCAGATGCATATATTCATATTCTGTTTCAATCAGATACTTGAAGCACAAAAAACCATTTTCATTTTAATAAAAAAGTCACATTTTCAAGAGTTGACAAGACTATAATTATTTGGTTGTTGGCCTATATTTTCAGGAGCATGCCATCTGCATTCTGCAGGAAGCCCAAAAAACAGATATTAAACTGGCAGAACGATCAACCCTTGTCTTTAAAAGGTATCCATGCAGCAATATGAAGCTTGATGATAGTCAATCATAAGTTTAATAAAATGGAGACGGAAGATGTATTGTAAAAAATGACTCATTTTATATTGAAAAGTAATGGGCTGACATTGAAAAAACTGGCGTTCATCATTTGGCTCACTGAGTTCATAATGGAAGAGAGGATGAAGAAATTTCTTGCATTCATTCTTGGTGCAATTGTTCTATCAAGGATCATCACATAAGGACAGGGTAAGGTCTAATCCTTTTTTCCGCGGATACGTTAGGCAAGAACATTTTATGAATGACAGTTCCAGACCTTTGATGTCAACCCCAACATGGGTAATTTGGCCAGGAATGATCTACATGTGTCCTTGTCCTTCAAGGGGTAGAACCATGAATGAAATAAGTTATTGTTTTATCTCACCAGCAATATTCAATCATTTCAGTACAAAATGATCAAATATCCAATTTGGAGTGTCAGGCTGCCAAAGGATGCTCGATGGTCGATATAGATGGTGCATTTGCAACTGAGAACAATGGCTCCCACTTGTACTTTTATCCACGCCTATATCTGCATGTCTGAAATCCATGATCTATGGATGTTGCTGAATGCAAGCCTTATTGCAAGGCTTTTGGTGGTTTAAGTCTTGCATTTATCAATCAGCCAGAAGAGCTCACTTCGAACCTTCGGCAAATGACAGTTGTTGGAAGTTTGTGATGTGGTGCCTGTCATTGATAACAGAACTAGTTGAAGTTTGATGGCTGTGGTGCTCGGATCATCTGTGTCTTGAAGTAAACAACACTTGATTGATTCCTGGCTCAAGTATTGTTGCAACCGCGATATTTCCTCATCTGGAAAAAACATCTTGACAGCTACTCCCTTAGGTCAGAGTGAAACATGACGAGCATCAGGCTCCCTGGCTCACATGCCCTTGACTACATGCATAGCAAACTAAGTACATGTTCTTTGTCATAAATTTTCCCAGTTGGCTTGTGTCGAAAGTATTTTGTTATCTGGTTTGTTTCCAAGTGCTTAATTTGTTGTTGCTTTGATGTTAAAAGGTTTTCGCATAATTGAATTTTTTAGTTAAAGACTGATCAAATATCTTAATATATACATTCAGTAGGACTATTAGGCCTACATTGTGAATTACTGATTTCTGTCACATTTAATTTAGAAGAAAATTAATACAGCCACATCTGTTCATATACAACTCCCAGACGAGAAAATGAATCTTTTTAAAGAAACAAATTGGCACTTTTACAGCTCTTTGTAGTTCAATGTGTTTCATGGCAATTCCACTGAATATATCACAGATGGATTAGTATTGATTAGTGACATCAGCTCAAATAAATGTCATGTAGATATTAATATTTGTGCAAGGGCCATTGCTCGCTGTTGGAATAAAGCTTGATTATTGTTGCTCATGCACCTGCAAAGTTAGTTAAAGTCACGCTTTGTGGATGTCATGGTGTAATTGCCATTGCACTTTATCGGCACTGCATGGAATTCAAATATCAACTTATCGTTTTTTGTTGTCAAAATTTTTTGTTACAGGCTGAGTCTCTTCTGGGCGAAGCCTGAGACAGTCACAGTGAAATCAAATATATGCTACTCACAAAATCCTTCCTGAATCACAATCCTATAGGGGAGAGCGGGGCACAGTGAGACGGCGGGCACAGTGAGACAAAGCCCGTAGCATCTACCTGGTACTGTTTACAGATCAGCCCTTTTTTGTATAGTACTAAAATTACATAAGTGAGAGACTGTCCTATATCTTGAATGCTTACGCAGCATATCGAGAGTGGAATTTCAATATTTTTGTTTTTAGCCTGTAAAAGTAAATAATTTTGCTGAACGACTTTTTGTTATAATTCCCAAGAAAAATGGTATAATGCAAAGCAATTGCCAGGGATTCAAACCTTGGTTGCTTGTCTTAGTTTAGTGAGATGACGAACCACAATGCAGGCATCCAGTCTGCAGGATTCAAAAGTTTTATAAACAGAGCTGCGTGGGGCACAGTGAGACAGTTTGAAGCGGGGCAGAGTGAGACATCACAAAATACACTAGAAACCACATGAATGTAATGCATGGCTCACAATTCACTATTAAAAACAAAATACCTGCTATAAACTACTGATTTTAGTGAGTAATATCCACAGGGAAGCGTCAAAGAAGGATTTTGATTAGGATGTAACAGGTGCGGCAGGTTAAATAAGTTGTGCATGTGTCCCATGCGATGAAGTTTCAAAACATGCTCAAAAAAGGACATAAAAAATCACCTAGCCAGCTGCTTTTATTAGAGTACAGTAGTTTTTGTTGCAACAATTGATAGAACAACTCTCCAGGTCCTGATGATTGGCGGTTATGACAGCGGATGCCCTGTCTCACTGTGGCCCACCTGCTGTCTCACTGTGCCCAGCCCTCGGGGCACAGTGAGACACTTACTGAGCACGTACACAACTCAAAGTTACTCTAAACCTATAAAAGGTAGGAACCTGAAACTATGTGACAATATACCCAACGTTATTATCTATAATGTGGACCTGATCTCATTTAACTCGTTCCTGCCAACATTTTGGAAGACTTGAAAATAAAAAAAGTGTCTCACTGTGCCCCGCTCTCCCCTACATGAAAGTACAATGTAATCAACAAAGCAGTTTTTCAATTATCAAATAAATTCTCATTTAATTCATGTTGCATTGGAAGACCACGTGTCTCATATAAACAAGCTAATAAGAAGCAATTGATATCTGAGCTGCCCAAAATGTTGTCTGTGTGCTCTGTAGTTATTCTTTGCTCAAGAAGGCCTGCATGATCTGAGAAATTAAGGCTTCTGCAGAATTTTACAATTCTATAATAAAATGTAAATCGTTTTTAGAGCACACATAGGGCATAAATCTATTGCTACCCTGGTCAGCCAACATTTTTCCAATGTGGCCTAGTTACCATCCTGCTCATGACTCCTTATCATCTGAACAAATCATCAGTTGACAAACGGAGCCTCCTGATCCCAGCCAATGACTTCCTGAGATCCTGATGGCCTATCACAGTATGGGCATTCCGCATGCCAAAGCCCTGCCTCCTCCAGGATGATCATGGCAATCTGGCCTCAGTATACCACATGATGGGAATAGTAATAAAGTGCTGATGCATTACCAACATAACCAGTAGCAGAAGTAGCAATAGGGGCAATCAGTAACTTGCAAACCAAATTTCTGAATAACATACACTACTTGCAAGTTTTCTTCTCATTGTTGTAATCAGGCCGGCTCATCATTAAAATACGAAGGATCAGTCCTTCAAAAACTAACCTGAATTTTCACTGTATTTTTGATAATTAAACCACAAATTGAATTTTGGTATTACAAGTTCAATAATGCATGCCTTTCAGATGTTCAACAAACAATTAGATTATTAAAAGAAACAAACAGCAACAACTGACAAACACTCATTTTAATATCAAGTATCAGTGCATTCGACATAGCACCAAGATAAGCACCAACATCAGAACCACCAGCCTCAGTAGAGCAAGGGTAAATCAAGTATTATTAGTGTGCAGCACACAGCTCCCCAGCCATGTTAATATTACCTCATGGACCGATGGGTTCCTTGTGGCTTCCTGGTGCATTTCAAGGAAAGTCACTCATGCTGTAGCCATTATTGAACTTGCTCAGGGAGGAATCTGAGGAGAGAGAGGAGAAAGAGGGTTGATAGTGTTGAAAGAAGATAGAGAAGAAAGTAAGACAAGAAAAGACATGCATAAGCTACACAGACATAGATGAATATGTACAAATGTAAGAAGAAGAAAATGAGGACGAAAGGGAGAAACTGTCACCAAATAAATAATAGACAAGGTCATGAACGACATACTGGGTAAGAAAATTTAAAGTTTGGAAATATTGGAGAAAACACAAAATGAGAAAGAAGCAAATAATATGAGATAAGGAGGAGAAATGACAGGGCAGCAGAAAATACTAGAGTCTACCAATTAGCAGAGATGGTATGAATAGAGAAGGTGATGAGGAGAATCCAGAAACATCTGGTGGAGGGAAATAACAGGGGCAACTGAGTATTATCAAATATCTCCACTCCAGCAGACACGCACCACTAGATGTTAAGAAACTCTAATTATTTATGAATGCAGTGCTCCGCAAGTAGCTAGTATGTGTGTTCTATCAGACAATTGCTCTAGGCTGCTTCAAATGGTCAGGTTTGATGATGACTGATGATGACACTAAGCTCAAGATAATAAAGTTTTTCTGAACAGTCTACTCTCATTTCTGGACCCTTTTGTGTCCATACGTGTCTATCTTTGGGCAATATTTTATGTAATCTTGTGTCAAGTCGGGTGTAATTGAGTTTTTATTGCCTGTCCAGAGCAAAGGCATGCAGTTCCTTGAACCCCCCAGCAAGCAAGGAACTAAAAAGAAAGCCATTTTGGTTCTGTATGTATGTATCCATACGAAATTCAATTGGACTAGCTAACAGAAGTTCTGTGTTTTTTGGGATATTACTTACCTATTAAAGATGTATTTACAAACTGATTACTGAATTGGTCATTTCAGTAGACCTAATTATTTGCTGTATTTGCAAGGGTCCATTGAAGTTGTGAAGTTGCAGTGGCTTGGAATATTGATTCCCAGTTAACTTTTGCAGCTAACAAAGTAATTAAAGTCTCTGTAACTGTAGCTTGAGCACTGTCTAGAATTACAAACTGCCTCTTAAGAACACCAGCTATACTCAACTGACTTGCATTAGACTGATTCCATTTATAAATCAGCAGGACATCCTTTAAGGGGTGTGAGGGCCATATGGATGTTTAGAGTGAGACAAAAGTGATGGTTCATCCATACAAAGTTGTAGCGATTCGGCCTTCAGGGTATCAGAAATGGGCACACATTTAAGCTTATCTAGATCTGTAAAGAAGGATGACACATGCTGATAGAGGGCTTAGCTGTCCAGCACTTGACCATATCAATCTCCTGGGCTTGCAAGGCTGCCCTTAAATCTGTCCTGCAACATCATCCTCTTCACAAAAGGTTGTCCTCTAACATTCTTTGTAAACTTGTCTTGTGGAGATTGTCTCAAGTTGCTATGACAACACCTCTTATGGCAAAAAGCGTTATACGAATAGCAGTTGCATATATCAGCTCTTTAGCCTCATTTTTAAAGAACAAGCGGATGGTTGCCCCCAGTTGTTGTAACATTGTATCTGTGGGTTGGTGCCTCTTGAATATACAGTCCAACGATTAAAGTTATTCAGTAACATAATTGTAACAACATTTATACTATATGATACATATATAACAAGAAAATGACAGATGGTAGCGGTCATACTTAAAATACCAAGCAGCTAACACAATTGATATAATTTTATAGGATGTTTGATTTCAGCAGCAGTATCTCTTCTTGAACATACAAGGTAAGAGGACGATACACATAGCCATAATATTAAGAAGAATATATTGAAAAGTGTATTATTATTACTTCATAAGTTATTCTAACAACTACATGCTAATGTGTATTGTCCTAAGGACGGTATTTTTTATTATATGATCATAAAGGCACCTTGCACTACACTGTATATCTTCTGGAAGTTCTTTAATAAGAAATTAGCTTCTGTAATGTGCACATGCAAGTGGCTATCATGGCCTTTTTCACAAACTACCTTCATAGATGATTCATAAAGTCACAAATGCACTTCATATTGATGCTTCATTTTATGATCATCAATTACCATTATCGAACTCAGTTACCCTGGGATCTCAAACAAATTGTCAAATTATGAGGGCAGGAATTATTGATGGAGAACATAATTATATAATTAGTCATGTAAACATTAGAGAGAGTCAAATCAGCTGCATGCAATATCGCTCAATTCCATAATTTTCGCATACCCTGCCTCGCACCTCTTTCCAAGACTGCCTCATATGCCAAATAAAAAGTGTAACCATAGAAATACATAGAACGGACATGAGGCTCTGGCAGATGAAGCAACCAAATCCACCATCTTGGAACTGCCCAGTATCCTGACACAATGGAACCGTGATGTCACAATAGCAGTGATGTCACTTACAACAATGGCATGACGTCATAATAATTAGTCTATTGTGACGTCATGTCTCAGGGCAGTTCCAATATGGCGGACTGGTGACCTCATCTTGAGGTGGCTTCATACAGCCTCATGTCCGTTCTATGTATTTCTATGAGTGTAACACAACAGTAGAATTTTTTTCTGAACTACTGTTGGGAGGTCCTTCAGTTTCGTCTTTTGGAGTGTAATAAAAAAGATGAATCATTATTAAAGAGATACTTGACACTAAGTGACTGAATGGCAATGCCCTTCCTTCAGTTTATATTCGTGATCCAAAACATTTACCTGCACATTAAAGAAATGAAGTTGACAAAGATTCAAGACCTGTTTCGACATTCCTTTTTGGTTGGCGCTGTTATATTAGCATACAGAGAACAGAAGATGTTAACCTATTTCTTCTTGGACATCTACATGTCCAGATGCTGCATATGGCACTGCATGTAAATGTTGAAAATGTTGCTTTTATGCTATTATATTTCATTTGAAAAATGTTAAAGGCACCTGCTGCAAAAGAATGATCTGAACGATGCTCAGTTTTTCGAACGTAGCAGTGATGGCTTGTGTGTTGCCTGAAGGCAAACACTTTGAAGTTGGTTAGATATTAAATCTAGTTAAATGAATTTATGCTCCGATTAGCAAAACCATAATATGATATAATGAGCAGCAATCAAGCAGTCAGCATTTATCGTTGGTAGAGGTTTTCCTTTCCACTAATGAAGGGCCAATGAGGCAAAAAAATGTAAGCAAAATTAAAACAGGAAACAAATATAGCGAATAGTTTGCAGGAGCATGCGGCTGAATGCTGTTGGTCAATGTTCAGAGTGATTGTCAAACTGCATGCATACATTTGAGGAATTTAATTTGTCTAAAGAACATAATGACCACTTCATAACATAGTCTTGAATTACGTCACATCTCCAGTGGGTCTAATATAAAATTTCCACTTTTAGGAAGTCAGGAATTTTTCATGTAATTTCTGACAGGACATTATGCAGAGCCGAGCTAGGAGTCATTATTTGTTGACTCACTTGTTGCTAAAGAAATTATGAGAACATTTATGTTTACTTGGGAAATATTGGGAACTTTCATCGATTTCTTTTTTTGAGTTGGAATGAACAAAATAGAGTTAAAACAAAATTTTGGTTTTATTTACATATTGGCACAAAAGAGCAAAATGACTGTTTTGAAAGGAATCAAATTGATCGATCCACTGCATTTTCATGGGTTTCAAAGTCTGTATCATCGATTCATCATACAATGAACATCTTAGGGTTGATGCTAAAGATGTTCAGAGATGATCAAGTGTAAGATCCTAACTGCTGGCCAGAGGACTACTTAGGAAGAATAGAGCTTGGACTGATTGATGGATTGAAGATGGTGGTTGTGAGGTAGAGTGCAGTCTGTGCAGGTCAGATGGGTCCATTATGTCTGGTTTATATGATACTATTAGGTATACCTGAGTTGATCCATAGTTGGCGTGCTTGGTGGAAAGATAATTGTAGCATCAGATTTACATTGCATTATAGGAGTCTTTGTCTTAAAAACGGGAAATCATTTTCCTGCTTAGATGTTTATTTTGGTTGTACAGCAGGTAGTAATTGAGGCAAATTGTAACACCCTACAATCAAAGCGAATTTTTGTTGTTGTGTGATGGTTTTCGTTTGTAGAAAGACCAACAAAAAGGCCGAAGCCGAGACCAACAAGGAATGGAGAGCAGGCAATGAGAACATTGGACCAAAAAGTGGCCCAATTGGTATGGGCAAGAGCATTCAGCAATATTTGGGGCCAGGTCAGACAAAAAGTATTTATACAGCCCTATTTATAGGGTGATGCATAGGCCCATTCCTGTCTACCAGCTGTTATTGAAGGAATTTTGTGGACAAGTCTCTCAGTTTTGTGGTTTCAATTATATACCAGCAACAAGACCAGAATACCATATTTGAATTGAATCAAGAGTCATATTTTCTGCACTGATACCAACTGCCAGAGGGAAAATTAATTCTGTGCAAATGAGTCATGTTTTTGTGGTATTAACTATCATTGGCATTACAACAACAGATAAGAGGCTTCAATAAAATATACCATATGCCAAATCCTTGGCTGATATGAGTACTCCTAAAAAGTGGCTCAATTATTATTAAATATATCAAATGCAATAACACTAAAGATAGACTGCATCGATCCATCTATAGAGTCAAAAGAAAGTTGTACTGTGGTCCACAAGAAGGAAAAAGTTTATGGAAGTAGGTAAGTGAAAGGTGTCAGCCGTCCTTTGAAGGTGTATTTAAGTGACCTGCTGTGGTTCAGGCGTAAATAATCACACAGATCAATAAGACACATGCTTTGAATGAGAAATGTAGAGACACAAAACAGAGGTGGCATATCAAATCTTTGTCTTACTGGTGCTCAAGTAGTTGCCTCAACTGCATTGGACCTTTTCTCCTTTGAAGGCATCACAGCACCCTTTCTTTGTTGTAACTTGGAAACTTCAGTTAGCCCATTAACATTAATTTATTCTACAAGAATTTCATAGACAGCAGTTTATTCTTTGGTTAAATTAAGATAAGACAACACTGATTAATCAGTGATAATACACTTCTTCCACTGGAATATGGAGGGTGGGATAAGAGCAGAGCAGCACTGCTTTGCAGTTGTTCAGATTATTATATCTTGCAAGTCTAATCTATGCTCCAATTAGCAAAAGTATTTTGATTTGGTACAAGAGAGGTAATTCAGTAAATATTGCTTATTATTATACAGCGTAAGCTTTTTTTTGCAGAAAGAATCTCCGAAGGACTGACATAGAGGCCAACAGAGAGACCAGCAAATAACGGATACCCTGCAGGACCAAAAAGGGCCCACGGCATCAATGTGCCAACTGACAAATTGCTCAGTTTCATACACTATTGGCATGGGCAAAAACATTCAGCACCTTTAGAAATATGGAGACCACGTCAGCAAAAATAACACTGCATGAATATTGCCCGTTCTCTGCAGATGCCCATGCTTATCACAGTTTAACATAGGATAAATAGCAGTCTAAAAGCATCTTCTACACTTAATGTTTACGATTTTTCTTCAATAACAAACCATTTTGAGACTCAACGTTTAACAATGCCGGCAGAAATGTCTATGACATCAAGATTCAGCAGGTTATGATGAAGAACAGAGACCAAAATAATTGTCATGATAAAATAAAATTATAGATTTTATTTGGATTTAGTAAGAATTGCAGTAAAGCCAAAACAATATCTATTGACAGGCCCAGATGCATGTATTCATATTTTGTTTCAATTAGATACTTGAAGCATGAAGCAAAAAAACTATTCTTCATTTTAATAAAAAAGTCACATTTTGTAAGATTTGACAAGACTATCATTTTCTCTAAATCATAAATAGAGTGTAAGGTTGTTGGCCTATATTTTCAGGTGCATACCATCTGCTGGAAGCCTAAAAAACAGATATTAAACCAGCAGAAAGGAACCCATGCAGCAACATGAAGTTTGATGATAGCCAAGTTTAATGAATGAGTGATGGAAGATGTATTCTGAAAAAATACTTATTGTACATTAAAACAAATTAAATAATACGCTGACATTGAAAAAAGCGGCATGATCGTTTAGCCCTACCTGAGGTTCACTGAGATCATAATGGAAGAGAAGATGAAGAAATGAAAATTTGATTCTTCGGGTGCTAATAATTATTACGTCTCATATGTACCTTTTGTGCAATTGTTCTATCAAAGATCATCGCTTTAAAAGGACAGAGTGGGATCTTAATCTGCGGAGACCTTAGACAAGAACATTTGATGAATGATGCTTCCAGACCTTTTATGTCAACCCCAACATGGGTAATTTGGCCAGGAATGATCTACTGTCATCCTTGTCTTTCAAGGGGTAGAACCATGAATGAAATCAGTCATTTTTTCACCGGCAATATTCAATAATTTCAGTACAAAACAATCAAATATCCAATTGGGAGTGTTTGGCTGCCAAAGGATGCTCGTCATTGCTTGATGGTCGATATAAATGGTGCATTTGCAACTGAGAACAATGGCTCCCACTAGTAGTTTTCATCCACGCCTGCATTATCATGTCTGAAGTCAATGGATGTTGCTGAATTCAAGGCTTTTGATGGTTTAAGTCTTGCATTCAGAAATCAGCCAGAAGAGCTCCCTTCGAACCTTCGGCAAATGACAGTTGTTGGAAGTTTGTGATGTGGTGGCTGTCATTGATAACAGAACTAGTTAAAGTCTGATGGCTGTGGTGCTCTGACCATCTGTGTCTTGAAGCAAACCACTCATGATTGATTCTTGGCTCAAGTATTGGTTCAACCGTGACATTTCCTCATCTGGAAAAAACATCTTGACAGCTACTCGCTAAGGTCAGAGTGACACATGACAAGCATCAGGCTCCCTGGCTCACATGGCCTTGACTACATGCACAGCAAACTAAGTACATGTTCTTTGTCATAAATTTTCCCAGTTGGCTTGTGTCGAAAGTATTTTGTTATCTGGTTTGTTTCCAAGTGCATAATTTGTTGTTGCTTCGATGTTAAAAGGTTTTCTCATAATTAAATTTTTTTGTAAATGACTGATCAAATATCTTAATATGTACATTCAGTAGGACTATTACATTGTGAATTACTGATTTCTGTCACATTTAATTTAGAAGAAAGTGAATACAGCCACATCAGTTCATATACAACTCAGGCGAGGAAATGAATTTTTTTGACAGAAACAAATTGGCACTTTTACAGCTCTTTGCAGCTAAGTGTGTTCCATTGCAATTTCACTGAATATATCACAATGGATTAGTATTGATTAGTGACATAAGCTCAAATAAATGTCACGTAGATCTTAATGTCTGTGCAATGTGTGTTTGTCGTTGGTTGCTGTTGAAATAAAGCTTGATTGTTGTTGCTCATGCACCTGCAAAGTTAGTTAAAGTCAAGCTTTGTGGATGTCATGGTGTAATTGCCATTGCACTTTATCGGCACTGCATGGAATTCAAATATCAACTTATCGTTTTTTGTTGCAAGAACTCTCACGGTTTTGCTAACATTTTTTGTTACAGGCTGAATCTCTTCAGGGCGAAGGCTGAGACAGTCACAGTGAAATTGAATATATGCTACTTGCAAAATCCTTCCTGAATCACAATCCTACACATGAAAGTACAATGTAATCAACAAATTAGTTTTTCAATTATCAAATAAATTCTCATTTAATTCATGTTGCATTGGAAGACCACGTGTCCCATATAAACAAGCTAATAAGAAGCAATTGATATCTGAGCTGCCCAAAATGTTGTCTCTGCAGTTATTCTTAGCTCAAGAAGGCCTGCATGATCTGAGAAATTAAGGCTTCTGCAGAATTTTACAATTCTATAATAAAATGTAAATCGTTTTTAGAGCACACATAGGGCATAAATTTATTGCTACCCTGGCCGGCCAACATTTTTCCTAGTTACCATCCTGCTCATGACTCCTTATTATCTGAACAAATCATCAGTTGACAAACGGAGCCTCCTGATCCCAGCCAATGACTTCCTGAGATCCTGATGGCCTATCACAGTTTGGGCATTCCGCATGCCAAAGCCCTGCCAGGATGATCATGGCAATCTGGCCTCAGTATACCACATGATGGGAATAGTAATAAAGTGCTGATGCATTACCAACATAACCAGTAGCAGAAGTAGCAATAGGAATGAGCAGTATCATGCAAACAAGATATCTACATTATGCTACTTAGCTACAGTTTTTCTTCACATTTTTGTATTCAGGCTCAAAGCCAAACATTGTTAAAGTACGAAGGATCAGTCTTTCAAAAACTAAATTGGATTTTCATAGTATTTTGTGAGGTGAAAGTCAAACTTTGAATTCTGACATTGATAAGTCAAACAATGGATGCCTTCAGCTGTTCATAAAACAATCAGATTATAGATTATTAAAAGCAACAAACAGTGAAAACTAACACACACCCACTTTATATGAAATGTCAGTGGATTCAACAAAGTACCCAGATAAGCACCATCATCAGAACCATCAGCCTCAGTAGAGCAAGGGTGAACCAAGTCTATTAGTGTGCAGCACACAGCTCCCCAGCCATGTTAATATTACCTCATGGACCGATGGGTTCCTTGTGGCTTCCTGGTGCATGTCAAGGAAAGTCACTCATGCTGTAGCCATCATTGAACTTGCTCAGGGAGGAATCTGAGGAGAGACAGAGGAGAAAGAGGGTTGATGCAGTTGATGGAAGAAAGTAAGACAAGAAATGAAATACATGAGAAACACAGACATAGGTGCAAATGTACATATGTAAGAAGAAGAAAATAAGGAATAAAGGGACATGAAGAAACTATCACCAAATAAGTAATAGACAAGTTCATGAACGACATACTGGGTATGAAACACGAGAAAATGTAAAGTTTGGAAAAATAGGAGAAAACACAAAATGAGAAAGAAGCAAATAATATGAGATAAGGAGGAGGACAAAGACAGAAATGAAAGGGCAGCAGAAATACCAGAGTGTACCAATTACCAGAGATGGTATGAATAGAGAAGGCGATGAGGAGAATCCAGAAACATCTGGAAGAATGGAAAGAACAGGGGCAACTGGGTGTTATCAAATATCTCCACTCCAGCAGACATGCAAGAACACCATTAGATGTTAAGAAACACTAATTATTTATGAGTGCAGTGCTCAGCAAGTAGCAAGTATGTGTGTTCTATCAGACAATTGCTCCAAGCTGCTTCAGATGGTCAGGTTTGATGATGACCTTTGGCCACTAAACTCAAGATAATAAACTTTTTCTGAACAGTCTACTCCAATTTCTGGACCCTTTTGTGTCTGTAAAAGTCTATCTTTGGGCAATATTTTTTGTAATCTTGGGTTATGTCGGGCGTAATTGAGTTTTTATTGCTGGTCCAGCGCAAAGGCGTGCACTCCCTTGAACCACCAGCAAGCACGGAACTAAAAAGAAAGCCATTTTGGTTCTGTATGTATGTAGGCCTATAGGCTATATATGGAACCCAATTGGACTAGCTAACAGAAGTTCTGTTTTTTTTTAGTACATTGCTTCCCTATGAAACCTATTTACGATGTATTTACAAAGTGACTAATGAATTGGCCATTTCAGCAGACCTCAATATTTGCTGTATTTGCAAGGTCTATTGAAGTTGTGAAGTTGCCAGTGGCTTGGAATATTGATTCCCAGTTAACTTCTGCAGCCAGCCAAGTAATCAAAGTTTCTGTAACGGTAGCTTGAGCACTGTCCAGAATTACAAACTGCCTCTTAAGAACACCAGCTGTACTCAACTGACTTATATTAGACTAATTCCACTTATAAATAAATCTGGTGGACATCCTTTTAGGGGTGTGAGGGTCCTATGGATGTTTAGAGTTAGACAAAAGTGATGGTTCAGCCATACAAAGTTGTAGCTATTCGGCCTTCAGGGCATCAGCAAGGGGCACACACTTAAGCTTATCTAGATCCGTAAAAAACCACGACACATGATGATAGAGGGCTTAGCTGTCCAGCACTTGACCATATTGATCTTTTGGGCTTGCAAGGCTGCCCTTAAATCTGTCCTGCAACATCATCCTCCTAACAAAAGGTTGTCCTCTAACATTCTTTGTAAACTTGTCTTGTGGAGATTGTCTCAAGTTGCTATGACAACACCTCTTATGGCAAAAAGCGGTTGCATATATCAGCTCTTCAGCCTCATTGTTAGAGAACAAGTGGATGGTTGCCCCCACTTGTTGCAACATTTATCTTTGGGAGGGTGCCTCTTGAATATACAGTCCAATGATTCAATATATGTATATTTAGCTTTAGCAATTTTACATTGCAATTCTGTTTGTTCAGTACCATCATTGAAACAACATTTATACAAGTATTATATAAAATTATTCAAACGAAATGACAGATGGTAGCGGTCATACTTAAAATACCAAGCAGCTAACACAATTGATATAATTTTATAGGATGTTTGATTTCAGCAGTAGTATCTCTGCTTGAACATACAAGGTAAGAGGAATATTCAGATAACCACAATATATTCAGAAGAAAATCTACATGCTAATGTGTATTGTCCTAAGGACAGTATTTTTACCTTCAGCGAACGAAGTTCGAAGAAGGTATTGTAATCACTTGGGTAAAAATGCTGTCCCTCCGCCGGGCGGGCGGGCGGGCGGTCGGGCGGCGGGCGGACAGATCGTTTCCGGCCCAGCACTCAGTCTCTATTGAGTGTAGGTGGATGAAATTGGGTACACATCTAGCCTGTATGGTCTAGTTGTGCCTTTTGATGGTCTGACGATTACATCTTAAATACTTTTTGAAATAATTAACAAAATATAAAAAAATTTTTTTTCATTTCCGGGCCAAGGCTCGGTCATTATTGCATGTGCATGGATGAAATTTGGTACACATGTGGCCTATATTGTCTAGTTGTGCCTTTTGATGGTCTCATTGACAGATATTCTATACTTTTTGAAAAAATGAGAAAAAATATAAAAACATATGTTTTTTTGTTATTTGGCCTAAGACTCGGTCACTATTGCATGTACATGGATATAGTTTGGTACACATATGGTCAATATGGTCCAGTTGTGCCTTTAGAAAGATCTGATGAAAGATATTATATACTTTTTGAAATATTAAAAAAAATAATAAAAATTTAGTTTTTGTTTCTGGCCCAACATCCGGTCACTATTCCATATATATGGATGGAGTTTGGTACACATGTGGCTTATATGGTCTATTTGTGCCTCTTCATGGTCTGACAGATGGCTATTCTATAGTGTAATATTGAGAAAAATATTTAAAATCATTATTTTTATATCGGAGCCAAAACTTGCCCACAATTGCATATATACAGTAATGCAATTTTTTTAACAAGTCACCTATACAATGTAGCAGTGCTTTTTGATGCGTATAACACTTTATGAATCATTGGAAAAACTTCAGAAAATTACAACAGAGTTATATTTTTTGGTTTTCAACCTACACCTCATAACCTATACTTTGTACATGCATGAAACTATACCATAACATACGTAAATTAGTCTAATAAGGCCTTTTCCTGATTTTACAAATCCTGGCAAGCAGATGGAAAGATGGCAGGGCAGTGGGCAAAAAGAGATAATTTAAGGCCACTACTCGACCGCTATTGCATACCTATAAGCAATTTCATAAACACACCAATTTTATGATATTATTGTAATCTTCTGAAGGTGTTATTCGCTGAAGGTTTGCTGCTGCGCAGCCTATGTTTTATAATATGATCATAAAGGCAGCTTGCACTACACTGTATATCTTCTGGAAGTTCTTTAATAAGAAATTAGCTTCTGATGTAATGTGCACATGCAAGTGGCTAATCCAGTCTTTTTCACAAACGACCATCATAGATGATTCATAAAGTCACGAATGCACTTCATGTCTGAGAGCTTTCGCAGAGTAACTAATATGAACACTGCAGCTGGTACATGGCCTTAAGTCAAGTCAGCGAAAGGATGATTCAATTAATCATGATAATTGCAATTAGCCAAATACATTTGCATGTTGTTGCATGTATGCAAGTGTGCAATCAATCACCAAGTGAACATAGATAAATGGAGAAGACAAATACATTGAGAGACTGATAGATAGATAGATAGATAGATAGATAGATACATAGATAGATAGATAGATAGATAGATAGATAGATGGATAGATATTCCCGATCCCATGGTGAATAACCGGCTTATACTGTGTGACAAATACTGAAACACTCAAACATGAGACTAATAGTGCACAACAAAGGATGGAGGAATTATTACCCTGAAATACTGGTATGTGATGGTTTACAGAGTTGTCAAATGGTAAAAGCAGTGAATATGTTAGTAAATGAATAAAAGAGTGATTCTGTTCAAGTATTTTCCTTGACATTGAAGCAAGACTTGTCATGTTTCACTAATGCCATCATCAGAACAGAGAGAGCTTGGATTATGTGACAAAGACAATGCGTAAAGCACCTTCACACTCAGCTAGTTACATAGTTCCATTTCAGGGTATTTGCAACAGTCCTAACTACTTATAAAAAGGATGTGGTCCACAAAAGTGGTTTATAGTAGTAGTTTAATAAAAGGTGTTATCCACCCTTGTAAGGTGCGTTCAAGTGGCCTGTTGAGGCTCAGGAGTTGTGTATCACACAGATCAAAAATAGCATGCAATGCATGCACCATGTCCTCGGGCATCTGAACTTGTTTAACATGTAAGTCAGCTGGATGGTCCATTGGCCTTTAAAATTTACTTTTAAAACATTTAATCAGCTGTGAATATGTCATAGATCTATATAGATTTTGTCATATATGCCAAGTCCAAAAAATATATATCATGCATATGCTTTAGGTACTCTCTGAACACATTCAAACATGATACAATCAAGAGGCCACCCCACCCCAATGCAGCCCCCCCCCCCCCAGTGACCGTATGCATCCTGTCACTGAGTTGGCAGCACTTGGCTAGTGAGGGTGTAGTAGGGTGGGAGAAAGATAGATGCACAGGAGCTCACAGGCCAATTTATTCAAATCAATGATATGAAAAAATATAATATCAACAGTGTATATCAGTATTAAAAAGTGAAAGTGACTGGAACAGGGTTACAGGGAGGCTCTCAAGAAATTATGTATTTTTCTACAGACATCCTGACTTAGAATATAGTCTGCTATGTCAATATGCTATAGGCCCACTCCATAGATCTCTTCTCTAATATAAATTGTATATATTTGCTATGTGCTATTCTAATATCATATAGCTTTTCCTATCATTAGAACAATATACAAGAAGAACATTTCTGTGTCTCATAACTTGACTAAAATGATATGGCAGCAGTGATTTTAAGAAACCAATAACTGCATTTCAAGAGCACATTTTGAATCAATTGAGTGAAGTCAGTCTGACAAGAGGACAAGAAAGGCTAAATTGCACACTGCTGATCTTCTACTGACAATCCATGACTGGGGAGCCAGTCTGAGCCAGAGAGAAAGCACTCCAGGTAGAATCAGGTCAACTGTTGAACTTAGTCAACTTTTTTCAACTCATGCATATTCAGCACAGCAGCAGCAGCAGCAGCAGCAGCAGTGACACAACAGTGACCCACATAGTGGGGCCAAGTGCTTGGGTTGCCAAGGTTGGCTAGTGAGGGTGCAGTGCTGCATGTGTGCAGCTGCTACTACCCGTTGCAACGAATTTGGAATCGTTTTTGGTGAAGCTGTCACAAAATAACTGGAAAATGTGATATATTGAAGTAAATTGAACACTGAGAAGATCGAAATTGCTGGCAGGGATGCATAAGAGGAAGTTTTATCATTGGAATACATCAGTTGGGCATGTCATTTCGCCAGTGAATAGTTTTTCTGAAAACGCTAAATTAGAAGATTGACGGGAAGTGGCTCTCACAACAGATATGTCCTGGGATAAATCCCGAGGACATAAAAAGGGCACATGCTTTGGGTAGCAAGTGCAGAGACACATTGTGGAGTTTCTGCAGCAAGAGACTGTCAGAAGAAAGGTGGTCAACTCCTCTGCTAGTGCTCAAATGGTTGCATCAATTGCATGGGACCTTTCTCTCATTTGAAGGCATAACAGCACCTTTGCTACTTTCTTTGTTGTAACTTAGACATTTCAGCTCATTAAAAAAAATTACATTCTATAAGAAAGTCATAAGCAGCAGCTAGTGCTTATTCTGTAGAGTAGATCGAGAAAAAACAAATTAATTTGCAAAAAGACCATCTTCATTTGTGAGAGTTCTGTTACAATTTCCATGGTCATGATTGATTTTAATGGTGGACACAACAAAGGATAGAGGAATTATCGCCCTGAAATATTGGTGTGTAATGGTTGACAGAGGTGTCAAATGGTGAAAGTATTGAATATGTAAGTAAACAAATAAAATAATGTTCAAGTGTTTTCCATGAAGTTGAAGTAAGACATCTCTTGGGTGTTTTACTAATGCCATCATCAGAACAGAGACAGATCAGATTATGTGACGAAGACAAGGCGAAAAAGTACTTTCACACTCAGCAGGTTACATGGTTCTATTTCAGGGCATTTGCAACAGGCCTAACTACTTATAAAAAGGATGTGGTCCACAAAAGTGAAAAGTGGTTTATAGAGTAGCTTAAGAAAAAGGTATTATCCTCCCTTGGAAGGTGCATTCAAGTGGCCTGTTGAGGCTCAGGAGTTGTGTATCACACAGATCAATAAGGGCACGTGCTTTGGGTGGCAAGTGCAGAGACACATTGTGGAGTCTTGCAGCAAGAGACTGTCGGAAGAAAGGCGGTGTATTAACTCCTCTTCTTGCTAGTGCTCAAGTACTTGCCTCAATTGCTTGGGAACTTTCTCTCCTTTGAAGGCATAACAGCACCTTTGCTACTTTCTTTGTTGTAACTTTTAAAAAATTCTGCCCATTAGAATTAAACCCAGTATATTTTTTAGAAAGTCATAAGCAGCAGCTAGTGCTTTTTCTCTAGAGTAGATCAAGAAAAAACAAATTATTTTGAAAATGACACTTTTAATTTTTGAGTGTTCTGTTGCAAATTGCATGGTCATGATTGATTATTTATAAGTGCTGATCTTGAGACTTTCCTTTTATGCCTGTATATCATATACAACAGAAAAAGTAATCATTGCCAAACACTGGTTATTATGCTCCTCCGCTGGAATCTGGAGGGTAAGAGCAGAGCATCACCAATGACTGCTGTGAAGATGGTTAGATCATTACATCTTGAAAAAATTAATTGATGCAGAAATTAGCAAAAATATTTGTATGTTGTGTAATTAGAGGTAATTTATCAAACAGACATTGTATTGCTTATAATCAATATTTTTAGTGTAAGCTTGCTTACGCTTTGAGAATGAATTAGAAGATTCCTAGTCATCCAGAAGATTTGCTGAAAGCCAGTGGCGTAGCTAGGTATTTTCTCTGGGGGGGCAAATGACCCTGAATTTCCCCAAAAAGTAATCGGCAACCCGGCATAAGCATGACACGGGTTTTTTTTTTAATTTTGAGAAACTTTACCGAACTCTCAAATGTTACATATCGATGGTGAAAGTGCAAAACCTCGTATGTCAAAATTTTGCTATTTTTAGATTTTGAGTGGAATGACTAATTCAATATCCAATACATGTTGTCAATTGCTCCCCTTGCCTCTTTGCTATATTTGGAAGCTGTAACATAATGATTTAACCATGGTTTCACCAAACCTTGTATGTCAATTTGTTCCAAAAAGTGAAAGTGCAAAACCTCGTAACTCAAATCAGAACTTTGAGGCACATATTTAGGATATTTCAACCTTTTTTGAAAAATTATGATTGTGGTACGTTTTTTATGGCTCACAGGAAATTTCCTTTTTAAAAATTCTTTACCTCCCTATATTTATTGTGGTGATATAGGCTATTGAAAAAAAGCGTGCACAAAAATTTGAAAAAAGTGTCATTTTCCTGATTTTTGCCATTGTAGCCACTAATTAAAATAAGCTGTTATTATTTATCATAGCCAAATTATATTTTCTACTGTTTACCTATAGATTAAAGGTACATTGAATACTGCAAGTTGCTTTAAAATGCGAAAAATGGTCGAGTTACAAGGTTTTGCACCTTACTAAGTGAAAGTGCAAAACCTTGTAAGTCAACATTTTCTATCATATCTGATGTGACATCAATGCTAGGGGTCAACGACCTCTGACAAAAAGTTATGCTAAAACAGAGTGTCACTTTCTATAAATCAATTTGAGCCTAACTCACATATTGATAAACATTAACATAAAAAAACAATTGGTGACAGTTTTTTCCAATTTCTGAAAAATGGCTTTTTTTTACATACGAGGTTTTGCACTTTCACCATCGATATAAAACACTGAAACCCCTTTTTAACTGTGATGATGCTGCACACTTTCTACAAAGAAGAGCTAAGAGAAGAAATTCTTGGAAAGTTCTGATATGTATACCGCATAGCAAAATCATGTAATGAAAATATCTTTGGATAGGTTGCTTCTACATTAAACTCACAAAAAGATGCAAAACTTACAGATTGAAGATTGATTTTGCTGTGATGAGGTGTTTTTAACAGTATGATTATCACAAGAAAAATCAGTATTGAATTTTTCTTGTTTGATTCCATCATGCAGTACTTAGTCAATTTTTGATTTTGATTTCTAATTAAACACTTGACATGCTCTGGTTCATCATTCCACTTATCTGTATTTTAGACAATTCAAAAGTTTAACCAACTCCTTGATTCTCTGATGTGTGTTTGGCTTTGGCCAAAATACGCTGAAATTTTCACTCTCAATCCCATACAGCATGTACTCATACAGCGTCTCCAACTTGTTCTTTTTATTGCATTTTATCAAGTTATCAGAGTCTTACTTCAGATAGAGTCAGCATGAATTTCAACACTATTTCCATGGAGAGAGTAAAAGTATGACTTTCCTCCTCCTTTTCCCTTTTTCTTTCCTCTTTTTCCATTTTACTTCCCCTTTTTCCCTTATTTTTCTCCTTTAACTATTTTTCCCCATTTCCCTATTTTTACCCCCATTTTTTCCCCAAAAAGTTGTCTGGTGGGGCAACTTGCCCCCCCCCCCCCCCCCCCCCCCCACTAGCTACGCCATTGCTGAAAGCTTTTCTGAAAGACCGGCAAAGCGGCGAACAAAGACGCCAGTAAATAGGCAAACAAGGAACTGAGGGCAAAGGACTAAAACTGGCCCATGGCTCAATGTGCTAACTGACAAATTGCTCAGTTCCATACACAATTGGCATGGACAAAAGCATTCAGCACCTTTAGAAATATTGGGACCAGGTCAGCAACAGAACACCCAGGAGAAATACTGCCTTAATATTGCCCTCTTCTATGTTGATGCATATGCCAGTCTGTCATAAGGTGAATAGCAATCCAAAAACATCTCCTACCAGTCTGTCGTTGATGATTTGTCTCCAATAACCAACCACTTCTGAAGCAACATTTTTCAATGCTTACAGTAATACCTGTGACATCAAGTTTCTATACAGGACATCATGCAGAACGGAGATTATTGTCAGGATAAAATAAAATTGGAGATCCTCTTTTTATTTGGTAAGAATTGCAGTGAAGTGGAAGCAATATCTATTGTTAGGACTGGCTGTACACATACATTGAAATATTCAGCAAATGTCCTTTTCAATTACATTCCTGAATTGCGAAAGCTATTTTAATTTAAACAAAAATCTGCACAAAAACCAGTGCCAGATTGTATCAATGCTTAACACGGGTTATCCTAGAGTTGTTAACTCCCATAACTTTACTTTTAACAGGGTTACTGGTAATATAACTTAAGCCATGTTTTAATCTGACCTAATCCAATCCAAATATCAAAGTGCTAACTCTCTTGACTCCATGTCTCAAGCAAAACTCTGTCCATGTTCTCACCACATCTATCAAACTATGCATGTGTTACATCATTGACATTTACTTCGTTTTGCAATAGTTGCTGTACTTCAACAATTCCTACTTCCTTTGAAATCCACCTTCATTTAACGTCTTCTGCATCAACTTTTGATCAATGTGCATAAATAGGTCATATCTTTCAGCCAGGCTCCCCAGGTGGCAACATAGGCCAGTCATTCCTGATGACACATGCAGGTGCTGCCACCACACAATGTCTCATGAATAAAAAGTGTATTATTTCTCCACACCCTATTTAATAGAGCAGCTGGAGGCCAAAAAGTGCAATATTTAAGAAGATACCCCGCACGGAAGTACAACAGCAAGTTTCACATACCAAAATGTGCGGAAAATTCTCTAGTTTTAGGAAATGATAGTAAGAAAGGCTGATTTTGTGTGCGAACTTGGCAGTGGCGGTTACCATGGCAACGGATTTAGAAAAAATGATTTCAAGAATTGTTTTACTAAATACTGCATAAAACAGAGACAATTGGTGATAAATGCAATCTGACTTCACATTATGGTAAATCAGAGAATGGGTGAGCAGACTGAGAAAATCATTGACACCCATTGTTTATATGGTTGCCATGACAACCAGGAATTCTTGAAATCAGTTACTTTTTTTCTGAAAGTCAACAATAACTTCTCTTAAACTAAGAAATTTACATATTTTTAGGATTTCACTTACATGCACCTGAAAGCCCTTTTTCTCAGCTTTCTGGTGATGTCTTTCTTTTCTCTGTCGGTTTAATACCCTTGACACAAAGTGTTACCAAAGTAACCCAAGTAAACAAATTCGAATCCACCAGTAAGCTCACAATTTCCACAGTATAGAAGAACAAGCAATTCAATTCAAACTTTTTGTCATCAGAGGGTGGTCTATGTGTGAGGGGTACTTAAAAATGTTAAAATTATTAACTGATGATCAAATTGGTTGCCATGGAAACAATCAAATCGGTAAAGATACGCCATTTTGAGAAAATAACCTCATGGTTCTGAGTTTGTGTCTCATTTTGCATGAAGAAATATTGAAAAATTTGTGTATGGAAAATTTATTATTAAAACATTTGAATTTCACATGGTTACCAAGGCTCAGCATTAGGGCGTACCAAAAAACAACAATGTTCTTTGATTTTTGCACCTGTCGGAGGAATTGTGCCTTTTGGTGAGTGAATCAGTTGGAAAAAAAAATTTTTGAAATCGGTCAACTCCTTACGCCGGTTTACCCCCTTTGAATAATAGGGGGTCCGAAAACACCAAAAATCACCGTTTTTATGCAGTTTTTGTCACTAAAGACAGTCACGGATGAAATATTTCACCCAAATTGCTGTGTATACCCATCAGGCAAGGTTATGACATCTATATAAAACAAACTTGACAATTTTGTTTATGAAATTTATCTGTTTTGCCCTTTTTTTAGGCAAAAATGCAAAAAATCACAATTTTTCGCTTCGTTTTAGCATGTTTTTCTTAGATACAGTGCCACTATAGATACTTTTCTTGACAGATGAATATGTTTTTTTATTTATGAAGCCATTTTATCCCATTGGTGACATCCTTGTGAACCCTGAAGTCTTTAAAAATAAGCCATCTATTGCAAATAATTCTTTTTTTACTCAAGTTGATGCTATGAAATTATTAATCTTTTCGTTTGTCTTGTTACTTATGACTAAAGTACCTATGAAATGTACAGTTTTACACTGCAGTTCGTGCTTCAATTCCATCATGGTTTTTTAGTTTTATGTATTATTTTGTAGCTAGTATTATCAATTATTATATTTGTTTACAGTTGAGAGGCCTATATTCTCAATTGCTACGATCCTACAACGAAAATGGATTATATATATATATTCTTTTATTGACATCTACAAATATCACAGTTGATACATATGTCATTTGTAATGGAAATATAAAATATATGATCAAACAATATTAATTATATGCAATATTAACTACAATGTATATACAAAACATTAATTATATATATGTGCAACAAATAGCTAAAATTCAAGAATGAGTAAAAAACCTTTCAGATAAAAGAGTACCAAACACATGATTAAAAGAAATGCAAACTAGGTTCCAGCCACCCAAATAGTAATAAAGTAAAATTCCAATTGATTAAAACCAGAGCAACAGACATACAAGATAACAAATATAGATTAATTGACCATGCATGATATTTCATATTCCAGACATTATTTACAAGACAGGCATCAAATAACATACACTGTTGCTTTAACAATACTATAATAAAGACTGATTTATGTGTACTTTGCTAATCATTATAATGTAGGAACCCTAAACATACTCAATGGTGCAAAAATTGATAAATTGTTTTACTGGTCAACCTCTCACAGCAAATCTTTATCAACCATCAGTTATTAGAAACAATTCTGCTTATCATTGTCTTAGCTTGGTAAAGTAATTGATACTGACTCTGTGCCAGCTTGAGATTCAGATTGGGTTTTAAACTCCTCACGATAAGTCAATTTCATGCAGACTTGTTACTACTTAGATAACAATGATTTCTGAATGAGTTAGACATCATGTAATTAGATCATTCCCACAATTTTTTGTTTGTTTGTTTGTGTTTTACGCCTCAGCAGCACCTTAGTGGGCTATATCGAGGCAGGCGATCGCCGTATGATGATGAGATGAGAAGACTGCGAGTCTGGTACATACCCTATTAATTCAGGGATGCCCAGGGTCTTTCAGTTGCCCCAGCATAGAACACTGGATACAACCCGCCTCCGTTTAAAGTCCCATGGGCTCGGACTAAATTGAGTTCCGGGGTGGGATTCGAACCCACGCCCTCAGAGCCAGTGGTTGTGCAAACAAGCACTCTTAATCATTAGGCCACGGAGGAACTATCATTCCCAAAATGCAGACACAACACTGATTCAGTAAAAGTATAAAAGGCGGAAAGGGCTATCACAAATCAAATCAAATAAGAAAAATAAATAAAATTTACAACTTGAAATATTCATTTATTTGTGATATTAAGAACCTTTTACCAGTCATTCTCAACACTGACTGGCATTCCCATGCTCAACCCTCACATGTAGGCATTCCAAGTGTGGGCAAATTCCTGCTTCATGTAATTTCCTGTTTCCAACTTCTTGTCCAGTACCACAGCACTAAGGTAATGATGGTGTAAAAGTGCTCACTTTCATAAATGACATAACTGATCTAAGAAAAGCACAATAGGAACTTATGGTTCTTTCTCTGTGGTGACAGTGTGGTGTCTTCTTTCTGGACCTAACTTTTTTTAGAAATAGTGTAGATTAATGTGGATTTAATATTTGGTATTCATGTGTGGCAGTGGCACCAATCGCATAGTGGCATGCAATGTGGTCTGCATGTATCTACCCTGTGTGCAGTGGATGTTCTAAGTTCCAACCCTACTCTGGCTACGTCTAGAGGTCATCAGTAACTGACCATTGTAATGATTGGAAGGATTGTCAGTCAGTATGGTGATCAGCACTTGGTGAGCAGATATATTTTGGAATGGATGCCATTTGAATTAAATCATACTATATATTGTTACATTGCAGGTTATATATTGTTATCATGAATGATTGCAGTCTTTACACAATATAGGAACTTTGAGATACTATTTCCTTTTAAGTTCCTTATGTGGTTATTGTCATCTACATGACATACAAAAATTCATATTGCAATTTATCGGCACAGTTCAACACAAGCAAGGTAAGCCGAAAGAAGATTGATATTATTCATATTATTTGGTATTCAGCATTGCAAAATCAAGATCTGCAATGATCTAGGGCACAAGGGTTGACAATGATAATACCTTTAGGGTAAAAAGGCTTCATCACTGAACAAAAAACACTTGCCAGATAAGAAATGTATCTGTAATGGACTGCATTTAGGAAAAAACATGCTAAAAATCAGGGGAAAATTGCGATTTTTTGCATTTTTGCCTTGAAAAATGTCCATTTTGATAAATTTCATCACCAAAATTGTCAAGTTTGTTTTATATAGATGTCATAACCTTGCCTGATGGGTATGCACAGCATTTTGAGTGAAATATTTCATCTGTGACTGTCTTTAGTGACAAAAACTGCATAAAAACGGCAATTTTTGGTGTTTTCGGACCCCTTATTATTCAAAGGGGGTAAACCGGCGTAAGGAGTTGACCGATTTCAAAATTTTTTTTTCCAACTGATTCACTCACCAAAAGGCACAATTCCTCCGACAGGTGCAAAAATCGAAGAACATTGTTGTTTTTTGGTACGCCCTACTCAGCATTTGTTTATTACCTTAGCAACTGATAAATAATTGCATTTTGGCAGTATTGGCATGCCTCAGTCTGCGCAGCTCAGACATTTGATTAGAGATTTACTGTTTGGTGCTCCGTATCACCACTACATCCCTTTTGAAGAGAGATTCACCTCCAGTTAGGCTATCCAACATTTTTAGAACAAGCAACTCAATTCAATTTTTTGTCATCAGACGGTGGTCCTTGAACTTCACGGATATCAAAATGGTTAACCTAAGATCAAACTTGCCATGGAGACCACAAATCAACAAAAGTCTGCAATTTTCAGGAAAAAATCAGATGATTCTGAATTTCCGTCCATGTTTGCTGGGGGAATATTGAGAAATTTGAGTGTGGAAAAGGCCGTACATGTTTCATCATCAAAATATTTGAATTTTAGTTGGTTACAAAGGTTTAGCATTTGTTTACTAACCTGGCAAATGGCATATTTGTGGAAATTAAGCCACAAATTCTCACTGCAATGCCACATTTACACCTCTGGAACCGTAATCCCCTGACAGGACCTCATATTTTTATGGATTGGTAGCCCCTTCTGATGGATTGAGGTGAGGTGAGTGGCAACAATATAAAAGGAACTACAAGTATTTCCAGGTCAGGTTAAGTAGAAAAGAGACAAGCATTGTGATCACTGCATGTCTGCACTTCAGATTGCAAACAAACCAATACTTGATTGCCAGACTCAGTCACAAGAACTAGAACCTGACAGTTACTACATGGTAGAAGCAGCTGAGAGGCCCAACGTATAAGTCTACGTGGTTGACATGTTTAGGGTCAAAGATAGTTGTCTGTATGGTGGTAAAGCATAATTTACAGGTACAGTTCAAGCTCATAGACATGCATGCTACTAATCAGCGGTATAACATATATATGGCACTCTTTGCTTGGCAATATCAATCAGTGTTTACTACCATGACTTGCTGTTTAGCAGGAGCAATGCTGTAGACTGAGTCTATCGAATGGGAATCCAGGATGCCCAGATACTGCCACTCAGGTCCATGCCTCGCAAAACAGAGCAAGATGGACGGCTGATTGGATCTTTTCTTTCTATATTTATTCACTTGGTAGGCTAATAAGAACAGGAGGAGGACATAGAAATGAGGCGAAGGATGATTGAAACTACAGTCCAAATTAGGCTGAACGGAGCAGCACTATGCTTCATGTATGTGTGCATTGACTTCAAATACAGCACCATCAAGCTTGCTCACTCCATTTGCACAACTATTGGCTACTTTACTGCAGTGACATACCTGTGATATGATTAAGTAATTGATTTGAGCAGAAACTCATTACGAAAAACTTGTCTCCGTTCACCTTTTTGCTTCACTTTCTCCTTGTCTGTTCTTTTTTTTTTTGTCTCTTTGTCCACTATCTCTTCCTTCCCTACCCCACCAATGCTTGTCTTTCCATTCCCTCCTGCTCTCTACTCTCCATACCCCCTCCCCCTACATAATGAATTTTTTCACTTTCTGATTTATCACACCCCATTTTTAACATCACAAGTCTTGTGTAAAGTCCATTAAATGAGCACCTCCTTTGCAAAACAAGTTTCGATGATAGAAAATATCATTCAAAAGACACAATGATCCTTTTTTTAATTTAAAGATGATGTTGCATTTAATGCAAAAAAAAGGTATGACAAACTCACGCATGCATATTTTCCAAACAAAGTGTAAAATTTTCATCAGAATAGCAAAAATTTGCATGCTCAACTATTCCCCGGCATTAGCAGGTAGTTTTATGAAACGTATGTGCCCACATATTTGACACGGCTTTTGTACTGAAATATTCTTATCCTATCAATTAGGGAGAGTAAGGAGAAAACACTTCACTTTATTTCGATTTTATGAAACAAACAACAATGTTAGCTGAATAATCTAACATTACTTGACCTGTATAATACTGTTTTACTACAATCCAATTGAATAATAATAGGTTTTTGAGTAGAAGAATATCCATGGTCTTCTGTCATAAACTTCAACATGGTACAGGAATAAAATAACAAATTGACAAACCAAAGTGTTATGAATAGCTAATACACTGTATATTAAATGTATATTTGAGGCTCCAAGCCTGACATCCAATCCATTCAACCTATTTGATAATTCTGTGAGTTTATTCGTAAAATGAATGTGAAACTAACTGATTATAACTAAGTTACCAAAGTTCATAAAGCCAATGGTGCACTTCTGCTTTGTTTTAAATACCACACCGTGAAAGGCAAGCACGCAGGCAGACATCTATGTATTTATAACCATGCATTTCATGAAGAATAAAATTTTCAATTTTATCAAACAACTATTATATAATTTGTTTTGTGTCAATAATCAAGTAATTATGGTATTTCCGTGGTAAAGATTAAGGTAAGGGACTTTTCCCAATAAAGATAGCATTCTGCCTAATTTTAGGATGTCATCTAAAACACACAAAAATATTGTTTTGAAGTTTGCTCATGTGAATTTGTAACTTGCACCCCAGTTAGATGGAATATCAACCAAACAAAGGAATGTGACAAACCAGAAATTGAAAAATTTGAATATCTCAAAAAGTTTCCAACAGATTTTTTTTGTTTTTTTACATCTGCTTGTTCGTCTCATCTTCAGCTACGTAATGGTGCCTATTGTTACGCTGGGGCATTTTTTAACCCCAAAGTTGGTTCGGGCTGCAGACTAACAAAATCCAAGCTGAACTGGGTCTCAAGGCGGGGACAACAAGGAGGGCTTTGGCTAGTGAACTTTTTTGAGAATTTGAAGAATGATGTGTGGAGGGAGGAAGCAGATAAGAGAAGAATCAGGCTGTGTGAGATCAGGAAGTTGTACAGGGAGAGGCAGAGGGGGAAAGATGATCTGTGATTGTTACTTTACATTTGAAATTTATGCCTTTGGTAAAATAATTGGGATAGAACAAAGAGACAGCCATGAGGCAAAGGATGATTGACCATACAAGATAGGTCTGCGTGACCCAGCGGCCAGGAAGAGGTGTAAATCTTAGCCTTCTCCCTCCTACTAACTCAGAGTGTCCTCCAAATGTCATTGTCTGCACCCCCCCCATCACCCTTTCTTCAGTCTCCACTGTCTCTGTCCTTCTTTCTAGCCTTAAAGTAGCCCCTCTGTTCCTATCACCTATTCCACTTCCATTCCTGATGGCCCAATACAAATGTTTTCTTAGCTGTCTTTCCTTATGCTTCCTTTCCCTTGTCCCTTTTTTCCCCTCCAATCCATACCGATGCTAGGCCTGTACTTCCAATCTGTCTTCCCATATAGGGCTTGGGCCTAGTTCAGTGTTACATGTAATCTTCTTATCTTCTTACTAATATTAAAATAACAGTGTCCGGGATTTATCTCAGTTCCTACTTAATGCCTGGCCTTCTAACTTTCCCCATGTCTTCCTCATGCTCATAGGGAGCCACTGCCACATTTTCATCCAAATTGCTTTCCTCTAAATGTCCTAATTAATGATAATTAGTTTTAAGCTGTTTTGTATACAATACACAAGAGGGCAGAAGCTGCAAGATCTCTACCATCTTCCTTTGACCCAAGGTTATAATAACACTTCATTCTGACAGATGACAATCCCATAGGGAAAAAAAAAACAACAACTCCTTCTCTTGAAACTATTTACACGGGCACTTATTGCTAGTAAT
Source organism: Platynereis dumerilii (assembly GCA_026936325.1). Classification (NCBI taxonomy): domain Eukaryota; kingdom Metazoa; phylum Annelida; class Polychaeta; order Phyllodocida; family Nereididae; genus Platynereis; species Platynereis dumerilii. The sequence continues at coordinate 13,449,436 of JAPTHN010000002.1, read as the reverse complement.
AATAATAATAGTCAGGTTGCAGTCCATTTATTGAGTCTCCACTATTTATGTTTACTAGCATGATAGTACTGTTGCTGTCAAGCACTTGCCATTACCCTCATTATACTGATGGACATTGGACACTCTCTTTAGAAACCATGCAGAATCTGAGGCCTGTAGTATAGGACAACAACTTGCAGCCAGCAGTGACTGCTCACATCATTCATGTTGTGTACATCTCCCAAATTTGAATTCCATTGAATCAAAGAAGATGCGAAAAACAGTTACTGTACAGGCAAACACTTTTAGGCAGCACAGTTCATAGGTAGTTGCAGCTTGAATGATGTGAGACTAAACATTCACTTGTAAGAGTATTATGACTATATGAAATGTAAACTGATAGATAGATACATGTAGATAGATATAGTGCCCTAAGTGCAGCCCTCTAAGTCCACGAGGGCTGCTTGATCAGATGGGTGAGGGAGTGTAGGAGTCCTCAACATCTTACACATTTACCCAGTGTGAGGGATCTTTTGATAACCCAGCACAGACATGCACTGATTCAAGGGGCCAACTATTTAGCATTTCATCCACACGACATCCAGTGGGGATTTTGCTCATCAAGGTCCACTAAAAATGTTTGATAGCCCAATTGGAGGTGAATCTCTCTTCAAAAGGGATGTAGTGGTGATACGGAGCACCAAACAGTAAATCTCTAATCAAATGTGACAAGAAATATGTCTGAGCTGCGCAGACTGAGGCAAGCCAATACCACCAAAATGTAACTATATATCAGTTGCTAAGGTAATAAACAAATGCTGAGCCTTGGTAACCATGTGAAATTCAAATGTTTTAATAATAAATTTTCCATACAATATTTCTTCATGCAGAATGAGACACAAACTCAGAATCATGAGGTTATTTTCTCAAAATGGCGTATTTTTACCGATTTGATTGTTTCCATGGCAACCAATTTGATCATCAGTTAATAATTTTAAAATTTTTTAAGTACCCCTCACACATAGACAACCCTCTGATGACAAAAAGTTTGAATTGAATTACTTGTTCTTCTATACTGCGGAAATTGTGAGCTTACTGGTGGATTCGAATTTGTTTACTTGGGTTACTTTGGTAACACTTAGTGTCAAGGGTATTAGACCGACAGAGAAAAGAAAGACATCACCAGAAAGCTGAGAAAAAGGGCGTTCAGGTGCATGCAATTGAAATCCTAAAAATATGTAAATTTCTTTAGTTTAAGAGAAGTTATTGTTGACTTTCAGAAAAAAATTAATTGTTTTTAAGAATTCCCGGTTGTCATGGCAACCATATAAACATTGGGTGTCAATGATTTTCTCAGTCTGCTCACCCATTCTCTGATTTACCATAATGTGAAGTCAGATTGCATTTATCACTAATTGTCTCTGTTTTATGCAGTATTTAGTAAAACAATTCTTGAAATCATTTTTTCTAAATCCGTTGCCATGGTAACCGCCACTGCCAAGTTCGCACACAAAATCAGCCTTTCTTACTATCATTTCCTAAAACTAGAGAATTTTCCGCACATTTTGGTATGTGAAACTTGCTGTTGTACTTCCGTGCGGGGTTCATCCTGGAAATCGGTCTCCAGCTGCTCTACTAATTTGCATGAACAGAACAAACTGTCTTTTCAAATTTCTAATTCTTTTGAAAGTTTATTACTCAAAGGCCTCAATTGTTTGCAAAATGCTGTCACCCTTTATTATTCTGAGCACCATTCCCTTACTGACATTGCAACTTTCACAGCCACACAACCCAGCCTCGGTGGCTCAAATACCCACTTGCAACGGGTTTCTAGTGTTATATAATGACTAAATTATTTTCCCAGTATTCCCAGTAACCCAGTTAAAGGATATGTTATAGGAGTTAACCACTTTAGGATAACCTGTGTTAAGCATTAATACAATCTAGCACAGGAGATGGTTTTGAAAGTATATTTTGATTGTTGAAATATTTTCATCTGCTCAATGATATATGCGTTGTGCATGATTGCCATCGGCTGTGCCCGACATAGTTGATAACTCTGGGGCTCCTCATCAGTGGCAATTACTTTGCCTTCGAGGAGTTCCACTGCTCTCGTTAGTTTTCTTTTTTTAAATATTCAAAATTTATTGTACAGCAGTTACCGAGCATAAATAAAACTTGTCTGAGTCTGTCAGAGTCTGTCGGAGTCTGAGTCTAAATATTTGCAACAAGCATCACGCATTAGTGATGAGGGTTGGCTCTCAAGAAGCCTTAGAGAAATGTCTTATGGAAGTGGTTTGAAAAGTGGTGCCCCTCAGTTGATGCATTGAAGTGGCCTGTTGTAGCTCTGGAGTTGTGTATGGCACAGATCAACAATGACATGTGCTTTGGCTAGGGGGAGTATTGCATCAGGAGAAAGGAGGTGTCTGTCACGTGCTTGTCTTCTCACTTACTGGGAGTTGTTGCAGAAACTTTTTGGGTCCTTGGAATTCATTCCAAGACCATTGTCGTCAGCTTCATTTCCTGTGAACAGGCAAAGTTGGTGTACTCACTAAAACATTTCACAGACAAAATGACAACCCCAACAGATGTGTCCTTGTGATCAAGATGGTGCTTATGCACCCCTGGCTACAATATTGTGTTTATCAGTGCTCAAATTTTCTTCTATTAACATATTTCTTCTGAGCTGTCAGCACTTCACACAAAAACTGGTTTCTGTATACACACCAAAAGTTGGACTGTGCTGCCCTCTTGTGCATAGTCACAATATACTGCTTTCTTATACCTAACTTGATAGATTGTTGGTAGAATATTGAAGAGGCCCAACTTGTTGAAATAGACCAAGGACCCGACGCATGCATTGCATGCTATTTTTTTAATTGTAACAATTGTTGCCATCTCTGGTGATGCATGTCTAAGTGCACACAAATGCAATACACCCATGAAGGATGTCTTGGTTCGTTTGAACAAGTCCCGAGAGGAATTTTTGCAAAGGAAAACGAGTGACTCATTCAAAGGGTTATGTACTATAAAAAATATGTACTTGTGTGCACTGCAGGACTTAAAACTGTTATTATGTGAATATAATTAGTCCCGGTACATCTGAAAAATTATGTATAATCTGATTTTTGCTTTGAACCATAGCTAAAAATGGTAAATTTACTTTCCTGAAGAATATGGAATAACTTTCATTGATGTTCCCCCGTGGCCTAATGGTCAAGACTGCTTGTCCACTGGCTTTGAGGGAGTGGGTTCAAATCTCACCCCGAAAGACCCTGGGCATCCCTGAATTAATAGGGTATGTTCCAGACTCCCAGTCTTCTCATCTCATCATCGTATGGCGGTCACCAAAATATATAAGTGTAGCTCCTTCCACAAAGATGGCGGTTGAGCTGCCCCGGCTGATCCGTGGTACACCAGCACGACTCAGTCAGTCAGTCATGTACTTAGTGATGCCTTGTTATTATGATTATTAATTTTTAAATTTCTTTTTTATTTTATGGTGGCATTGATAGCAGTGATTTTTTTATCTCGGAGAGGTCATCCGTGCCATAATTAAATGAAATACTTTGTAATTGAACTTGTTATGATTTTTGACAAAATAAATCTGTCTGATCGAGTCTTAGTCTGACATTGATATTGGTTGAAGTACTTCGAATTAGTGTAATATGCAGTTATTGTCATTAATCACGAGCTTCACGCTGCAGTCGTGAGTTGATGTTAATTGGCTGAAAGGACTCATTAGGAAGAGTAAGGCTGGGAATGATTGATGGAGGGAAGGTTGTGGTTGTGAGGTAGAGTGCAGTCTGTGCAGGTCAGGTGGGTCTCTTGACAGTATTGTGTCTTGTACGACATTATTAGGTGCCTGAGATGCTTGATCTTCTGCTAAAGCTTCGCAGATGGACAGAGAACTTAATGAGGGGTCTATGCACAATGGGTTAATGGGAGTATAGTCCAGGAACGAGGGTGCATTGCAAAAATTGATAGTTTTTTAAATTGCATATGGCTTTTATGAGGCCACTATTCAAAGGAATTTTTGAGTATCAGTTAAATTCAATTTCCCCATATGTCATAATTACATTGAGGATGGCTCCAATTGTGCATTTATATGCTATATGGATGGCTCCAATTGTGCATTTATATGCAATATGAAGCTCTATGATTGACACAAATGTATATTAGGGCTTATACCTTGTATAGCAGATAAAGGGACATGTTGTGGACAGCAAAGTGCCACAAGAAAAGAAAGTCTGGTTGAGGGAGTTTCAGCTCCTCCTCTAGCTTGCGGACTGTTGTCGAACTGATTGCCATGGACCAGTCATTTTTTTTTAGTAACTTAGAAACAAGCACAAGCGTCTTTCTTCTGTCATTTTACAGGTATCAACAGACAAGGTCATATCAAACCTAATTACAAAGGAAGAATACAAAAGAGTTTCAATGGTACATATTCAGGTAAAATATCTCCATCAGTGTAGAAGAAGTATTGATTTCAGGATAAGTGTTCAGTATAGATACCACTCATTTCTAAGAGGCAGTTCAATTTATTTGCTTGTGAAAATCGGATTCAAAGTAAACTAACTTGAAATGGGTTACAAGGACATATAAATACAATCTCAAGTGACAAACAACATTGAAAATGATTGAGGACATTAAAATCTGTAATGCATGCTCTGGCTTTGTAATTGAAGATATAAAATCAGCAGTTGCTTGGAAGTTGGCAAGCTTTTCATAGAAATTTTAAAAATACAGTTAGATAATTGTGGCAGTTGCCAGCTTTGAAAAAACAATCCTATTCTCAGAGTATATCCGAATTCAGAGCAACAATAGCGAGTAATCACATATTGATGGAGAAGCTGCAGCAAATATGCTGTGGTGTGTGATGGTGTCCTTTCCCACAAGCGACAGGCCCTAAAAGAAGGCCAATCCTCAAGAAGGCTTGCAGAAAGACCAACAAAAAGGCCATAGCCGAGACCAACAAGGAATGGAGAGAAGGCAAAGGGGGCGTAGGACCAAGAGTGCACGACCTCCATGTGCTGACAGATTGCCTAACTCAATACCCAGAGTGGCACGGACAAAAGCATTCAGCACCCTCAGAAATATTTGGGACCAGGTCAACAAGAGAACATGTTTTTGACACCCAAAAATAATACTGCTTATATTTTGGGCCATTCTCATCCTATGCATATTCTTATGTGTGGTTTGAATGTGAAACAGACAAAGGGCATCTTGCACCTACATTTTCTCTGCTTGATGTTTTCAGCTTGATGTACTTCATTTATACCATGATCGCTGATAAATCCTTCAATAATTACCATGATATATATCGCCATTTATCACCTGGTTGGCTGTGAATATCACTGTTTGCAGTCAAAATATCAGGGCCTATGATATTGTAAAAAATACCACCCTTCAAGGGCGATATTTTTTAGCAATGGTTATGAAATTACCAGCATTTCGGCTGCCTGATGACGTCACAAACCAAACAATGGTCAAAACAATAGGATTGTGACGTCATATTCATTGTTGCTCCGTGGTGACGTCACACATTTGTAATGGCAGAAAATAGTCTCTCTTTATAACTCAAAATATGAGTTAAACCAGGTGATAAAAACAAAACAACCACGCGTCAGGGCACTTCAACTCGCTGTTGTGTGAATTAATATCACACTCGCCCTTCGGGCTCGAGTGATATTAATTCGCACCACAGCTAGTGATATTGTTACTCAGGGACCCTGACTTGGGTTGTTTTGTTATAATATCACGAATATTTATTGGTCAAATGGCAAGTGCTGGTGTCACAATGCACAAACACTGAATCAGTCAATCAGAAACCAGCATTTGAATCATGACGTCATGACAGATGCCATTGAGCCTCACTCTCATGAATTCCACGAAAATGGCTACCAGAGACAAAAATGAAAAATGTTATTTTAAGCTCTGAAATGTGATTGTGTGTTTTTGTTAATATGTTAACTTTCCAATTTCCACGTGGAAATTATACAATGTTGGCTCAAATTTTTGAAGGCTGTGTTTCGGTGAGGCACTTTGAAACATCACTTTGAATTTCAACAGAATAGCCGATCAGGTACACTTCACCAAACTGCATGCTGGGTACTTAATTACAGATGGAGCCCCTTATATGGCCCATCATTTTGAAGCCCTCTGTTTCTTCTTCCAATTCAAATAATTCTCTATTAACAATACTAATTTTTCCCCAATGCCAGCCTCTTTCGTCTGCACTGTGACCATGTAGTTTTTTGCATCGTGATTCCGTAACAAAAAAACTCTAAAAGTTCTCAAATCACAATTTCTTTAACTACATATAACATGAAATTGAATAGTTTCCTTAAAATGGCTATGTTAAGTAATTATTTGTAAAATAAAGGTTTGTGGCATCATTTTTCTTGTAATGGTAGTGGGTCCTTTTTGTTACGGAATCACATGTTACGGAATCACAACACCTTTTCCTTTGACTTCTAAGAGCCATTTTCCACCTTTTTTCCAACTGGATGCTGAAAAATGATGTAGTTACTCAGAAAATAAAATTTTATGAGTAATATTAACTGCTATTTAGTAAAACTGGTCAATTGATTTTACAGAATGAGTCCCTTGGAGCCATCAAACAAAGATCACGTCAGAACAAGAAATCTCGCCTAAGAAGTGATCTGACTGCTGATGAGGAATGAACTCTTACTCCAAAGTGAAAAGGCAAGAAAAAACAGAAAGGCATGTCAATGGTCACAGCAGAAAAGCTACAACATAATAGTGATATTTGATAGCCACAAGTAAGCGGAAAGCGACGACAAGTAGTTTTGAGTGTAAGCAGTCTAATTTAAGCAGTTTTGCAAATATTAGATTGCTCTCTATTAAAGGAATAAAATGGCCCTAAAATTGCAATAACACAAATGACACTTGTGCTTATAAATGGACCCTTTTGCAAGCAACCAGCCTCACAGATGACATATATCTGCCTTCTTGGCAAATCTCAGGCTTAACCCTCAAGTTGCCTCCACATCCTAAATATTCAAGGATTGTTTCCTGTCCTTTAAAAATTGAGTAAGCAGTTTTGTGTGAGGTACACATTGGCTTCAAACCAAGAACTTCAGCCATTTACTGACAAAAGCAACCTTTATCCATGAGGCATGCCTTTTCTGCTTTACTTTTGACCTTCCCAAGGGTTTATTGTTGCTGAAGGCTCCAGATCTATTACTGACAGTGTCACTGAATTTTTCGAAGGTTCCATTGTTTTCACAATAATTTTCTGCAGCTTTCCTCTTGACTCTCCGCTTGCTTGTGGCTATCTAATATCTCTATTGTGTTCTAGCTTTTTGCCTGTGGCCATTGAGATGCCTTTCTTTTATTGCCTTTTCACTTTGGAGTTCATTGCTCATCAGCAGTCAGATCACTTCTTAGGCGAGATTTCTTGTTCTGACGTAATCGTTGTTTGATGGCTCCAAGTGACTCATTCTGTACATTAAATTGACCAGATTGACTAAATAGCAGTTATATATAAGTGCTCATGGAATTTTATTTCCTGAGTTACTACATAATTTTTCAGCATCCAGTTGGAAAAAAGGTGGAAAATGGCTCTTGGAAGTCAAAGGAAAAGGTGGTGTGATTCCGTAACATGTGATTCCGTAACAAAAAGGGCTCACTACCATGACAAGAAAAATGATGTTACAATCCTTTATTTTGCAAATAATTACTAAATATAACCATATTATGGAAAATATAAAGTTATATGCTGTCGATGGTTAAAGAAATTGTGATTTGAGAACTTTTTAAGAGTTTTTTTGTTACGGAATCACGATGCCAAAAACCGCGTGGCGACATTGCAGTAAAAAAGGCTGCAATTGGGTGGAAAAAATTATATTTTTATTATAAAAACTAGTTCAGTTGAAAGATTTAACAAAGAGCAAAAAATTATGTACCATACAATGGGTTTCATCTTAAATTAAATGCCTGCCTTAGCAATTTTGTAGGGTGCAGGTGATCTGCTAACTGGCTGAAATCTGCTATTATGTCATAAGCTGTCACACTGGAAATGTTATTGTGAAGGCCACAGAAATCTATAAAATGTACTTGTACTGCCTAAACACTTGGGGGCCAACAGGAAATAATGGAAATTGAGACTTAATGCCTTGAGAAATACACACAAACATAGTTGCGCTGTTAGAAGCACACTCATTTTTTTTTAGAAATTTGTCGCTGGCTAAATTTTTCATACAATCCATGAAACATTGATTTAATTGCACATATTGTCTCTATAACAGTCCTACTACTGATTTAATTTCTGAAACAGTCTTAGAAGTGATTCATTTTTGTGTATCATCCCAATACATATCTCTTGACGGTTTACAAAAAGCCACTGGTGATTCCGTAACGCTCACATGTGATTCCGTAACTTACCGATATGGAGCCTCAAGAGGGATAAGAGCTTATGATTACCAAAAGTACATATATTTTCCAAATGTTAACTTGGGGTACTACCATGCAATGTTTTAAGCAATATTCCTGGGGTCTTGAGGGAGCTGAAATCTGGTGATGAAATTGTACTCTCAAAATTGACTTCCAAATCAATGTGATTCCGTAACGGAGTTTTAAACCCACTGCTTTCAGAGAGAGTTGAATAATGTTGAAAGAAATTTATTTCAGAGTGATCATTAAAGTATTGGCCTTCACTGACACACTTTAGACATAATTTTCTCCCAGAACTATTGTCAGCACAAAGGCTTTTTGGAAAAAAATCATAGTGACTTCTGTGATTCCGTAACATGGAATTCATGCTCTGGAGTTTACAAGAGCTGTTGTAGCTTTAACATAATTTAAGTTGCTGACACTAGAATATTGATTTAAAAAGTAGGTTATTAATTTTGTTAAATAAAGATAAATTTTATGACAATTTAGAGACACTTTTAGTAAATCGGTCTTCATCTCCAAACAAATGATAACAAAATAATCCTGTGAAACCGCGAATAATGGTATAAATCAGTTATACCAAAGGCATATTTGTGGAATATCGGATATATATAGCCTCGTTGGTAAATATAATATATATTTACCGCCTCGGCTGTATATATCTCCGTATACCACATATGCCCATGGAATAACTACTATGTATACTGGGCTACTGGTAGGCTGCTGATGATGAATATGCACTTAATCATACCAAATATTGTGTTAATAATCATATGCGCCATTTTTGGCACAACAACAATTGATGATAGGGTGGTTAATGATATATTTGGCACTTTTATTATTGCTGATATCTGTTGTGCCAAAGAATTCAGGTGTTTGGCAACGTTCAGTGAAAATATGATCAGAGAACCAACTGTACATGAGGCATATTTCAGAAGATGTGGAAAATGCTGTATCAGCAAGTTGAGAACTTCTCCCTGAATGAATCCATTTGCTTCACTTGGAAGGCAGCACCTACAGCTACAGGTACAACCAAATCGCATGCTTAAGAAATGTAAGCATTCCTTTGCAAAGACATGAACACAGCTGCAATGCCAGCCCAGAAATACAGACAGAAAACTTAGTTGCTAGTAAATCTATTGAATAATAGTCCTTGGTTTTGTGGGAGTCCTGTTTTCAAATCCATGTCAGGAAATACTTCATGTTGCATTTGAGAGACAATGACAAGTCATATAATCGAACCATAGGTTAGCATTGAAAATCAGGTGTTCCACGTGAGGTCACAGGTTGTTCAGCCAATCATGGCTCACTCTGCATAGTATGTCATATCAAATCTGTGAGGTAGTATACAGGCATATGACTTCAAGCCATGTGTGTAGAAATGAAACACTGAAAGGTGTGGCCAGCAGGGGCGTATCTACAATGTAGAAATGGCCTGGGGGAAATAAAATTTGGTGAAAATGCAGTGATCTGCATTTCCTGTCTCTTCCATGATAAATTTGGGCATGAGGGGTAAGGGGCTTGCCCCTCAATCCTGAACCAAAGGCCTACAAAAATAATAATCATAATTGCAAAACTATATAATATGCAAGGGTGAATCCATCCAACAAAAAATGTGCAACTGTTTTCCCCCTTCTTGGGACACCCTAGCTGTGCCACTGGCAGAAAACTGTAAACAACATTCAGATTAGACAGTTTATGAGTATCATGAGTAACAGTTATTTATTGAATTTCACAGTTTGTAATCTTCTTCTTTTACTCAGTTATGCTTGATAAAACATTCTCACTATGTCACATACCATATATGGCTATTCTCCACACTACATCATATGCCAACACTGCATCACACTCCTCACCACAGCCAATCACTATGTCCCAACAGTGTGAGGTCACATACCAACTTTGCAAGATTTTTTCAAATTCTACATACTTTTTGGAAGGATAATAAGTGACACTGTAGGGCCTAGAGTGTACTCTCACTGTACATGTATGCTATCAAAGCCAATACATGTACAGGACTCAACATTGCATATATTTGAGTTTGGCAAATTTAACTGTGGCTAAAATATCTATTTGATATTTAGCCACAGAGTTGTATATAACTACATGTCAAATGTGTCCTTTCAGGACAAATATGAAATTTAGGTAAATTACCAAAAAAACTCTTTCTATTATCAAACAAGGAATGCTGTTTCCCATACATCAAACATTAAAGTAATGGGCTCATTCACTATCCTGGAAGCCAAAGGTGTGAATTGTAATCGGAAAATGACCACTAATTGCCATCGTGAGACATAAAAGCACAAGCTTTCTCTGACCTCTTAATTGCAATTATGAAAGTTAATTGATTCTTTGTTCTTATTGGACCTCAATTGTCACAGAAACAAGGGCTTTAATTGGCTTCAAGCCGGCTTCTCCTCTTGGCTGACTTGAAGCAATGTCAGCAGCTGGACGGACACAATGACACATCTCAGCTGACAGGAAAATCAACTCGCGGCGGCGCAAAATGTCGGCGGTTCCGGGCTCTAGCCTGTTCCATGGTGTATATTTTTATATTTCTTAATATTTATATCCTGTGCAAAGAGCTTCCTTGTTCTTTAAGATTCCCACCTTGTTCCTCTGAGCCTGCTAATCGTCCTTCTCCAAAACAATGATAGATGAGTGATTATGGCAAAATTATTTTAGTTAAGCTTAGATTTTATTTGATAAAAAAAGATCGGGGATGCATTTATAACCGAATACGCCTAAGCATTGCTCAGCAATCATCATGCATGGCAGTTCCAGAAAATTGTTTAAAAAATCCTACATCGAAATTCTGATAAGATACTTAGTGGTGAATGATATTCTATAGAGGGCCCAGCTCTACCTGAGAATATTGCTGCAACGAAATCTAAAGAAATGGAATAACACACACATAAATATAACAACAAATCTTTTCTAAGACATTTTAATAATGTATCTGATAAAAATCTGATGCATCCTCATTTAAGGATACATTTCCCTAATACATGAAGTAAATTATATTAATTGTTTAAAAACAAAAAAATTATCCTTTTCTGTGAAGCAATTTACTTTTAAATTTGAATCAATTATTACATTCTGTTTATGTCCTTTCATTGTAAATGTGTATAATGTTGCTCAAAATAATCTTCATTGTCACAACTAAGTGATATTAAATTGCAACAAAATCTGTATTTTTATGAAAACTAATAAAAAGGCAAGGAATAAAGAGTGCATGCCTGAAATAGACCAGCATATTTTCAGATTAGCTCAGCTCAACGGGATATCATTGAATATTGATTCCCAAATCGATATCCTGTATATGCATATTGTTTCTTGACAGCCTGTCTGCCCCCTGGCAAAGCCAAGCATGGTCAATCAATAGATCAAAAGCAGAAAGTGCAGCCCTCTGTGGTCTGTCTTTTGTGAGCTTAAATAGTTCTCCAACCATCAAAGCCAAATATTGAATAATCAAGGCGAACGAACATCAATTTTAGCAAGTTGATCATTTACATGAAGAAAAAAAGCTCCTGATTTGTCCTTTTCATGAAGGATGTGATCAGGCATCATTGATTAAACATAAAGTAAATTTTTGCATCCGATAACGATCAAATATACACCCTCCATCACCTAAATGAAGACAAACAAGGTGTATAATCTCTGAAAGTCATGCAACAGGGTTCAAAGAACTCCTGAAAAATGTCCACAAGGCAGTCCGTTGTTGATTGAGGGCCAAGGAAAAAACAACTCAGACAAACACCAAGCACTGGTAAGAATCACAGACATGATAAACAAAAACAGCACTTTTTCGTTATCGACGAAATTTCATTTTTTTAGTTAGGTACATGTATACTTATATAGGTACTTGCATCAAAATATGTCCCAGATTCAACACATGTGACGAAAAAAACATATTATATTCTTAGACAAATATAACAAGTTCATTGCAGTGACCTCTATACATATAGAGATCAATGGTTCTTTGCAAGGAGGGTCAGAATTGAATTGGGTGGGTATAGTATCTGATTGGCCGGTGCTTCAGTTGGATCCCGCTGAAGCCTGTGTAGTGTGTATCAGTATATCAGGCTGTTCAATTTGGTTTTATTGATCTCACACTTACTCGCCTGTATAACTTAAGTGGAATAATTAATGAGGATAGAGGAACATAGGTTTTTCTGAATCTTCCTGACTGATTTCTAGTCGAGGTGTAGCATACAACCATCAATATTAGCTATACACTAAGTATATAATGCAGTCTTGAACTTGTGCATCACGTGTCACTTATTCATAGATTGTTCACTGAGTGTCTGTCTTGACAGAATACATCATTTTGATTTATGTGTGGGCAATTTTCAATTTTCATCCCACATCAGAAGCAGCTTGCAGCTCAAGTATTTGATAAAAATGGTGTATCTCCATGAAACGTTCAATTTGATATAAGCCTCAACATCAACAGTCCAAAGAAGGAAATAAGGTCAAGTGGGTCGAGCTTCTCATCAATGATTTAATTTCGTATCTAACAAAATATAAGATATTCATCTTCAATTGAGTCTTAAAACTTCAATTTTTCCATTTGTATTCCCTTTGCAACTGTACCTATAAATTTATGGAATAATGGAATAGTTGATTATTAGCCTAGACAAGCTACATTGAATCATTACCACATAATTCATTTAGTTTAAACACATTCAACAACCAAAAATTAAAGTTACACAAGCTGGACAACTTTGACAAACTTTGAAGATTAGGCCTACTGTTTCGAAATGTCTTTTTTGGTACACTGTATCAGGGAAATACATTTCTTAAAATCAATTTGTTATTTTTGTTGTCACTTTCTGTAAATTCAAATTAAAAAGGAAACGGCTGGAACAGGAGGAAGGTCGATCACTCTTACTCTTAAGCGGAAAAAAATTCAAATGAGCATGAAGGAAAAAATGGCTTCTTGAGACAACAGCTTGTAGACCAGAAGTTATTGCTAGGTTTGCTTTAGTAAACACCCGTAGGTGGTACATCTTGGGCGGAACATATGCGCTTGCACTTTTAAAAAACGCCAGACTATACTGGGATTACGTACAATATTACAATAGATGTATGACGATGAACTATCATGTGGAAGCGTTTTGCATCACCAACCATATAAAATTAACAACCAGGCATTTGCCACAAACAAGCCAGCCTAGAAGGAGATACGTGTTGCATGTTTCTTACTGTTGTCATTACAGTACTTCACTAATGCTATTAGCGAACTATTTTAACTAAGCTTATTCAAGCACATGAGGGCATATAGGTTTTCCTTGAATTTATTTGCGTGGTCTTGTCCTTGCAACAAAAGTTTCACACAAAGGTGCCTTTTTCTCAAGAGAGAATACAGGTAAAATGCACAAGGACGCATTATAACAAAAGAAGAAAAGATGCAACACATGAAGAAAATGAGTACATACATGTATATAGGGTAAATTTAGAAAAATACAAATATCCTTTCTACCTTACCTAGGAATCCCCACATTTATCCCTGTGAAGATCAAGGGGGGGGAGGCTCAGCTCAGCGGTGATGCGCTGGGCTGCCAATTGCTGGGTCCCAGGTTGGAATGAAGCTCTCGCAGGGTTACACGGGTCCTGGGGTCCTGGTCCGGTGGCTGATGGCAGTTTCAATCGTCCTTTACCTCATTGCTGCATCCCCCTCCTGTCCTAATTAGCCTACCTAGTGCATTAAATGCAGAACATAAATCCCCAATCTTTCCACTATTAATGTGAAGGTAAAATAGAAAATTTACATGAAGGAACAGTCCATCTACCTACCCAGTCTAACTTGCTTTTAAGACAAGATACATGATGTGGATGATCATGAGTATTATTGATAATATCAGACATGTTTAGGAAGAAAATCAGGTGGGTGGGGTGTCAGTGAATGACATTATCATGGATGGCAAGTTAATAAGCTGCATCGTTGCAGTCACTCCGAATGAGTTGTGGTATTTTTCAATATTTTTGACATGGGCTCAGATGGGTGGTGAACTTTGACCTTTGGTGACCTTTGGTTTACCCTCGGGGTCATGAAGGGTGGCTGAGGGCACATGAGCCTCAATGGAGCCAAAACAGAGGCTAGCAAGATACACAGCAGAGGAGGTAGATTAATGTGTTTCTCTTGGCAACCACAATTTTCCCTCAGCCCTCTACCCTGCCCCCTTGTCTCCCGTGTCAGTGCAGTGGCACTCATTGATTACAAAGGCTATGGAAGTCCATGGATAATCTTGCAGTGGAACCCCATCATAAGGACTTAAGGAGATTTAAGAGCTCAGTAAAATCATGCACAAGACTCCAGGAAGTAACTGCTGGTAATAGATAGCTGTCCTTCTGAGATCAGTGTCCATTTTCTATCAACTTCACACACAAATACATCAGTTAGCTACTGAGTGGGGTGTAGTGCTTTTGCTCGTGGTCTTGTCCTATTCAGCCTGTCACAATGTATAAACACAGGACAGGAAGCCCCAATCGTTCACCCATCCCTGCTTAGTTACACATTCCCTCTAAAATGTTCACATCCACCATCTATCTATCTATCTTTATAGCCATCCATCTCTGGCAGGGCTTTTATATATAAATCTTCCCAGATGATGCAGGACTACCAACCACAGAGATTTCTTCAAGCCAAGTTTTTACTGTACGGGAGCTTGAGAGCTATGGATTGTCAAGTGTTGGGGTGTGTGACCACAACCAGCAAATTTCAAAAGACACAGAGGTTTGTGATGTCTCTTGTAGCATGATTAGGGTCTGAGGTCACTTTGATGGGGAAAAAGTCCTCCCTGCTGAGTGGCATGTCCAGTTTGGCTGACCAATCACTCTGTCTGCTGCCTTTGGTCACGGACAAAGAAGTGACATTGAAAGAGGCAGGAAAAAAATGCATTTTTTACTTGAAAACAGGAGCTTATGTGTGTATATATCGGTTATATATCCTGTGATCCTTTTCCACAGCACTGAAATGTAATATTCTGTTCATATGTGACATTGAAATGATATTTATGAAATGTTTTACTTTGCTTGCATTCATTTTTGTCTCACTTTATGTTTTTGCTGAATAGGTCTCCCATGTGAAATAATGCCTTCAGTGACAGAATGAAGCAAAAATCACTTTACATGTATAGTGAAATAAAGAAATACACAGGAAATGACATAACATCAAACGATTCATAATGTCAAAGCCACTAATAGAGGCACTGATTCAGTCTTTGGAGAACCAAGTTTTTTTTGGTATAGAGTTAATAATTTCTCCTATTATTTTGGCGAAACTAAGTATAGAAGCAACAATGTACACATTCTGTTGTGTGGCTGTTATATACATTGTTGCTCATGAATATGGAATACAGGAAACTGAAGAACATGAAAACACCAGATGAGTTGTTGATATCATGATCACACCGTTGATACATGTATATACCAACATGATCAATACCATCACACCATTACAATTTTGCAAGTTAAATCACACTTATAACAAAAGTTTTACTGATGTCCTAAATTGAAATGTTACAAATAATGCGGATAATGAGAAGCTGAACGGCAGCTAATAAATAATGCGAAAATTGTTACAATATTGTTTTTCTGAAGGGTCACAATTGTATTTTTGATTGTGTTGATATGTGAAAGTTATAGGTACATCTATTTGCCAATCTATCTCTGCTTTTCAGCTTTGATATTTGTACATTTGTCCTCCATATGCTCTTTAAGCCAGACAGATCTGAATAACGAGGATGCGATTTGGTACACATCATATAATAAACTTAGTGGTGTGCATCTGTGATATGTGTGTCAATTCATATCATTGGTATTGGTGGTCCAGAGATAAAAGGCTGTCTGCATTTAAACGTATGCGGTATGTTGGTGGTGGGTATTAGTATACATAGAAAATTAAGTTTGAAAGATGTGGCTGTTCACACTTGGTGAATATTTCATAGAAATAAACACAAAATTATAATTATGTAATTGCCAAGTGATACTTTTCTCTCTTGCCACTGCAATCATCTTAAAATTTTCTTAAACCAACAGATAATGTACAGATTAATGGTGTTTACAGTACAGACACTATCTGTATATCCATGTATCTGTATAGGCATGGGCCTGACAAAATAGATCTCATTGTAATGCCAATTCTGGACAGGAAAGTCACCCATCGATAGCATTGTCCAGACTGAACTGACAGGTGGGCAGTGATGATTGGTGAATTTCCTGAAAGGTCACGTTATTGTTTTCATCACAAAGACTGACCTCCCTAGAATGAGATTTAATTAACCATTCATCTGCAGTTGTAAACCTGCAAACTGATTTTGTCAAAACAACCAAATGACAAGATTATACTATTAATTTACAAACTCAGTGAAAAAATTTGATTGATTCATTTAAAGTATCTTTAAAAATGGTAGACAATCAAACTATTGTTCCTAATTCCAGAACTCATCTCTTCTATGAATATATGACTTCAAACTTAAAATGTATCTTTTGTCTAATCTGGATACAGCCTGACAGGTTTGTGAACACAACTATACAGTACATGAAGTTGCACACCATGTGCTCATTATTATATAACGTAGGATAGACATTATTGCTGAATATTTTCCCCAGAAATATTACGCATTTTGTTTGCAAATATCAGACACAGGAGAAAACCAGTCTCAAACCAGACTGCTTCTTTCCCGGAGCCCAAAAATCATCACCGCATTTAAGTTATTTTATGATCCCTGGAATTGAAATACTGTATGGTCCCTGGAATCATCATGAATTCATGACGTTTTGGTAGTGTTCCCTTGAAGGTTTTGAGTAGAAGGCACATGTACCTACTGGGACAAAACCACAAGAAGTTGGCCTTAATCAGCATGAGCACGAAGAATTTTCTTGAATATTGTTGCAATGCTTGTATGATAGATTGGGGATACAGCATTTTGAATAAGAAGAGCAATATCCATATGATATGATCAGGAAGTGTATATCATCCTATAATACCCCTCCAAGAGCCTACATAAGCTGTACAAATTGCGAAAATGTGATAATTATAGTACAAGCAGTGCATTTCCTGGACCTTGGTTTCTTTTAGTTTCATTCCCATTTTGGTGAAAAACTGTTCCAGGTACACTGTTGTGCCCAAATTGAAAGCTTCTGGATCCTGGATTTTGTTACACTGATTGTTTTTAAAGTGTCTTACCACATCGCATACACAAAAGAAATATTCTCATCTGGTGTTTCTGTGAAATAAATGAAATCAAATGAGAAAAAAACTTCAGGCTCCCTGTGCAATGAAATAATCACCTATTGTGTGAGGAATTCTTTCGAAAGTAATAGTAACATTCTTAAAGATCAAACCAGTTTAAAACAGACAGACCACACCGTTTGAATAAATGATTGTTCATTTGACCCTATCCCTATCCCTCTAAAAATATAGCAATTAACTCTGACTTGATAAGAAGTAAAGAAAGAAATATCATTGAATTGTTCAGGGGAGAGAATTAACAAAGGTTTCTTAAGCACGCTTATTTTATCAACAAGATTCCATTTGGCTTGTTTCAGCAACATGATACACGAGGGATGTGAAAGTGAAATCATGAGGTGAAAACCAAAGGCATTCATCGGAAAATGCTGAACAAATGCAAGCGTATATTTAGAGCCATGCACGACTTGCATGTGGGTGTAAGATATCACAGCATGTGACAGCAAGGTGGCTGAAGTAAATGCTTTCAGACATGTCAGCAGCAAATGTGTTTATAGCATAATTCACATGAGATGAGAGTATCACCTGTTGGTCTCACGGATGAGTAGCTGTATCAAATGCTTGATGTGTAAGAACAAAGGGGACCAAAGATGTGCATCAACTTGTGCATATATGTTTTCTTCTCATCCCCAATCCATCCCATTTATTATTTAGACACACAACACCTATGTTTTCTTCACACCAATTCGAGTGTATTGCTACTGAATGCCATATATACTCAACTGGTTATCAAGTTATTCATCCCTTCCCATCATTCTGCTTCACTGCTTTTCTTTTTGTTGAAAGGTGTGCATCTGTTTATTACTGTTGAGTGTAGTATATGTATTTCCACCTCTCCCCACCTCTTGTGTATACTTGCAAGGGATTTTTAACAAAAGTGCATTCTACACCACTCCACTTGTGCGGATTACTCCACTCATGTAGACGCACACAACTAGTGAAAAAATATGCCGGTATGTCACAAATTCACTGTCAATAAAAATAAGATGTTGTTGTATCAGTTTATAATCTAAGGTTAAAGTTGTTACTGTAAAAAAGAAAAACCGATCTTTAAATGACATCCATTTTCTGCAATGCACATTTACCACAGGTAATAGGAGTTGGAGTTGCCATCAAAGGGGGCACAAATAATTATTTAGTGACATCAGAAATTTTAATTATCTCTACAAATGCACTTTGCATGAATTTGTACATCTTGGTTTGTCAATAATACAATCAATATTCATAAAAGTATAGGACAATTTTGACAGTTTGATTGACCTATTATGAATTTTCCGTCAATTTCACTAAAGGTCATTTGCAACTATATTTTTTAAAATGTGAGATCAACACTAACAGGATAAAATAGAATGGGCACTTTGACATAGGCGGAAAAATGAAGTGCTGTTGACAAATTAAATAAACTGAACCAAATTAAAAACGCAAAACCATTTCCGGGGCTGTATTTCTCTCTATGAGCTTCAGATTGGCTGGTGAGTGTATGCATACGTGTGATCACGTGTCAAAGAACTCTGATGCATAAAATCACTGAAGTGTGTCAATTTTCTGCATGTTTGTGGCCAAGTTTATCACATTAGAGTGCGGCCAGTGGACTGATATCTAGCAAATTTGATGATTTCATGTTAAATTTTGAAGAAAATGATGCAAAAGGCCATAAAATTGACTTTGGTTGGCGCCACTTGACATGCCAAATATTTAGGTTTTTGAAAAGTCAGGTCAGAGTTTGTCACACACAATGCTATTCCAATGCAAAAATGCAACCGTAGAAAGAAGTCGTTCAACAGCCTATTTGATAACTGCGAAATTGAAACGGCTCAGGGTCCATCAGAAAGACCTCTTGCAACCTTTGTACAGCTGCAGATGTTAAAATCAGTATTGTCTGTGCCATCCTTGTGCTCTTCTCACATATATCCTGATCAGCAGCAAAGGTTTCGGTATTTAAACACGCTTTTTCTTAAGATATGCCATTGGATGACTATATTTACCCGTAATAAAAACGTCCAGACTTGGTTTTCATAGTAGTAGTTACTAGGTAACCAAACCAGTTCTTGGCTATGTCAGGTGGCCCTCTATCAAACATGGCCGACCTACATCCTGGCCATTTTCACCCATCATAACACCATGCATTTCTGTCTCGTTGTAGATTTTGGCACACTCCTCTGGGGAATTGCTGTAAAAAGAGAGAGAAACAAGGTTTAATATTCAGCTGGTGGAATAGATGTGTTACGCAATGGACAACACATCGTGCGATATACAACAAAACTGTTGTATTTGACAAAATTCGGAGAAGACATATGAAAAGACGATATTCAGATTCAGATATTTTTATTTGTAGCTCAGATAAATCATTGACAAGGAAATTATTTGCAAAGAGATGATATTCTGATTCAAATAGTTTCATTTGCATCTCAGATAAATCATTATTTCCTTAAAATGTATACCCCCTTAAAGGCAATAAGTATCCAGATCCAGAAAATGTCAGATGGTTGGGTTTACAAAGGAAAATGTGTAAGTGATTTTTTTTACATCATAATCTCTGCAAATGTATCACACAATTACTATCAATGAAAATGGCTCATCAATATTATAATAGATACATGTAGGTAGCACACCTGGGGCATCATGAGTCATGGTGTCCAAGTAATTTTATCTTTCAAACTGACATATGATCACCCTTAGTAACTATTCTGGAAACATAAGCTTTATTGGAAGTGACCGAAGCTGGAAATAACTCTCCAAGAATCAATAACATCAAACTGTGAAACTTTCAAACCTGCCAGATATCTCCAACCTGTCTTAATTTGCTGGAACACCCACCAGTCTTCACAAGTTCTAACACCCTTGTATTCCTCCCTCTCACCTTTGTGACTTGCACTGATCAACTTTGACAAAGAATTATATGATTGAAAAAAAGAAATTGATAAATTCCAAAGAAACTGCCAAAATTAATGTTTAACGGCTTAAAACAAGGTACAGCACAGGATAAATAGAACTATATCACCTAGGTTTTCAAAATCTATGGCAGCTATACTGTATCCCTTTTACATGTGGGGTATACTATTCTTTGACAATATGACATATGGAATTATTTTGAGGTGTTTTTGTGCACTTACAGCACTTGTAATTGACAAGCACCACCTATCTATCTCTATCTCTAAATCTATATATTCATCTATCTATCTATCTGTGCATCTTATCTATTTCATCTATCTCATCCATCTTATCTATCTTATCTATCTTGTCTACTTTGTCTATCTTGTCTCTATCTTATATGATTTTTAATTTATTACTTAAACAATTAAATGAACAGTTCACAGGTTCTGTTCTCCACTTCTCAAACAATCAAATCAGTGATTTATGGTTACGAAAACGCGGAATTTCAGTGTCGATGTTATTTTCTCTAGATCATTCATGAATGAATTGAATTCGCTTGTGACTGATCTGTCTCATTGGCTAATCGGAATAGCGCTGCATCCATAGAGCAGCCAGTTGAATTTCCAGCACATTAACATCAATTGAAAATCATTACAAGTGATGTCAGTTTGAAAGATCGTCCTTTCACTCAAATCGATCCATCTCTCAGAATGTAATGAATCAACCCAATCAAGGGTTTTAATTGAAAAGGTCCACATTCAGATCACATCAAGCAGACACATCAAGTTTCATAACAAATTTTGAATGACAGGTAAACAACTCTTAGTTGCATATAGTGGCATCAAGCTAATCTGCACGTATAAACATACACTCTAGCGCTGAATTCCAATAGCCGTTTTTGCCATTCCGAATGTTTTCCTTGTAGTTGATGAGAGGGGACAATTCTATAGGTCAGTGCTTCTTTTAAGTAAATAAGCAATGTACCCTGTACCCATCAGTCCCATCACTCATTGTTAATTCTTTATAATTGAGCAAGATTGATCAGGATGAGAATGGTTTGGGAATTCTATTTGGCAATTCATTTGCTCATAGAAGATGTCAACACACTACTCTAGTCATGGGTGATTGGACAAGTTTGGAGGAATCTGACCAAGGGACAAGGATATTGCCATTAAAAGCATCATAATGAATGAGTGAATGTACCATCGGATGTACTCCAAACTAGCCAAAGTACGGGCAGACTGCAGTTGAGCTTGATCCTTCATCGGATATCTGCCAGGCCATGGTCCCTTATCTATTGTGTGTATCATAGACATAAGGAATCACCTGATAACTATGATGGGATGCTGATTGGATGCCCCCAGCATCTGTTACATGGACATTTTATGGGTAGCGGGGGACCTTTCGGCTCCAGTGGTCTGCCTACAAGACTTACTTTACCACACACTGCCCACTGGCCCCCAGTATCTACCTCCCCCTCTTTTGCATCTATAACACAACTCCCCACAAGTAACCTGACCTGATCTCACCGACACACACACTAATTCATTCATGGGATATTGACTTATTGTGGGGAATCCTCTGCTACACTATCATCAAGGATTATCAATTTGTAGGACATACCTAAACTTGTATACAATGTTTTTGTCTGAAAAATAATGAAATGCATAATTATTGGCCTAATAGTCAATTGAAAAATTTCTGGCATTAATTCTTTGATTGCCAAATTAATAATAATGATTGTGTCTCATGAGTATCCTTTGTGCATTTGTTCTATCAAAGATCATAACTTATGGACAGGATGGGGTCTAATCATATATCTGCTGAAACCTAAGACAAGAATTTGATGAATGATGGTTCCAGACCTCTGATGTCAACCCCGACACGGGTAATTTGGTTGGGAACAATCTACCTATGTCCTTGCTCTACAAGGGTTAGAACAATGAAGGAAGTCAGTTATTGCTTTTTCACACAAGCAATATTAAATCATTTCAGTACTGGGAGTGTTCAGCTGCCAAAGGATGCTAGATGGTCGATATAAATGCTGCATTTGCAACTGAGAACAATGGCTCCTGCTTGTATTTTTCATCCACACCTATATCTGCATGCCTGAAATCAATGGATGTTGCTAAATTCAAGGCTTTTTGTGATTTAGATATTGCATTTAGAAATCAAATTTCAATCTTTTATATCACTATAAAAGCCACTGCCAACTTAATGGGTGCATTGAGCGGCCCCAGAGGTCTGACAAATAAAGTGCTGCCAAAGCCAATCAATAGCTCTACCTTGACTGTAAATGAGACGTATCTTTGTCTGTGTGTTTGTTTCACCATAACCTGGATAGAGAGATTGCATGAGTTCTCCCATGACACTAGTTAACCGGTTGATTTGTCAGTTCTTGCTTGTTTGTGTGCACTGTGTCATTTTAGTCTTGGCTGTCATGACTGCAAGCATTTTGTTGCCCCTTGATATGATACTCCCAGTGTACATGAGACAAGAAAGGTGCCACCGGAGTCCAGAGGAACTCCATTCGAACCGGCAAATGACAGTTGTTGGAAGTCATTGATAACAGAACTAGTTAAAGTCTGAAGACTGTGGTGCTCTGACCATCTGTGTCTTGAAGCAAACTACACTTGATTGATTCCTGGCTCAAGTATTGGTTCAGCCCCGACATTTCTTCATCTGGAAGAAACATCTTGACAGCTACTCCCTGAGGTCAGAGTGACACATGAGGAGCATCAGGTGCCATGGCTCACATTGCCTTGACTACATGCAGAGCAAACTCAGTATGTTCTTTGTCATACATTTTCATTTTTGGCTTGTTTCCAAAGTATTTTGTTATACGGTTGTTTTCCAAGTACTTAACCTGTTCTTTCTATTTTAAAAGGTTTTCGT
The DNA here is from genome assembly GCA_026936325.1 of Platynereis dumerilii. NCBI lineage: Eukaryota > Metazoa > Annelida > Polychaeta > Phyllodocida > Nereididae > Platynereis > Platynereis dumerilii. The sequence continues at coordinate 13,426,014 of JAPTHN010000002.1, read as the reverse complement.
ACAATTGAATTTTTTTAAAAGACTGATCAAATCTCATAATATGTAATTCATCAGGCCTATTGGTATATTTTGAATGACCGCTTTCTATCAAATAACAATAGAAACAGATGAAAACAGCCACATCTGCTCTTGAAGAACTCACAGACAAGGAAATGATTTTTGTGACGGAAGCCAATCTATCACATTTACAGCTATTTGATGTATTCCATGGTGATTGCACTGAATATGTCACGGATGGATTGGTATTGATCAGTAACATCAGCTCAAATAGATGTCATGTAGATCATAATATCTCGTGCATGGGTCTTTGCTCGTAGTTGCAATAAAACTTGATTATTGTTGCTCATGCACCTGCAAAGTTAGTTGAAGTCACGCTTCATGGATGTTATGGTGTAATTTGCCTTTGCACTTCACTGGCACTGCATGGAATTCACATGTCAACTTATTGTTTTTGTTGCAAGAACTCCCAAGGATTTTTAAAAATAAATCAGGGAGAAGGCCAACACAGTTACAGTGCAAATCGATAACACAACTTATGCCCACAATCAAACAATGACAAAGTTGACATAGTCTTTAAGATTAAGATTTTATACGTAGAAAAGGTGAGGATGAACACATGAAGTGAAATGTTATCAGTACCAAGAATTAACTGACATCTGGTCTGACCAACATTCTGCCAATATATGCTACTCTCAAAATCCTTCCTGAATCCCAATCCTACATGTGAAAGTAATCATCAAATCCCAGCTTAGACAGTTTTTCAATTATCAAATAAATTCTGATTTGAGTAACAAAGCTAATAAGAAGCTATTGATATCTGAGCTGCCTTAAATGTTGTCTGTGTGCCTTGTACTTATTCTTGGTGCAAGAAAGCCTGCATATTCAGATAAATTAAGGCTTGCAAAGAATTTTACAATTTTACAATAAAATGTATTATTTTGGGAGCACATACAGGGCCAGAAATTTATTGCTACCCTGGTTCGCACACATTTTTCCAATGTGGCCTAGTCACCACCCTGCTCATGACTCCTTATTATCAGAACAAATCATCAGTAGACAAAAGGAGCCTCCTGATCCTGGCCAATGACTTCTTGGGATCCTGATGGCCTATCACAGTCTGGGCATTCCACACATTCCACATGCCAAAGCCGTGCCTCATCCAGGATGATCATGGCAATCTAGCCTCAGTATGCCAAATGATGGGAACAGTAATAAATGCTGATGCATTACCAACATAACCAGAAGCAGAAGTAGCAATAGGAGTGAGCAGTAACATGCAAATAAAATTTCTGAAATTTTGCACTACTTACATGTTTTCACCTATTGTTGTATTCTGTCTCAAAATCAAACATTATTAAAATATGAAGGATCAGTCTTTCAAAAACTAACGTGAATTTTCACTGTATTTCCGAGAATTCTGATTTTAACAAGTCAAACAATGCATGTCTTCAGCTGTTCATCAAACAATTAGATTATTAAAAGAAAAAAACAGCGACAACTGACAAACACTGACTTTAATATGAAGTGTCAGTGGATTCAACATGGCACCAAGATAAGAACCAACATAAGCACCAACATCAGAAGCATCAGCCTCAGAATCAGCTAGGGTAAACCAAGTCTATTAGTATGCAGCACACAGCTCTCAAACCAGGTTAATATTACTTCATGGACCGATGGGTTCCTTGTCGCTTCCTGGTGCATGCCAAGGCTTTATAAGAAGAAAGTCACTCATGCTCTAGCCATTATTGAACTTGCTCAGGAAGGAATCTGAGGAGAGACAGAGGAGAAAAAGAAAAAAACAAAGTTGATGAAGTTGAAAGGAGATAGAGAAGAAAGTAAGAGAATAAATAACATATATAGGAAAGAGGCATTACAGTAAGTACCAAGAAATAAGGAGAAAGGACAAAAACAAATAATTGGCTTTTACACAAACAACATATTGGGCATGAAACAAGAAAAAATGTAATAAGTCTGAAAAAATAGAACACAAAGACGCATATAATGTAGTGTAAGGAGGAGGACAAAGGCAGAAATGAAAGGGCAGCGGAAATATTCGATTATACCAGACATTTTATGAACAGAGAGGGTGATGAGGAGAGTTCAGAGACCTCTGATAGAATGGGGCCATTGGGTGTTATCAAATATCTCCACTCCAGCAGACACGTAACAACACCATTAGATGTTAAGAAACACTAATTATTTAGGTACAGTGCTCAACAAGTAGCACGTATGTGTTATATCAGACAATTGCTCCAGGCTGCTTCAGATGGTCTGGTTTCATCACCCTTGGCCACTAAAATCATGATAATAAAGTTTTTCCACTCCTTTTTCTGGGCAATTTTGTGTCAAGAGGCATCTACCTCTGGGCAAAATTTTGTATCAATTTTGGTTGTGTGATTCATAATTGTCGGTCCAGAGCAAAGGCATGCATCCCCTTGAACCACAAGCAAGCACAAAACTAAAAAGAAGGCCATTTTGGTTCTATTGATGACCCTAGATGGCAACAAACCAAACATGGGGCATAAGAAATTGCCATGTGTAAAGAGGTATGTCCCTCCAAGATGCCAGGCAAACATCAGACTCCCTGTCTGTAATGGTTCTGTCTTTTGCGGACAGCTGAAGCTGCACTCCGGTTAATGCCTTATTTTCATTTTGGCAGAAAAAAAAAGAAAAGTAAGAAAATGTTGATGACAGAAGGCAAAGATGACATTTGCAATTTACCTCATCTTACAACAGACTATTACATTCTTTTCTCTGATGTTTAGTGCAATTTGTGAAAGGCAAAGGATCAGACGTGCCTGCTTCATATGAACTAGTATAATATAACCTTATTGGACTGGCTAACAGAAGGTTCATTTCTCAGTATACTACTTATCTTATGCATGCTACCTATTAACAATGTATTTAGCATTCACAAAGTTGCTACTGAAATTGGCCATTTCTGTAGACCTCAGTATTTGCTGTATTTGCAAGGGTCAATGAAAGTTGAGAAGTTTCCAGTCACTTGGATAATGGATTCCCAGATAGACTTTTAGGCTAGTCAACTAATTAAAGTTTCTGCAACAGCAGCTTGAACACTGTCCAGAATTACAAATACCACTTAAGAACAACAGCTGTACTCAACTATAGTAGTAGTTCATTGTTCTCCCTGGCCTCAGAAGAGGGACCCATCAAATAAACAATACACAACAGGTTCTTTGTTACAAATCAGGACACTACGAACCAACTTCACAAAACTACACAATTGCAATCCTTTCTACTTTCCCCTATCCACTGGCTAATTCTAGATATCCTATCCCATATTATAAATTACGCTTTTTGCCTGATTTTTCTTTCTGCATAGGAATCCTCAATTCTCCATGGATCAGGCCATGTCATACATCAAACTTCCTCTTTACTCTTAATTTATGGATTTTTACCTTCACTGAACTTAACATCCATGACTTCTGCACCTACAGTAGTTTTTTTAATCCTCCACTCCCTGGACAGCAACACCTTTCCAATCATCCATTTACACTGGGGGGCAACGCATGCCAGCGTCACAATGATAAACCCCAATATTGCACACTGCTACTCATTTTTAGGCCTATCTTTTTATTCCAAGAATCATGGGGGTCCTCTAGTATGTTATAAAACTGCAAATAGTTTGCCTACAAATGCCATAATGGATCAGTTGACACCTTCACATTTGAATTAATAAGGAATCACAGCTATGATGCAGATACCAGGGTGGTTTTCGGCTTACTTTAATCCAGTTTAAGATGCAATCCAATATCTCCTCTGTTATGCACCAAATTCCTAATCTCGTGCCAAAGGTATCACTCATTAAACAATAAAACAACAATAACAAACAATGGTTATTATAAAATACTGATTTTTTGGTCATTGTTAGTAATTTCAATCATTCCTTCTCTCCAAAGTATGATATTTTATGAACAGTGCTCTCCAAGTATTCAAAAATTGTGACTTCGAAATATGATCAAACCGTCTTAAGTCTCTTTTGGAAGCCTAGTAAAACTTTTCCTATTTCATCGGTCGTTCCTAGCAATAGTAGCTCCAAAAAGCTGACAAAATTCCACACTTGAATCGATGTAAAATTTATGTTCTGAGGAAATTTGTTGCAGCTGGAAAAAGTAAAAAATAGGACCAATCTACGACTTCGAATTTGAACTTGATTACATGACTTTTGGGGAGTAAAATAAAATTTTCCCACTACAGAAGACCTAATTAAGAACAGTGTATCATTTGTTATGACTTCAATTTCTTCGAAAACCATTATATTTGAAAAAAATATGACAGGTTGATTTAAATTTGATTTAAATGAAAAAATCAGATTTAAATCAAATAACTTTCAATAGGTGTAGTTTAGACAGATACTGCAAATAAATTTGCAAAATCAATTTGATCTCTTCACAATGGCAACTTCACTAAAAGAAAGCTCAAATGGACAAATGGGAGATAATTATTGTGTGTCTGTGCCAGAGGAACATCTCTTGTGTTTTTCTTCCTTGCCTGTAGAATATAGGGGAAGCTTGGGAGAGTTGGGCCACTTTTTACATTCTTGCACCTCCTGCTAACAGTAATGATTATATAAACATGCTTAATGCATATATTGTATCTTGAAATATTTCAGAAAAATATCTTTAGGTTTGCATTGATATTTGCCCAAGAACATATGAGCTACAGCCCCATGAAAATTGGAAAAAATTGGCCCAACTCTCCCCATCAAGTGGGAGACTTGGGCCATTCAGGAGGGAGACTTGGGCCATTGCAATATATCAGGTTCGGTTAAGCTGTACATGAGGCCATAATATTTTTAACCTGTAGTGTGGTGGTCATAGAAGTCATTAATCCCGAATTGAGGCCTCTTGCAACTCTAGTTTGCTGTCAGACTTAAGCCTTGGCCTGATGGCCCAACTCTCCCCATCTAGATTTCCTGATATCTAATTTTATTAGACCATGAATAATTATTAAGGCCTAAAAATATTCAATCTCTGTTGAAAATTGCTCTAGACAAGTTCTTCTGTCTTAATAAAAATAAATCTGGGTAAATGCAACACATGTGGGGAGAGTATTGGCACTGTCCCAACTCTCCCCCATTCCACCATTTTTCTCTAAATCCCAATTATGACAAAACCGGTTGTCTGATAATTTTCCAAAATGTGTTAATAACAACTGAATAGTCAAGCCTACCAAGCATGCCATAGAAAATTTTCTCAGTCCTTGTTGTATGACAGACAATTAAAAACTCGTAACATGGCTCAGTTTTTCCTTTTGTCATCCAAATTTGAATTTTCTTTTCTCTTAAGATCGTGACAAACAAATTAGCCAGAAATGTTACATCCATTGAAAGATTTTTATTTTTATAAAATTTTGGTGGCTGCAGCTTTCTCAAAAATTGTTTAGTTTCCTCAAAAATCAGGGTGGCCCAACCCTCCCTGCGGCCCAACTCTCCCAAGCTTCCCCTACTTAAGATTGATTCAACTTATAAATCTGGTGGACATGGGCTACCCTTCAAGGGGTGTTAGAGCCCTATGGATGTCTGGAGCAAGACAAAAGAGAGCCACACCAAGTTTGTAGCGATTCAGACTTCAGGGCATCAACAAAGGGGACACACTTTTAAGTTTCATCTAGATCCGCAAAAAACAACGACACATGATGATAGAGGGCTTAGCTGTCCAGAACTTGACCACATTGATCTCCTGGGTTTTCAAGGCTGCCCTGAAAAACGGACCTGCAAGATTGTCCTCTGAACAAAATGTTGTCCTCTAACATTCTTTGTAAAGCTTGTCCTTTAACGCTGCCCTTCTCTTGAGATTGTCTCTAGTTGCTATGACAACACCTCCAATGGCAAAAAGCATTAAGAAAAGTGGTTGCACATATCTGCTCTTCAGCTTCATTGTAAGTGAACAAGTAGATTGTCACTTCCACTTGTGGTAACATTTTATTGTTGGGTCGGTAGCTCTTGAATCTACAGTTGAACGATTTGAGGTACATTTATTTGGCGTCAGCCACACCTAAAAGTAACGAAGAGCTAGCCTAGCACAATAGACATAATTTAAAGGATGCCTGATTTTAGCAACAATATCTGTTTGTTACAGGACTATGCACACATATTGAGAAGTGCATGTTGCAAAATGTAATTTTAAAAGTCATTTCAGTCAAAGCCAAAGAGATATTGTCTTGAGGACGGCATTTTGCACTATATAATTCATAGAAGCACCTTGCACTACACTGTATATCTTCTGGAAGATCTTTAATAAGAAATCAGCTTCAGATGCAATGTGTACATGCAAGTGGTTAATCCGGCCTTCTTCACAAACGACCATCATAGATGATTCATAAGTCACAAATGCTCTTCATGTCTGAGAAACTAATATGAACGCTGCAGCTGGTAGTGGATTCAATTCATCATACTAATTGCAAGAGTGGCCACCATTTGCAGAGCAATTACTCCTCGAATTACCCAAATACATTTGCATGTTGCGGCATATATGCAAGAGTGCAATCAATCACCAAGTGCACATAGATAAATGGACAGACAGATAGGTCGATACACTGATAGATAGATAGACAAATAAACCAGCAGGTAAGGCATCACAGCACTCTTGCTACTTTATTTGTTGCTGTTGTTTATTTAAATTTTAGGTGACTTAAAGGACCCCAGAAAAGCACAACGCTTCTCTTGCTGCTGTTACTTAGAAACTTCAGCAAGTTGAGGTCGCTCGTTAAGCAAAGATTCATTTTAATAAAAAATCCAAATTTTGCAAGATTTGACAAGACAGTCGTAAATTATATGATGGAAGATGTGGTCTGAAAAAATTATTTGTTGATCATCTATGAAACAATAATTGGCTAAAATTTGAAGTACAGAGGATGAAGAAATATTACTGAAAGCAAATGATGTACCCTATACTCCCGCTTAAATATGTTTCAATTCCAAATCTGAATCTTCATGCATGTGTAGTCAGATTATAATTGCTTGGTACACGAATTGATATTTGTGTATCAAATGTTTCTGTTGAAACAATGAATTAGTATCCAAATGACAGTAAAAGAAGTGAGAAACAATTGAGAAAACCAACAGAAAAAGTGCATTAGAGACTCTGCATTGGAGGCAAGGCACTTATGAAATAAGTTGCATTTGAGAGGTAGTTTAAACATTTGCAACAAGCATCATCAATAAGTGAAGTAAGTAGGCTGTCAGAAGTGCCTTATATAGAAGTGCTTATGGAAGTGGTTTGAAAAGTGCTGGCCCTCAGTAGGTGTTCAAGTGGCCTGTTGTGGCCCTGAAGTTGAGTATCGCACAGATCAATACGGGCATGTGCTTTGGTTAGCAGATTCGGGGGAGTATTGTAGCATGAGAAAGAAGGTGTCTTTCAGCTACTCGTCTTCCCACTTACTGGCTGTTGTTGCAGAAGCTTTGGTGAATTGTTGCCATCACTGGCGATGCATAAATATGTGAATAAGAATACAATACATCCATTAACTTCTCAGAAGTTGTAATTCTGTAGGAAGGATGCCTAGGCTCATTTGAACAAGCCCTGGTAGGACATTTTGTGATTTAAAACCGATTGTATTTTAATTATTACAGATCTCATATAAGTGTGCCATGTTCCATGTGAATATATGCACAGCTGATGTCAGTATTGCAATACTGACATCACTATTGGCACTCCAGGCTTGAGTGTTGATTCCAACTGCTACCAACAAGTCACGCTTATGGGCTAAGTGTGAATAACAATTGATTAATCTGCATTCATTGGTATGGTTGTTTGATTCAGTTGGAGCAGGTGAAACTGATATGTTTGAGCCACTTGCTTGATCCATCATGGACATTCATGGTGTCCTGTTGTGAAATTTCTCCTTGAGGGCAGCACCTTGTGGCTTTTCAGCCTTTTAGGTGAGATCTTTGCCAAAGAAACTGTTCAGAATTGATGACTGGAATGGGGACGATGGGGAGATTTTTTGGAAGTGAACATGGCGGTGTTGCATGGGCATACTAGAGGACAAAAAATGTGGAGGGGGGGGGGAAGTTGCTCCCCAAAAATTTGGGAAAAGGCCAGACAAGGAGGCTAAAAATTCGATCATCAAATAAACATTATTGGAAATCAGTGATAAGGATGCGCCGAAGCAAAACTACCCCCCCCCCTTAGGTCTTAAATTCTGAATGGTTTCTGAGTATATTATTTTTGCAAAGACAAAGCAGCACATGATAACCTCTCAAACCAACAAATGAATGTGAGAGTGAATGAATTCGTTTTCTTGTAAAAGTGCTAAAACTGATAGCAGTTATACACAAAATCCATGCATTATATATGGCTGGTTATTGTAACTTTTGGATTTATTCAAAACATCAAACTGAATAATCTATGTTGAGCAACAATCTAACAGCTTATTGTGGATTTGTAATGGTGTGATCAGTATGGGTTCCAAGTGACACAGCTGAAACTGTCAATATACCAACTGTGAAATCACTATGCTGATACTGACATCACAAGAGCACTGTGGCAGTTGAAAAGAACATGGCACACTTATAAGAGATCTGTAATAACCAAAACTCTCAAATTTGCATGTTTTGATAAGACCATGAATGTTCAACCTGTATTCCTCACTTGATGAATGCTAAACCACAGACATTGATATGGGTTGAAGTCCTGAATTAGTGTGATATGCAATGAAATAAGAGTCATCAATCATGGTACTCTCACTGCAGTCGAGAGGTGATGCTAATTGGCTGAGAGCACTCATTGGGAAGAGTAGAGCACGGTTTGATTGATGGAGAGAAGGTGGTGAGGGAGAGCACAGTCGGCACTTATCAGATGGGTCTATTGACAATATTGTGTCTTCTATGATATTATTAGGTGCCTGAGATGCTTGATCTTTTGATAAAGCTTCCCAGATGGAGATTGAACCTTAATGAAGGACCTATATGCATTGGGTTGATAGGAGTACAGTCCAAGAATAAGGTAGTCTCGACTTCTTGAAAATTTAAAGTTGTTTATATTGCTTGTATCTTTTTGAGGCCAATATTCAAAGTAATTTTTGAGCTTCAATCAAAGGCAATGTCCCCATACGTCACAATAACCTTGAGAATGGCTCCATAATTGAGCAAAATGACAATTCCATTTTTTGCACTGGAAAAATCCACTTCGAAACAAATGCAGTTATTGCGGTAATTAAAAGCAGTACTGCACGCACTGGCTTTGTAATTGAAGATCTAAAATCAGTAATCACTTGAATGAAAGTTGGTGCCACATCATTAAAGTTTAAAAAAAAAGATCTGTCTCAAAGGTAATATCTTTTTCAAAGGGACAATGGAGAGTAATCACATATTGATAGAGAAACTGCGGTCAATATGTTATGGTGTTGTGGTGGTTTCCGTTCCCACAAGTTAGAGGCTGTAAATGAAGACCACCCTTTAGAGTCAACACAAGAATAAATCAGAAGGACTGAGGTCTTTTCAGAAGAGTTCCAGTCCTCAAGAAGACTTGCAGAAAGACCAACAAAAAGGCCATGGTCGAGACCAACAAGGAACGGAGGGAAGGCGCAAGGGCTCTATGTGCTGACAAATTGCCTGACTCCACACACTAAGTGGCAGGGACAAAAGCATTCAGCACCCTTTGAAATATTGGGGACCAGGTCCGCCAGAGAACATGTCTTTGACACCCGAAAGAAATACAGCTTATATATTTGCACATTTCTATATCTGGCATTAAAAGTGAAGCAAATAGTGCATAGATCTTGCAACTATATTTTCCCTAGAATTTTATTATTTTTTTTATGCTTTTGATAAAAAAAGTCTTGTTGCAAACTGACTTTTTAATCACTTGTATTTGGTCATCAGATGTGATGGACTAATGGAATGAGAGCAAGGCATCTCTGGTACTCCTGTCTCATAAAGGTGTCTGGGCTGGGACTACTAACCACTTTCTTGTAACCTGGGCTATTAGCACAGATGAAAAATATACTCTAATCATACCCAATATGGTGCTAATAGGCATGTGCAGCCATGTGTGGCACAAAAACAATGTTGGAGTGGTTAATCATGTATTTGGCACTAACATTACTGCAGAATCTGTCATGCCAAAGAATTCAGGTGTTCAAAAACACTGTGAAAATGTCATCGCCGAACCAACTGTACACGAGGCATTTTGCAGAAGACATGGAGAAATGCTGAATCAGCCAGTTGAGAACTTCTCCCTGAATGAATCAATTTGCTTCACTTGGTAGGCACCACCTACAGCTACAGGTACCGTACAACCAAATCACATGCTGCAAAAATGTGAGCATTCCTTTGCAAAGACATGAACACAGCGGCAATGCATACCCAGAAATTTGGGCAGAGGACTTGCTTGCTCGTAAATCTAATTGATAATGGGCCTTGGTTTAAATATTGCACATGATTATCTAAAATGCTTAGCTAATGTAATGTGGGTGTTGGTCCTCAGTTCAAATCCGTGCCAGGAAATACTTCATGTTGCATTTTCAAGACAAAGACATATGGCGAAATTGAACTGGCAAGCTGTGGGCATTAACGTAACCTCAGCTTGTTTGCAAGTGACTTGGCGTTAATCCAGACGATTTGAAATAATATGTCTGTAGTTATTTTGACATTAACGCAAGAATTGAATTGATTATGTTGTTCATACTTTCGTTTTGCAATATTTTTCTTAAAATATCAGGTAAGTTAGTCTTGAAAAAATACCAAACTTCATTTTGTCTGTCAATTCCTTGGTGTGATTCTCTATATTTCTTTATACTTAGTTGGGCCTAAACTGTACTCGATAAACAGATGAGGGTTTCCTGATCGGATAAACAAAAGCTTTGCTCGGCAATCAGCATGCATCGCAGTTGCAGAAAGTCGTTTAGAAAATCTTGCATCTAATAAGGCACATAGTAGTGAACGATTTTCTGTACAGGGCTCAGCTTTGAATATTGCTACAATGAAATATATATAAATACACAAATCACGAAAAATTTCAATTATGTATGTGACAAAAACTGTTAAATCCCCATTTTAAGCAAAATTTTTCTGTAAATCATGTTAATTATATTTCATGAATTGAATGTTTATCATTAATGTGCCTTTACCGGTAACATAAATATTTATTGCATAGCCTAATTTTGTGTATTACGATCATGATACTGAAGTCTTGACAATGCACAGCTTGATTCCTTTTCTGTGAAGAAATTTACGTTTAAATTTCAATCGATAGACACATTCCGTCATTTATGCCCTTCGATTGTAAATGCAAGAATGTTGCTAGAAATAATTTGCATTGTCACAATAAAATCATTTTTCAAATTGCAACAAAATCTGTTTTTTTATAAAAAACTAGAAAAGGTAAGGAATATAAAGTACCTGCTTGAAATAGACTAGCATATTTTACCTGTAGGCTCCATTGTTCAGATTAGCTCAGCTCAACGGGACATCACGGAATATCGATTAGAAAATCGTTACCTTATAAATGCATATTGTTTCTTGACGGCCAGTCTGGCCCCAGGCCAAGCCAAGCATGGTCAATCAATAGATCAAAACAGAAAGTGCAGCCCTCTGTTGCCAGTTTTTTGTGAGCTTAACTTATTTGGCAGTCGTCAAAGCCAAGTTTTGAATGATCAATGAGATCGACCAACAATTTTAGCAAGTTGATCATTAACATGAAGAAAAAAAACTCTTGATTTGTCTTTTCATGGAGAATGTGATCGGGCCCCATTGATTAAACATAAAGTGTATTTTTGGCATCCCATAAAGATCAAATATATATCATCCATTACCTTAATGAAATCTGATAAGGTGTGCATTCACTAAGGAAAGCAAAAGCAGTTTCGCCTTCAGGGATGCTATTGGTGATCATGGTTGAAAATGGCTTCAACATAATAGTTTGCAATGCAAAATGCTCCTGAAAAAATGTCCTCGATACAGTCAGTTGTTGATTGAGGGCCAAGAAAAAAAAGACTCAGACAAACACCAAATGCTTGTAAAAGGAAAGAACCACACGGAAGATAAACAGAAGTCTGCAAATTGGTCACAGCTACGTGCAGAAAACAGTAGGACCGCACATTTGCCAAGTAAGAGTCAATAAAATAGGCTGCAATAGGACAAGTTGCAGGCAGGTGCCAGGACGTACACTGTACAGTGTGCACACTTCGCAAATTCTACCACAAAAAGAGGAAAATGCAATGTATAAAGTACGTATATATAGAACTTCTTCCTCAACGCTACAATTTCATTTTCTCAGTTAGAAACACTTATATGAAGCAGGTTTTAAAGGTTTGCTTGAGTCAAAATATGTCTCATACTTAATTATAAGACAGATCTCTGACAAATATTGGCTAGTTCATTCAAGGAGGATGAATTACATTATCTGGGATACAGATAAACCTATGTTCCTCCAAGATTCAGATAAACCTATGTTCTTCCATTCTTATGCATGCTCTAGTTGAGCTGAATAGGTCGAGCCAGTGTGATATCAATAAGACCAAATTGAACAACTTGATATACTCATACACAGGCTTCTTTGAAATCAAAGTGAAAACAATCTTTTAAATCACAGGTCAATCAGAACAACACAATTAATTGCTTACTCAATTATGAGGCATCAGTATCAACAATGTCAGATGAGTTTTAGTAATGACAAAGCCTTGACAGCAACATTCAGATTCATAATAACAATTATGGTGTGAACAGAATCATAGACCTCAGGCTCTCAATGGATGACGAAGCCCTTGAAGAAACAATGTCCAATAATTGACTTCTCATGTAGGCCACAATACATTTTGACTAATTTGAACCATGCATAGACTAAGCATTGATGAGGGGTTGTATCTGGGCCTCTTCGATGTTTGGATAGCACCCATCGCGCAGCCCTTCCTTGTACAGCATCTAATTTGGCGTTGTTTTTGGCTGTATAGGGATCCCAGACCGTGGAACTGGAAGCATATTCAAGATGTGGCCTCACAAGGGTGAGATATGCATTAATTTTGATACGAGGGGAGGGAATTTTTATGTTGCGCCTGAGAAATGATAGGCAGTTATTTGCTTTGTTGGTGATGGTTTCAATATGTTGGTTCCATCTCAGATTATTTGTGATGGTTACCCCGAGATATTTAGTTTCATCCACAAGTTTTAGTTTATAGCCGTGTAGATAGAATTTGCGGTTTATTATATTTCGGCTATTTCGCGTTATCCGGATTACCTCAAATTTTCAGGATGGAATTCCGTCTGCCATTTTTCTTCCCATTTTCCCAGCATTTTTCAGTGCCTTACAAGAGCAGGGCACATTGTTTGTGGACAAGCCTATCCTTAAACTCCTTCTCGGTGAGAAGCCTCCTTGGCACAAGGTCTGTTGACACAAGCTCCTCCCGTTTCATCACTTCAACGTATCTCTCGCCAATACACATTGTGACCTGGAGCTGGTCGAGAAAACTGCCAAAAATGCTTAGCACATCAATGAGCAGTTTTTATGACGCCTTGCATGTAATTGAACTATTTCGCACATGTATATTTTTCTTATTGTGAATAAAATTATTATTTATGTATAATATTTAGGTACAGATGTATGTGATCTACCTAATTAGAGAAATAAAGCAATATATTGCTTGGCCTAAATGGAAACATGTGGCATTGAAATTTTCAACACAATGTGAGTCTAATGAGACAAGCTGCAGCACCTTGGAATAGGCCTGTACGATGCACTCGTAGTGCACAAATGTGAAATTCACTAAAAATGGTAAGAACAATCAGTAATTAAGTATGGAATGTGACATTAACACGATGGGGAAAATAAGTATTTGACCCCCTACCGTATTTTCAGTTTTGGGTAATTGTGCTTGCTCCAAAACTGTGAAATTTTTCATGTACACTGTATATCTGGTCCAACCTTAGAAGACATGGGATTACAAAATTAAGTGACGTGTAATTGAAGACATCAAAAAATAAATTACATGGGGGGAAACAATGGAAATAGGTACTGATTACAATAAATTCAAAATGGAGTCACGACAGTCTTCCTAGTGTTCCTTTTGCAAAAGTAAGGTGGGTAAAAAAACCCTTTGCAAACAAATGGGTCAAATACTTACTGTCTAAGACTATTGAGATCATAACAAAATGCTTCTTTCACTCAATTTATGTGCATTCCCTGTCTCGTAATGTTGGACCAAATCTACATGAAAATTTTCATAGTTTAGGAGCAAGCGCAGATGCCCAAAACAGAAAATATGGTGGCATCTGTGGGGGTCAAATGCATATTTTCCCCACAGTATTAAGAATGCTATCAAAAGTATTCTTTCTTTGTCTGATATTCCCTTTACAAGCACGAACCATTATTTACAGGTGGAGCTGGGCTCATTCCAGAATATATCAGAAACTATTGGATGCCTCATTACATGCAAAACGATATTCCAATGATTATCTAGGATTGTCAGTGTGAGTCGATGCTTTGATGTGTTTGGGTGGGCCCCTATACTAAAGCATCCAGTACATTTTTTAATTGAATAGCTGAAATAATTTGGTAATAAACTCGACTAACTCTACTCGTTATGCTGGATGAGGAGGGGAATAATATTTGATATTGTTCATTCTTCATGAATTATCATTTATCTGTGTTGTCAACAATGCTACTAATGCTAGTCCTATCCATTCAATGCATTCATATATACCTATTTATCTGTGATCGCATGTACAAACAATGATAAGTTACTTGAATGCATAAATATGGACAAATTCACCATAAACATAATAAAATGTATTTGACAGACCTGGAGCTGGTCTGATAAATTGTCAAAAATGGCTACATCGATGAGCACTTTTTATCATGCCACACTTGAACTTTTCCTGTGTTGAGAACATGGCAAGGTTTTGCATAATTAATTGCTAAAAAATATAATTTATCTCTCATCCAAAACAATATTCAAAAAGAATTGTATAGAAAATTTTCATTTAAAGACACCACTTCCTAGTTGATGATTGGTTCTTTCGTGATGAAAACATACTTATAGTTTAGTTATCATAATTACCATCCATATAGGCCTATGCAAAATTGAAGTGAAAAATTATGACAACAGCGCAAGCATTGCTTTAAAAAAATATTGTATCGAGCCATCCATTCATTTGGCCCAAGACAAACCTCATGCTCATGAGTGTTTACTAAATCCACTCGGCAATAACTTCAGTTCACAAGCTGTTGTCTCAAGTAGCAACTCTTGCCAGAAACTTTTAATGGCTTCTGTGTATTAGTTAGACACCGATTTGGAGGGTTCCAACACGCAAAATTGACAGTTAGATACCAGCTTTTCCAATGGTATAAGTATCTTGGTGATGTCTAATGCAGATTAATTTCCGTTCCCCAATATTCTTTCCAACACTTTTACTGAGGCTGCTTTTTTTCCTACATGTTCACTGCTTCCTGAAAGTGGATGAAATTGAATTTTTTTCCTCTTGAGAGTAAGGGTGATCGACCATCCACCTGCTCCAGTCTTTTGCCTTTTTTATTTGAATCCACTGATAATGACACCAGAAAAACAACAAATTGCTTTTTAAAAGATGTGTTTCTCCTGATATTACTGCAATTTCAAGAAGTATGAGTTTCTGGTATATGACAGTGAAACGTAGCAAATGCAGTCCATGTGATTGGTGGAGACACTGGATTACACACCAGGAATTTAATTTGAATAGCATGAAACGTATTTCAAGGCCAGTTGACGTGTTTGTTGGTCAGTGTAACTTTCAGTTCTCACCTGCTGATCTTGTCCATTTATCAGACTCAGCTGCTCACTGAAGCAGAATGTTATGTTTTTCATAATTTCATACGTTCAACTAAGAGATTTGGAGGATATTGATATTTTTTTTTGATATTGATTTATTTAGGAAATTTTTATTGCTTGCCAGCCAATCAGTTAAACTGAATATACTACGTGAATCATAAGAAAACTTGCCAGAGAAACTCATACTAAATTAATCTGCAGTGAAAAAAGACGTTTCGAAACAGTTACCTTTCATGTTTGCCTGTCAAAATGTCACTAAGAAAAGAACACTAAATCGGATATAATGCTCTATGGGTGAAGTTCTTGCCAATCTATATGATGACCTGTATGATAATTTATCGTATGTATAATATCCTATAGATGTTCCAATTGAACATCAATTTCAAACTACATTCAGCCGGGATATTGCTCATAGACTTAGTCAAAATATTTAAGTTAATGAAGTTTTTTTTAATCACGAACTATCACAGACCAAATCATAGTAATGGTGATCTCAAATATATGTATTATGCTCAAAAGTACTGAAAAGATGTACAATTTGCCAAAATGGGCTAAGTATTGTAGGTGAATGATGTGAAGGTGTGAGCAACTTGACAACGAGTTGATTACATGTAATTCAGCAGCTATACACTTGAGTGCAGGTGAAGAATACATACATGTAGACCATGTGTATAAATAACAAATTGAATTGGATTGGAGCTGAGAAGAAGACATATATATGCACTAGTTGCACAATTCTTACTTTAACATTTATATATCAAGTGCTACAATACAGTCATTGTACTCTTGGGACTTCAGTCTTACACATCAAACATTTGATATAGCATCCATGAGAACGACAGGTGATACTCTCATCTCATGTGAATTATGCAATAAACACATTTGCCACTGGCATGCTTGAAAGCATTTACTTCAGCACCTAGCTATCACATGCTGTGATATCTCACACCCATGTGGATTGCTTTAAACATGCACATGTATTTGTTCCGCATATTATGATGAATCCCTTTGGTTTTCATTCCTTGTGCATTTTCTTGCTGGAACAAGTCAAAAGGAACCTAGCTAATTACCTAGCACATGAAACTTTCACTAATTCCCTCAACTTGACAATTCAATGTTGTGTCTTTCTTGCTCACTGTATCTTTTTCTTGTCACGCAAGACAAAATGGCTAATATGATAAAAGGGCTAGGAACTGTGTCAAGTACATAAGAATTATTAACCGGGATTTCTTGAGCAGTTTGTTTGAAGTTGAGGGATCTTTGGACTTGTTACTATCATTGATGAGAGATTTCCTCTTCCATAGACAGCACTCATTAGATATTTAGGAGGTACCCAAGTTTTAGGTCTTGCCAATGGGACTACATCTGCTTTGTGGAAATGGGGGAGAAATCATTTCTTTCAATTACATGATGTATGAAAATATATTTATTTCTGAACCAAAAACAATGTTAGGAAATCTGCCGACCGGACAATCAAATTTAGAGGCAGCAGTACAAAAATTATCCTATATTTTTAATTTGTACTGCTTTTGTAGGCTCTTTCAGAGGTATAATGATATATACACATCCTGATCATACCTTGAGGCTATTGTGCTTTATACAGAAAGCTGCCAACAATATTCCAGAAAATTCTTCATGCTTAGGATGATGTTGACCAATTTCTTGCAGAACAGTCCAGGTTTTATTCTTTGTCTTCCATGTGCAAATGAGAATGCAGCATAGTTCTGATTTAAAGATTCAGCAGTAATTTCTGTCTTATGTGATAACAAGAGCATGGCTTGCAGCTGCAGGCAAGCAGGCATTAAAAAGATAGTCCAAAATGCTAAAGTTACATGCGATTGTGTCAGTTTTTTTTACACACACGTACCTTTATCGACAGAAATTCAAGTTTTATGGTCATACATATTTTCTTAAAAGTGAGTTGTTCTGGAGAAAGGAACGTATCACTTTGATTGTTGACCATTTTAAAAGATACTTTAAAGAAATCAATCAAATTTTTTCACTAAATTCGTAGTCTTAATCTTGTCTAATTTGATTGTTTTGACAAAATTAGTTGGTAGTTATACAGCTGCAAATTATTGATTAATTAAATCTTGCTCCAGGGAGCTAGATCTGTCTTTGCAACAATAACGCAACCCCTCAGGAAATCCATGAATCATTGCTGTCTACCTATCAGTTCAGTGTAATCAATGCTATTGATTGGTGACTTTCCTTTCAAAAAAGTGCATTAACGTTTTCTCATTTTCTTAACCTTATGTGACCGCCTTCCTCCTGCACTAAGTAGCGGGCCTATTTTTAGTGCATTTTACACCCCAACGAGAGACCGCTTAATGACCGCAAAAGGGGCGGTCTTATAACGCAGGGACCCAATGCACTGTAAATGCCACTAACCGCAAAATTTTGGTTGCTTACGGCAATTTTAAGTAAGATGCTTGTAACGGCAATTATATCTTCTGACATCCAAATTGTGTGTATTTGAATAATAAAACATTCACCTTGTGTGTAAAGCAATATCAGTCGAATTTAAAAATCTACTTCCTCCTTTCTGTACATACCAAAAACTTACCTGTTTGCAGTATATCTTAAAATGCATGATGCCTTTAATCTCTGGGCCATCATATGTATGCCGTTATACTGATGGTTTGAATTGACACACATATCACGGATGCCACACCACAGCGTTTATTATATGAAATGTATCCAACTGAATCTTTATTATTCAGATCTATGTCTGGCTTTAAGTGCAGATGGAGGACAAGTGTACAAATATCAAAGCTGAAAAACAGAGATCTATAGATTGGCAAATAAATAGCTATTTGAAAAGATGCAGCTCTAGTAGAGATATTGTTAACTTGACGCGTTTGTGCACTGGAAACATTCTGCCATCAACTGGTAGCCAATGCATTTGCATCCCATTATTACAAAAGTCATTTACTCCATATAGAAGGCTTAAAAGTATGACCATGACGCAGTATCAGCTACATTGTATCATGACTCAAAAGTGAACATTTCACATAAAAGCATCCATGTTTTTCTCTCATAATTATTGAAACTCTAGTAAAAGTGATGTAATTCACTCACAACTGGAAATGGTCCAGCGACGAGCGGCAAGATACGCAACAGGACGGTACCATAACACCAGTAGTGTCAGCGACATGCTTCACCATCTAAAATGGGACACCCTGGAGGTAAGAAGGTCTAAAGCCAGGGCAATCATGCTGTATAAGATTGTGAACGGAATAGTGAGCATCGACAAGGACAAGCATCTGACGCTCTCAACAACATCGACGCGTAAACAACATCGGCAGACGTTCAGACACCCACACACCAGCAAAGATTGCTACAAATTCAGCTTCTTCCCTGCATCGATCAAGATTTGGAACACCTTACCAGCCGCAGTTGTAGAGTCTCCAGATGTTACCATCTTTAAAAAGGGACTCAATATCCTACATTTCTAATTCTTTCTCTGCCGCTTCCAGCTGTTAGTATCCCCTAGTGAGTGACTTGAGCTGTGCCGGAGAGGGGTACTTGTATCCCTCATGCAGCCACTGGGGCCGGATTGGTCTTGTCATGAAGGGAGGAAACCAGCTGGACACTCAACTTTATTCCTACCTATCCTCTACTATCCTCACATCTTACTATTTCTGTCAATTACTATACCTTTCTTTTTTCCTTTCATTTTACTTTATTTCCCTGCACAACCCGCTGCATAGTAGTCAGTATTGACTGGGCAGTGTACAATGTAGATGTAGATGTAGAAACTCATTCTCATAAATACGGAATATATCAAAGTACCAGTGACCAAGATACAAATATTAATTCTTATCCTCATTTGAGGCGAGTCCAGATTAATAAAAATCAGTTAAATAGGCGGAAAAGAGGACTGTCGACTGTCAGACCAAACAGGTGGCTATACATCAGTATACGAGATACTGCACATTTTCTGGGATCCACACAATGGTGGTGGCAGTCAACATAAATTCTCATTGAAGTTACGATACATTTTGACTGAGCATACTTCAGGAAAAATTCTGTATACCAACATGATGTGTTTGTTAGCCTGCAGGCCTGGAATTTGTCAATTTCACAAAATGGGTGGTTTCAGCAAGCATAATATGCCATGTTTTTTTTCCAACGCTATGATTACTTTCTTGAGGGGTTTTACCTGTTCATAACTATTGAATTGACTGATTTAAGGCTGATCTTTCCTTTAGCTACTCTCCAGCTGCCTGTATTGTCACAGATTTGGGAAAATGTTTAAATGCGGATATCAGTTAACTCCTTGGTAATTTTTATTAAGTTGTTTGAATTGAGATTTTAATTGTAAACTTGAAATGATGTGATGGTGTATATTGGCAATACCTCAATGATGTGAGCATGATAGCATGAACTCATCTTGTGTTTTCATGTTTTTCTGTATTCCATATTTATGAGCAACATTATATATAATAGTCACACAACAAAATATGTATATTGTTGCTTTTAATCTTGGTTTCAGCTAAGAAGTAAGAAAAATTATTTTACTCTATGCCAAACAACTTGGTTCAAAGACTGCTGTTTGTCAGTGTAGTGGCATGCCGCTGCCGGCATGTGCGTTATGAATTGTTTGATGTTATGTCATTTTATGCTGTATTTTGAATATCAGAATACATTTAAAGTGATATTGCTTTCATGTTTGTAACTGAAGGCTTATTTCACATGGGAGACCTATTCAGCAAAACATGAAGTGAGAAAAAAATCATTGGCAAGCAAAATAAAGCATAAAAAATGTCACATATGAACCGAATATTACATTTCGACTCACAGGAAAAAAGATCAAAGGATTGATAACTGACATTTATGGAGACCGTCAGGTCTCTGCTTGAAGCGTAGAGACCAGAGGTCTTCAAATGAAGGAGACAGAGCTACTCACACAGGGATATACTAAGAAACTTTTTTGCATGCGCCAAACAAATTAAAGTGTCGGCGTTTATGTGACGTCATTAATAATATAACAAAACAACCCAAGTCAGGGTCACTGAGTAACAATATCACGAGCTGTTGTGTGAATTAATATCACTCGAGCCCGCAGGGCGAGAGTGATATTAATTCACACAACAGCGAGTGATATTGTACGAAGTGCCCTGACGCGTGGTTGTTTTGTTTTTATCACCTGGTTTTACCTCAAATTTTCAGTTGTAAAGAGGGACTATTTTCTGCCATTACAAAAAATGTGACGTCACCATGGAGCAACAATGGACATGATGTCACAATCCCATTATTCTGGCCCTTGTTTGGTTTGTGACATCATCAGGCAGCTGAAATGCTGGTGATGTCATAACCATTGTTAAAAAATATTGCCCTTGAAGGGTGGTATTTTTTACAATATCATAGGCCCTGATATTTTGACTGTAAACAGTGATATTCACAGCCAACCAGGTGATAATTGCCCAGATCTTGCTGTCATGGCAACAGCAAGGTGGCGTCATGAACAGACCCAGCCTCATTTTGAGAACAGCAGCAGAGCACACTGCAGGTAGCGTCACAATCAATGAGCAGCATGCTGCACTACCAATCTGTGGAATCAAATTGATTGATTTATTTATTCAAAAGAACAACATGTGAACAATACAAAAACGATGGGAGTTAAATAAAAATTACAACGTAACTCCCTCTAACCAGCATAATTTAACATTTTCAAATTAGATTAACAGTTCTTTCATCTAAATTATTCCATTTATTTACAATTCGATTGCTCCAAAAATAAAAATATTTTTCTTTTATCCGTACGGCTATAAAACGCATTCAGCTGTTTATAATCATGACCTCTACTTCTGTGTACAAATTTATGAACTTCTTCCCTATCATTATAGAATGTCCATTGCTGGGGCATTACACTGTTACATATATACATGTACAACAGGCCCAATGTTATAATGAGTTAAAACAGTAGGTGGAGTTAAAATGTTAGAGTTCCATGTATATATTTTTCATTATTTGGCATGTTCACAAATTCGTGGAGGTGTAAAAACGAGCATAAAGGAATTTGTAGACATGCAAAAACGAGCATGTCACTCGTCTATATGTAAAAACTAACATTCGTGTATGTGCTGCATTTTTCATTTGTATAACTGCTATTGCTTACATTCGCGGAAGTGCCTGATAATTAGCCTAAATTAGGGTTTAGGGTTAGAGTTCAGGGTTAGAATGTTCGTAATTACACTTCTAAAAATTCGTGAAAGACAATATCTGACACATACACGAGTGCAAAATATATATATTCGTTTTTGCAGGTATACAAATTCGTCCACATGCAAAATATTGAAAAATATATACCTCAGAGTTCATACAATTTGTTCAGATGAAAAAAAAAAAACCCCGCAGTATTTGTCTGGGAGTGGGAGATAAAACTATCTATCTGTCTATCTATCTATCCATCTATCTATCTATCTATCTATCTATCTATCTATCGATCTATCTATCTATCTATCTATCTATCTATCTATCTATCCTATCTATCTATCTATCTATCTGTCTAGCTGTCTAGCTGTCTGTCTATCTTTCTATCTATCTATCTATCTATCTATCTATCTATCTATCTATCTATCTATCTATCTATCTATCTATCTATCTATCCATCTATCTATCTTGGGCATATTTAAGGCAACACAAATATTTTAAACACCACAAAGAAATATCCAAAATATCACAAATAAATATCTCAATGTCCTGCGGTCTCGCTATGCTCTTTGGCATCATCATATTAAATATATATATATATGTATATAATGTAAAATAAAAGCTCTTTTTTCAGAAAAAAAGCCTGCATCCCTTTCACTTTCAATGTGAATTCTTTGTTCGTGACCAGAAGCAGAAGACAGAGTGATTGGTAAGCCAAACTGGACATGCCACTCAGCAGGGAGGACATTTTCTGAATCAAAGTGACCTCAGACCCTAATCATGCTACAAGAGACATCACAAACCTCTGTGTCTTTTTAAACTAGCAGGTTTGGTCACACGCCCTAGCACTTGACAATCCATCACTCTCAAGCTCCTGTACAGCAAGACTTAAGCTATGAGAACACTTCTCCAAATGAGGCTTGAGTGAAGTCTGTGGTTGTTTGCCCAGTATCAACTGACTAACACAGTAAATGAAAAGATAAGAACCCTGTCAGAGATGAATAGATGATTGGGGCTTTACATTCTGTATTTATGCACTTGGCAGACTTATTAGGACAGGAAGAGGACATGGCAATGAGGCAAAGGATAATTTGAACAGCTGTCCCACGGACTCTGCCAGAGATATAGATTTTAGTGATAGACTGACACACTGTAGAAAGATTGATAAATAGATCGATAAATAGATAGATAGCTGGACAGACACATAGACAGATGGATAGAAAGATAGAGGATATGTAAATTTTAGAGTGAATGAGTAACTAAGTGAGGATGGATGGATGATTGCATTACATATTTATGCACTCTGGGGCAGGCTGAATAAGACGATAAGCTGAGAATACAGCAAAAGCACTACACCTCTACCAGTGACTAAGGGAGGTATTTGTGTGTGTAAAGTTGATGGAAAATTGGACACCGATCTCAGAAGGACAGCTATCTATTACCGGCAGTTGCTTCCTGGAGTTTTGTGCATCATTTTACTGAGCCCTTAAATATCCCTAAGTCCTTATGATTGGGTTCCACTGCAAGATTGTCCATGGACTTCCATAGCCTTTGTAATCAATGAGTGCCACTGCACTGACACGGGGGGGGGGGCAAGCGGGCAGAGTGGGGGGCTGAGGGGAAATCGTGGCTGCCAAAAGAAACACATTAATCTACCTCCTCTGCTAGGTATTTTGCTAGCCTGTGTTTTGGCTCCATTGAGGCTCATGTGCCCTCAGCCACCCTTCATGACCCCGAAGGTCACCTCAAGGTCACATTGAAAAAATACCACTACTCATTTGGAGTGACTGCAACGATGCAGCTTATTAACTTGCCAACCATGATAATGTCATTCGATGACACCCCTCCCGCTTGCTGTTCTTCATAAACATGTCAGGTATTATCAGTAATATCATCAATATCCTCATGATCATCCACATCATGTGCCATGTATCTTGTCTTAAAAGTATGTTAGGCTGGGTAGGTACAGTACAACCATCATAAAATGGCTCGTCAGTTTGGAACGACACTTATCTATCGATCTGTAGTGATCCATGGCGATCTTGGTTGATATGGGGTGATCGATCTGGAGCGATCTGTTGTGATCTGTATCTATTAATCAAAATATATATCAATAAATTTACTTTTCTGCACTAAATAACTTATGGATATGTTTCCTTAATCTATATGTTCAATTGTCAGATGGATTTTCTGCTAAGTGCTATTAATAAGCTTGTAGAAAAAGTCCTGCACAAGAGATTTTATGAATACTTTGAGAAATACAAAATAATTTTTGAGTATCAATTTGGCTTTAGACAAAATTACTCGACCACACTAGCCCTAATTGAAATAACAGATAAGATAAGAAAAGAAGTAGAGATAAAGAATATAGTCATGGGAATCTACATAGACTTAACAAAAGCTTTCGACCTGGTAAACCATGAAATTCTACTTTACAAGTTACAATCATTTGGAATTAGGGGCAAAGCTTTAGCACTTGTTAAATCGTACCTTAGTGATAGACAACAGTACACCAAAGTCAAGAATGAAAGATCAGATATAGGAAAAATAACATGTGGCGTGCCCCAGGGCTCAGTTCTTGGGCCATTGTTCTTTCTAGCTTTCATAAATGACATACAGAATTGCACAAATGAAGATATAAGATTGTTTGCTGATGATACTAATATATTCATATCAGATAAAGACCCCAAATTAGTCGCACAAAGAGCAGACAAATGTATGAAAAACATTATAGAGTGGCTGAGTTGTAACAAGATTTTATTAAGTGAGGAAAAAACTAACTTCAGTGTCTTTATGCCTAAAAATAAAGCTATTCCGGCAACACTTGAGAGTATAATGGTAAATAGTAAAAGAATCCAAAGAACTGCCTGCTGTAAATACCTAGGAATTGTACTAGATGATCAATTGATTTTTGATGCCCATATTTCTAAACTTTGCACGGATTTACTTAGAATAATCAGTTCTTTTAAGATAATAAAGCACTGGGTCCCAAACAGCCATAAGTTGAAACTCTACTTCGCTTATTTTCATTCGAGAGTCCAATTTGGTATTGAAATTTATGGGACAGCCGCAAAAAGACATATGAAAAGACTAGAAGTTTTGCAACACAGAGCCTTGAAAAATCTTTTTTTAACCTAGATCCTCTTTACCCTTCCACGAAGCTATTGAAGAAATATAACATATTATCAATTACTGACCTCTACCAAGAGAGAGTTGCCAAATTTGTAAACAAACATAAGTCAGGTAAACCACCAGATATTTTCTCAAGCTATTTCAGCCTCATAGTAGTTGTCATAGATATCCCAATACAAGAAATAGAGACAAGTTAATCATGCCTAAGATTAGAACAGAAAACGGAAAGAAAATTATGAAATACAGGGGTGCAAGAATCTGGAATCACCTAAGTAATGTATTGAAACTAGAGGTGAATGACAACTCCTGGCATGTCAGCAGACACAAAATCAAACAACATCTGATAGCTAAATATTAGCTTTTGACATAAACTTACTTAATCATATCCAACCACTTCAATTATTATCATAGGCCTATATATAAAACACCCAATGTGTAAAATATACTTTTATATATAGAAGAGTGTAGGCCTATAATGTGTCTGTATATATCAATACCTATTGAATATGTATGTATGTACTTATCTAAGAGTATGAATCATGTATGTTTACATGTATACAAAATATAATTGTATATATAAGAGTGTATAATATATCTGTATATGTATATAAACGTATAAAATATGTATGCAAGTACATATCTAAGAGTGTAAATCTTGTATAATATGTTGATATATATATATATATATATCTAAGAGGATAAAATAATATGCAATATATATTGAATATAAAATCTGTTTGTGTATATATATAAGAGTCACAAATACAAAGGTGTAAATAGATAAATACAGACCCCAAACTGTGCCGTGTATGTAAAAGATATTACTTTGATTTCAAAATGCGTATTACCCATGAACATTTTTCAATGTATTTTTTGTCTGTAATTGTTATTTTTTCAATGCCTGTACTGTCTGTATGGTGCCAGTTCGATAAGCAGACTTGCTTTTCTGGCTTCCAAAACTTTTTAGTCGAATAAATTAATCAATCAATCAATCTGCTGTTTGACTAATAATCTTAAATAATTGACATGATTGATTTTCACTAAAAGTGGATTAGTAGATCACACAGACAGAGCTATATCATCTCAGATCACTACAGATCACTCTTTATCTGGACACACAATATTTCCACAGGATATTAAGGTGTACCTCGTCGACACCTTAGGTCAATGAAATGGGCTTGAAATCTCGGATGCAGGCAACCAGTGCAAAAATATGCCAGTTGGTATCATGCATTCACGAAGAGGAAAGATAATAAGGTGGCATTGTATCAATTTATAATATTAAATTAAAAGTTTTTATTATAAAAAGGCAAATTTTAAAATGATGTGACCTTGTACATGACATCCATTTTCTACAATGCACATTTGCCACAGGAAGTAGGAGTTGCTTACAAAAGGGCCAGGAATGATTACTTAGTGCCATCATAAGTTTTAATTATCTCAACAGGAGCATTATTCATAAAACTTGAATTTTTCATCTTGGTTGTCAATAATATCATCAATACTTATAAAAGTTTTGGACAATTTTGACAGTTTGATTGACCCATTATGGATTTTCTGTCATTATCACTAAAGGTCATTTGCAACTTTATTCCTTGAAATGTGATATCAATAGGGCAAAATATGAAAGGAACTTTGACATGAGCAGGAAAAAAATTAATTGCTGTTGACAAATTTTGCAAGAGAGCAAGAGAGGGACTTCTGACATCATTTCCTTTAAGTTGTTCTTCTCATAACATACCTAAATGCATGGTCCTATATATTTCAAATTTATTTAATATATCATACATATATAATATATAGGCCTACCTAATCTAATACCAAGTGAATGAGTCATGTAACTCACTGATGATGTATACGTATACGAGGGTTAAATTCACTCCTTTCATTTTAATGAACTTGCCATCCATGGTAATGTCATTCACTGACACCTCCCTCTCCCTTGTTGTTCTTCACAAATTTTCAATGGAAACCACTAGGGGCCCCTGAGGACAAGTTGCTATCTTACCGATTGGAATCAATTGAAACATTATCAGATGATATACACCCATGGGTCCATCCCCCCATCTCCGGGGCCCAAGGGAGAACAATACTCTTGTGGGAATCAGACCTATGTATTTGTGGTGCTCGGCATTGTGTTGTGCCACTGTTGAGAAGGTTATGAAACAGTAGGAACAACATGATAATCACTATATACTCACCAAGTGACCTAATTAAGCCAGTTTTAGTAAATTATAGTGCATTGTTTATTAGAGTCGCCAAATCTTTTGATTGTTGAATATTTAATGCTTGTAATTTCACTTCAAGTTGTCTAATACTCAAATTCAGCATACTAGGTATGATATGTTGTAATTGAATTGTCTTCTAGTCCAAAATATAAGCTTCTATGATTAACTAGGTCGCTTCGCAGAGTGCAAACGGTGCGCAGTGTAATGCAAAATTGAAGGTATAGCGCACAATGAAATGGTCTTTTGTCTTGTATATTTTAAAGGATAAGACCTGCAAAGACATCACTGACACAATGCTCTTAGCCTCGTAAACAGTTGAATGACATCACCAGGGGTGCGGGAAGGAATCGCGGACGGCGGGGCGGTTGAACGAAAAAGGGCAAATTATATTCACGCCACATGACAAAATTTAAATAGAGTGTCAATAAATATGATCATATACTTATTAACATTTTTACTTTTAGATCAAAAGGGCACCCTTGCCCCCCCCCCTTCCCTTCCCCCTTTGGGTAAGGGCAGGAGGGGCAATTGCCCCCTTTCTGTAACATTGGGTCGACCTCTTTATCTGATAGTGCTTTCACAATGCTCTTTTTAGCCCTGACTGGGGCTCTCATAATTTTTAATTTATTTTTTCCTTTTTCACATCAGCAGTAGAAACATATAAATGTCGATACATCTGTGACATTGACATATAATATATGTCACACTTTAAGTTCCTATACAACTGAAATTGGAGTCGCATATATACATGTATGCTTTTCCGCTCACAAAAATCATGGTAGAGCCATTCAGACCAATCATATTATTCTGTCCCAATTAATCTCAAAAAGAGTCGGAATGTCATAAGTGAAATAACATAATTAATAGCGTAATTTAACACAAAAAATGCATCAATTTTCAGATAAAATTTGCCATTAGAAAATAAATAGAGCAATTTCTCACATATAGAAGCAACTATCCTGTGATGCAATTCCTCATTCTCCTGCCATTAAATTATTTAGATTTTCTGTATATTCTGAAACTCAGCTTACCTTGGGAAATTGGCCTGCACACACATAAATATCACAAAAGAAAATAAACAGAAAGGAGAGAAAGGGGGAGGAAGAAGCAAAGAAAGAAGGAAGGACAAAGCGAAGGAAGAAGGGAAGGAAGAAGGACAGGTAGGGGAGAAGAGAAGAAAAAAAGAAGGGAAGAGAAGGAAAAGAAATGGGGTTGGGAAGGCCAGGAATGGAGAAGAAAAAAGAAGAGAAGAAAAAAGGAGAAAGAAACAAAGGAAGAAAGGAAGAAAGGAAGAAGAAGGGATAGAATAAAGGTAGGAAGTAAGGAAACAAGATGACAGCGTATTAGAAATATATTAAAGCTGTTCATGTTTTCTGATTTTTCTTGGATAAACTGTCACAAGGTCGTACAATTTGCGTTACATGGCTGTTTTGAACCAAAATGTTTTTTCAAAAAAGTCTTACATCGACCCAGGACAACCTATTAAATCCAAAATACACAAAGATCATTGAACAACTAGGTCTTCTGTATGTTATGGAGATGCCACGTATTAAATTTCATTCAATTATTTGTAATATTGATGAATTTACAACAGTTTTTATGGAGATAAGTCTAACAGGAACCAAAAAACCAACATTTTCAAGGATGCAACATAGGTTTGAAAACAGGGCGATAGCATGGTGAAGGCTAAGAGATATAGATTGCTATCACCCATTTTCTGAAACTAGAGAAATAGGGCTAACAAAAAAATCACTATGGGAATTCCTCCTTCTGAGTGAGCCTGGATCGTCAATTTAGCTGCCCGGCTCATGGACTATTATGACTAGTTTTTTATTAGTCTGATAAATTTTGGTCATTTTTGTAGTCCAACACACTGTTTTGTAACCAGCATAAATTCTGTACCAGTTATGCATGTATGCATTACATTTTTTGCAGGGATTTCAGAGCATCATAAAAATCATAAAATTATTGCAAATCAAACCACATTTTACAGCACAGCCCTCTCTGATTTCACTGTTTTTGCAAGTGTTACTAACATTTCAGGGTAAACTGGACATGCTGTACAGCGAGTGGTTTATATCCATGCATATTCTGAGATATGCTATGGAAACTGGAGCTCATGAGCATTTATTTGATATGTGTTAGAAGTTCCTTAAATATTTACAGTTTCAGACTAAATCTAAAAAGGAATGTTGATTTTTTTCAGCAAGTCAGACAAGTTGACGCTGCTCTGCATTAAAGGTTCTGCAAAAGGCATCATAACGCTTACATAGACAATGTAAGCTTTCAGGCTTCAGTCTTCATTGGGTATTAGTAATTGGATATTACAACCAAGAAAACCATGCAGAACAAGATATCTTTTGTAGTTGGCATGAAATCTGACTTTTAAGATGGTAATTTCAAATCTATTGTAACGAGGGACACAAAAAAATCACCTGTTTTCTCAAGGTTTTGGGTTGCTAACAGCCTTATTCTGTAAGGAAGATGAATTATTAAAAGCCAATATAACACAGAAGCAGCTAAACTTTCCATTGAAGTATAGTATGTCATGCCACAAACACTATAATTTATGTACATGCAATCAGTATTTAAAATGTGACATTTCTAAAATTGTACGACATCACGTCAAGACATGACCACAAACAAGTAAACAAAATGTGTCAAAATGCCAGTTATAACCTTTGAAACATCTGTAAATTCCATAAGTCACTGGGTAAGAGTTGATAAAACAGCAGTCAATGCATTAGTCATTCTTCTTTTTTTTCGGTAATAAAAAACTGCTCTGAGAGATACCTGTCACACAAAATAAAACAAGTTTGAGGATAGAGCCTTTTCCTATTCATCGCTGAATTTTTATTTATGCAAAAAAAAACATATATCAAAACATCTTGTCAAAGATTGACACTCTACAATATATGTATGGGTCAAAGTGATATATATGTAGTCAAGAGGATGTAAGTGGAAATTTAAAAACTAGCTGAAAAATAAAAAGGAAACAACGGGTGTATGAGAAGTGAAGTATCTTTATTCTGTAGTGTTCTAGTTGTGAATGAATGTGAGCAAAGAAAGCATTAAAGTACAGAGAAGTATAGAATGGACATAAATGCAAGTAAAAATATCAATGTGATGGGATGTAACATAAAGGCAGTTTGTATTATGTACAAATCACACAATTTTAAAATGACTATATTGCTAATCAAATTTTTTACGTGGAAGCACAGTCATTAATCACATTCATGAGCATTTTCTGCAATGTGCTTCATTTTATGCACTTACAATATTTTTGTTGCATTCTAATATTTTTCAGAAAACATTGCACATGCACATTTGTTCATATAATCTTGGTTGACTATTACATGCACAATCTTGACTTAGAAAGGTGGGAGTGTCAGTGTATTTGCATTGCACATGCACATAAAAAGATGTATAATCCATTTATTATGTGATATATTGATTGTTTGAAATAACTGATCAACTTGCCAAAACTGGTGATGCAGGGCTAAGTTCACCACAATCTGATATACGTAAATGTTGTGCAAGAATCCATCAAACCAATCTACAGTTTCAATTAGGAATTGCATAAGCAATTTTTGTGCAGTTCTCATAACAATCGGTTATAAACAACTTATTAAATACAGTCTTCATTGTGCACCTTAGATACTTTACAAATTGCAAATAATACACATTTGTGTCTATTAGATACTAAATGCCTAGTAATAATGCCTATCAACACATAACTTGCATCTCCTTGGCACTTGTTAAAGAGATGCTTGCACTAACAAAATGATAATGCAAAACTTGATGTTTAAGCATTTTATTTGCACCCCTTAATGTGTCTGATTCTCTTACCCTTTAAGACCACTTTACCTTGAGCAAACACCAGACACATTAGTTTAAGATTCATTAGCAATTGTGCATATTGCATTAAAAACTCAATTCACTCTCTTCATGCCTGGAGCTAAAATGTTTATTTTCAATCAAGACGCAACATGACACCAGCTTAAGGCTGATCATTTAATTTAATAATTTTTTTGCTCCAGATTTGAGAAATCCAAGGAGTTTCACACAGCCATAAGAACAGCAAGCAGGAGCCGCCAGTTTCTGATTACACTAAATTAATCAAACCGATACTTATGATTTGTTGCTTAGAACAGGGTCTTGCCTGCAAAACAAACCTATAGGGGAACCAATGTCATGGGTTTATATGGCATTTGAAGAGTCTGATATGCTCCTGCTTGCCTTGCTGAAATGTACACAGGTCACAAACTTGAAACGATACCTGGACCTCTTGATTCATTTTGCAGTTTCAATCGGATCATTTTCTACTAAAGAAAAGATTTTGGATACACATGGGCCACTTTAAGTGCTCAGTCTGAGTCAGTCATCAAGACTATCTTGGTACATAATATATAATTAAATTATTATTTCACTGTATTTTGCAAATGCAGTTCATCAAAAATGTGACAATTCTTGTAAGAATGGAGAAATAATGCAGTCTAGTATTGATTTGTTGGAGGCTACATTGAATTAAGCATATATATATATATATGTATGACAAGTTGCAATCAACAGATAATGTTTAATTGACACGTAGCTGGCATGATGACATAGACTTCATCTGGACACAAGGGGTGCAAAAGAGGATGCCCTGAGATAATTCTTTTCACAACACAATGCGTGGACTATCTGTTTTTGTGAGATTCTGGCCAGTGTTCCAGAGTAAAATCTCTTGTATGGACGAGACTTCGTGTGAAAAGTGTGAGAGTTGCAGCAATTATGAGCAGGGACGGAAGTGCACTTATTTGGGAGGGAGTGAGGCGATTGCTGGAATTGCGCTTCTTCGATTCAGGACACTCCCCCTTATAACCATACAGGATGATGGAATAGTGTAGGTCCAAACCACTAGGAGAGCCACAACTGCTAGCCCCTATGTACCAACTCCTGTCAATGTCAGAGCGCAAAATTCGACCGCTATTACATTCTATCAAACGATGTCCATTTTGATCAGTCGTATTGCTTGTACAGCCGGAAGTGTCCACACTCGGTGTCAATGTGATGACCTGCGGACTTGTTGGGTCGACTATGCTCTGTTTCTGAAGACAGTTCATCCTGGCTCTCAAGGAGGCCACCTCTTCCTCGAGATAGAGAATAATCTTCACGCAACACTTGTGCTCTGGATATACAAATCTGAAAGTAATCAAAAGATGAATAGTTAAAAGATATAGCCAGAGCAGACCTCTATAGAGCAAAGCAATCAAATTGGGCCTCGAGCTCAATCCCTTCTTTTTATCTTTGAAATAAAATGGACCTATTAAGGACTCTTATTGAAAAACACAGTAATGTACCTTCATATTGGCAGAACACTGCTAAAGTCATTTTGCCTTAGTTCCCATTGACTTAAGAGTGACCTTTACAGTCAGGAATTTGATATGCAAAATGAGTGGACTATTGTATTGCAAAAATGGCAGTTCGTGAATCATGATAGCTGATGAAGTGTCATCTTCTCTACATCCAACATGGGAAACATAGAGGCTTTTTGATTAGTCATGATCAAGAGAAGGCCATTTGACTTGTCATAACTGATCTTAGATTAAAAATCAGATGCATAATCCTTTCATTTGCTTGTCACCAACAATCGGGATTAGTCTCCTTAAATCAAGTTAACATGAAAGTACTGGGTATGATCATGACAAATCATCAGTATGATGACACATAAAAATCCAATTTTCACAGTAGTTCATCCAGGTCGACTTTATGTTATCAGTTCCTTCAGGTATAACAAAATATATGACTTTCTTTCAACCGTCAGGGTAGCCTTTGCCAAATGTCCAATTAATAAATTATGATATACTTGGTCATAAATTATGATAGAGTAGGTTGGGGCAAGAAGCCCGGGTTAGGTGAGAGGCCCCCCCCAGGTTAATATCTAAACTTACAATTTTAGTGTGTTTTCTTATTGCTAGGATTCAAGCTAGATACTTTTTAGGTGATGTCACAAATTTTCAAGGCCAACAGCACCAAACTATAGTAGAAATTAAAGAAACAAAAAAATGTGCATGGTTTTTGTAACTTTGATTAATTCTTTGAAAGCGGTTGTCAGAAATAACCTAGGAAATTTTTAAAAATATAATGGATATCTGCATTGCTTCACTTTTTAAAACACCATCACATGAATATGATTTGGATCATGTTATTTGCATTTTAGTTTGAAATATAGAGGTCAAATTAAAATATATGGGTTTGGGGCGAGAGGCCCCACATGGCATTGGGCATGAGGCCCCCTATACTGGGGCCTCAAAGCTACTTCAGGAACCATTTAATGATGTGTTCTTAACCTTAAATCTTAATAGAATAGCTAATTAAAATAGAAAAACATTGGCCGAAATGGAAACAGGGCAAAAAATATTTAAAAATAACTGTATTAACAGAAAAATTCTAAAAATTCAGAAAAATCGAAAGAACGCCTTAAAAATTATATAAGAACAGCAAGAAATAACTTTCAAGCTGAGTGCACTCGCAAAAAAAAATTCCATAGGATTTTTACAGGGGGGCTTCTTGCCCGAAGGGTGGGGTTAGAAGGCCATTTTCAATTTATTACAAAAATGGCCGTAACTCCTTTATTAAAATTGGTAGACATTTGTTTCGCTATAGTTATAAATAGAGTCAAGTGATCCCTTCCTGACAGCATAAGCATTCAAAGAATCGACCATAAAAAGTAGTTCAAATCGCACCTCGAAGTTAAGGGGGGCTGCATGCCCAGACCTACTCTATACTTGGTCCACAAACATGAAATTCTGATTCCGTGATATTTCAACCTCATGTCCGGTCAATATCATGACATACTTTTATTTCAGCGAAACACTTTGATGTAGAATTAACATGGACTGTGGCACTGTGAAAATGTCACTTCGTGTGTCATCATGTTGATGATTTGTCATGATCAAACCCAATATTTTCAATGTTAACTTGATTGAAGGAGACTTATCCCACTTGTTGATGACAGCCAAACGGGAGGATTATGCATCTGATTTTCACTCTAAAATTTGTTATGAGAAGTCAAATGGCTTACTCTTGATCATGACTAATCAAACAGCCTCTATGATTCCCATGTTGAAAGTAGAGAAGATGACACTTCATCGGCTATCATGAGTCACAAAGTGCCATTTTCACAGTGCCACAGTCCACTTCAATTCTATATCAAAGTGTTTCACTGTAAAGCATCCTCAGTAATGATCTGTACAACCACCAAACAAGCCCCTATGATACTGTATCATGTGTCATAATCTATATGTAGATGTCCTGTTGGCCTCTAGACTGTTAACAGCAAAGGTTTGCAATTGTTTTTAAAATGTTTTTGCTTTTCAAACACAATGTGATGATTTTTCCCAAATCTAAGTACAATTATTAAACAAAGGTTACTGTTGTGACTAATATCTATTATGGTTCAACTGTTGGTCAAATGCGCATGAGAGTAAAGACTTCTCAAAACATATGTTGCATGGTGTAAGGCTCGGCTATTTTCATTGTATCAAAAGATGCATTGTCATAGGTGTAGGAGACGGGGGGATGCAGCCACACAAAAAATTTTGGAAAAACACATTTTCATGCACATTTTGGCAGGGAATTTGGTGAATTTAAATTTTTTGGAATATTTGTGTAATTTTTTTGGCAATCACCCCTATCAAATTAATTGACCTCCTACCCCTATGTGCATTGTCACTTGCTGCTGTTTTCCATGTATCATGCCTTTAGAGATAGCTTTACAAATCTGATTTTTAAGTTCATAAAAGACATAGTCAACAAGAAATGTATTTCAGTGTGGCCTACAGTCAATCATATCTTAAATATAGCCTTGATTGTCCATGCTCCGTCACAGGACAGGAAATTAGAAAATACTTCTATTGTTGTCTCAAAATGTGAATGTATCATCACTCAATTTCAGTTACAAACCATGGCTAACAAGAAGCATCCTGTTCACAGAGTTAAGGAATTAATAGCCATTAGTATCCGACAGTGCTTCCGATTAACATAAGGGAATATTCATAGATGAAGAATGTTTGAAACTGCTGTCCAGGTGATCCCATGGGAGCTGGAAACAAACCCAGGGCACTCACTTCCCCTCAGCTTATTATGTCATGTCCTGGAGAACTGTTAAAAGCCTCATCTTCCTCAAGTCAAGTCAAGTCAAGTCAACTTTATTGAATCCTAAAAAAGGATAATTGAATTCTCACATCACTCTGGTAATAACTTAATGATCAGTTATTTTATATCTACATGTGAAGTAATTCATGCTATTAAATCATCCGTTCTTTTAAATTAATTGTACATGTGCCATGCGCAAGATGAAGATATTGAATTAAACACACAAATTCAATTATACTCTGTAAACTTGTGTGTGATGACAAGAGTGTAATGTTAGAATGTATGATCTAAATAATAGGAGGGGTTTTCCAAAAGTTCTGTCCAACTAGTCATAACTTTTGCTATATTTGATATAGAAAAATGATATTTGGGTCAGATAATATAGACGTAATTTGTAAATAATTCCCACAAAATCAGATCATATAAATAAAAATAAATGCTTAATCTGTTGCCATGGAAACCAGAAGTCATGAAATGCGGCCCAGACTTTGTAGTGCTCACTTAAAATTAATTGAACACCTGCTTGCATTATCTGTGTCTTGACTTATTGAATTAAAGTATATTCATAATTTTTTCAATGAAATACAATCAGTTAAGTCATTAATAACAATGTAAACTGGTATTATTTTCACATCTCAGTTACTTTACCATCACTCATGCAGTTTCTCAGTTTTTTACGAGATGAGCAATTTTCTTGGATATGGATGACATTATATACCAGTTACATTTCTTCATTTTACTTGGATAAAAACTAACAGAGAGAGTAAGAACCTTTTGTCATACATTCAAGGAAGGCAGTATAAGTGACAGAACCAAATGAAGATCGTATAGATGTTTTCTGAATGAAGAGAACACACACTTGAAACCCCAAAAAAATAATACTGCACAATGCCAATATTGACCTTAACATGAAGACTGAAGTATCTTATTTAGATATGGATGGAAAGTATGAGAAAATGCATTTACAGGGTCCCAGTCATTATTTTAGGAAGTTGTGGATTGGCTATGCATGTTTTGAAAACATTCTGTTCTATATCACTTGTAATAATTAGATATTTTGACAAGATATATCAAGTATGCGTCTGTTTACAAGCTCCCGGCCATATTTTTTGACTTTATTTTTC
Organism: Platynereis dumerilii; assembly: GCA_026936325.1. Taxonomy (NCBI): domain Eukaryota; kingdom Metazoa; phylum Annelida; class Polychaeta; order Phyllodocida; family Nereididae; genus Platynereis; species Platynereis dumerilii. The sequence goes on along the minus strand of JAPTHN010000002.1, from coordinate 13,389,464 downwards.
CATAGCAACAAATCAACAATTTGTATTTACCTCTTTGATCTGATTTTTTTGGGATCATCTGCAAATTACCTCAGTATCAACTGACCCAAATATTATTTTTCTGTATAAAATCTAGCAAAAGTTAAGATGTGTTGGACAGAACTTATGGAAAATCCATCGTAAAGAAAGAAAATCTACGAAAACACCAACTGTGATCTAAATATGAGGACTATGAGTCATTGATTTTTTTAAGGGATGTAAGGTAAGAGGAAATGTACTCAAAGGCCAGTTTATTATTACAAGAAATTGTGTAATGTCAGGGATTATTTTTAATAGGTTACTTGTCCGTTAACCCTGGTAAAAATTAACTTTTTTAAGAAGATATAATAAATCTGTGTCTCTAATAGTGCCCTGGGCCGCATTTCATGACTTTTGGTTTCCATAGCAACAGATTAACCATTTATTTTTGTTTCTATGATCTGATTTTTTTAGGATAATTTGCAAATTACTTCTATATTATCTGACTCAAATATCATGTTTCTGTATTAAAAATTGCTAAAGTAATGGCAAGTTGGACAGAACTTGGAAAACCCCTCGTACAACCTTCAACACAGAATGGAATTGCACTTAAAATATCAAAATATCATCATAATATAATTATATGATATACTAAGACATTGCCCTGTGGTTAATATACATATCCTGATCAGCAACAAAAGTTTCAGTATCTCAATGCGCTTTTTCTTCAGATTTGCCATTGGATGACAACATTCTTATTTACCTGTAATAAAAACGTCCAGACTTGGCTTTCATAGTAGTGGTTACTAGGTAACCAAACCAGTTCTTGGCTATGTCCAGGTGGCCCTCTATCAAACATGGCCGACCTACGTCCTGGCCATTTTCACCCATCATAACCCCATGCGTTTCTGTCTCGTTGTAGATTTTGGCACACTCCTCTGGGGAATTGCTGTAAAAAGAGAAAGAAACAAGGTTTAATAATCAGCTGGTGGCACAGAAGTGTTACACAATGCACAATACATCTCGTGATATAAGAGAAAAAACTTGTATTTGACAAAATTGGGATAAGACACTTGAAGGGATCATATTCAGATCCAGATATTTTTATTTGTAGCTCAGATACATCATTATTTGCCTAAAAAGAATATCATGGTCATCCGGAATCACTCTGATAGCAATGATGGGGATGCTGATTGGACGCCTCCAGCATCTGTTACAGGGACATTTTATGGGTAGCAGGGGACCTGGCGGCTCCAGTGGTCTGACCACAAGACTCACTTTACCACACACTGCCCAGTATCAACCTCCTCTTTTACATCTATAACATGACTCTCCTCAAGTAACCTGACCTGATCTCACCCACATAGGCACTAATTCATTCCTGAGATATCGACTTATTGTGGGGAATCCTCTACCTTACCACATTATCATCAAGGATTATCAATTTGTAGGACATACCTAAACTTGTATACAATGTTTTTGTCTGAAAAATAATGAAATGCATAATTGGTCTAATAGTCAATTGAAAATTTTCAGCATTAATTCTTTGAGCGCTAATAATTATTGAGTCTCATAAGTGTCTTTTGTGTCAAAGATCATAACTAATGGACAGGGCGGGGTCTAATCTTTTATCTGCTGAAACCTAAGACAAGATTTGATGAATGACGGTTCCACACCTTTGATGTCAACCCCAACATGGGCAATTTGACTGGGAATAATCTACCTGTGTCCTTGCCCTTCAAGGGTTAGGACAATGAAGGAAGTCATTTATTGCTTTATCTCACCAGCAATATTCAATCATTTGGGTACAATACAATCGAATATCGAATTGGGAGTGTTCGGCTGCCAAGGGATGCTCGATGGTCGATATAAATGCTGCATTTGCAACTGAAAACAATGGCTCCCACTTGTATTTTTCATCCACGCCTATATCTGCATGTCTGAATCAATGGATGTTGCTAAATTCAAGGCTTTCTGTGGTTTAGATATTGCATTTAGAAATCAAATTTCAATCTTTTATATCACTATCAAAGCCACTGCCAACTTAATGGGTGCATTGAGCGGCCCCAGAGGCCTTACAAATAAAGTGCTGCCAAAGCCAATCAATAGCTCTGCCTTGACTGTAAATGAGACGTATCTTTGTCTGTGTGTTTGTTTCACCATAACCTGGATAGAGAGATTGCATGAGTTCTCCCATGACACTAGTTAACCGGTTGTTTCGTCAGTTCTTGCTTGTTTGTGTGCACTTGTCATTTTCGCTTGGGCTCTCGTGACTGTAAGCATTTTGTTGCTGGCAAAAAGGTTAATCTGACTGAAATGCCCTTGGAAGTGATCCCCCCAGTCTGCTCTGCCCTTATATATGAGACAAGGCAAGTGTCATCGGAGTCCCGAGGAGCTCCCTTCGAACCTTCAGCAAATGACAGTTGTTGGAAGTTCATGATGTGGTGGCTGTCATTGATAACAGAACCAGTTAAAGTCTGAAGACTGTGGTGCTCTGACCATCTGTTTCTTGAAGCAAACCACACTTGATTGATTCCTGGCTCAAGTATTGGTTCAGCCTCGACATTTCTTCATCTGGAAGAAACATCTTGACAGCTACTCCCTGAGGTCAGAGTGACACATGAGGAGCATCAGGCTCCAGGCTCACATTGCCTTCACTACAAGACAACAAACTAAGTATGTTCTTTGTCATAAATTGTCAAGGTTGGCTCATATCAAAAGTATTTTTTCATCTGGTTTGTATACAAACCAGATGAAAAAATACTTTTGATATGAAAAAGTAGTCCCATAATAGAATTTTTTTGAAAAGACTGATCGTATCTCTTAAGATATTGGCCTATATTCAGTATTGTAATTGACTTCTTCCTATTAAATTTCTGAAAAAAAGAAAACATCCACATCTGTTCGTAAAGAGCCAACAGACGAGGAAAGGATTTTTTTGCAGAAACAAATTGGCACTATTACAGCTCTGTGTAGCTCAATGTGTTTCATGGCAATCTCACTGAATATATCACAATGGATCAGCATTAATTAGTGACATTAGCTCAAATAAATGTCACGTAGATCATAATGTCTGTGCATGGGTCGTTGTTTGCTGTTGAAATAAAACTTGATTGTTGTTGCTGATGCACCTGCAAAGGTAATTCAAGTCACACTTTGTGGATGTTATAGTGTAATTTCCTTAGCACTGCTACTCTTTAAATCCTTCCTGAATCCCAATCCTACACATGAAAACAATCTGCCAATCCTGGCTTAGGTAGCTTTTCAATTATAAAATAAATACTCGTTTGAGCAATTCATGTCGCATGGGAAGACCAAGGGCCTAAAGTAAATCAAGCTAATAAGAAGCAACTGATATCCGGGCTGCCAAAAATGTTGTCTGTATGCCCTGTAATTATTCTTGGTGCAAGAAAGCCTGCATTTATCAGACAAATTTTAAAAGGCTTGTGCAGATTTTTTGCAATTTTGTAATATAATTTATTCTTTTTGGAGCACATATAGGGCACCTTATAAAAAAAGACCTTTTCACATTTGTCGACAATGGCCGTGTCCTAAATCAATCAGGTGTAAGTAAGTTGCTGAGTATGATAATTAGAAAACTGAAGAGGCTAGTCTTTGAGACTCTATGACTGCCCAGTTGTTTCCCCTAAGCCAGTGTGTTCTTTTGTTCAGAGATAACTCCTCCTGTGGGAATGTTTCAAAAGTGACTGACTAAAGGCGATCCAATCACAATGTGTTGATTGCAAATTTTCCCATTGATAATGAAAATATGTTATTCTTTACAGTCTTGCCTGAGTCTATTTCCCTGAGTGATATAGGGCAAATAACTTATTGCTACCCTGGTTCGCCAATATTTTTCCAATGTGGCCTAGTTACCATCCTGCTAGTGACTCCTTATTATCTGAACAAATCATCAGTTGACTAACGGAGCCTCCTGATCCTGGCAATGACTTTTTGGGATTCTGAAGGCCTGTCACAGTTTGGGCATTCCGCATGCCAAAGCCCTGCCAGGATGATCATGGCAATCTGGCCTCAGTACACCACATGGTGGGAATAATAATAAAGCGCTGATGCATTACCAACATAACCAGTAGCAGTGGTAGCAACAGGAGTGAGCAGTAACATGCAAGTAAAATTTCTGAAACTGAAAGGCGAAGGATCAGTCTTTCAAAAACTAACTTGAATTTTCCAAGTACTTCTGGTAATGTTGATATTAGCAAGTTAAACAATGCATGCCTTCAGCTGTTCGTCAAACTATCAGACTATTGGATTATTAAAAGAAACAAACAGCAACAACTGATAAAAATTACTTTAATTTCAAGTGTCAGTGGATCAACATGACACCAAGATAGGCACCAACATAAGAACCATCATTCTCGGATTCAGCAAGGGCAGAGCACCTCTATTAGTGTGCAGCACACGGCTCCCCGACCAGGTTAATATTACTTCATGGACCGATGGGTTCCTTGTGGCTTCCTGGTGCATGCCAATTTATAGGAAGAAAGTCACTCATGCTCTAGCCATTATTGAACATGCTTTGGGAGGATTCGGACGAGAAATGGGACAAACAGAGGAGAAAGGAAGTGGATCAAGTTGAAAGGAGATAGAGAAGAAACTAAGACATAAATAACATAGGAAATAGGCACTACAGCAGGTACCAAGAAATGAGGAGAAGGAAAAAAACAAACAACAGGCTAGTTGCCCAGTACACAAACAACATATTGGGCATGAAACAAGAAACAAAATGTAAAGTCGGAAAAAATAGAAGCAAACACAAAGAAGCAAATAATATAGGCGGACAAAGGCAGAAATGAAAGGGAAGCAGAAATATTCAATTATACCAGACATTTTATGAACAGAGACAGTGATGAGGAAATTTCAGTGACCTCTTATAGAATGGGGCAATTGGGTGTCTTCAAAGAAAAAAAAATCCCCACTGCAGCAGACACGCTCCCTGCACTACGGCTGATGCCTTATTTTCGTTTTAGCAGGAAGAGAAAAGGAAAAGGGAAAAACTGTCGATGACAGAGGGAAAAGATGACATCTATAGTTACCTCCTCTTACAACAGACTATCACATTCTTTTCTCCGATGTTCAGTGCAATTTGTGAAAGGCCAAGGATCAGACGTGCCTGCTTTATATGAATCAATATAATATCATATATAACCCAGTTGGACTGGCTAACAAAAGGTTAATTTCTCACTATGCTACTTAACTGTTGTATGCTACCTATTTATAATGTATTTACAAAGTTGCTACTAGAACTAGCCAATTTCGTAGACCTCACTATTTACTGTATTTACAAGGGTCACTTAATGTTGAGAAGTTGCCAGTCGCTTGGAATATTGATTCCCAGTTACAGTTTCAGGCTAGCCAACCAATTAAAGTTTCCGCAACAGTAGCTTGAACACTGTCCAGAATTACAAACTACCACTTAAGAACAACGGCTGTAGTGAACCAGCAAAACTTTTAAAGCACTTTCAAAACAGTGTAATTTTGGACAGATACAGCAAATAAAACTGCAACATCGATTCGATCTCTTCACAATAGCAACCTCACTAACCGAAAGCTCAGACGGACAGATGGGAGATCGTTATTGTGCGTCGGTGCCAGAAGAACACCTCTAGTGTTTTTCCTCCTTGCCTCTTAGAATATACTTAAAAGTGATTCCACTTATAAATCTGGTAGACATGAGCTATCCTGCAAGGGGTGTGAGGACCCTATGGATGTTTGGAGTGAGACAAAGGAGATTGGTCAGACACACCAAGTTTGTAGCTATTCAGCATTCAGGGCATCAACACAGAGGACACACTTAAGCCTCATCTAGAATCACGAAAAATGATGGCACTTGATGATGGAAGGTTTAGCTGTCCAGCACTTGACCATATTGATATCCTGGGCTTTCAACGTTGCCCTGACAAACTGACCTGCAAGATTGTCCCCTGAACAAAAGGTTGTCTTCTATAACATTCTTTGTAAAGCTTGTCCTGTAATACTGCCCTTCTCTTGAGATTGTCTCTAGTTGCTATGACAACACCTCCAATGGCTAAAAGCATTAAGAATAACGGTTGCATAATATCAGCTCTTCCGCCGCATTGTCTGTGAACAAATAGATGGTAACAATTTATTGTTGGGTCAGTGCCTCTTGAATCTACAGTTGAACGACTCAAGTTACATTTATTTGGTTTTAGTCACACTCAAAAGTACCAAAGAGCTGACATTAGATATAATTTAAAGGATGCTGATTTTAGCAACAATATCTATTTGTGAGAGGACGATGCACACATATTGAGAAGTACATTTAATATTATAAGTAATTTCAGAAAAGGCAGCCAATGAGATATTGTCTTGAGGATGGTATTTTGCACTATATGATTCATAGAAGCACCTTGCACTACACTGCATATCTTCTGCAAGTTTTTTAATAAGAAATTAGCCTTGGAAGTAATGTGTACATGCGAGTGGCTAATCCGGCCTTCTCACAAACGACCATCATAGATGATTCATAAAGTCACGAATGCACTTCATGTCTGAGAGCAGAGTAACTTATATGAACGCTGCAGCTGGTACATGGCCTTAAGTCAAGTCAGCAGAAGGAGGATTCAATTAATCACAATAATTGCAAGAGTGGCCACCATTTGCAGAGCAATTACTCCACAAATTAGCCAAATACATTTGCATGTTACAGCATATATGCAAGAGTGCAATCAATCACCAAGTGCACATAGATAATATGGACAGACAGACAGATCAATACACTCAGAGATAGTAGATAAATAGATAGACAAGTAAACCAACAGGTACACTGATGTCAGCTCAGTTAGCTCAGTCCGTAGAGCACTCGCCTCACAAATGAAGGAACCGGGTTCAATCCCCAGACTGGCCATCATGTCATTCCACAGCATTGTCGTTTGCATCAGACATTAATTGGAGGTGACGCAGGCCCAGCTGTAAAGTAGTCTCTGACTTAGTCTGGTTACCCACATTAAATAATGTCTACCTTTACCTTTCCCTTTATAGAACAATGGACTGTGAGAGAAAAAGATAGACCTATAGATAGACCAAAAGATAAGCTAATAGAAACTAGACAGACTGATATATGTGCAGAAAGATAGATTTTAAAGGACAAATTGATATATAGGCTGATGGGCTGATGGAAGGCGCAGTTGAATCTCTCCCAGGAGAAATAGTTAAGTAAAGTGATTTGAGAGCAGAGAAGCTCCACATGCTACACAATAATAAATAGTGCACATGCATCTTTGAAAACCCAAATTTATAATCAGATCCTCAACTTGTGTGTTGCTTTCATTGCAGTTGACCCTGCGTTATAAGGAAAACATTGTTGTGAGGCCGCCCTGCCCTATGTGACCTCCTTCATTTTACCAATAAGAGCCACTGATAGTGGTGGTGGGGACCTTAGTACATATAGACATACGGGTATATTAATTTGGTGGGCGCCAGCATCAGAACAGGGGCAGCAAAGATTATGTGACAAGGACAACAGGCAAAGTACTTTCACACTCAGCACTCAAGAATGAAGCTGTGGAGTTATCTGAATTGCCACTGAGAAGTTCTTTGGAATACTCGCACCAAGCACCACATCTAAGTTGGTAGCTCATGGGAGTGCCTTGAAATAGTTTCTTGCGGAAGTAGAGAAGTGACCGGCTTTGGTGAGTGCCATCAAGAGGCCTGATGTGGCTCGGAAGTTAAGTATCACAGAGATCATTATAGGTACATGCTTTGGGTGGCACATACAGGGACACACTGTGAAGTATTGCAGAAGTATTGCAGAGTTGAACAGAAAGGAAGTTTTCTACCCGTTTTCGAGGTATTTCAGCTTCACCTCGTGACGGCTGTCAGCTGTTGAGTTGACTGCTTGGGACCGGTCTCTCATTTTTTAAAACATTGCAGAAAAGTAAGGGAATTTGACGTCTTGTAAATTTCAAACTGACAGGTACAATTGTGTACTTCTTTATACTTTTATGCTTCGTATTTTGCCATTTCATAACTTTCTCTACGTGAAATCGATTAAGGACTTCAAGGGCAGCTACTTCTTCTGTAGTGCAAGAAAAATGACAAATCATTAAAGAAGAGAATTTTGACACTAAGTGACACCTTGGCAATGTCCTTCCAATTGATATTGAATATCGAAAATATTTTACCTGCACATCTAAAAAATGTATTTGACAAAGATTTAACACCTGTTCCGACATTTCCTTTTGGGCTGCACTGTTATTGACACACAGAAGAATAGAAGTCGTTAACCTTTTTCTTTTCAGACACCCGTCCAAATGCTATGCCTGCCACTACATATTCATGTTGAAAATGTTAATTTTTTGCATACAACATCATAAAAGCAATTTATGAAGGGAAAGGAATAAGAATGAAGTTTGGGAGTTTGTGGAGTGAACAAACAGAGCAATGGAGCATTCCTGGAGTCCCTGAAGACAAACCTGACAAGGACCCTGCGACCTAGAGCTATATGACAGGAGGTTGTGAAGCTTCAGGTGAATCTCAAGACTGCTAGAATGACTGTGCAAAAAGATTTAGAAGCAGACAAATTAAAATTGGGAATATACACTTCAACCTCTCTATTACGACCATCACTGGTTCCAGGGCAAGTTGGTCGCATTAGCGAGGTGGCCGTAATGAAGAGGTTGTCAATTTTCTCCAATTGACCACTAGGGGCCGCCACTAGGGGGCGATTCTGGTGCCACTAGGGGGTGCTGTTGAAGACTCACTGCCACAGTGTGCTTTGTGATACAAAAGGTGTGAAGTGCAATTTAATTAGTCTATCTTGATTCTCATTCAGAAGGGTCCATTTATTTCACTTGTGTTAGATATTACAAGAAACAAGTTAAGAGTCCATTATTAATGACTATTGAGAAGCCCGTAATTCAGACATAATTTTGTTATAGGGCTAATCTTTAATTTTTTTCAGACTTGCCTTGTGTAACAGCAGAATTAGTGCCAGCCACCTCTTTCTTCCATTCAAAGAATCGGAATTGGATATCTTTATTTACACAAATTTTTGAATTTTCATGAAGCATGAATATAAAGAAAATGTAAAATTACAGAAATTAAAAAAATTTACTAAGGCAAATGTGATTTTGTTGAAAGACACCTGAGCAGGCTATTGATCAACTATAGCCAATTGTGTAGGTGTACCCCCTACCCCTAATTGTGACACTGTAAACAAAGGACTTCAATTGGTGGAATATAGGCCTAATTGCGTTTAGGAAAACTTCAGTCAGAGCTTGCCATTCAATACCAATCAGGAACCATACAACTTTAGTGGCTAACCTTCAATTCATGCAATTATGCTTTTGACAGATCTCAATTGACAATTGTTTCAATGGGCTTATTATGGTACCCGCGAATCAACAGACAGATACGAGGACCCACACAGAAGCCAGAGCTATGTCCCAAGTAGACAAGCCAGGCAAAACTACAGGCCTAGATGGACTCGGGAAAGGAAGAAATGGGGAAGAACTGGAAATCAGGAGTGGTACAATTACTCCCCTCAAGTCTTTGAATACAGCCATGGAGAAAGAAAGAAGAAGGAAAAGAACACGGACCAGGGGGGCAGACTTGAGCCCGGGATGGATAGTGAGCCATGGAATGTAAGCGAAGGACACATTTACATTGACCTCACAACCGAGGAAGAAGAAGTAGAGAAGCAAGTGGACCATGAAAATGAAAAAGAGAGCGAATACCACCTTGAGGAGAGGGATGTACCGAAACAAACTGGACTGATGAAAGAAGAAACCTTGGTCAAGATGGAAGGCCCGGGAACTGAGGAAAGAATCATGGTAATAGAAGGGAAGACCATAGCTGTACCGGACGAAGACAACACCAGGAACATGGCCAGCCCTACCGCTGAATTACATGATATGAAAGGACTGCCTGGAAGGTGTACCGAAAGTGAGTCTACATGTAAGGAAGACAACATAATAAAGGAACCTAATGAAGGGGACTTTACACAACCTACACAGATGGGCGGAAGGAAGTCTGAGCATTTTTTAGTGCATCCCAAGCCTCCGAAAGCACCAGACGACTCAAGGTTGCAACACTGAATATTGAGGGCCTACTGTCAAATATTGAATATGCAACTTGTATTATGGAAAGATGTGACATACTGTGCTTACAGGAGCACTGGTTGCTAAATTATGAGACACACCTATTGGCTGAGCTCTTCTCTGACTGTAACTACACTGTGAAGTGTATAGATGACCTCCACCCAGACCTGCCCAGCCAAAGAAGAAGGGGCTCGGCTGGAACTGCAATCGTGTGGAAGAAAACCATTGATGACAGAATTGAAGCCACCCCCGACGGTTCACATAGGATCTGCGTAGTGCGAGTATCAGGAGCCGGTAAGCCGCTGACTATCATCAACTCCTATATGCCCACCATGGGCTGCAAGGCTACAGACTATGGAGAGACCCTCGATGAGGTCCATGAGATCTTGGTGAAGTTTGGGCTTGATAGGATACTTTGGACAGGTGATCTGAATGCAGACGTCGAAAGGTCCAGAAATTACTCCAATGATATCTCGCTGACAGACTTTCTGCAGGAAATGAATATGGACATATCTGTGCAACAGAAGTCACTCCCGACCTTTTTCCACTTCAATGGCACTTCCTCGTCGAGACTGGACTGCTTCATAGAGAGACATGGAGAACAAGTTGTGAAAAGGGTGACAAACGACTGCAGAAACCCGCTCAATACGAGCGCTCACGACGCAGTTATTGCCACTACAGACATCTGTCTGGATACTGCAAGAAGACCATCAGAAGGAAAAAACAGGATGCCACCGAAAAGGACAAACTGGGATAAAGTCGACTACTATCGCTATTCAGAAACCACGAATCGCAGGCTTAAGATTTTACTCAATACAATGGATGGGCTACCGGTGGACATAATGGCCGAGCAGGTGAACGATATCCTGATGACCACTGCTGCAGAATCATGTCCCCCAGTACCTACAAGGAAGAGGGATAGGAAGAGACCCTGGAACCCGAAAATGAAACCATTGGTCAAAAATATCAAGAAGCTGCACTACGACATAAAGGCAAAAAGAGACGAGGACATAAGGCCGGCAGATCGTCAGCTGTTGAAAGCTGCGAAGAGTGTGTTACGAAGAGTGCAAAGACAAGAAGCTGCAAGAAGAAGAAGGGACGCCAAAGCCTCAATTATGGCGGCTTGTAAGAAGAAGGATAGGCGAGATTTCTTCAAGTTGGTAAAGAAACAAAGGTCGTCTGCTCAAGCTACTGGCCGCATACACTTTGGTCCCCTGGAGGATCCAGGTAGTGAAGCGAACTCCTGGTCAAATTACTTCGAAGATCTTGCAACGCCCAAAGGTAACATCTTATTTGACCGTGAATATGAACGTCATCTGGAAATTATGCACTTACTGCATATGAAGTCTGAAGCTGGTAGTAAATTACCTCGACTCTCTATCACGGATATAACCAGATATGTGAAGGAATTGAAGAATGGAAAGGCACCGGATATCTACGGGATTACTGCAGAACACATCAAGGCTGCCGGGGAGGCCATGACTGAAGTCCTGCAGAAAATCATTAACACAGTGATATCGACTGGCAAGCTGCCATTATGCTTCAAGTCTGGCGTCCTGTCGCCACTGTTAAAAAAAGGAAAAAGTCACAAGGACCCAAATGGTTACAGGAGAATAACAATTACCTCCCTGGTGGGGAAAGTGCTTGAAAAACACATGTTGGTGCACACAAACAAATCCTTAGCTATGAGCCAAAGTCATATGCAGTTTGGATTTACCTCTGGTTGTGCACCTACTTATGCTGCCATCTTACTAACTGAGGTCCTGGCTGAGGCAAAAGATACGAACAGTCCCTTGGTTGTAACTTTCATGGACTCTTCCAAAGCATTTGATGTGGTGGACCATGACTCGATGCTGAATGCCCTGTATGAGCAAGGAGTCCGTGGAGAGCTGTGGAGGATGTATGAGAATATGTATGATGACATCAGATCGAGCGTGAAGTGGAATGGGCAAATGTCCCGAAGCTTTATGGAGAAACAAGGCATCAGACAGGGCGGGGTGTCATCCCCATCCCTGTACAAGTGTGAAAGAAACCTGGGGCTGCTACAACTGGACAAAAACCCCACTGTATTTATAGGCAGCAAGAATGTCGGAGCTGTGATGGTAGCCGATGACCTGGCCATCATGTCAAGCACAGTGGAGGACATGCAGCTGGCTCTGAGCATCGCAGAGCATGACGCCTCGAGAGAAAGATACTCCTATAATACAACTAAAACTAAGGCTATAAAGATCAACACCAAGGATGAGATACATCTTACACTTAATGGAAACGAACTGGGTACATCGAAGCAGGAAAAACATCTGGGTATCATCAGGAATGAAAAGAACAGCAATATGGACACAGTACGTACGAGGATCAAGGAAGCCAGGAGAGCAGCCTATAGTCTCCTTGGGGCAGGCCTATGTGGCTTAAATGGGAGTGGTGTTGAGGTAGCAATTACTCTTTACACAACATACATTATCCCAATGCTGCTGTATGGATTGGAAGCACTGGTCCTGGACCGGAAGGAGCTGGAACTACTTGAGGCGTACCACAGAAGGAACCTGAGGCATATACTGCATCTTCCAGCATCTACCGCCACACCCTCCATACATTTGCTGAGTGGCTGCCCTCCTATTGAAGCCTTGCTGCACATTAGAGTGCTGACCACATTCCGAAGTATTGCGGACGCTGAAGGAAAAGAAAACCCAGTGATGTTTATCAATGAAATCATCAGAAGACAAGTAGCAATAAAGGACTCTGCATCATCAAGTTGGGCAGCGTTTTCAAGAAGATTACTTCATCGATACAATCTACCTAGCGCCTTCGAGATACTAGACAAGCCGCCAGAGGTGAGAGAATGGAGAAGTCGCACTAGAAGCTCAATCCTTGACTATTGGACTGACCAACTACGGAAAGAAAGTGTGGCTATGACATCAATGAGCTTCATTGACCTATCCGTATTGCAGTTGGGTAAATTGCATTCCTCATTGGTTGGTGATAACAACCAACTCGATGTCCTGAGAACCACAATAGCCACGAAGCTACTGGTGAGAAGATACCCGATCTCAAGTAACCATGTATCTGGAAGAAAATTAGAAAAATGCCCTCTATGCTGTGAGGAGGAGGAGGACGAAAAGCATTTTCTATTGATATGTCGGAGACTACGAGAGGTTAGATCTCGCTACATCGTCCGACTGTTGGAATACCTTCGTGATTCAGGAAGAAGTATAGACCCAGAAGACATCACTAGACTTGTCATAAATCCTCACGATAAGAGATGCAAGCCAGAGTTTATGGATTTATGCAAAAGGATGTTATATAGTCTCCATTGTGAGAGATCCAAGATACTCTGCTGTGGATCCAGAGCAAAAACCCAGTCCAGTCCAGTGCGTATAGTAGCCCAGCCCACTCAGCCACTGAAGCAATAATTCTACAGCCAGTAATTTTTAGCAGCTTTATGAATGGTGTTTTTAAGCATTTTACAAATGGATTTTATTGTTCACACATGGATTAACTACCCATGAACTCACGCTTTTAATGGCGGTTCGCCTATTAAACAGGCGGTACATACAGGCAGAAGAAGAAGAAGAAGGGCTTGCTGCCTTTCTAAGAAGTAAAACCAAAAAACGGCCAGACAGAGCGTCACCAATACGCATAGTCTCACTTGATACAATAGTATCAGCTGTTTTTACCCCCACTGTCCGTAATAGGTGAGGTCAGATTGGCCATTTTGTGCCACAGAAAGTGGCCGTAATCGCGAGTTGGCCGCATCAGCGAGTAAGCATAAAATAAAGAGAAAATATTCGGTTCCAGGCCTGTATGGTCGTAATTGCGAGGTGGCCGTATTAGAGAGGTGGTTGTAAGGTGAGGTCGAAGTGTATTCATCTATGGGAACAGTATGTACAATCTAAATACTCGAGTACATCTCCATTTCACACTTGGTTGTTTTCAATCTAAGAAATGTAATTATTGTTATAATAGTAAAGAATGTACCATGTGTGGAGAAATAGATTAAATCTGAATCTAAGGTATTATCCAGCCTTGGCAGGTGTATTCAAATGGCCTGTTGAGGCTCAGGAGTTGTGTATCACACAGATCAATAAGGGAACGTGCTTTGGGTGGCAAGTGCAGAGACACATTGTGGAGTTTTTGCAGCAAGAGACTGTCAAAGAAAGGTGTCATCAACCCCTCTACTTGCTAGTCCTTTTCAAGGCATCAGAGCGCTCTTGCTACTTTATTTGTCGCTGTTGTTTATTTATTTTTAAATGACTTAAAGGACACCAGAAAAGCAAAAATGTTTATCTGGCTGTTGTTACTTAGAAACTACAGCAAGTTTAGTTAGCCCATTAAGCAAAGTTTAATTTTAATGAAAAATCCAAAGTTTCAAAGATTTGGCAAGACAATCTTAAATTAGATGAATGTATTGTGGGAGATGTGGTCTGAAAAGATCATATATTTATCATCTATGAAACAATAATAGGCTTAAATTTGAAATACAGAGGATGAAGAAATATTACTGATTACAAGTGATGCACCCAATTCTCAAACCTAAATATGTTCAATTCCAAATTTGAATATTCATGAACATGTTGTCAGATTATAATTCCGTGGTATGTGTATTAATATTTGTGTCTCGAAAAATTCTAACTTGCTGTTGAAACACTAAATCAGTATCGAAATGACAGTAAAAGAAGTGAGAAGCAAGTGAGAAAACCAACAGGAAAAGTACATAAGAGACTCTGCACTGAAGGCAAGTCACTTATTAAATAAGTTGCATTTGAGAGGTAGTTTATATATTTGCAACAAGCATAATAAATAAGTGAAGTGAGTAGGCTCTCAAAGTGCCTTGTAAAGAAGTGCTTAAGGAAGTGGTTTGAAAAGTGTAGTCTATGTGACTTTTGAAGGAGTCCAGGCTGGCACATATTCAGACCGAGATTTCAAGCCCATTTCATATACGGAAGCTTTTCCTCATTTCTGCATCCCCCGCCTATCCTAATTAACCTACCAAGTGCATAACTGCAGGATGTGAAGCCTCAATCAAGCCACCAAAGTACCTACATCAGTGTGGAGGTAAAGTAGAAAATTTGCGTGACAGAACAGTCCATCTACCTACCCAGCCTAACATGCCTTTAAGACAAGATAGAGGATGTGGATGATCATGAGGATATTGATAATATTATTGATAATACCTGACATGTTCAGGAAGAACATCAAGCGGGAGGGGTGATGGTGAATGACATTATCATGTATGGCAAGTTAATAAGCTGCATCGTTGTAGTCACTCTGAGTTGTGGTATTTTTAATATTTTTGACATGGGCTCAGATGGGTGGTGAACTTTTACCTTTGGCAACCTTTGGGTGACCTTGAGGTGACCTTCGGGGTCACCAAGGGTGGCTGAGGGCACATGAGCCTCAATGGAGCCAAAACAGAGGCTAGCAAGATACACAGCAGAGGAGGTAGATTAATGTGTTTCTCTTGGCAGCCACGATTTCCCCTCAGCCCTCCACCCTGCCCCCTTGTCCCCCTGTGTCAGTGCAGTGGCACTCATTGATTACAAAGGCTATGGAAGTCTATGGACAATCTTGCAGTGGAACCCCATCATAAGGGCTTAGGGATATTTAAGAGCTCAGTAAAATTATGCACCAGACTCCAGGAAGTAACTGGTAATAGATAGCTGTCCTTCCGAAATCAGTATCCATTTTTGTATCAACTTTACACACACAAATATTTTCGTAAGCTACTGGTAGAGGTGTAGTGGCTTTGCTGTATTCTCGTCTTATTGTCTTATTCAGCCTGCTAGAGTGCATAAATATACAACAGAAAGCCCCAATCATCCATCCATCCCCACTTAGTTACTCATTCACTCTAAAATCTACATATCGAGTATCAATCGGTCTATCCATCTGTCTATCCATCTGTCTATCCATCTGTCTATGTATCTGTCTATCTGTCTATCTATCTATCTGTGTATTTATCTAGCTATTTGTCTGTATTTCCACAGTGTATCAATCTATCACTAAAACCGACATCTCTGGCAGAGTCCTTGGACAGCTGTTCAAATCATCCTTTGCCTCATTGCCATGTCCTCTTCCTGTCCTAATAAGTCCGCCAAGTGCATAAATACAGAATGTAAAGCCCCAATCATCTATTCATCTCTGACAGGGTCTTTATGTTTCCATTTACAGTGTTCAGTGGCTGGGCAAACAACCACAGACTTCCTCATCAAGCCTCATTTGGAGAAGTGTTCTCAGAGCTCAAGTCTTGCTGTATGGGAGCTTGAGAGCTATGGATTGTCAAGTGGTGGGGTGTGTGTCCAAAACCAGCAGATTTCAAAAGACACCGAGGTTTGTGATGTCTCTTGTAGCATGATTAGGGTCTGAGGTCACTTTGATGCGGAAAATGTCCTCCCTGCTGAGTGGCATGTCCAGTTTGGCTGACCAATCACTCTGTCTTCTGCTTCTGGTCATGAACAAAGAAGTCACATTGAAAGAGAAAGGGACACAGGTTTGTTTTCTTGAAAATAAGAGCTTATATATGTAATATATATATATATTTATATTATAGAGTCAGGGATGGTAAATCCGTCCAGGAGGGTAAATCCGTCCACCCTCTAATATAGACATATAATTACATTTATTAGAATTGTGTGAGGTATAAAAGCAAGAGAAACTATTTTTTCAACATATTTTGTCGCGTTTTCTGTGTTTACAGCATTTCAAATGATATTTCAGGTCCATTTAAAAACAGAGGACAAAATACAATGAAATCTTGTGACGTCATCACAGCCATTTTGTGTAGTGGGTTTAAAAGTACTTTTATGACTTTTAATATCTATAAATGGCATAACATTGATTAAAGAAACTAGATTGAGCAATTACAACACTTGATTGGACCATACGAGTTCTTCAATTGTAATTTAAGCAGTCAATTGAAATTCTTGATATTCAACTTAACCTCTCTTATTTAATACTTCTACCATAAGTGTAATCAGCATCCTATTATTCTGCAATCAGCACAAAATCCTTTCTGAAAGTCAATAAATTGCAATGTTTAAAAAAATAGAAAGATATGATAAATGTGTGCTGATTTATGCCCTGTGGACGGATTTACCATCATTGCTGGACGGATTTACCAGCAGGTTGGACGGATTTGGGTGCCCAAACCTTCAATTTTTGTTGCTATGGTTTCAGTGAAAAATATTTGAATATTAGACTTATTTTGGCTGATGATGATAGTACGGAACAAGCTCTTTCCTAGGGTCTAATATTTATTTTCATATCTACTCCCATTATCCTGGGAATGAAGAATTAGCCAAAAGTGGACGGATTTACCCACCTTGACTCTATATGTCAGTAACTTAAATGTCCTTTGATCTTTTTCCCCCTCAGTCAAAATGCTACATTAGATTCATACGTGACTTTTTTATGCTTTATTTTGCTTGACAATGGTTTTTTTCTCACTTCATGTTTTGCTGAATAGGTCTCCCATGTGAACTAAGCCCTTATGTCTTATGATATTCAAAATACAGCATAAAATGACACAACACCAAACAATTCATAACGCACATGCCGCCAGGGACATTCCACTATACTGGCAAACAGCAGTGTTTGAACCAAGTTGTTTGGTATATATAGAGAATATAATTTTTCCTACTTCTTAGCTGAATCCAAGATTAAAAGCACAATATAGACATTCTGTTGTGTGACGATTATATGTACTGTTGCTCATTAATATGGAAAACAGAAACACATGAAAGCACCAGATGAGTTTATGCCATCACGCTCACGTCATTGAGGTATTGCCAACATACACTACAGGATGACCCAAAAAAAAGTTCACACTTGTGTAAATGAACTTTAGCAATGTACACTTCAGCTGAAAAGTACACAATCTTCATGAATTTACACTCAGGGATGTACCTATATATTGACAAACACTGCTAAAGTAATTTTGTTCTAGTTGCAAAATTGACCTCACACTCACAGTGACCCTTAACATAACCTATATCCTTGAAATTGATGTCCTCTGAAGTTTTTGTCCGTTTCCTGTATAAATTTTTTTTAAGTCAGCTGACAGGTTAACTGTATTGAAGATAATGCCATCTATACTTGTCATAGTGATTTACTTATATTGCGGTTAGTCAAGCCTATGAGGGAACAGATTACTTCTGATCGAAATTTACCAAAATAAATTATAACTGACCACTTTTGAGATCCTGTACATGGGTTTAAACTGGCCAGAATGTCTCAAAGAGCCTACATAAGCTTTACAAATTAAAAATATAGGATTATTTTAGTTCTGCTGCCTCAAAATTTGATTTTCCGATCGACAGATTTCCCAATATTGATTTTGGATCAGAAAAAAATATTTTCATACATCGTGTAATTGAAAGAAATGATTTCTCCCCCATTTCCACAAGCAGATGAAGTCCCATTGGCAAGACCTAAAACTTGGGTACCTCCTAAATATCTAATGAGTGCTGTCTATGGAAGAGGAAATCTCTCATCAATGATAGTAACATGTCCAAAGATCCCTCAACTTCAAACAAACTGCTCAAGAAATTCCCATTAATAATTCTTATGTTGCTTGAAACAGTTCCTAGCCCTTTAACATATTAGCCATTTTGTCTGGCTTGACAAGAATAAGATACATTGAGCAAGAGACACAACGTTGAATTGTCAAGGTGAGGGAATTAGTGAAAGTTTCATGTGCAAGGTAATTAGCTAGGTTCTTTTTGGCTTGTTGCAGCAAGACAATGCACAAGGAATGAAAACCAAAGGGATTCATCATAATATGCTGAACAAATGCATGTGCATGTTTAAAGCAATCCATGTGGGTGTGAGATATCACAGCATGTGATAGTGCCATCTAATGTATGTTTCTCTCACTCTCAGAGGTAGCTAATTGATGTTACTGAGTAGATGGACTCATTACCGGGGATCCTGCGGGAGACACCTTAGCACTTGCCACCACGAAACACCTACTCAAGAAATACCAGAGGCTCGACAGTTTAGATTCACTTATCCATTTAATACTCAATTTATAGACAGTTACATTAAGAGTCGTTCAAAGAACAGACGGTATTCAAGTTATCAATACATTAAACAACGATCTTAACCAATTACATATACTATTAACTAAATACCTTCTCAATCAACCATGACCTATAGCTCCTTTATGAGGAACCCTAATGATCATACCTCTCGCAACGATACCCCTACCTGACGATCCATCACTGCGCCAGGGAGACAGAGACCCAGCTGCCACCTTGGCAGAGCCTAGCTCTCTTCTGGCTGGGCAAACAAGCTTGCCCCCAGAGATTGACACTAGGGTGCTCTGCAGCTGCGCAGAGGCACCAGGGTAGCCGTTGCCATGGAAACATGGGGTGAGTTCTACCCCGTTGCTATCACTGGATCTCATTACACAATAATATAATATATTACATTACTTTTATACAATAATAGTATAAATGATATCACAGAATTAAGGTCTTGAGGTTCATGGCGATTTGAGGAAACTTCCTATAAGAGGAGAGAATGAAGACACCTCTGAAGCTAAAAGCTCAGCGGTGACAATAGCTAGGTGCTGAAGTAAATGCTTTCAAGCATGCCAGTGGCAAATGTGTTTATTGCATAATTCACATGAGATGAGAGTATCACCTGTCGTTCTCATGGATGCTATATCAAATGTTTGATGTGTAAGACTGAAGTCCCCAGAGCACAATGACTGTACAGTGGTCCCTGCGTTATAAGACCGCCCCTTCTGCGGTCATGAAGCGGTCTCTCGTGGGGGTGCGGTCTCTCGTCGGGGTGCAAAATGCACTAAAAATACTACTTAGTGCGGGAGGAAGGTGGTCACATAAGGCAAGGCGGTCTTACAACAGGGGGTCTTATAACGCAGGGACCACTGTATTGTAGCACTTCAAATATAATAAATGTAAAAGTTAGAATTGTGCCACTTGTGCATAAGTCTTCTTCTCAGCTCCAATCCAAGTCAATTTATTATTTGTACTCACAGCCTACATGTATGTATTCTTCACCTCTAATCAAGTGTATAGCTACTGAATTACATATAATCAACTGCTTATCAAGTTACTCACACCTTCATATCATTTAACTGCATTACAAATTATGCATCTTTTCAGTACTTTTGAGCATAATACATATATTTTAGACCACCATTACTCCGATTTGGTCTGCGATAGTTTGTGATAAAATAAAACTGCCCTAAATATTTGGACTCAATCTATAGGTAATATCCCGGCTGAATGTAGTTTGAAATTGATGTTCAGTTGCAGCCCCTATAGGATATTATACATACAATAAATTATTCTACAGATGATAAATGTATACCATCCTGTATATTGGCAAGAACCCCACCCATACAGCATTATATCTAAAGCCTATTAATTTAGTGTAGCCTACTTTCATTGTGACATTTTTACGGGCAAATATGAAAGGCAACATCTTCGCAATGTCATTTTTCATATCAGGAGAAACACATTTTTTAAAAATCAATTTGTTATTTTTCTGGTGTCACTTTCGGTGGATTCAAATAAAAAAGGCAAAAGAGCAGGAGGATGGTCGATCACTCTTACTCTTTTTAAAGAGGAAAAAAATTCAATTTCATCCACTTTCAGGCAGCAGTGAACCCGTAGGAAAAAAATAGCAGCCTCAGTAAAAGACCATTGTTGGAAAGAGTATTGGGGAAGGGAAATTAATCTGCAACAGAAGCCATTAAAAGTTTCTGGCAAGAGTTGCTACTTGAGACAACAGCTTGTGAACTGAAGTTATTGCTGAGTGGATTTAGTAAACACTCATGAGCATGAGGTTTGTCTTGTCGTCTTGTTGTCTTGTGTACTTTGTTCATTGTTTGCTATTAATATCATGTAAAATGTTTGTACATATTCAACAAGACAAAATAAATATATCTATATCTAATGAATGGACGGCTCGATACAATATTTTTCTAAAGCAATGCTTGCGCTGTTGTCATAATTTTTCACTCCAAATTTGCATAGGCCTACACTGCATATGAATAGTAAATAAGAAAACTAAACTATAAATATGTTGTCATCACATTCCATGCCTTTTTGTGAGTGTCTTTCAAATACAATTTATTATGTTTATGGTGAATTTGTCCATATTTATGTATTCAAGTAATTTAACATTTTTTGTATATGCTATCACATATAAATAGGGTGCATAGGACTGGCATTAGTAGGATTGTTAACATCACAGATAACTGATAATTCATGAAGAATGAACAATATCAAATTTTATTCCCCTCATCATCCAGCATAACGAGTCGAGTTAGTTGAGTTTATGACCAAATTATTTCAGCTATTCAATTAACGAATGGATTGGATGCTAAAGGGGCCAACCCAAACACATCAAAGCATTGCTCTCTCTAACAGTCCCAGAAAATCATTAGAATATCGTTTTGCACATAATGAGGCATCCAATAGTTTTTGATATATTCTGGAATGAGCCCAGCTCTACCTGTAAATAATGGTTCGTGCAGGGAAAGGGAACATCAGAAAGAATACTTTTGATAGCATTTGTAATACTGTTGGGAAAATAAGTATTGGACCCCCACCATATTTTTTGTTTTGGGCATTTGCACTTGCTCCAAAACTCTTGAAATTTCTCAGGTAGATTTGGGCCAACATTAGAAGACAGGGAATGCACATAAAATTGAGTGAAAGAAGCATTATGTAATTATCCCAATAGTCTTCGAAAGTAAGTATTTGAGCCCTTTGTGGCAAGGGGTTTTTTTACCAGATATTTGCTGAACATACACTAGGAAAACTGTCATAACTCTACACTGAAATTTATAGCAATCGATACCTATTTCCATTGTTGTCCCCTATGTAATTTATTTTTTAATGCCTTCAATTATACCACACTTAATTTTTGTCAATTGCCGGTCTTCTGAGGTTGGACCACATGTACCTTAGAAATTTCATAGTTTTTGAGCAAGCACAAATACCCAAAACTGAAAAATATGGTAATGGGACAAATACGCACTTATTTTCCCCATTACGTTTATGTCTCATGGCATACTTAATTGCTGATTGACTATACAATTTGTGTTGAATTTCACGTTTGTGCGTTACGAGTGCATCGTACAGACCTATTCCAAAAGGAGTTGCAGCTTCTCTCATTAGACTCACATAGCGTTGAAAATTTCAATGCCACTTGTTTCCATTTGGCCTAATGATATACTTGTTTATTTCTCTATTCAGGTAGGTATACCTACATATTATACATAAATTATAATTTTATTCACAACAAAATATGAACGAAATATGTGCGTTTATATATGATACGACAGCTTGTGGAACTGGAATTCCTTAAAATTTGTCCACACACACGGATTAGTGCCTCCTGGGTCATTAAGTGATTGGTTTTTCTTTTTGTAGTTAATTTATATTGACAGCTTTATTATGATTGACCTTCTATTTCAGTGGCTATAGTTTTGGTTTTGTTTAACTTGCTCAATTAAGGTCACAATGCTGAGAAGAGGGATACTTTGAAGTGATGAAATTGGAGGAGCTTGTGTCAACAGAACTTGTGCCAAGGAGGCTATTCATCCAGAATGTGTTTAAAGATGAGCTTGTTCAAAAACACTGTGCCCTGCCAATTGTCAGACACTGGAAGTGATCCTGCAACATTGTCATTAGTTGGTTGATTTTTAATCATTGCGCGGTCAAAGTCAGAAACAGTTCAAGTATGGCGTCATAAAACTACTCATTCATATGCTGAGCATTTTCAGTTTTCTCGACCAGCTCACGGTCACAATCTGCTTAAGTGAGAGATACGTTGAAGTGATGAAACGGGAGGAGCTTGTGTCAACAGACCTTGTGCCAAGGATGCTTCTCACTGAGAATGAGTTTAAGGATGGGCTTGTCCACAAACACTGTGCCCTGCCTCTTGTCAGGCGCTGAAAAATGCCCCACGGTCACTTCATCAATGCTTATTGTCTATGCATGGTTTCAAATTTTTCAGAATATATTGTGGCCCACATGAGAAGTCAATTATTGGACATTGTTCCTTCAAAAGCTTTGTCATCAATTGTGAGCCTGAGGTCAATGATTCTGTTCAGTCAGTAATCGTGATTATGAATCTGATTGTTGCTGTCAAGGCCTTGTCATTACTAAGACTCATCTGACATTGTTGATACTAATGCCTCATGATTGAGATAAGCAATCAATTGTGTTTTTCTGCAGTGCTCAACAAATGATTGACCTGTGATTTAAAAGATCGTTTTCACTAATGAATTCTAAGAAACTTTTATTTGCGTTTTATGTTGCTAAAGCAATTCGCTAGTCAACACCTTCAAACCGAAGGAACTGTGTACCTCAAGGCACCTGTCTGCAACCAGTCCTACTGCAGCCTATTGTATTGACTCTTCCTTGGCAGATGTGAGGTCCTACTGTTTTCTGCACATAGCTGTGACCAATTTGCAGACTTCTGTTTATCTTCCGTGTGGTTCTTTCCTTTTACAAGCATTTGGTATTTGTCTGAGTCTTTTTTTTTTGGCGCTCAATCAACAACTGACTGCATTGCAAACTATTATGTTGAAGCCATTTTAAATCATGATCACCAATGGCATCCCTGGAGTGAAACTGCTTTTTCTTTCCTTAGTGAATGCACACCTTATCAGATTTCATTTAGGTAACAGATGATATATTTGATCTTTATGGGATGCCAAAAATACACTTTATGTTCAATCAATGAAGCCTGATCACCTTCTTCATGAAAATGACAAATCAAGAGTTCTTTTTCTCGCAGGTAAATGATCAACTTGCTAAAAATGTTGTTCGATCTCATTGATCATTCAAAACTTGGCTTTGACGACTGCCAAATAAGTTAAGCTCACAAAAAACAGGCAACAGAGGGCTGCACTTTCTGCTTTTGATCTATTGATTGACCATGCTTGGCTTGGCCTGGGGCCAGACAGGCCGTCAAGAAACAATATGCATTTATAGGGTATCAATTTTCTAATCGATATTCCGTGATGTCCCGTTGAGCTGAGCTAATCTGAACAATGGAGCCTACAGGTAAAATATGCTAGTCTATTTCAGGCAGGTCCTCTTTATTCCTTACCTTTTCCAGTTTTTCATAAAAATACAGATTTTGTTGCAATTTGGAAAATGATTTGATTGTGACAATGCAGATTATTTTTAGCAACATTATTACAATTACAATGGAAGGACGGAATGTGATTATCAATCGAAATTTAAACCTAAATTGCTTGGCAGAAAAGGAAACAAACTATGCATTGTCATTACTTCAGTATCATGATCGTAGGTCACAAAATTAGGCTACACAATAAGAATTTATGTTATCGGTAAATACTTATTAATGAAAAACATTCAATTCACGGAATATAATTAACATTGTGTACAGAAAAATTTAGCCTAAAATGAGGATGTAACAGTTTTTGTCACACACATAATTGAAATTTCTTATGAAAACATTATTCATGATATGTGTATTTATATATATTTCATTGTAGCAATATTCAAAGCTGAGCCCAGTACAGAATATCATTCACTACTGTGTGCCTTATTAGATGCAAGATTTTCTAAACGACTTTCTGCAACTGCAATGCGTGCTGATTGCTGAGCAATGCTTTTGTGTATCCGATCAGGAAACCCTCATCTTTTTTATTGAGTATGGTTTAGGCCTAACTAAATATAAAGAAATACAGAGAATATACACCAAGGATTTAACAGACAAAATTAAGTTTTTTTGTTTTTTTGTCGGACTAACTTACCCTAAATTTTAAGAAAAGTATTATGTTGCAAAGCACAAATCTGAACAACATAATCAATTCACCTCTTGGGTTCATGTCAAAATAACTACAGAAACCTTATTTCAAAAAGTGTGGATTGGTGCCAAGTCACTTGCAAACAAGCTGAGATTGTGTTCAATTTCCCCATATGTCTTTGTCTTGAAAATGCAAGATGAAGTATTTCCTGGCACGGATTTGAAATGAGGACCACCACCCACATTACATTAGCTAAGCATTTTAGACATTCAATACATGATTTCCTTGTTCTGCTGATGAGGCCATATTAAACATGTGCAATATTTAAACCAAGGCCCATTATCCATTAGATTTACCAGCAAGAAAGTCCTCTGCCCAAATTTCTGGGTATGCATTGCAGCTGTGTTCATGTCTTTGCAAAGGAATGCTCACATTTTTTAAGCATGTGATTTGGTTGTACCTGTAGGTGGTGCCATCCAAGTGAATCAAATTGACTCACTGAGGGAGAAGTTCTCAACCTGCCGATTCAGCATTTCTCTATGTTTTCTGCAACATGTCTCATGTACAGTTGGTTCTGTGATAACCTTTTCACATAGTGTTTTCAAACACCTGAATTCTTTGGCATGACAGATTATGCAATAACGTAAGTGCCAAATACATGGTTAATCACTCCAACATTGGTTTTCGTGCCACAAATGGCTGCATATATGCCATATTGGGGATGATTAGTGTATTTTTTTCATCTGTGCTAATAGCCCAGGTTACAAGAAAGTTGTTAGTTGTCCCGGCCTAGACACCTTTATGAGACAGGATTACCAGAGATACTTTGCCCTCAATCCATTAGTCCATCACATTTGATGACCAAATACAAATGAATTAAAAAGTATACAAATATTAAACATTTTTTCAGGGAAAATATTGGTGCAAGATCTATGCACTATTTGCTTCACATTTAATGCCAGATATAGAAATGTGCAAATATATAAGCTGTATTTCTTTTGGGTGTCAAAGACATGTTCTCTTGCTGACCTGGTCCCCAATATTTCAAAGGGTGCTGAATGCTTTTGTCCCTGCCACTTTGTGTATGGAGTCAGGCAATTTGTCAGCACATAGAGCCCTACACCTTCCCGCAATTCCTTGTTGGTCTCGGCCATGGCCTTTTTGTTGGTCTTTCTGCAAGTCTTCTTGAGGACTGGGATTGTCCTGAAAAGACCTCAGTCCTTCTGATTTATTCTTGTGTTGACTCTAAAGGGTGGTCTTCATTTACAGCCTCTAACTTGTGGGAACGGAAACCACCACAACACCATAACATATTGACTATGTACAGTTTCTCTATCAACATGTGATTACTCACTATTGTCACTATGAATACAGATATTACCTTTGAGACAGATACTTTTTTCCAAAGTTGACAACTGCTACAATCATCTAACGGGATTAATTTCCAAAAGAAGGTGGTACCAACTTTCATTCAAGTGGTTGCTCATTTTAGATCTTCAATTACAAAACCAGTGCATGCAGTACTGCCTCTAATTACCGCAATTGCTGCATTTGTTTGGAAGTGAATTTTTCATGTACAAAAATTGGAATTGTCATATTGCTCAATTATGGAGCTGCTTTCAAGGTTATTGTGACATAGGGGACATTGCCTTTGATTGAAGCTCAAAAATTCCTTTGAATAGTGGCCCCAAAAACATACTTGCGAGCATTATAAACAACTTTAAATTTTCAAGAAGTCGAGACTGCCTCATTCTTGGACTTTACTCCTATCAACCTAATGCATATAGGTCCTTCATTAAGGTTCAATCTCCATCTGGGAAGCTTTATCAAAAGATCATGCATCTCAGGCACCTAATAACATCATAGAAGACACAATATTGTCAATAGACCCATCTGAGCAGCACGACTGTGCTCTCCCTCACCACCTTCTCTCCATCAATCAAACCGTGCTCTACTCTTCCTAATGAGTGCTCTCAGCCAATTAGCATCAACTCTTGACTGCCGTGAGAGTACCATGATTGATGACTCTTATTTCATTGCATACACTGTAAAATTTGAAAACTGTGTTGAAGCAATAATTTGAGCTGTCTGAGAATGTTAATAATTTTCAAGCTATGATAGCTCAATCCTATAAGTTGTCAAGGTATGATAGCTCAATGCTGTAAGTTGTCCAAACGAATCATAACATTAAGCTGTGAAAACATGAAAGCTTCAGTTGTTGCAGATAGCTTGACATCTCAGTCATGCCACATATAGCGCCATCTATAACAAGCACTTCTCATAAGACTGCATTTAGTTTTAAATAATTATTTACTTACAAGAAAAAAGAACATTTATATTACACTATCCCAGAGAAAAAATGAGTAGCACACCACTTTAGCTGGTTACTTTTTTATTTTTATCTCTCTTAAATTAATTTGTGGGAATAATTAGATGCATGCTTTCACACGTCAACCAACATTTCCAAGTCAGAGTGTGTACAAATATAGGCTTCTAGCACTGTATACCAACTCAGATGAGCCAAAGGCCATTGGGATTTATTCACAAGCAATTAATTTTTAATTCTGCTTGTGATGCAATGGTCTGTGTTGAATGCATCTTGGGCCTGCCCTTGGTGTGCTAAAATGAAGCATACTGGATCAGGTGGATCCCCTTGAGAGATCAAACAATATTTTGGGATTACAGCCCATACTCATAAATATTTTTATAAGACAGGTCACACAAATATAAATCAATACAAATCAAAAACAACTAAAAATAAGTCAACACAGCTCAAAATTTTGAGTTGTGTCAGCTTGGATCAATAAGTCAACAAAACTCAATATTTTAAGCTGTAAGTCAACACAGCTCATTGTTTTGAGTTTTCTCAGCCTGAATACCTTAGTCAACATAGCTTAGTATTTTGAGCTATCTCAGCTCGGTATTTTGAGTTATCTCAGCTTAAAACATTAATCTATGTTAGCTCAATCAACTTGTGCAACCATCTCACTCAAGCAATTGAGCTGAATCAGTGCCTCGGATTTTACAGTGTATCACACTAATTCAGGACTTCAACCCCCATATCAATGTCTGTGGTTAAACATTCATCAAGTGAGGAATACAGTTTGAACATTCATGGTCTTGTCAAAACATGCAAATTTGAGAGTTTTGGTTAATTAAAATATAATCGGATCATTGATTCTAATTCACCCAACACATTTTGATTTCGCACCACAAATTGTCCTCCCAGGGCTTGTTCAAATGAGCTTAGACATCCTTCCTGCAGAATCATACTTGAATTTTTTCATCTTGGTTGTCAATAATATCATCAATATTTATAAAAGTATCAGACAATTTTAACAGTTTAATCAACCCATTTTGGATATTCCTTCATTATCACTAAAGGTCATTTGTGACTTTATTGCTTAAATGTGATATCAATAGGGAAAAATATGAAAGGAACTTGGACATGAGCAGGAAAAATTAATGGCTGTTGAAAAATTTTGCTGGAGGGGGACTCTCTGACATCATTTTCTATAAGTTATTTGTCTCATAAAATACTTAAATGTTTGGGCCTATATATCTCAAATTTATTTGATATATCATACATATATAATATATACCTAATCTAATACCAAGGGAATGAGTCATATAACTCACTGGTGGTGTATATACATATGATATATGAGGGTTAAATTCACCACTCCTGTCATATTCAATGAACTTGCCGTCCGTGGTAAAGTCACTCACTGACACCCCTCCCGCTTACTGTTCCTCACAAATTTTCAATGGAAATCACTCGAGGCCCCTGAGGACAATTTGCTATCTAACTGATTGGAATGAAGTGAAACATTATCAGATGATCTATACCCATTGGTCCATCCCTCCTGTGCACTCACCAAGTGACCTAATTAAGGCAGTTTTAGTAAATTATAGTCCGTTTTTTACTAGAATCATCAAATCTTTTGATTGTTGAATATTTAATGCTTGTAATTTCACATCAAGATGTCTAATACTTAAATACAGCATAATAGCTATGTTATGTAATAATTGAATTATTTTCTAGTCCAAAATTTAAGATTTCATGATTAACTAGGTTACTTCGCATAGAGCAAACGTAACGCAGTGTAATGCAGAATTGAAGGAATTTATAGCGCACAATGAAATGGCCTTTTGTCTTGTAAAAGGATAAGACCTGAAAGACAACACTGACATTATGCTCTTAGCCTCGTAAACAGTTGAATGACATCAGTCGTCACCCATACTTTGCAGGCTGTAACATTGGGTCGACCTCTTTGTCTGACAGTGCTTTCAAAATGCTCTTTTTAGCCCTGACTGCATTTTGCATTCATTTTTTCCTTGTCAACATCAGCAGTAGAAACGTATAAATATGGATACATCTGTGACATTTACATGTGTCACACATTATGTTCCTATACAACTGAAATTAGAGTCGCATATATATGCTTTTCACCTCACAAAAACCATGGGAGGGCCATTCAGACCAATCATATTATGTTTCAGAATCGTAGAATTTCGCGAATTACAGAAAAGAACATTTTGAAAATTGCGTGGGACAGGCTTAGATAATTCACATGGATTAAAAACTCATTCAGAGATAACATTTGACAAATATCACGTTCTGTCTCAATTAATCTTAAAAAGAGTCAGAATGTCATAAGTGGAATAACATAATTAATAGCGTAATTTAACACGAAAAATGTGTTAATTCTCAGATAGAATTTGCCATTGGAAAATGAAAAGAGCAATTTCTCACATATAGAAGCAACTATCCTGTGACACATTTCCTGATTCTCTCGCATGTAAATTATTTAATATTTTCTGTATGTTGTGAAAATCAGCTTATATACCTTGGGAAATTGGCCTGCACACACATAAATATCACATAAGAAAATAAGTAAAAAGGACAGGAAGAGGCAAAGAAAGAAGGAAGGAAGAAGTGAAGAAAGAAGGGAAGGGATAAAAAAGGGTAGGGGAGAAGAGAGAAGAAGAGAAGAAAGAAAGAAGGGAAGAAGAGAGGTAGAGAAGAAAAAGAGAAGAGGATAAGAAAGAAGGAAAGAAATCACGAAAGGAGGGAAGATAGAGAGGAAGAAAAAAGGTTAGAATAAATAAAGGGAGGAAGCTAGCCACGAAACAAGGAATAGCAATGTATTAGAAATGTGTTAAACTGGTGCATGTTTTAGTTTGAGCCTATACCTCTTGTAGTCTATGGCCCGTAGAATAACATTATAATTCGGGCCTACCCTCTCTCTATTACACCCCAAGGGTTCGACTTAAGGGACCATTAGGAGAAACACAAGTAAGACCCCGGCCCCTGATCACATGTCTCAAGGGACTACAAGTGGAATTAGGCATTGAGTAGGATTGCTGGAGAGACCCTTAAGTCAACAACCCATTTAGTGGTTTTAAGGCTAACATTCTAAGGAGGTTTTGGTCCAATAGAATCTTGCACACATGATGTTATAGGTGTGGCTAAATCTCCAGATGATGCACTTGTGCCCGAACAAAATATTAAATTAAACAGAAAAACAACACTTGCGAATCAGGCCAGGGTAGAATACTGGCAGATATGTTGACATGGTTGATTGCATCAATTATATGGATGATAAATCACATGGAAAAAACATTTAATTTGTTCGTAAACAATTTAGCCCTTCAGTAATTCTCATAATATCATAATAATAATAATAGCCCACAATGAGTACAATGCCCAATTGCTTGTCAATCTACAAATTGTGCATTAACTCAAAAAATTTATTATCACAGCAATTTAAAAAATCTAAATTATCTAAAACTGGGGAAGGTTGGAAGTGATGGGAAAGTTATTTGCTGGCCTGAGCGCTTAGATCTTCACAGCCTACCCATTACCACTGTGCACTAACGAGGGGGGTACCCTCGCCATCAGGGCAGCCATTACAACACTCGATTCAAAGTTGTTTTCTGTCATCCTGAGGTTATTTCATCAAATGTAAAGCCTATATTTATCAAGCATGTAGTTTTAATGTTAAACTAACCATTGCACATGCATTCAACATGTATCAACATGTAATAGGTCACAGAATTATCAGATTTTGCATTTGAAATACATCGATAGGGCGAGGGTAACCACAAATGCCTCTCGAGGGTAACACCATTTCCAATAAATGTCATGGCGAGGGTACCACCTGACTTGACAGTAACAGTTATTGATTTTTATTTTGTTTGCTGTTGTAACAAAGCAATAGTGAAGTTAGATTTACATGGTAGATCTTTCTATCTATCTATCTGTCTATCTATCTATCTATCTATCTATCTATCTATCTATCTATCTATCTATCTATCTATCTACCTATCTACCTATCTACCTATCTATCTATCTCTCTATGAAAGAAGGACTGCTCTTTGCCTGATAACAGTTGTCCCTGCCTGTCCTGTTAAAATAAACCTTTTTACAAGTCTTATCATAATCATTTAAAGTTCAGTCTGACATCTCTGCATGGTGAATAGGGAATTTGGCTGTTTTATTTGTCAGTTTATTAGATTCATCATTCAAGCAAAACTTAAATGTCGATGGCCAGAGGACACCATATTTTCAAGATATTTGATTGGATAAGAACAGCCTAGGCAATCTTGTAATTGGCTGTAAAAATGAAACCTACTAATATGCCATTTTAGGTATCTACACTGCCATTGTTACAGGAAAATGTTTACCTGTATGAATAGCACTGCATTCCCAATTGCTATGCAAGAAAATGTTTACCTATATGAATAGCACTGTAAAATCAAGTGAACAAAATAAAGTTACATGTACTTTCTAATAGTCTCTGTAGTAGGTTGGGTTAGTCCAGTGGCTTAGGGACAATTTTTAGCTGAATCGTTGCAGGATTGATAAAAGCAACAAACTTTGCATGGTTGTACTATTGGTCAGTACTTTTAATTTTGGATGGGGAGCCCTGACGAAATACCTCTACCAAGGCTTTGAGCTACATAAATGTTATCCGAAATTGCATTAGTATTTTTTTGTGTTCTGATTTGTAAGTGTTGAAGCGTAGTTTTGAAACTTCATAGGTCAATTGACCAATTGGTTGATTTATTGTAAAAATAAAGGGGAATTGGCATGGTGCAACTGCTTGCTATTAAATGCAGACGATGCGTGCTATTATGTGCATTTTGTTTACACTATGCACAGATATTGTGTATCTATGTACAGTATCCCCAGTAAATGAGTACACCCCTGCGACTGCTGGATTAATTTGCCCAGAGCTCCACACTCAAGTGAAATAATCCACCAAGTTCATGATATGATATAGCCCAGACCTATTGCATATAAGTGGCATTGAAAATTTTTATTTTGAAAAATGGCATTGTCAGTGTAAATTGTATCACATCCACTAAGTTTATAGCAACCCAGACCAAAGAGAGGCACATTTGAGGCATAGAAATTTTTCAGAGGTACATTTGAGGCATGTTTGAGGCATACTTGAGGCACATTTGAGGCATAGTCTACCAAGTGCAGTGTGCCTCAAATGTGCCTCTAATGTTAATGATGTGCCTCATCTATGCCTCCCTGCATAATGATATGCCTCAAACATGCCTCCCTGACTTACCAAGAAAAGCATTACCTGCTTCTATGCCTCAAATGTGCCTCAAACTGGACTCTTGTTTTTCTACCCTGTGCCTCAAATATGCCTCTCCAACATAGCCAAATTTTTGTGTGGCCTGAATTCCCCCTTACGCCTCAAACATGCCTCTCCTGTAGATTATACTGGGGTGTCTCCTTGTGGTGACCTAAATTTTCATTGAAAAGGGAAACCCCAACTAGGGAGCATGGTGCCAATGTTGTAAGTCACATTTTTACTTATACTTCGCTGTATTTGTCATACTTATAAATATGCAAGTTGTAGTTTTTATTGTAAAGGTGTTCTGAACAATTAGTTCAATTTATTTGGTTGTGTTGCATATGTAACTCTTAGAATTTTGTGTTTTGCTCAACAGACTATATTATCACTCACATGACAACATGCTCTTTTGTTAGAAGTCGAATAATAATATCCCTAATTTGACAAATAATCCTGAATGCATGTCAGATTGAATGTGCCACCCATTTGGCATTTACATCAAGGTCATTAAGTTTATTTAGTAGTTCTGCTTTTGTACCAAGTCTTTCCTTTGTTTGAGATAGAAGCACTATTTGAAAATTCAAAAAATTTGGCTCACTTCCTGAACTGTCAATGTGCCTCATTCATGCCTCAGATATGAGGAGGTACAGAAGAGGTACTATTAAAATATTTGGAACGCCTCAAATACGCCTTATTTATGCCTCAAATGTACCTCCACTTACATGATGAGCCTACGCCTCAAATATGCCTCAGTTATGCCTCAAACGTACCTCTTATGTGACTCAAATATGCCTCTTCATTTGCATATGAGGCACATTTGAGGCACATCATTAACATATCTAGAGGTATATTTGAGGCATTATTAAAATTTTTGGAACGCCTTAAATACGCCTCCTATATGCCTCAAATGTACCTCGAAAATGCCTCATATATGCCTCTTGCATATTTAATGAGGATTTTGATATGCCTCCTTTACGCCTCCTGTGATCTCAGCTTATGCCTCTACCTACTCCATGGTATGCCTCAAATATGCCTATTCAGTGCCTCAAATGTGCCTCTCTTTGGTCTGGGAAAGGACAACCAATTTATGCTGCCACATTACGAGTGGCAGAGAGTGCATCATATTGTGATGCAAAGGAATATCTCTGTCCATTGAAATAGTATTGCTCATTTGGGATGACTACCTCTGGATATGTTTGCCGCTCCACAGCATCTACAGTGGCCATTGGAATTTCCTGCTCTTTTTGTGACATAAAGTTGATTTGATCGGGGGCGTATCTAGAAATGGCCTGAGGGGAAGGGGGCCATTATATGGGGTGAATACAGGGCATTCCGCAGCTTTTCCTATCTCTTCCATGTTAATTTTTGGCCTGAGGGGGTGGGGCCATGGCCCAACGGCACCCCTAAATACGCCACTGGATGTGATCTATTTTACAATGACACACTTTGTACACAATTTCCATGATGTTACCATGTAAAACTTACCAATTTTTAGATCACTCCCATGTATATTTCGCATAAGGTGTACTCACTTATTTTGCAGCACAGTTATTTTTAAACACTCAAAACTTACAAATACGTTAGTCTGCGCCATTGAAATTTTACTTACACATTTTTTTTGGTCCTGGGGATATCATAAGTTGGTTGAGTTGGCTTACTTAAGTCAGTTCCTGACTTATAAGCAAATTAGTCAATATGTCGCTAGGGTGTACTCATTTACTGGGGATACTGTATTATCTTGTATTAATTAACCCAAAAACATCTATAGGAAAAAATTAAACATGTTTAATTATTCAAAGTAACCTGGCATAAATAGCTTTTGATGGCTGCTGATGCTTCCTGATTCATCATGTGCAGTTGCGTATGCTTTCTCAAAGCGTGGGGGTTAAAATTGTAGAAAATCTCACTGCGGGTGGTACTGCTTAGGACAAGGGTGTTCTGGGTAACTTATTTTTTCAAGGGAACTAGCTTTATTCTTATCAAGTCTTCCCTGATTCCGACTTCGATTCCAATTCATTTACTTGTTTAAGTATACAAAAAATGATAAAATTTTCAGGTCAGAGACCCCAAAAGTGCTTAAATGGTTTTTTTTACATAGAAATATAAAGTGTGATACTAAGTCTGTGCATGATTATTCTCAGGGCTAATGATATTTCAAAATGTTCTATCCTATGTTTAGTGAATGTGACAAATATTGACAGGGTATAGCAATTGTTTTGATTGGGATTCCTGATTGGTAATTACTTTGATTCACTGCCTTTTCTTCCAAGACTGTTTACTCAGATTGTCTCGGATAGCGTTACCCTCGCCACTTTATTTTTGGTGGGTACCCTCGCCAACCGGAAGTGACCCTCGCCCAAATCTTGCAGTACCCTCGCCACTTCCGGGTTGGTACCCTCGCCAATTCTGTTGGTACCCTCGCCAAAATGTGCTGGTACCCTCGCCAAAATGCTGGTACCCTCGCCCTACCATTTTTTAATTTTTGTGGTACCCTCGCCTCGGGTGATTTCTACTTTCATGAATAACTTACTTCATCTTGCAAGTTAGAGTCTGGCACTTGACAATGATTCATTCCACAAGCCCTTTAACCTATCTTAACAATTTAAAGCCCTCAATCCTCCTCAATTTTAAGCAATTTCACTTTGAAATCACGAATCAGTAGCTGTAATGGCTACCCTGATGGCGAGGGTACCCCCCTCGTTAGTGCACAGTGATTACACTAAAAATGCTTCGTGTATGGTCTCCAAATAGTATAATCATGATGCATTCGTGTTGTCCATGTTAAATATCTGATATATTTATGACAGACAATTTTCATTCTTGTCACAGAAAGAGAACGTGTTTTGCATAATAGAGAAAAAGTGTATTTTGTAACAGCTCATGTGCCATGTGTTATAAAGCAACACATTTCGACCAATTCAAAAGTGTCTAGACTATAAAGAGAAAACTGGCATCAGGGAATCATGTGTAGCCTTATGTTTCACTTTTGAAGTTTATGTATGAAAAATTTTATATTAGACATCAGATTGGAAATGTATATTTTCAAGATTGCAAAACAAAAATACAATGTGAGATTAAAGACTGAAGAAGTAAAAAGACTTATGTTTTGGCAGATTCATAGAAGATGAATCTTGATGTTGATATTGTGTGCAGTAATCCTCAAAAGAAAGCTGAACTCTGTTTTTTGCTTTCTTGTTTATCGAAGTTCTAAACTTGGTTATGAGACCAAAACAGCTTTAAGAGTACAAAAATCCATTAGGAATACGTCAATAGCTAAATAGAAGGCCAACTCATCAGGCCTCTAATTGGCGCCGCATTGAGAGCTTAGGGGAAGAGATGTGGGAAATTCAAGTCATTAATTTCCACAAAGTTGTTTGGGCAATTTCGACCCTTTAATTGAAGTGGAATTCAATCCAGGCAAGTTGGACACTTCTCCTTAAAAGTTCCTGAAACAGCTATTTCACACACATTGAAACAGTCTGGTGCATGTCTCCTGATGATTCTAAAAATAAGTCTCAT
This sequence comes from Platynereis dumerilii, assembly GCA_026936325.1. Taxonomy (NCBI): domain Eukaryota; kingdom Metazoa; phylum Annelida; class Polychaeta; order Phyllodocida; family Nereididae; genus Platynereis; species Platynereis dumerilii. The sequence goes on along the minus strand of JAPTHN010000002.1, from coordinate 13,353,510 downwards.
TTGCAACATATTCAGTTGGCTTCAGTAGTAGAACTGATGTTGAAATCCTCCTAAGAGATATGGTATTTGCATTCAGGGGCGTATCTACAAATGGCCTGACGGGGAGTATAACAAGCGGCAAATAGGTGGGGCCCAGTGGCGTTTCCTGTCTCTTCCATGTTGATGTTTTGACCAATAAGGGGGGGGGGTATTGCCCAATGGCCCCTAAATACGCCACTTTTGGCATTGGTCTACGATATTGGTGTATTCATAATTCCCAACCCTTGTACCAGTGTCTTTGTGGAGAAAATAAGAGATCCATGACATGAGGTGAATGTTAATACGTTCACCTTAAAGAAAAATTGATTTTGGAACCAATAATTAATGACTGATGTGTGTCAGACAATCCAAATGGGCACTGCTCTAAAAAGATTAAGGAGCAACCAATATTTGGTCGTTAAAACCTATTTCTAGGTTGTGACAACCCATCTTTCCTAAGCTGTTGCAAAATTGGCTGTCTGTTGACCAATCTTGTTTTCAGAGTGTTGAAGACCATCTCATCGATCAACCCACTTGATTGGCCAGAACTGACCTTATGATGAGGGGGCTGATATATATTTTTAAAAAGGCTGATATTTGTCCTATCTATTCTGAGTATATCGGAAAAATAACTGTCCCCAATTTCAAGAATTCAACATTTTCTTGAGGCTTATTCAAGGTTGCCCTGCCAGATCTACCGGATCAGTTTCAATGTTGAAAGTTCTAGTTCCACTGAGACAGCCTTACAAAACTGGCCAAAATGGCAGCAAGTAGCTTTCGGTGATCGAAAGACACAATGACTTGCACCAGCTATTACAGCAAACTGCATTATTCTTTAAAGAGAACTTTTATGAAAATTATAAGAAAGAAACAGAGTGCGGCATTTCTGTTTTTCCTGCAATAAGCCCACACATTATTATAAATAATTGTTGATGGTCCTTGACATGTAATAAGTATAATGTTTCCAAAATCAATTGTGCACTTGGATAGAGACATTGATTTGATGATTTATTAATATCAGATGGACAATTATACATGTGCACCATCCATACTGCAACTATACTTAGACATGCATCTTAACACTACAGCTTGAATATTACACCAAATGCTGCCTTATAACACTTTTGTATAATCTATAATTCACTAAATGGTTTTAATAATTTCCAGATATTCGACCGCACTTCCTGGGGGTAGCATCAAAATTACATCAACATTTTCTTGAAAGTTGCAAATAAATTATGATCGTTTCAATGTTCTTCACCCATTTCACCATTTAGGGGGCGGTGCATGAGAAATTTATCTGAAAAGTTATCAATGACCCCAGTTTTACTTCGATCTGCGTCAATCACTGCACATAGGTTAGATATTAGGTTTGGTTATTTAAAAAGTATGCATTTTATAAATTTTGGTTTGACTGTCTTGACTGGCAACTTTGTTTGTATGCATCAAACGTTATGTCTTCATACCATCCATAGTCTATATTATACATTTGCAGGGTACCCACCAAAATTTGGCAAGCAAATTCCCTGTATTTTCCCTGATTTTTCCCTGCTTCACAAGATGTTTTCCCTGACGTATTTGGGCTTATGGTCGTGTTATCACGGAATTATCGCCGCAAATCGGAAACCAAAAACTATTACTTTTATAGATTTTTGCTTAAAATAGAGGGCTTGTTTCACGCATTAACACATGTCAAACCAAATTCCCTGTGTTTTCCCTGAATTTGAGGTTAAATTTCAAATTCCCTGATTTTTCCCTGCAGGGAATTTTTTTTCACCATTTTCCCTGTTTTCCCTGTTTTTCCTGTCCGGTGGGGACCCTGATTTGGACAATTGTTATTTCTTTGGATGTTTTCAGAGTGGAAAAGAATACTTCATTAAACTTCTCCACATATCATTTGCCTGTGTGGGTATATTTTATATCTAACTTTGTCTGACAAGGCTTTGCAGTAATCACTCATTCTATACCCCGAAGATTTGAAATACAGAATCTCACTGTGCACTAACGAGGGGGGTACCCTCGCCATCAGGGTAGCCATTACAGCTACTGATTCGTGATTTCAAAGTGAAATTGCTTAAAATTGAGGAGGATTGAGGGCTTTAAATTGTTAACATAGGTTAAAGGGCTTGTGGAATGAATCATTGTCAAGTGCCAGACTCTAACTTGCAAGATGAAGTAAGTTATTCATGAAAGTAGAAATCACCCGAGGCGAGGGTACCACAAAAATTAAAAAATGGTAGGGCGAGGGTACCAGCATTTTGGCGAGGGTACCAGCACATTTTGGCGAGGGTACCAACAGAATTGGCGAGGGTACCAACCCGGAAGTGGCGAGGGTACTGCAAGATTTGGGCGAGGGTCACTTCCGGTTGGCGAGGGTACCCACCAAAAATAAAGTGGCGAGGGTAACGCTATCCGAGACAATCTGAGTAAACAGTCTTGGAAGAAAAGGCAGTGAATCAAAGTAATTACCAATCAGGAATCCCAATCAAAACAATTGCTATACCCTGTCAATATTTGTCACATTCACTAAACATAGGATAGAACATTTTGAAATATCATTAGCCCTGAGAATAATCATGCACAGACTTAGTATCACACTTTATATTTCTATGTAAAAAAAACCATTTAAGCACTTTTGGGGTCTCTGACCTGAAAATTTTATCATTTTTTGTATACTTAAACAAGTAAATGAATTGGAATCGAAGTCGGAATCAGGGAAGACTTGATAAGAATAAAGCTAGTTCCCTTGAAAAAATAAGTTACCCAGAACACCCTTGTCCTAAGCAGTACCACCCGCAGTGAGATTTTCTACAATTTTAACCCCCACGCTTTGAGAAAGCATACGCAACTGCACATGATGAATCAGGAAGCATCAGCAGCCATCAAAAGCTATTTATGCCAGGTTACTTTGAATAATTAAACATGTTTAATTTTTTCCTATAGATGTTTTTGGGTTAATTAATACAAGATAATACAGTATCCCCAGTAAATGAGTACACCCTAGCGACATATTGACTAATTTGCTTATAAGTCAGGAACTGACTTAAGTAAGCCAACTCAACCAACTTATGATATCCCCAGGACCTAAAAAAATGTGTTAGTAAAATTTCAATGGCGCAGACTAACGTATTTGTAAGTTTTGAATGTTTAAAAATAACTGTGCTGCAAAATAAGTGAGTACACCTTATGCGAAATATACATGGGAGTGATCTAAAAATTGGTAAGTTTTACATGGTAACATCATGGAAATTGTGTACAAAGTGTGTCATTGTAAAATAGATCACATCCAGTGGCGTATTTAGGGGTGCCATTCGGCCATGGCCCCACCCCCTCAGGCCAAAAATTAACATGGAAGAGATAGGAAAAGCTGCGGAATGCCCTGTATTCACCCCATATAATGGCCCCCTTCCCCTCAGGCCATTTCTAGATATGCCCCCGATCAAATCAACTTTATGTCACAAAAAGAGCAGGAAATTCCAATGGCCACTGTAGATGCTGTGGAGTGGCAAACATATCCAGAGGTAGTCATCCCAAATGAGCAATACTATTTCAATGGACAGAGAGATTCCTTTGCATCACAATATGATGCACTCTCTGCCACTCGTAATGTGGCAGCATAAATTGGTTGTCCTTTCCCAGACCAAAGAGAGGCACATTTGAGGCACTGAATAGGCATATTTGAGGCATACCATGGAGTAGGTAGAGGCATAAGCTGAGATCACAGGAGGCGTAAAGGAGGCATATCAAAATCCTCATTAAATATGCAAGAGGCATATATGAGGCATTTTCGAGGTACATTTGAGGCATATAGGAGGCGTATTTAAGGCGTTCCAAAAATTTTAATAATGCCTCAAATATACCTCTAGATATGTTAATGATGTGCCTCAAATGTGCCTCATATGCAAATGAAGAGGCATATTTGAGTCACATAAGAGGTACGTTTGAGGCATAACTGAGGCATATTTGAGGCGTAGGCTCATCATGTAAGTGGAGGTACATTTGAGGCATAAATGAGGCGTATTTGAGGCGTTCCAAATATTTTAATAGTACCTCTTCTGTACCTCCTCATATCTGAGGCATGAATGAGGCACATTGACAGTTCAGGAAGTGAGCCAAATTTTTTGAATTTTCAAATAGTGCTTCTATCTCAAACAAAGGAAAGACTTGGTACAAAAGCAGAACTACTAAATAAACTTAATGACCTTGATGTAAATGCCAAATGGGTGGCACATTCAATCTGACATGCATTCAGGATTATTTGTCAAATTAGGGATATTATTATTCGACTTCTAACAAAAGAGCATGTTGTCATGTGAGTGATAATATAGTCTGTTGAGCAAAACACAAAATTCTAAGAGTTACATATGCAACACAACCAAATAAATTGAACTAATTGTTCAGAACACCTTTACAATAAAAACTACAACTTGCATATTTATAAGTATGACAAATACAGCGAAGTATAAGTAAAAATGTGACTTACAACATTGGCACCATGCTCCCTAGTTGGGGTTTCCCTTTTCAATGAAAATTTAGGTCACCACAAGGAGACACCCCAGTATAATCTACAGGAGAGGCATGTTTGAGGCGTAAGGGGGAATTCAGGCCACACAAAAATTTGGCTATGTTGGAGAGGCATATTTGAGGCACAGGGTAGAAAAACAAGAGTCCAGTTTGAGGCACATTTGAGGCATAGAAGCAGGTAATGCTTTTCTTGGTAAGTCAGGGAGGCATGTTTGAGGCATATCATTATGCAGGGAGGCATAGATGAGGCACATCATTAACATTAGAGGCACATTTGAGGCACACTGCACTTGGTAGACTATGCCTCAAATGTGCCTCAAGTATGCCTCAAACATGCCTCAAATGTACCTCTGAAAAATTTCTATGCCTCAAATGTGCCTCTCTTTGGTCTGGGTTGCTATAAACTTAGTGGATGTGATACAATTTACACTAACAATGCCATTTTTCAAAATAAAAAATTTCAATGCCACTTATATGCAATAGGTCTGGGCTATATCATATCATGAACTTGGTGGATTATTTCACTTGAGTGTGGAGCTCTGGGCAAATTAATCCAGCAGTCGCAGGGGTGTACTCATTTACTGGGGATACTGTACATAGATACACAATATCTGTGCATAGTGTAAACAAAATGCACATAATAGCACGCATCGTCTGCATTTAATAGCAAGCAGTTGTACCATGCCAATTCCCCTTTATTTTTACAATAATTCAACCAATTGGTCAATTGACCTATGAAGTTTCAAAACTATGCTTCAACACTTACAAATCAGAACACAAAAAAATACTAATGCAATTTCGGATAACATTTATGTAGCTCAAAGCCTTGGTAGAGGTATTTCGTCAGGGCTCCCCATCCAAAATTAAAAGTACTGACCAATAGTACAACCATGCAAAGTTTGTTGCTTTTATCAATCCTGCAACGATTCAGCTAAAAATTGTCCCTAAGCCACTGGACTAACCCAACCTACTACAGAGACTATTAGAAAGTACATGTAACTTTATTTTGTTCACTTGATTTTACAGTGCTATTCATATAGGTAAACATTTTCTTGCATAGCAATTGGGAATGCAGTGCTATTCATACAGGTAAACATTTTCCTGTAACAATGGCAGTGTAGATACCTAAAATGGCATATTAGTAGGTTTCATTTTTACAGCCAATTACAAGATTGCCTAGGCTGTTCTTATCCAATCAAATATCTTGAAAATATGGTGTCCTCTGGCCATCGACATTTAAGTTTTGCTTGAATGATGAATCTAATAAACTGACAAATAAAACAGCCAAATTCCCTATTCACCATGCAGAGATGTCAGACTGAACTTTAAATGATTATGATAAGACTTGTAAAAAGATTTATTTTAACAGGACAGGCAGGGACAACTGTTATCAGGCAAAGAGCAGTCCTTCTTTCATAGAGAGATAGATAGATAGGTAGATAGGTAGATAGGTAGATAGATAGATAGATAGATAGATAGATAGATAGATAGATAGATAGATAGATAGATAGACAGATAGATAGATAGAAAGATCTACCATGTAAATCTAACTTCACTATTGCTTTGTTACAACAGCAAACAAAATAAAAATCAATAACTGTTACTGTCAAGTCAGGTGGTACCCTCGCCATGACATTTATTGGAAATGGTGTTACCCTCGAGAGGCATTTGTGGTTACCCTCGCCCTATCGATGTATTTCAAATGCAAAATCTAATAATTCTGTGACCTATTACATGTTGATACATGTTGAATGCATGTGCAATGGTTAGTTTAACATTAAAACTATATGCTTGATAAATATAGGCTTTACATTTTATGAAATAACCTCAGGATGACATAAAACAACTTTGAATCGAGTGTTGCAATGGCTGCCCTGATGGCGAGGGTACCCCCCTCGTTAGTGCACAGTGAATCTGGATATTATATCTGTCTGAGTTCTGAGTGAGGATGCATTTCAACAACTGACAACGTGAAGCTACATCACCAAGGGGACATGAATTGATTCTCAACCAGTCCCACTCCTCAGAGCCAAGCTCTTCTGCTGCATAAAATATAACGTTGACATTTCGTTCAATGAAATGGGATTACTCCGTTGCAGCAGCGTGACAACCACAAATATTTTGAATGTTCTACATTGTAATGGATGGACAGGACACACAAAAATGGAACCAAATCAAATAGAGTGCTGCAAACAAAACGCCATTCCCAGATGAGTTTTGGCGATTATCATCGGGTGTCAATTACAAGCTCACAATGTGCCATCCATTACTATGGCATTACAAGTGCCCACGAATGCAATGCTGCAATGGTGCATTGTTGCCTGATGCAATTGTAACAAATCAGCATTCTTCGCTTAGTTGTAATCCCAGCAGATATTCACACTCAGGTGTTCCATAGGTCGATTTCACTTGCAGAGAAAGGAACAGGTTTAAGGTTAATATTTCAAATTCAGTGTTACCATTTTGTCACTAAAACGGTAATGATATAAATTTAGAAACTAAAGTGAGACCAGATCTCAGGTTTAAACCTGGTCTAAACTCTGTGGTGAAATCAGGCCTTCGAGTTCGTAACAAATGGTAAAGCTCTCTAACCCAATCATGTTTACACTGTAAAACATTCGCATCTTCACGAATAACTCATATGTGTTTCACTAAATTGCAAAGTAATACCTCAAAGAAATTTCGATAATGAAAAAAAACAACACAAATTTGACAGTGGAGTGAGAAACAAAAACCTGCAAAGCAACATAATATCAGCAGAAACTTGCTTTGAGATTACTTTGTAAAACATGAAATGGATGTCAAATGGTCTTTATAGCTCAGTATCTTTTCCCTCCAATTAATCTCAAGTGTGAAAGTCCCTGGGGGCCAATTAATGTGTGACTATTGACAGATCAATCTCACTGCCATAAAGTGTGAATTGACACTTGGAAGACAACAGCTGCATGGCCCAAGATAGCAGTCTCTGGCAGTTTCACTTCACCTGTTCTCCTGCGTTGGCACCAGACACAAATAGAGAAGCAATAGCTTCATTGACAAAAGGAAATTTATATCAAGCTATTGATTGGCTGCAGTTGGCATTGTCGAATAATGCATGTAGGTCAAATATTTCATCACTGTTCGCTATCGACCTCGCAGAAATCCAATAAATACAGGTACTTCCACGGTTTCACTTGTTCGCGAATCAGTTTATATGATGGAACAGGTATAAGATGATGATGTGATAATGGCAAAAATGGCTAACCGTTCTCTTTTATGTCTACCTCATATCCCATAATGCAGAAAGAAGGGATTGATTCATAATGACGATTATTGATCACAGTCTCTGAAGAAAACATAAGTCTTCGTAGAAGTACACGAGCCAAATGATTATTATGATTCGCACAATACTCAATGGTGAACGAACTGGTTAATCTAATATGGAAGGTTTATTGCATTCGACGAATTCAAGTGCTTACGGAATTTGACTGAAACGTTCCTTGTGAGGTCATATGCCTATCCATGCCATGCTTTTCTTTCTGACTCATAATCAATTTGTGAGGTCATATTGTATACTCTGAATGCTATCAAAACAAGTAACCAATTAAGTATCAATGAAGGTACTCAATGACAAATTGACAGTTCATTTCAATGCAATTGGAAGGGCCTGTTGTGAGGTCATTGGTGTCTACTGGTCAGCAGCTAAATGAAAGTGCTCGTAGTCTCGTACATGTCATTCGCTGACTGTAACATGCCCTATTTTGTAACAAGTAAAAAGTGCTCCTTTATAAGTGCCAAGATTCAAATTTTCTACCCTACGTATGCATTATGAGAAAGAACATTCTCTCTTCACAGGACAATGACAACCTCCAGACGGCAAATGCTGGTTAAGTTACTGTTTTTTGAAAGGGACCAATGACTAAAATTATTTAGCCAAAGCAATTTTAACAAATGTAATCAATGTATTGACCTACCATGATATCACTGTACTCCTGGCTTGGTCACTGTTATAGACATGGACGAATTCGACTGATCCTTTGACAACACCAACAGGAAGAAGTTGCCATGGCAACAGAAAACATGAGATTAATGTTATTTCAAGTGGAGCATATCGACGTGGGTTAGCCATGGGGTAAGAGATTAAGTGCTGTTGAGGAAAAGGCACTTGTGTGAACCACTTCTATCAGGAGGTGGTGCTCTGGTAGGTGGCTGGCATTGCACTGGGCGACTGCTCTTTAAAGCTAAGTGGAGCCTCTACTAGAAGGGACTCCAGTGTGGAACTCCGGAGAAGAGGACTCTTGTGTGCTGTGAATTGCTGTGTAGGCTTCTCTCATGGGTAGGACTGTCATGAAGAGAACTCCAGGCATGCACAATGCTTTATAATTAAATGCTCTTTTCCCGAAATGACAGACTTGCAGTTGCAGCAGTTCCAGCGGAAAAAGGGAGTTGTCTACTTAAGCAATCACCTCAGAGGCAAGCCAACTCGCTTCTTAGTCCCCGGCGCAAGGCAATTAGCTCCTTTGTGTTCTTCCCTTTGGCACCAGGGGGCTTTTTATAGCTACGTCATCAAACGTCATCAAACGAAAAGAGAACGTGCACCCCACAAAAGTGGCACGCTTAGCATTGGGCGAATTGTTGTGATCGCAGTTCTGAGGAACAAGTGCAATCATGCCCAGCCCAGAGCTGCAGTCCTTTTGGGAGTGATGCCAAAACAGAACAAACACTCTGATGCTACCCCGGTGACGCCATACAAGCAACGTGATGACTTTGTTGAATAGTCAGTTGTATAAGTTAATATAGGCTAGTCCTCCAATTGATGAAGCTCGGTGCAAATCAATGATTCATTCCCATAGCTGCCAAATAAGTGATCAATGTAACAAAAAAAATCCGTTTGACTGCTCAGTGAAGTGATGACTTTGTACTGTTGTAGAGCAAAAAAGTTTCGGAGACAAATGGGCCACACTTTGACCCTTGAGGTATTCCACGACAAATGCCCATTGATCAATCTGGGATCTTCAAGTTGATTTAATTGCATCCACTTTAATTGTCGAACTGTACAGTATATTTGATGAGAATGTCAAGCAAATGCAAAGTATGAAATTAATTCCAGTTGGTAATTCGGTAAATAACTTAATCCGGTGCTTCTTTTTGCAACACTTTTTCAGTAAGATTAACGAGTCGTAATTGCTTGATTAATTCCAGAATCCAATTAAGACATGATTCAATTGGTGACTGGATTGCACCAGTGGCAGAAGCAAGTTTACAGTGACGACTGAAGGATCTCAGGTGTGCCAGGCTGTGACTGCCAACACAGGCCTGCGCAGCGCACATTGAGGAATGCCAGCCAGCCCGTGCAGCCCAGCAGGTTAAGCAAAGCCAGGGCAGGCGCCAGGCAGCGTCATGGGCTGTGCACTGGGACACCCTGCTACCTCTCTCATTTTCTCCCTTTCCCTGCAGTTGCCTTTCCCAAAGGGTCTCCTTGCTTGACTCCGTGTAATTTCCCTTGCAGTTCAGAAAGGAAAAGGAGGATAAAAGGGAAAAGGAGGAGAAAAGAGTTAGAGAAGGAGAGTTAGAGAAGGGGGAGAACTCCGAGAAGGGATCAGAAGGGAGGAGAAGGGAGGAGAAAGGAGGAGAAGGGAGGAGAATGGAAGAGTAGGGGATAGAATGGGAAAAGAGGAGAAGGGGGGAAGGGGAGAAGGGGAGAAGCGGAGAAGGGGAGAAGGGGAGAAGGGGAGAAGGGGAGAAGGGGAGAAGGGGAGAAGGGGAGAAGGGAGGAGAAGTATCTGGGTGAGAACAGGGGATAGAAGAAGAGAAGATTATCATCTTTGGACTGCCTATCTTCTTGTCCGCATGTTTTTCCCTGACGCATGCCCTCTAAAAGGGACCAGCTTTCTCTGTAACATTGTCTCATTGAACTGGGAAATCCCATGGATGATTAATGGGAGAGGAACACGATAAAGGCGAGAAACGGAGGGGAAAGGAGGACAGGGTGGAGAAAGACGTGAAAGGTAAGTCGGAGTGGAGGATGAGGAGTTAAGAGCAAAGGAGAGGATTGCAGGAACAGGGACAATTTGCAACTCTGGCTTTACTAACCTGGTAGACCAGTGACGGTCTTGCAAATAAGAGGAGAAAAACGAAATTGAAAGGTGAATGATGAAGCAAGAACAAGAAAAGTGAACAAAAACCTGACATCAGGACAAGAATGATGGGGAAATGAAAGATACCAGACACTTAGCAGAGAAAACAGACAAGTAAAGCAAGCGGGCAAGTAAAAATCAAACTGAAATGGCAAGCATCAGCACAGGTCTTATTTTTTTTCGGGTTGACCTCTCTTATTAGATACTAGCAGTATACCCGTGTAAAGACGGGTAGAGATCGAATTGACATTTTATTGTGCATTTACGCAATCAGGAGTAGTGTAAATATGTCAAGATTATCTCTGTAACATACTTGTTTACAGTGAATTTAGATAAAATTGCAACTTCTGAACGCCTCCCCTTTTGTGTGGAGCTGACCTACGTTGGACAGCAATTTCAATTGTGCTTCCACAGCTCTGCCTCCGTGGGAATTCGTCCGTGTGTCCCAAATAACCCATGTAGTGTATAAATGCATAATGCAAAGGACCAATCAAACATTCAATTTATCTCCATTTCTCCCATAGTATTATTTTTGCTTTTCTTTGTAACCATGGTTTTCTTGAAAGTATAAAATGGTATATTCTCCTTCGCCATAGTGTTGTCCTTCTGGACCCATCCTATAATTGTTTCATGCATTCTTCCTCATGATCATGTTGAACACTTCTTCCATATTTGTAGACTATGATATATTGGACCTGTTTATATACCTATAGATATCTATCTATAGACTCCCTAACAATGTGTTTATGCAATATGTGTATTGTATGACATATAGATCTATGTATCTATCTCTATCCTTCTATGTTTCTATCTGTGATCTCTTTCTGTCTTCCTTCTTTCCGTCCTACTTTCCTTTTCTTTTCTTTCATCCCTCCCTTCATTCTTTCCCTTCTTAATTCCCTCATCCCTGCCTTTATGCAGTCTTCCTTCCTTACTGCATTCTTTATTTCCTTGCGTGGTTGCTTCCTTAATTGCTATACTAATTCATATTAATGGCTTCATTCATTCTTTCTTTCCTTCTATAGTGTTGCAATGCTTTAATAAATGTGAACACTCACTCTGACTGGCTGTTGATGTTGCTCCTGCTTTGACTGCAGCAGAGCAGCCATAATTCAGGGAAAACTTGACATTTTAATAAATAATCGGAAGTTTTGATAAATTTGAAGTGATACAAACACAGTTCAGACATAGCAGGACACTGTGGTAAAATATTGTGGCAATCAGGTAAGCCATAACTGAGAACACCCGTGACAAAGGAATATGGGGAGGTGAATTTTATATATGTATATAGATATCTGATCAGAGATGTCAGAATGGGCCAGGGACAACTACTGTGAGCAATAGGCGGTGAAGGAAGAAGGAAGAGAGGAGCCTGACCAAAGAAGAGAAGGGCAGCTCCTAATAAGAGGGGTAGGATGGAGGGAAGTGCAATTATAAGAAGGAGAGGGGGTTAGTTGGCCTATATCACAGGAGCACAAGAGAGTGGGGGAGTAGCACTTGAGAAGTGATCAATAAAGTAGGCCATATTGAACTCAAAAATCAACCCTGAAATGAAATCGACGACTCTTGACTTAAGCACTGCTTTCCCTCTCCGCAACCACCAGGAACTGTCAGTTCTGTACTCCTTCAGGCAGTCAGATCTATGGATAGATAGATGGTCTCTAATTTGTCCGCCCCTTTTCAGCACCCTGGTTCAATATGTCCCTTGTAATCTGTGTTCATTCTGAGGCAAGTGAAGCTAGTGAATGTAACATCGAGTGGATATGGCCAACACCGGTTTGTGCATCCTATCCACTTTATGCTACCGTAAAACAATCCGGGGGAAAGTTGGCGATTTTATTTTAACCCAATTAATGGCGGAAATGCAAACTTTCCTAACTGACACAGATTTCTTTGGCAAAGATGCCACCTGTGTCAATGAGGAAAGTTGGCATTTCTTTGATTAAGTGGGTTAAAATAGGTCGCCAACTTTACCCCGGATTGACAACTTTACCCCGTTTTACGGTATATAATGTGTGTCTCTCTCTATATTTATCTATCTGCCAACTCTAGTTTCACTTTTTAAGTTGGCAGAGTTGCACAAACAGAAAAAGCTGTCAGGAAAGTGGATTTGCCTAAAACTGGTTGTGTACTTAAAAATAGCATTAAGCCAGCAAATATATAAGCAAATAGAAGGATGGTGAAAGTATGGATATATGTGGGAAAGAGCAGACAGGTTTTTGTCATGTGAGACAACAAGGATCACCTGAATTATAGATGAAGAAAAAAAGACAATGTCTAAATGTCCTCAGTGAGGCTGACATTCTGTCTGTTCCCAGGCGGCTGTTTGCAGACACACACAAAGTACATGACTCACTCTGACTTACTTCAAAATGCATGATGTTTCTTGCTGTATTTATGTTCTGAATGCAAATGTACATTGAATAAATATATGTTGGCAGCTACTAACTCAGCGCTGTCAGCACTAAAAGCCAACTGGCAACAACAACAGCGAAAGTCAAACAAATCAAAATCCATGATACGTCAGAAGTCCCATTGATTTTCATGCACACAAGCACAAACCATTTTTGATTGATTTTCCCTCCAAATTGATTTAGTGCTGCTGTTAATGTTTTAATGATGTTATCGTTTCTCCCAACCTTTATGGTCAAATGGTTAGCCACAATGGCTTTTTCATGACTCTCATTTTTGTCCTCAGCCGATCACATCAATAAACCGGGTTGCGAAAACTTCCTTTTCGTCTCAGAGCACAAAGCTCAAAGGCAATCTGAAGCGTGACTCCAGCGTCAATGGCTTGGACAAAAAGGTAAGGATCCGAACTTTAAAAGGCACAGAGAACTTGGAAAGGGCAATGTCCTTTAATGATAAATTAAAGGGGTGTAGACTTTTCCCCAGTAACCTGGTAAAGGATTATCTTGGACAACTTGGTTACCAGCATGATTGATTTGACTAATGTTTAATCACCTTCCACATGCAGTTAAAATATCACTACACTTTTTATTTAAAGGTAGTGTAAGGAGCTAAATGATGTGCTTCGATAACACATGCATATATGGTATACTATTACATGCGTTTCTCACACGCAAACATGAGAGTGTTGCAATGCTTTAATAAATGTGAACACTCACTCTGACTGGCTGTTGATGTTGCTCCTGCTTTGACTGCAGCAGAGCAGCCATAATTCAGGGAAAACTTGACATTTTAATAAATAATCGGAAGTTTTGATAAATTTGAAGTGATACAAACACAGTTCAGACATAGCAGGACACTGTGGTAAAATATTGTGGCAATCAGGTAAGCCATAACTGAGAACACCCGTGACAAAGGAATATGGGGAGGTGAATTTTATATATGTATATAGATATCTGATCAGAGATGTCAGAATGGGCCAGGGACAACTACTGTGAGCAATAGGCGGTGAAGGAAGAAGGAAGAGAGGAGCCTGACCAAAGAAGAGAAGGGCAGCTCCTAATAAGAGGGGTAGGATGGAGGGAAGTGCAATTATAAGAAGGAGAGGGGGTTAGTTGGCCTATATCACAGGAGCACAAGAGAGTGGGGGAGTAGCACTTGAGAAGTGATCAATAAAGTAGGCCATATTGAACTCAAAAATCAACCCTGAAATGAAATCGACGACTCTTGACTTAAGCACTGCTTTCCCTCTCCGCAACCACCAGGAACTGTCAGTTCTGTACTCCTTCAGGCAGTCAGATCTATGGATAGATAGATGGTCTCTAATTTGTCCGCCCCTTTTCAGTACCCTGGTTCAATATGTCCCTTGTAATCTGTGTTCATTCTGAGGCAAGTGAAGCTAGTGAATGTAACATCGAGTGGATATGGCCAACACCGGTTTGTGCATCCTATCCACTTTATGCTACCGTAAAACAATCCGGGGGAAAGTTGGCGATTTTATTTTAACCCAATTAATGGCGGAAATGCAAACTTTCCTAACTGACACAGATTTCTTTGGCAAAGATGCCACCTGTGTCAATGAGGAAAGTTGGCATTTCTTTGATTAAGTGGGTTAAAATAGGTCGCCAACTTTACCCCGGATTGACAACTTTACCCCGTTTTACGGTATATAATGTGTGTCTCTCTCTATATTTATCTATCTGCCAACTCTAGTTTCACTTTTTAAGTTGGCAGAGTTGCACAAACAGAAAAAGCTGTCAGGAAAGTGGATTTGCCTAAAACTGGTTGTGTACTTAAAAATAGCATTAAGCCAGCAAATATATAAGCAAATAGAAGGATGGTGAAAGTATGGATATATGTGGGAAAGAGCAGACAGGTTTTTGTCATGTGAGACAACAAGGATCACCTGAATTATAGATGAAGAAAAAAAGACAATGTCTAAATGTCCTCAGTGAGGCTGACATTCTGTCTGTTCCCAGGCGGCTGTTTGCAGACACACACAAAGTA
Source organism: Platynereis dumerilii (assembly GCA_026936325.1). Taxonomy (NCBI): domain Eukaryota; kingdom Metazoa; phylum Annelida; class Polychaeta; order Phyllodocida; family Nereididae; genus Platynereis; species Platynereis dumerilii. The sequence goes on along the minus strand of JAPTHN010000002.1, from coordinate 13,338,436 downwards.
CATGACTCACTCTGACTTACTTCAAAATGCATGATGTTTCTTGCTGTATTTATGTTCTGAATGCAAATGTACATTGAATAAATATATGTTGGCAGCTACTAACTCAGCGCTGTCAGCACTAAAAGCCAACTGGCAACAACAACAGCGAAAGTCAAACAAATCAAAATCCATGATACGTCAGAAGTCCCATTGATTTTCATGCACACAAGCACAAACCATTTTTGATTGATTTTCCCTCCAAATTGATTTAGTGCTGCTGTTAATGTTTTAATGATGTTATCGTTTCTCCCAACCTTTATGGTCAAATGGTTAGCCACAATGGCTTTTTCATGACTCTCATTTTTGTCCTCAGCCGATCACATCAATAAACCGGGTTGCGAAAACTTCCTTTTCGTCTCAGAGCACAAAGCTCAAAGGCAATCTGAAGCGTGACTCCAGCGTCAATGGCTTGGACAAAAAGGTAAGGATCCGAACTTTAAAAGGCACAGAGAACTTGGAAAGGGCAATGTCCTTTAATGATAAATTAAAGGGGTGTAGACTTTTCCCCAGTAACCTGGTAAAGGATTATCTTGGACAACTTGGTTACCAGCATGATTGATTTGACTAATGTTTAATCACCTTCCACATGCAGTTAAAATATCACTACACTTTTTATTTAAAGGTAGTGTAAGGAGCTAAATGATGTGCTTCGATAACACATGCATATATGGTATACTATTTCATGCTTTCTCACACACAAACAACTATATACAAATGTTATTGAAGTAGATAAGTATGGTGAAAGAAATCCTGATTCTGGCGTTGCAAGTAAAATGGGCACATCAACGGTGCAGCCACCTTTGTGTCACTTTAATGGCAGCTACCATAATGAATACAAAAATTTACCGTTTTACAGCAAAAAACTTGTTTTACGGCATGTACTGTTATTGTAACGGAAGCTGCCATAAAAGTAACGCAGCTGGTTCTGCAGTGAATGTTACGACTTGACGTCAGCATGAAACATTTTGAATGTCATGACAATGTGCGAAAAAATCTCATGACATTGTGTTCTCTTTGTGCAACAAAATTTCTGCCATACATTTCTATGTGACGACAGATAAGCCCTCCACCAATTAGCAATGTTGCGTTTATGTTGTGTGCTGCTTGGCGTGTCACTTATTTTAACAATGACTGTTATGACTTCAAATATATCAATTTTACAGTGAAGACTCATTCTTATCGCAATAATTGCAAATGTTGTGTCAGCCATCACTGTAAATGTAACACATCTGGTTTACGCAGTACTCATTTATTAATTTTCTCTGGGGGAACTGTCGGTCAAGCTCATCATTATTACAATAACCTCTGGACATGACAGTGGCATCAATACTGTTAGTCTGTTATAGCAGCAGTGGCTTTAGTAATGCAAGTACTAATCTCATAGAACAGCTCTATTTAGCTTGTTATTTACGCTGAACACTAATGGGAAAGATGGAGAGAAACTGTACACGAGATATATATTTCATCAGCGTCGCGGTGTGAGTGAGCTTCTTAAGCTCCGGTCTTCGGGTTAAAAGCTCAGCTCTTAGATTAGATTTCCAGCTACTGTTCAATTAGTAGAAACAGGCCCGTCACTCAGTAGATTAGGCGAATGCAGCAATTGCTGACATACAAAGGGTGGCTACCTCCCTACCAACCACTCTCCGTCCCATGAGGCACCGCCCACCATTTGCCTTAGGCAAACCCGGGGTTTACTTTGGCTACAGACAATTCTAATTAGTCCAGTGCTAAAGCCCACCAGGTCCATGAGCCATACATCTTGTTTAACCAGTTTTAACCCAATTCATCTATTTAGCTAAAAGCTCACTAACTCGGCTTACTTGAACCTTCTTGCAAGATCCCTTAGACTGAAACACTATATGTGGTTCACATAAGGCAAACAGAAAGTGGTGATACCATTTAATGCTCTACAATGATAGATCTAGGTATAGAAAGACAGATAGATCCATCATCGCTACAGACTGATTGATGCACCAAGATAAATGTATCAGTGCTTTGTTTTAGCCTTGCTGACAAATTCATTTATTGTCCTATATTTCTGAGGATTGATGAAAGCTTCAAAACTTTTGCATCTCTGGGTATTTCTTATAATATTATGCAGCTGCATGTTGGTCTGGTTTCTGTGGTCTTTTGTTGCCCCAGCATTGGCCATGTTTCATTAGCATCATCTTGCAGAGATATAAATGAAAAGCACTCAGTCCTGGATCCAAATCGTGGTCCCGCAGAGGAGCCAGCTTGGTTAAATCTCAGCAGACTATCCCGGTCTCCCTCCGGATGATGATGGTCATTAACCACTAAAATGTTCTCCAGTCAGTTTGTCAATGAATGGTTAAATGTTTTATTACTGCTTGAGTATATAGCACATGAGCGGAAGTACCAGTCATTGATAGACATAGTATATCAGGGCTTGCAGATCGATTTAATCCATGCAGATACCAGCATATGACAAGTCCAAGAAATGCCCTGTACATGCATGTTTTGATATATTTGTCACAGATTCCGTCAAATTTGACAGTTGACTATGAAAAACATTTTCTCAAAATTCACAGTTATTGTTGGGTGTTGTTAGTTCGATAAGTTGCAGATTCTTATACATTTTTATCTCATGTCTAACTGCTAAACGCACAAATAGTAACAAACAATGTATAACAGTTTATGATCACTGCTATGGTTGTATTCTAATTGGAATTTGTCATGTGACTTTGACATAGGCTCCCACTAGTTTTGTATTTCTTTAAAATATGCAAATACTATAAAAGAAAAATTACTTTGCATGCCAGAACATTATCAAAATAAGTGTGATGTACAAGGTAAGTTATTGCATTTGCACCATATCTGTGTGTTATTTGCAAAATGGCTCTGCTCCTGCAATCTCAGAATTCGAATTGCATATGCTTGTATTGTCTATAGAGTATTATTGGTATACATGCGCGTGATATAGCACTATTTAATTAAGCAAAAGTGGCATTACTGCATTCGCTATTTCCAATTCCACGACAGCATCTTCCTCATGCGCACATTGCCAATTGCTCCCAGGACCTTCAACGGTCGTCTTGTGTGACATGTCCCTCCGGAAGCACAGATTCTTAATTATCCAGCTGACCTTGAACTTGGGTCCTTGCTCTCTGATCAGGCCCCTTTGAAGGCATGGCCTTGCTGACAAGCCACAACTACAAAATATTTAATAATAATGATTGTGTCATTACTGCCCAGAGAAATGCAAGATGATTGGAACTAAAGGCCCTTCGGTTCTTTCATGTCTAAGGCGTTTTTCGCCAAGTTTATGAAGTACAAGTTCGCAGCAGCTTATCGTGGCTTACAGCATAGTGAGAGCAACTGTTGGTTTCACGAATGGGTACTATAACAGAATTATAATGGATTAATGCAAATAAGAGAAGTCTTACACTTTCCTCAAAGAACCTGAATGACAAGAAAGAGCAAAACTTCATGTTTGATGTCCGTATGAACTTTTGATATATATTGAAAGTAAGTCATCGCGGACAGAAATTAGGCCTCTGTTCTCTATCAGCATCACTTCCCATATTACAATGATTGCAGCTGGGGTGGTGCCAATATTGAAAGAGTTTTTGGTCCAGACATAAATGCTGCATGTAATTTTCCTTGAATTCATAGCAGGATAAGCATGTATATCACTCTCTATAACCCCATTATAGACTGCATATGCTTGATAAGATGGCTTCATCTGGCTTTTCAGATTAGTGAATCGATCAATATAGTGCAGGTGCAGCTGGTTGGTGTTAAATGAAGCATAGAATAAATGGAACTGCACTCGTGGAACATGTTATCCCTCAAAACAAGCATCAATCGCAACTGCAACATTTGCCATAAGCCTTATTATATGGCATTATTGACCACTGGCCCTCACGCTGAAAGGGCTAATTATATTGTCACACGAAGGGAGCCTGATAAGAGCTTATATGGACAAGGCCTGGCACTTACTGCTCTTAATGCCCACTGGTCATTTATAACTTGCCCCAGTGTCAATCAAGAATGCATTGTAGCGTTAAAATGGCAATGTTAAAATGATATAGGAGGTAAAACTGCACCATCAACTTTTCTGCCTGACAAGTCGTGCCAAGCCGACATCGATAAAATGGATTAAGAGAAATTAATTGGCTTGTTAATTTTCCCTATGCTTACCATTTGTACTTTTTATGTTACTGGAATGACTGTGTAACTAAGCATTTTTTACATATCTTTTTCCAAAGAGGTACATAAAATATGCATGGCTAGTACAAATAGAGAAAGAACAAGTATTGCATGGAATGCTGCTGGCCGGGGCATCTCAAACGCAAGTAGCCCATAAATTGAGAATCAGCCTAGCAGCTGTACCCAAATTATCAAGAGTCAGGTTAAACAAATGAACTTTTACAACTGGTCCAGTCAAGACTGGCGAAACAAGTTCAGTGCAACCACATGTTATCACACTTATTTTTGATAGTCAAAAGTCCATCAGTTCAATCAGTTAAATATATAAATGTAGGACATTTTTATAGTTCATTTATTGACCATGTCAATCTCATTAGACTTTTGCAAATACACCATTGGCAGGCCTGTTCAAACATGAATCTTTCTCAGCTTCCAAGGGAGCATACACCAGTGTGCAGCGAATTCCACACGCTCCCCATTCAAGCATTCTACAAAATCTTACCATCACTGCCTATTACCAAGTACACATTTACACCTGGGTAGAGTGAAGCAAAGAGTTATGGAGGATTTGCTCAGTTCCTCCATGCCATGGCTTGGATTCGAACATGCAATGTCTCAGTTACCAGGCAAGCACCTTATCCACTAGACTATGGCAACAGTTTAAGGTAGGGCCTGTATACATACATGTAGTGACATCATTGATGTTTTCAAACAACAGGATGTACCCAATAGGCACATCTACGTTGTATGGAACGTTTTGACAATGTCGCTAGCGTAGAACGGGGTAAAGTTGGCAATCCGGGGGAAAGTTGGCCAGCTATTTTAACCCACTTAATGGAAGAAATGCCTACTTTTTTCACTGACACAGGTTTCTTCGGCAAATGTTTTTCGAAAATTATACAGAATTGTCGGCTCTAAATGATGTTGTCACAACATCGTAAAGCAATGTCAAAGATGTGAAGTCAGCATGTTATGTTGGTGCAATGATTCACAGTGCCGTAAAAAAACTGAAATGTGGTGTTCACCTCGTGAATACATAATTTTTACCATACATTTTTACGTGACCAACAGATCAGCCCTCAGTTAGCAACGATGTCTTTATGGTGTATGCCCCTTGGGTAATAACTTGCCCTGGCTCATCAGTGCAGTAAATCATCAATGTGAATGAGTAAGCCTATACATTTTGTAACAGGACATGTCCTCGATACAGTAGGATGATAATACTTCCACGTGTGTGAACCTGATAACAGCATATTCATATGTGCATGCAGAAAGGGCCAAGCACTTACTGCTCTTAATGCCCCACAGTCATTTACAACTTCCTCTGGTGTCAATCAAGAATGCATTGCAGCGTTAAAATGGCAATGTTTAAATCATATACCCGATCAAACTGCACTCTCAACTGCTCCACATAACAAGCAGTGCCAACATCAATGAAATGGGTAATTTAACGTCGATTGACAAGTACACTTTACCTGGCGTTTATATCGAGCATCTATTGTTATTCCACAATTGTGGCGCCTCAAAGTATTTCTGACAAGGCATTATATGGCTTGCAAACAAAAACAAAACCGCCTAATGCAGTTTTATTGTCTTCTTAGCTTAAATGACATGTTGCCAAAGGCAAATATTGTGAGATATATGTAGAAACAGAAACAAGCAATCCCTGTCTCACTTAACTTTTCATCTACTCAGACGAGCATCTGGTCAGGTGGCCTGTGCTCTAAAGTACAGTTTCACCTTCTATATACACCGACAATCATATCAGTCAATGCAAGTCTGATCAGTATAGTCAAAGTATCAAATTGAAGCATGCCTCAAAGAAATGAAATTATGAAAAGAAAGCACACGAAACCGAAGTAAGCCCATCAATGCCATCATGTGTTATATGATTTAGAAATGTGTTGAAGAGTGCCATTCACCTGCCATGAGAATACTGGCACCACCACACCAGCTATGGGCAGATACTGGCTGTGTTCACGAGGCGATTAATTATGAAAGGCCTGTGAGTGGCACTTGGCATGTGTTTCTTGCCCATTGAAGGAATAATTCAGGGAAGTGGCTGTTGCTTGCTTTTCTGCAATGACCGCCATGATGACCACTCATTGGTTTGTTGATGAACTAATAATCCCCCAATAATCCCCACACGCTTTGAGAGTAATTTATTAAAGAGAGTATTGGATGGTGGCAGACCAAAAAGATATGGTATCTAACTTTCTGGTATATTTGTGATGCAAAATGTACAAGATGAGGTAAATGCATTCTGGAAAAGAGTATCTTACTATGGCAGAAAATTGCAACAATTCTTAATATAAATTTCAGAAAATGGAACACTGACCTTACAGGATCATGATAACTATTCAAAAGTAACTGTTAAATAGATGTAACAGATCAAACCAACATAGCAATTCAAAAAATCTATGTATGTTCACCACGGCTTGTTTTGGGAAGATGTATCCGGTACACTTGTGGCTATTCCAGCTCCTCACACATGGCATTTCCCTATGGCAACCCTTTCTAATGATCATTAACACAAGAGGTCTCCAGTTGTATCCGTGAACATGTCCCATGTGACTGGACAGATCAATGGCTGTTGCAGCTGCCCTGCAGACTAACACATCAGTGCACTGTCATTCCCAAACCTACCATCAATGGCATCATGTTATACCAGCATTTGCGTATGCATATACTCTGGTATCATTGTTGTACCACCATTAGCTAGGTAGATCTGATTGACTGTCTTATCCACTTTATTACTGCGGAGATAGTCAACTTAATTTGGCTTTCAAATATTGGATGACACAAAGAGTAAAACAAGAGGTTGGCACTTTGTAGAGAGTAAAGGCTCGCCAAAAGGAAGGGGGGGGGACTCATGTCCTTTCTGTCTTTTCATCATTTGCTAGATAAGTAATTTAGACTCACAATTCACTGACAGTATATCTGGTAGATTTCGGTGGATATCATGGAGTACAGATCTGTGTCATCCAAAGAACTAGTCTATTGGTGGCGTCCCATGCCGAGACAAGAATTTAGCATGCAGTGACTTTGTTAGTGGTGAGCAGGGACGCCGCATTGCCTATTGCTCATCTATGCGTAACGCACAGGCAGGGTCGCCAGGTGATATTGATATAAATGAAGATCTGTATCAGGTGATTGTGGCCTGTCCGGAGTACGGACCTTCACCAAAATCTAATCAGTTCTTTGTTGTTGGATTGGAAAAATCCTGCAGAATTTCATCTGAAAGCGACCAGCCGTTTCTCCTCAATCTTGTTGACACAAACGGACAAATGGACAAACAGATGGACAGATCGTCAGACATCCGAGAATGAAAACATTAACATCATAAAACATTATAACAATAAGACAGCCTTGTCAGGCAATTACTTTTCCTTAAGATCTGTGTCTTGAAATAAAATGGTAGCGTTCAATTTGGTCATTCTATACAAAATGGAATCATTTATATGCTCCGGTTTCATGATCACTTCTCCTATTTATGGTAATTCGACCTTGTAAGTTACACTTTGATTTTCTCATGCGGTACTTATGTCTCTCATATTTACTTGAGATGTGTTTCTTAGACATGTGTTACATCACAAATTGTGTCCGTCCTCAAATTTCTAAGAATTTGCCTGAGTCATCATTAGTTAAATAGAGGCATTTTCTGGCTTTCTTAATTCGCATGGTTGCAAGTTGGACTGGCCCACAACATCGCAGTTGCATTTTCAGTTTATTTGCTCTCCTCGAAATTTGCATCTTTAGTGGGGTTGTAAATTTGCTCACACTTGACGACTAGTGGAAAGTCTTTGCCAAATATCACCAAAGACTGAATATTCCCAGAGAACCTCAGGGAAGAATTATATAAAACCAGACACATGTGGACTTAATGAAACATGTCAAGTGAAAGACTTTCTAAGACACCAGCGCCAATGTATAGATTTCACCTTGGAAGGAATCATGGAAATATGTTTGCCATTGGCCTGTAACACATTTTGTAAAGCGAGCATAATTATATTATGTGGAATGGAAAGGTATAATTTGGTTTTAATGAAAAATGTCAAGAAAGATTTAAATCCAAGATAAAAAATATCATTCTGACACATGCTACAATTGCTTCATTTGTGCTCCGCCCATGTCTATACCATGTCGTCTTCTGCAACATTATTCTACATAAGAAGGCCCCAGCCAAAAAGCATTTTTGTCTGCCTGTGGTCATTTAAGGAATGTCAGTTACCAAATTTGAGGAATCTCTATGTCCAATTTCACTATCATCCAATAACTAATTATCCTTCAATTTTTCTGCTTTGCCAGAGAGCATGATATCGTGCTGAGGCAATCTGTGAATCAATCGTTATGGTTAATTGGCTATTCACAGTTTTAAAAAAGATCACTAAACAATACTTTATCAAGCGATAACAAGTAGCTGTTAGTGACTGGATTCATAGTAAGCCTGTTTGTGCTATTGAGTACCACAGTTTGGTTTAGTGATCTATAACTGCAAAACAAAAGGATGATCGGATATTCAGCGCATTCATGCCTCATGCTCTTCATCAACAAAGCAATTTTTAAGGATACAGAGTTATTGGATGGATAATAACTTATGCCAGAAATCTGTTTCACAACTAGTAAATTCATTAAATACAGTTATTCACTAACATTAAAGTAAATTAACCACAGATGAAGTAGCTCTTAATCACTTTCACTGGAGAAGGAATCCGTAGTCTAATTTAATTACCGGCTGATCCAAACTAATTTCATTTGAGGAAACCAATTTCATTTCCAATAGGACGTGCATTATTTCCAGAATTTCAACCAAATGTTGAATTTGACGTGTGCTCAGAATAGATGTAAAAAGAAAGCAGATGAAACCAAATACATGTATATGCCCATTATGCGTTTTATGATTTAGAAATGTGTTGAAGGGTGCCCTTCACCTGCCATGAGAATACTGGCACCACCATCCCAGTTAAGGGCAGAGACTGGCTGTGTTCAAGAGGGATTAATTATGAAAGGCCTGTGAGTGGCACTTGGCATGTGTTTCTTGCCTATTGAAGGAATAATTCAGGGAAATGGCTGTTGCTTGCTTCTCTGCACTGACCACTATGATGACTAATCGTTGGTTTGTTGATGAACGAATCCCTAAAAGCTTTGTGAGTAGTTTATTAAACAGAGTACTGAATGATGGTTCAAGTTTTAGGGTGTCATGTTAGAAAGCATGTAGCGGCCTTGTTGCCTTCTTGTGACACAAAATGTCTAGTACCATATGAGGGTTAAAATGTATCTGGTAAAAAGCCTCCTTTATAATGACAGAAAATGGTAAACGATCTCTCAGAGAATAGGACACTGACCTTCCAGGACCTTGATAACTCTTTGGGAATAACTGTTATATACACATAACAGCTCAAACCAACATAGCTGTTCAACATATATATGGATGTACACCAAAGGTTCATTCAGAAGTAAGCTTGTGGCTATTCCAGCTCTTTACAAATGGCATTTTCCTGTGGCAACCTTGCTAATGATCATTAACACCAGAGGTCTCCAGTTGTATCTGAGAACATGTCCCATGTCACTGGACAGATCAATGGCTGTTGCAGCTGCCCTGGCAGACTAACACATCCATGCACTGTCATTCCCAAGCCTACCATCAATGGCATCATGTTGTACACTGTACCAGCATTTGCATGTCTATACACTTGAATCCCAATTTTACCAGCATTTTCTCAATCATATTGACCGACTTGGTTGGCACAAAGAGTAAAATAGGACTTAGCCTTGTCAGGTAATTACATATCCTTGGCATCTATGTCTTGAGGAAATTGGAAGTATTTAATTTGGCTTATTTAGTATAAAATGGAGTCATTTATGTGCTCCAGTTTCTTAATCACTACTCCCATTTATTGTAATTAAACTTTGCAAGTTACACATTGATTTTGTCACGGGGTAATTATGCAACTCAGATTCACTGAGATCTGTTTCTTAGACATGTGCTACGTCATGCATTGTCCATCCTCAATTTTCTATGAAATTGCTCAAGCAATCTTGAGTTAAATGGACGCATTTTATGATGCTTTTGTTGCAATTCACATGGTTGCAAATTAGACATTTCAACAATTTTGCAGTTGCATTTTGGTTTATTTGCTCTCCTCGAAATTTCCATCTTTATTGCGGTTGTAAATTTGCTCCCACATGACAACTAGTGGAAAATCTTTGCCAAATATCGCCAGTGATTGAAAAATACCAGAGAAGCTAGAGGAAGAATCACATGAAACCCAGACTTACGTGGACTAAATGAAACATGTCAAGTGAAAGACTGTCTTAGACTCAAGAGCCAGAGTGTAGGTTTTACCTCGATGGACTTAGTGGAAAAATATATTTCCACTTGTTTGTAACACATCTTGTAAAAGGAGCATTATTACACAGTATGGAAATGATGACATAACTCATTTTTAATGAAAAACGTCAAATAAAATCGGAATCCAAGATAAAAAAGCCATTCTGACAAGTGCCACTAATTTTCAAATGTAACTCATGCTACAATTGCTTCATTTCTGTTCAGCCCACGTTTACCACGTCTTCCTCCGCAAATTAAAAAAAGAATGTCTAAAAACAAATTTTGAAGATTCCCTGTTGTGCAATTTTAACTTGTGCTAGAAATCTATTTCTCCATCAATAACAAAAAATAAATTTTTATATTTATTAATTAAAATGACAGAAAATTTACCACAGATGAAGTGGCTCTTAAGGTGGCTCGATACTCGTAAACTTTCCAAGATAGGATTTCTTAAGAATAGTTTAGAATGATCCAAAATATAGTTTATAGCAAGGATATGTAAAAAAAAGTGGTCGCAACCAGCCTTTTTTTCAAAATATTTGAGGTTATGTACAAGAAAGTCAGTCCACGCAAACCCGAAAAACTCAATTTTTTTCTTAACTTTTTTACTGTGAAGTTTGCCCTGCCATTCAGTGGTCATGCATCCCATATTATGCAATAAAGCATGAAATTAACACTTTAATGGAAAAAATGATTACAATTTCAAAGATATATAATTATTTAGTTCAAAGGGCTTTCCAGGGGCTCGGAATCAAAATATTGATTTTGACAATTTTAACTTTTTTTATAAACCATGGCGCTAAAAAAAATTGGCTAGATAGGATTTCTCATTTCTTTGTCATTTATTTCCATATATTGTGAGGATCAATAAAATCCATAAGAGAAGGTTTGCTACCGCGATAGATTTTGATATAAAAATTTATTTATATCTATAAGTCATTTTTGAGAAATTGGACCTGCTTGCCGAAAATCGCCTGTAAAAATTGTCTATTTAAACTAAAAAGCTGAAACTCTGTGTGATTACAGTCCTCTTCACAGCGCATCTAATGCTTTAAACCAGAAGTCTCTAACCCCAATAGAAGTGGCGCAAATGGCAAACGAAGCGGCCGTCGCACAGAATTATAAAAAACCAAAAAAACCCAGAGAGCTCAGTATGCTGCTGTTGCTATGGTGACGTCGCCATTGCTTGGCCACGAGTAGCGAGCCACCTTAATCACTTTAATTTGAGAAGGAATCCAGTGCTCCGATGTAATTACCAGCTGATGCACATGTTCAATTTTCTGACTAATTAATGCCAATGAATTGTAAGATCTTTAACAAGAAATTCACGATGCTTGTTTTTACATTTGCGGCAATCCTATAATAGTATTCTCAGTGGCCATTTTGCACTTGCTCATTTTACACTCACCCATAAGGCTTTCTCATTTTTACACATATACTATAAAAAGCAACCCTAAAACCCCCCATTTTACTTCCCATTTGAGTGTTTATCATCTCCCAGACTCAATTCTCTTTAATTGCATTAATTACAATCAGTCTACATCACCCTCTGATCCCCTTGGAGGCTCTCACTTCAACATTTCTCATTTTCCACCAGGTGGCTCTCACTTCAATAATTGTCATTTTCTCACCAGGTGCCTTTCACTTCAACAACTCCCCTCCACTAAAACTTATTGCTAAGTTCATTTCAAATAAGTGAAGTGCAATTGCAGCATTATTATCAGCAGAGCATCCGTTTCTTAATTTTGGTGTGTGTTCAGAATTGCGTCCACGAAATGCATCACCACTCAAAGTTTACCTCAACGGCCTCAACTTCGAATTGTAAGTGTCATCTACAAATTTGCCTGCAAGTTTACATGTCTTGAAAGATATAATCTACAAAAGAACTTTGTGCAGGGATCTTAAATGGAAAACAGTGCATGCAGAATAGGCCTACTTCCATGGGAATTCACAAAGAGTTTATCCATTGTCTGATGACCTGTTTCCCACCGCAGACCTACTCTAACAGAATGCGTAATATTCATTATAAGAAAACAAGCACGACAGTTGTAAGCATAATCATTCTTTTTATGCCATGAATAATGTGTCCCCCGTACCAGGAAAGAGCTGAAAAGGCTTGGAAAATCTATCTCTGCAGTGACATCAACAGCATTAGCAGTATTGGTATGTATTATCATGGGTGGCCTAATTGGATTTATCATTGTCATTATCAATCACATTACATTGTTATTATGGCATTTCGGCATCCAGGGCTATGACAGATGTTCATGTTGTCTATGGAGTAACATCCAAGGCTTTACTGTGATGATTTAAGGAAAATACTAATTGTATGTAAGTCTTCAAATTGCTACAAGAATATTCCTTGGCAGAACCATATTTTTTCCCTGGACATAATAAAGTGATAACCAAAAAATATAAGCAAGTCCTATCATAACAACAGGCATTTTCTTTAAAAAAAAAGATAATTTTCCGGTTCCGTTAATATTGAGATTGTCTGTTCACCTCTCGGGGTTGGACTCAACTCTTGATTTTGGGAAATTGCTCCTCCACTAACAATAACAAATTTCAGATATTTTGTTAATAGACTCAAAAGCTAGCAGAGACACTGTTGGTTTTAAAATTCTGTTTTTGTTTATTGTCCATGTACTAGGCAAGATGCAGGTTTTGCCAATACAGAATACTTTAAAGACTGATCCATTGTTTCAAAACAAAATATATCTTACAAATGTTCATCTCCAGTAAATTAAGACAAAGGTGAATGTTAAATTAAATCACAAAAGTCCTTTGACAATTGAACATTCCCTTTCTGCATTTGCATTTGTTTCCGTCCAGGTCTATATCTGGAAATCCACCATTAAATTTATGCAAGGAAATTAGCCTTATTCAGAAATATGGAACTTTCGGTTTTTGAACAGGCAAGTCATGATCTCTTGACAGTGAGCAAACGTGAAATTGAACAAAAGGTACTGATAGTATGCAAATTACGAAGACGAAGCGCATGTATCTTGTGATAGTCCATTTTGCATCTGCAGTCTAACTTGCCATTGAGAATGATTGTGATGGTATCGATTTTGTGATAATATTTTGCTGTCTAGGCTATCTTGTCTTTTATCTTCCTTTGTGTGATTCTATTCATGTGCAGTGGTACCTGCATAATTAGATCATCTGCTGTAAGACCGACATACCTTATGTGAAAGTCTTCCTCCCACACTATAAGTAGTATTTTTAGTAAATCTCATACCCCGACGAGAGGCCGCACCTCAACGAGAGACCATTCATGCTTGCAGAGGGGCAATCTTATAATGCAGGGACCACTGTACCTTCATTTACAAACAATTGCTAAGTTGGCAAAGAAAAATATAATTCTTTCTGCTTGGTGCGTTGCCACACCCAGTCACTGCGTCAAACAGGAGCTCACAGCTTTCTGGCAAAGTGAATGATCTGAACAGGTATGTTGTCTATTACAGAGATATATGCACTCAAGGAATGTTGAATATTGGAAAACTCTCTTATTGTATTTTAACTAGGCTTACAATATCAGAATTGGTTTATGGAAAGTAGGTTTTGGTAGAATTTTGATAACATGTATTGTTTTCTGAATTCCATTGTCAGTAGATGGCATGACAATGACCCTGCAAAATTTTTCTCAGTATCGAAAAGGCATTATTCTACGTATGACATTAAGTGTGGACAATGTAAATTAATGTGTGAAGCATCATGTAAGAAATTCACTTTGGATAAATTTCTACTTCGTCAGGCCCATGTGTTCACTTGGTCTGAGTCTCGGCTACTTTGGCATGTGGTTTGCTGTCAATAGCAATGTTATAAAACACAGAAGTTCTATTGATCATACATTATTTGTTGATTTTTCAAACACTTGTCAATATTCAATAGTGTTCTTGCTCATGTATTTTGACAAAGAGGTGTTTCCCAACCCCACCGCTGTTCAATTGACTTTGCACCACAGGACAGATCAGAAAACTCCAATCCAATCCATCTCTTGTCATGCCAACTTTACTACAAGGAGAGCAGAATAAATTTGCTGCAATTTGATACAAACCGAGAGGATGCAGATCTCCAGAAAGATAGAGAGATATTCACAATTGGTATAGTAATGTACAAGACAGGAACGTGTACTTTTTTTATTTAACTCTTGGTGAATAAATTGATCTCCAGATGCTTCTGTAAGTATATTAAGTGAAAAATGTGTGACCACTAGTAGACAGTTATTTTCTCAATGTGTTGCCGATGGAGACGGTTACTTCATGGCTAGACAAAAAATAGGAAACACTGTCAAAGTCTGTTACATAAGCACTGTTATTTTTATGTTTGGTGCATTATATCTCAAGAATTTGTCACTCACAAAACAAAAGGAGTATGCTTTCAGGAGAAAAAAATCCATTTGACAGCTAAAAATATAGGCCACTATCAAAATCAAATTGTTCCAAAATACTGTTGACATTTATTACCAGAGTTGATTCTTCAAATGTTACTAGCAAACGCTTATAACCAAAATAAGTAATTTATAGCTCCAAAAAGTTTCTGATCAATTTATGTTTCATTCACATGTAAGCAGCAGCGGCACCAGAAAGGCATCAGGTAAGGAATTGCGTGCGATGTGCTTTGAAGTTGTTTCACTTTTTACACAAGGTGCCTTCTGTGAGACGCGTGATTCTCCAGATATTTAGATCTGTCACACACAAGCTGCCATCTGCCAATTTTTGTCTTTGTCAAATTATATCATTTTTCATCCTCTGCACACCATGTGTGTCAAAAAGGTTAGAGGTTCGAAAGTTAACATCATAAGATTCTATGATTGCATATCGTGAGTCTCACAGTGGCCGGAATTCAGACAATAACACCGACCACAGGCAACCAGTATCACACGAATTGCACAAGACCAAAATATTGATTATTTAAACAAAATGACAGAGCATGATGCATTAACAATGATCTATTTCCTTCAATTCTCTTGCAAGACAACTTGCAAACATGAAACGCTTGAATCAATAATGAACAGCTGACCAAGCATTTCTGATTTCATTATCATTTCGCACTGCGTAACAAGGACATCTACTTTCTGCTCATTTCTAAAGGCTCTAATTGTGTAAGAAATAAGGTTAATTAGTTGTCAATTGTATTTTTTCAATTCAACTGTTGTATTGTTGGATTACCTGCCAGTCAGATTGCCCAGTGTAAGCATTTGAGTAAATCTATCACTTAGGGAAAAACCGTGCTTTAACAAAGACATTTGTTGAAGTTTTTTCTGGATAAGAGAACTTAGCTGGCTACTAAGAACTACATTATTTCCACTTAGGCTTAGCCAAGGTCACTAAGAGGCGGTAATCAAGCTGTTTTGCGCAAAGTCTTTTTATAATCTTATTGCAAGATTGTACGCAAACATATATTTCACTTGAGCAAACCTGCAGTGCGATTATTATGTAATGCATTACAGAAATCATAACATCTAAGGGGACATTCTTAGTAGACTTCATCTCTGCAAGGGGGTGGAACTAGCATAAGTAGCTATGTTTGACTCTTTAATGGTTTCTCAGATACTTCTCAGTTTTCACTAGTAGTGAAGTCTGCTGTTAGCAGCCATGTAGAGTCAAGATCGAATAAGCCTTGAAAATGATCCAGCATGCAGAAACAATAATCTTGATCGCCAACTGAAGCGCAAGCTGTGTCTTAATCGAAACCAAAGTTGTTTCTGTGGAAGTTATTATTTAAAGGAGGGCCAATATGTCTTGCTAACAACATCATTTGGATTTGTGTTTCCAACTTCTAAGTCCTTTAACATGTAAAGTTAGGAGAGGGTTATTGCAAACACTAGCTCAATATTCCATCATGCAACAACATTTGAACAATGTTGTTCAATAAATCACATTGCAAATAAAGTGACCTCAACACACCTGCCATGCCATCAAATAGCCAAGTCCCGCTGCATAAAAATCACTTAAATTCCAATATTGATAATTAACCTGACTGTGATTGCATTGTCATATTCTATACTCACCCACTTTGTGTAGTAGAGAAAAGTGGGTCAAAATGTTAAGGAAGAGACCTTCTCCAAAGGCTATAGACTTTCAACATAGACCTGGCTTAGCCTGAGAGTTCTATGCTGAATGGCTGTTCCATGTCATGTATACAGATTAGTTAATTTGCAAATTCTGCTTGCTGGTAGAAAGCCACAAAGAGCCCCATAGATATGAATGAAGGGCTAAGTGAGGTCACTTCAGCAGAACCTTCAGTGAATAAGTCAGACACAACCCAAAGCTGGCCAATGAACAGGCCTTCATACATGTTATGCAAATGAGGCCGATTGTACTTGTTCACGCACTTTCTTAAATTTATAAATGTGGTTCGTATGGCATTAGATACAGATAGATCTCTGAGAAATTGAAAATGATAGATAGAATACCCCAGTGGAGGCAAAACTTTTCTCATAAATTGGCTGCAAACATTTGAAGTGGACAGGAATCCTTGGCGCTCACATGATAGTATGTGAAAATGCATGGAAGGAGATGTATCGGGTAGATTCTCGGTGTGAGTGAGGTGGGTCATACAACAAACTTGCAATATCTATAGCCACAAGCGTTAAGTTGTCGGAATATATGCTTTGCTATTACATGACTAAACCAGCTTTATCCTTGATAAAGACTTCTGCCATGCATATATATATAGAGTGCCAATGTACCCACCTAAATCCAATGTATACCGACCTACATGTAAAACCGAATCCTTGCAGATGATGCCTCTTGATGGATATTCTCATTTGCCAGGCATTGTTTTGTGATTAGGTGGGAATTTCTTCTCACTAAAACTCTACAGATGGCACTGAAAGGAGACTTGCGCGAAGCGATATCGATCATCAGGAGCCAATATAAGCCTCAGTAATTGCAGTTATATGTAACACATTGTACTTAGGTGGAATTGTATTTGGATGAACAGACAATACATGCCTGCCAATTCTGTTCCTTGACTATATTGGTGATTTTCAGGATGTAAGGCAGATAAAGGTGCCTGTTGGCAAATGCACACATCACATGGTGCCCCAGTCTCGTACATCACAAGCACAGAAGTAGGAGATTGGACCTGTCAAGTCTGTACAAAAACGCAAATTGAAAATGCGGCAATATGCTACGATGGATTTGTTTGATGAATGGTGTTGCTATAAAGTTGTGAGAATTGAGAATGATGCTGATAATCATTGTACCACCCTTGTTCCTGTTGACATTTCCTAAGTACAGAGGTCTTCACTGAATCTATCTGAGTCTATATGCGATACAATTGGCCATGGGGTGTTCAAGCTTTACCCAAACCCTAACTCTGCCTCTAGAATGACTTTTCTTTAGGTGATTGCATAGGCACATAGAAACCAAACGAGAGAAAACAATGATAACGAAAATCAGATTGCCCTGTGGTTTCTTTACATAATTATGAAAATTAACCCACGAGAGCAAAAAATAACATTTATAAAAATGAAACATTTTGCGGCATCTCTAATTCCTTCACAGCAAGCCCAGATAAGCAGCAAGCATGTAAAAAGTGACATATATGTGAATATGAATGGGGTTTTTTTTTTCAGAAGTAATTTTTCTTCTCAAATTTACTTTCAAATTTATTGTCATTTGTTTCTCATATGATACTTTCATTCTATCAATTGCTCAAGCAATCTTCAGTTAAGGTGGCTCGATACTCGTGAACTTTCCAAGATAGGATTTCTTAAGAATAGTTTAGAATGATCCAAAATATAGTTTATAGCAAGGATATGTAAAAAAAAGTGGTGGCAACCAGCCTTTTTTTCAAAATATTTGAGATTATGTACCAGAAAGTCAGTCCACGCAAACCCGAAAAACTCAATTTTTTTCTTAACTTTTTTACTGTGAAGTTTGCCCTGCCATTCAGTGGTCATGCATCCCATATTACGCAATGAAGCATGAAATTAAAGAAGACACTTTAATGGAAAAACTGATTAAAATTTCAAAGATATATATTTAGTTCAAAGGGCTTTCAAGGGGGCTCGGAATCAAAATATTGATTTTGACAATTTTAACTTTTTTTATAAACCATGGCGCTAAAAAAAATTGGCTAAATAGGATTTCTCATTTCTTTGTCATTTATTTCCAAATATTGTGAGGATCAATAAAATACATAAGAGAAGGTTTGCTACCGCGATAGATTTTGATATAAAAATTTATTTATATCTATAAGTCATTTTTGAGAAATTAGACCTGCTTGCCGAAAATCGTCTGTAAAATTTTTCTGTTTTGAGTATCAAGTTGAATCTCCGGCTGTGTATAGTACTCTTCATGGCGCATCTAATGCTTTAAACGAGAAGTCTCTAACCATAATAGAAGTGGCGCAAATGGCAAACGAAGCGGCCGTTGCATAGAATTATTAAAAACCAAAAAAGCTGTCCAGAGAGCTCAGTATGCTGCTGTTGCTATGGTGACGTCGCCATTGCTTGGCCACGAGTAGCGAGCCACCTTAAATGGAGGTATTTTCTGAAATTTCTGTTGCAATTTGCATGTTTGAAATTAGGCCGAAACACGGTGCCTCAGTTGCATGACGTTGTATAGGCTCTCTTAAATTCCCATTTTTATTGAAGTGTATAAATTATTGGTTCCTACTTGTCATGCTTAGGTCTCATGGCAGGCTTCAGAGGACTAGGATTTCCTTGGAATATGGATAATTTGTGACATGATGTTCCTAGAAATCAGAGGAACTCCTCTGGGGCGGTCAAAAATATTTCAGCTTTTGAAACTTTTTAATACGCCAAGGAAGAGTCAAGAGTTTTTCTCAATTTTTGGATGTCCGACAGGCATTTTTCTGGAACGCAGGAGTAAAAGCATAATCGGTGGGCTACAGGGCCACCTTCTGCTCTTGTGGAACATTTATGCTGCTCCTGCGGAACATCTGCAGCGTAGTCGGTGGGTTTTGCAGCCTTGCCAGTGGTTTTTACAGCCTCCCCAGTGGTTTTGTTCTTGCCCCACCGATTTTTGTTCTTGCCCGGCAGATTAATATTCCTGCCCCATCGATTTATGTTCTTTCCCCACCATTCTTCACCTCTAATCCCCTTTTTTAAAATTAATTATAATATAATCGCTTTGCTTCGCCATTTACAAATGGCATTTTCCTGTGGCAACCTTTCTAATGATCATTAACACCAGAGGTCTCCAGTTGTATCCGTGAACATGTCCCATGTCACTGGACAGATCAATGGCTGTTGCAGCTGCCCTGGCAGACTAACACATCCATGCACTGTCATTCCCAAACCTACCATCAATGGCATCATGTTATATACACTGTATCAGCAATCGCAAGTCTGTGCACTTGCATCCCCATCTTACCAGCATTTTCTCAATCAGATTGACCATCTTTGTTGATACAAAGAGTAAAATAGGACTTAGCCTTGTCAGGAAAGTACATATCCTTGGCAACTATGTCTTGGGGAAATTGGAAGTATTTAATTTGGCTTATTTAGTATAAAATGGAGTCATTTATGTGCTCCAGTTTCTTAATCACTACTCCCATTTATTGTAATTAAACTTTGCAAGTTACACATTGATTTTGTCACGGGGTAATTATGCAACTCAGATTCACTGAGATCTGTTTCTTAGACATGTGCTACGTCATGCATTGTCCATCCTCAATTTTCTGTGAATTTGCTCAAGCAATCTTGAGTTAAATGGACGCATTTTGTGACGTTCTTGCTGCAATTCACATGGTTGCAAATTAGACATTCCCACAATTTTGCAGTTGCATTTTTGGTTTATTTGCTCTCCTCGAAATTTCCATCTTTATTGCAGTTGTAAATTTGCTCCCGAATGACAACTAGTGGAAAATATTTGCCAAATATCGCCACTGATTGAAAAATACCAGAGTTTGTTTGTTGTTTGTTTGTGTTTTACGCCTCTGCAGCACCTTAGTGGGCTATATCGAGGCAGGTGATCGCCTATGATGATGAGATGAGAAGACTGTGAGTCTGGTACATACCCTATTAATTCAGGGATGCCCAGGGTCTTTCAGTTGCTACAGCATAGAACACTGGATACAACCCGTCTCCATTTAATGTCCCATGGGCTCGGACTAAATTGAGTTCCGGGGTGGGATTCGAACCCATGCCCTCAGAGCCAGAAAAATACCAGAGAAGCTAGAGGAAGAATCACATGAAAACCAGACATATGTGGACTAAATGAAACATTTCAAGGGAAAGACTGTCTTAGACTTTAGAGCCAGAGTGTAGGTTTCACCTCGACAGACTTAGTGGATAAGTATCCTGCCACATGTTTGTAACACATCATAAAGGAGCATTATTACGCAGTATGGAAATGAGGACATAATTCAGTTTTAATGAAAAACGTCGAGTAAAATCGGAATCAAAGATAAAAAAGGCTATTCTGACAAGTGCCACTAATTTTCAAATGTAAATTGCTTCATTTCTGTTCAGCCCACGTTTACCACATCTTCCTCCGCAAATTAAAACAGGAATATTTAAAAACAAATTTTGAAGATTCCCTGTTGTGCAATTTTAACTTGTGCTAGAAATCTATTTCTCCATCAATAACAAAAAATAATAAATAAATTTATTAATTAAAATCACAGAAAATTTACCACAGATGAAGTGGCTCTTAATCACTTTAATTTGAGAAGGAATCCAGTGCTCCGATGTAATTACCATCTGATGCACATGTTCAATTTTCTAACTAATTAATGCCAATGAATGGTAAGATGTTTAACAAGCAATTCACGATGCTTTGTTTTTACATTTGCGGCAATCTAAACTAATTTCTTTGGAGGAAACGAATTTCATTTCCAATAATAGAAGTGCAATTGCAGCATTATTACCAGGATAGCATCCGGATCTTAATTTTGGTGTCAAAGTTGACCTCAATGGCCTCAACTTCAGAATTTTTTATAAAGTAAGAGTATATGAATGAATGAATGAAAATCTTTATTTACGTGACATGTGTATAAATACAATTAAGAAACAGTTATTTACAGTAGTTTTTTACACCCAGCCCTTCATGTGGGCTTATATGTCACAAAGGTAAACATAAGTTTAATCACTGAAGCGCAGCACTGTTATTATACAATAGTGTCTGTCTGATTTTCCAAACATTACACACAAATTTTGCAGTCAGAATTTGACAGTCTCTATTCAAATAAACAAATTTTTCAAAATCATCTAGATCTACAAAGGAGGAGTAGGAATCAGACACATCATTATACAATTTTACTCTAATATCATTGTAATGCATACATTTACAGAGAAAGTGGAATTCGTCCTCGACGACATTTTGATTGTATTCTTTACAGAGAGGACAGAATCTTTCTTCCACTGTCATACCACGGTAACGTCCAATCTCAATCATGAGTGGGAGACTGCCTCCTCTAAATTGAGCATAAAGTGATCTTGCATATTTGCTCAGGGAGAGTTTTACATATGTTTCAGCACTCATGTCTGCTTTATATAGGTTGTAATTTGACTATCCCAGACAGTAATTTGCTTTCTGATAAGCTGGTTTTTTAGTGAAACAACGTCCAAAACTTCTAAATTCCTACTGTCAATTGCAATATCAAATTCACTCAGGAGGTTAGAAATCTCAAAACACCAGTTTTTAGTTACATTCATAGTTTTAAAATTGTACAGAAACAAACGTTTTGGCAGCCTCGAATCCTCCATACAAATCAACCTATTCCATAACTTCATCAAATTTAATTTCCTTCTAACAGAGCAACTTATCCATCCAATATCGCCCTCTATGGATGCGATTGGGCATAACTTATGGACCCCTAGAAAGTACCTAGCCGCTTTACGTTGGACATCTTCAATAGATTTTGAAATATTTAAACCCCCATACCCCACTACAGTAGACAAGAATTGGTGTTACTCCCGTGTTGAACATAGAGGTGATCTTCACAGGATCTGCCTGGGCGAAATCCATTTTGTTCCTCAACTAAGAATCTATCTTCGCAAATTTTGGAGATTCTGTGGTTTATAATGGAGGAATACATCTTGGCTGTACAACTTAATAAACTAATTCCTCTGTAGTTCAGGGGCACATGTGGGTCCTTAAGAGAACTTTTTGGGATAGGGGCAATAATAGCTTTTCCCCAATCATTAGGGGTAATCCTATTTTTAAAGCAGAACTGAAAGAGGCTGCATAGAAGCTTGGTTATTTGGGGTTGCTTTAGAACTTCATTTGGTATAAAATCTGGACCAGCACTTTTTCCATTTTTTAGTGTTCTTATTGCAGCTCTTACTTCAGAAAGAGTAATATCAGCATTTATTCCACCCTGAGGGTTTTGCATATCATCTTCATCCTGCCGAAGCTTTTCCAAAATCTCATTGTAAAAAGAGTTATCAAATTCAGATGACTGGTCTGGGGGGTTATTAAGCATACCACTGAAATCTGATTCCCATTTGTCAAAAACATCTTTTCGATTGAAGTTTTCAGAGCCATCCTCATTATGTACCTTCATTGGAATTTGAACGTTTTTTGCAGGCCCTAACTTTTTGATTTGCTTCCAGAATGCCTTTGGATCTTTGGTGTTAATGTTTTCAAAGTTATCAGCCAAATCTCTGTAATAGGCTCTTTCGGTTTTTCTCAAACATTTATCAAACTCTTTTTGTCTAGCCTTATAGTAGCTATGTAATCGCCGTTTATTAAGCCTGTTGCATTTCAAAAACGCTTTTTCGGCTTGTCTCATCGATTTCCATAACTCTGTCAGGTAATTGTTCCAAAATGGTTTATGACACTTAAAGGACTTTCTTGTTCTTTTAGAACAATCAGTAAAATTTAACACAGAATCCATGTGCCCAAATATTACATCACAGAAGTCTTTATACAGAATATCAAGTGTATCTAAAGATGCCTGACATTGTTCGATTCTACTGATAATCGAATCAACCGATTGTACAAATAAAGGAGTGGACATAAATTCAGAAGGGGCCTTGTCAAAGTGATATCTCCTGTCGCTACGGGGTAACTTGGCGGGACCGACCAGATCATCAGCCTGTGAGTTAAAAAGGTCACTAAGTATAAGTGTAATCTACAAATTTGCCTGAAAGTTTACATGTCTTGAAAGACATAATCTACAAATAAAATTTTGTGCAGGAGTTGTCTTTCATCAGATCTCAAATGGGAAACAGTGCATGCAGAATACTTCCATGGCAATTCACAAAGAGTTTTCCCATTGTCTGATGACCTGTTTCCCACCACAAGCCTACTCTAACAGAATGCGTAACATTAATTTTAAGAAAACAAGCACGCCAGTTGTAAGCATAATCGTTCTTTTTATGCCATGAATAATGCGTCCCGCGGACTAGGAAAGAGCTGAAAAGGCTTGGGAGATTTGTCTCCGCAGTGACATCAACAGCATCAGCAGTATTGGTATGTATTATCATGGGTGGCCTAATTGGATTTATCATTGTCATTATCAATCACATTACATTGTTATTATGGCATTTCGGCATCCAGGGCTATGACAGATGTTCATGTTGTCTATGGAGTAACATCCAAGGCTTTACTGTGATGCTTTAAGGAAAATCCTAATTGTATGTAAGTCTACAAATTGTTACAAGGATATTCCTCGGGAGAACCAAATTTTCGTTGGTCATGATAATGTGATAACCAAAAAATCTTTAGAAGCAAGTCCTATCATTGCAACAGGCATTTTCTGAAAATAGATAATTTTCCGGTCGGTAACCAAATTGTTTGTTCGCCTCTCGGGTTGGACTCCTGATTTTGGGAAATGGCCCCTCCACCAACAATAAAAATGACTGATTTCAGATATTTTGTTTATTGACTCAAAACTTGGAAGAAACGGTGTTCATTTTACAATTCTATTATTGTTTATTGTAATGTACTGGGCAAGATGCAAATTTTGCCAACACGGGATGCTTTAAAGACTGCCCAATACCACTGTTGCAAACAAAATATATCTTACAAATGTTCATCTCCAGTAAATTAAGACAAAGGTGAATGTTAAATTAAATCACATTGCTGTCTATCTTTTCTTTTATCTTTGTTTGTGTAATTCTATATTCATGTGCAGTGGTACCTGCGTAATTAGATCAACCATTGTAAGACCGACAATGTACGACATACGTTATGTGAAAGTCTTCCTCCCACACTATAAGTAGTATTTTTAGTAAATCTCATACCCCGACAAGAGACCGCACCTCAACGAAAGACCATTCATGATTGCAGAGGGGCAGTCTTATAATGCAGGGACCGCAGTACCTACATTTACAAACAATTGCTAAGTTGGCAAAGAAAAATATAATTCTTTCTGCTTGGTGCTTTGCCACACCCAGTCACTACGTCAAACAGGAGTTCACAGCTTTCTGGCACAGTGAGTGATCTGAACAGGTATGTTGTCTATGTCAGAGATATATGCAGTCAAGGAGAGTTGAATATTGGCAATCTCTCTTATTGTTTTTTAACTAGGCATACAATATCAAAATTGGTTAATGGAAAGCAGGTTTTGGTAGAATTTTGACAGCATTTATTGTTTTCTAAATTCAGTTGTCAGTATGACAATGATACCGCAAAATCTTTCTCAGTGTCAGAAGGCATTATTCTACGTATGACATAAAGTGTGGTCAACGTAATTTATGTGTGAAGCATCATGTAAGAAATTCACTTTGGATAAATTTCTACTTCGTCAGGCCCATGTGTTCACTTGGTCTGAGTCTCGGCTACTTTGGCATGTGGTTTGCTGTCAATGTACAGACTAACACAGGGCCAGTTTGCCTACTAAAGCAATGTTATAAAACACAGAAGTTCTATTGATCATACATTGTTTGTTGATTTTTTTCAAACACTTGTCAATATTCAATAGTGTTCTTGCTCATGTATTTTGACAAAGAGGTGTTTCCCAACCCCACCGCTGTTCAATTGACTTTGCACCACAGGACAGATCAGAAAACTCCAATCCAATCCATCTCTTGTCATGCCAACTTTACTACAAGGAGAGCAGAATAAATTTGCTGCAATTTGATACAAATCGTGAAGGTGCAGATCTGAAGAAAGATAGAGCGATATTCACAATTGGTATAGTAATGTACAGTAACGTTCACTTTTTTAATTTAACTCTTGGTGAACAAAATGATCTCAAGATGCTGCTGTAAGTATATTAAGTGAAAAATGTGAGACCACTAGTAGACAGTCATTTTCTCAATGTTTTGCTGATGGAGACGGTTACTTCATGGCTCGACAAAAAATAGGAAACGCTGTCAAAGTCTGTTGCATAAGCACTGTCATTTTTATGTTTGGTGGATTATATGTCAAGAATTTGTCAATCACAAAACAGAAGGAGTATGCTTTCAAGAGAAAAAAATCCATTTGACAGCAAAAAATTTAGGCCACTATGAAAATTAAAATATTCAAAAATAGTATGGACATTTCTTAATTTCTTACCAGAGGTTTATTCTTCAAATGTTATTAGCAAAAGCTTATAAAGAAAATAAGTAATTTATTACTCCAAAAAGTTTCCGATCAATTTATGTTTCATTCACCTGTGAGCAGCAGCGACACCAGAAAGGCATCAGATAAGGAATTGCATGTCATGTGCTTTGAAGTTGTTTCACTTTTTACACAAGGTGGCTTCTGTGAGACGCGTGATACTCCAGATATTTACATGTAGATCTGGCACTCACAAGCTGCCATCTGCCAATTTTTGTCTTTGTCAAATTATATCATTTTTCATCCTCTGCACACCATGTGTGTCAAAAAGGTTAGAGGTTCGAAAGTTAACATCATAAGATTCTATGATTGCATATCGTGAGTCTCACTGTGGCTGGAAATCAGACAATAACACCGACCACAGGCAACCAGTATGACATGAATCGCACAAAACCCAAATATTGATTATTTAAACAAAATGACAGAGCATGATGCATTAACAATGATCTATTTCCTTCAATTCTCTTGCAAGACAACTTGCAAACATGAAACGCTTGAATCAATAATGAGCAGTGTGACCAAGCATTTCTGATTTCATTATCATTTCGCACTACGCCGCAAGGACATCTACATTCAGCTCAATTAGGCCCTAGTTATGTAACAAATCAGGATAATTAGTTGTCAATTACATTTTCTCAATTCAGCAGCTGCATCTTATGTTTTGCTGACAGTCAGATTGCCCAGTGTCAGCATTTGAATATAATCTATCACTTAGGGAAAAATTGCACGTCAGCAAAGTAAAAGGCATTTAGTGAAGTTTTTCAGGATAAGAGAACTTAATTGGCTACTAAGAACTACATGTCCACCTAGGCTTGGTGTAGGTCACTGAGAGGGGGTAATCGACTCTTATTTTTGTTTATTGTCAATGTACTGGGCAAGATGTAGGTTTTGCCAATACAGAATGCTTTAAAGACTGCCCAATACCACTGTTGCAAACAAAATATATCTTACAAATGTTCATCTCCAGTAAATTAAGACAAAGGTGAATGTTAAATTAAATCACAAAAGTCCTTTGACAATTGAACATTCCCTTTCTGCATTTGCATTTGTTTCCGTCCAGGTCTATATCTGGAAATCCACCATTAAATTTATGCAAGGAAATTAGCCTTATTCAGAAATATGGAACTTTCGGATTTGAACAGGCCAATCGTGATCTCGACAGTGAGCAAATATGAAACTGAACAAAAAGTATTGGTAGTATGCAAATGACATACATTGTAGACAAGCACTTGTATCTTGCAATAGTCCACCTTGCATCTGCAGTCTATCTTGCCATTGAGAATGATTGAGATGGTATCTATATTGTGATAATATTTTGCTGTCTAGGCTATCTTGTCTTTTATCTTCCTTTGTGTGATTCTATTCATGTGCAGTGGTACATGCGAAATTAGATCCCCAGTTGTAAGACCGACATAGCCCTACATTATGTGAAATTTTTCCTCCCATACTACAAGTAGCATTTTTCGTGCATCGTGTACACCTCGACGAGAGACTGCACCCCCACGAGAGACCATTCATGAATGCAGACGGGCAGTCTTATAATGCAGGGACCACTGTACCTTCATTTACAAACATTGCTAAATTGGCAAAGAAGAATATAATTCTTTCTGCTCGGTGCTTTGCCACACCCAGTCACTGCGTCTAACAGGAGTTCACAGCTTTCTGGCGGAGTGAATGATCTGAACAGGTATGTTGTCTATTTCAGAGATATATAGTCCTTTTTTGGTACAGTGAGTATATCCTATGATATTGCAATGCTTCATGCTTCATGCTGCCTCTCCTATGTTTGGCATAGCAGTGATACACATCACTGGTGACATATACATGTCACCAAGTTCCCTATGAGTCGGTGAAAAAACCACCTGTTTCAATGGTGAAGATTGGAGCAACACCTTCAATGACATCATTGACACTCTGAAAACAGCCAGTTGTAAGCACTTGAAGTTTGTCTACTGTAAGGTCTGAGAACATTTATTTTGGGGTAGAACCTGGTTTATCTTGGATTATGGTTGCCCGAAAATGGCTAAAAACTAGTAAAAAGCAAAATGGCCACTTAAAAACTACAAATTTCTTTATTTTGACAACAAAATCTGGGTAGAACTAACTCCCCATTAATGTTTTCTCTGCTTCTTACATGATTTCAGAGTGTTCCGTCCAAATAGGATAATGACCATGGTGGGAAATTTGGATTTAAGTGTCACACTAAACGCTTAAATGTCTGTCAAAATGTTCCGAATTACTCTAAGATGTGACATTAATCTACCTTATAGTCCTCTCCTTCTTGAATACAGTCACTCACAACTACCCAATTGATTTCCTGTGTAGCTTATTTAAGTTTGGGAACATTTATTTTAAGTAGAACCAGGTTTATCTGGGGTTATGATGGGCAGAAAATGACTGAAAGGCCAAAATGATCTCTTAAAAACCACAAATTTGGTAATTTTGACAACAAATTCGGGGTAGAACCAACTCCCAATTCATGTATTTACATATTTTTACATGACTTTAGAGTGTTCTGTCGAAATAGATTAATCACCATGGAGTAAAAATTTGGATTGAAGTGTCAAAAGTAATGTTAAAAGTCTGTCAAAATGTTCCAAATTACTCAAAGTGTGAAATAAATTGACCTTATAGTCCTCTCATTCTTGAATGCAGTACTCAAAACAACCAAATTGATATCTTGTATGGCTTATCAAGGTCTGAGATTAATTATTTTGGACGTATAACCAGGTGCATCTGGGGTAATGATTGGCAGAAAATGACATCGAAAGAAAAATGACCAACTGAGAACCTAGGCTTTGGCTGACCAAAATAATGTTTTAGCCAGATCAGCTAAAGTTGTCAAAAATGTTAGCCAATTTGGCTAAAACTGGGGAAAACAATAGTATTTTTAGAATTTTTTTGGCCACATAGAGATTCAATTAGCATTTTGCTAACTGGCGAATGGCCAGCTAAAGCCCAGAGAACTTGACATTCAGTTGATGGAACAGCAAAATCAGCTGATTTTACATTGGAAGTGACTCCCAATAAGGCTGTCAATCACAAGGAAAAAAATCATCAGTTTTTATATTATAATAATGCTGGGTCTTTCAATTCAAGAGACTTGTGGGAAAATTTAGAAATTTAAAAATCACTTGAGTCTCCCTTAAGATTCCGGGTTTTAAACATCCATATTGTTCGTGTTTCATACTCCTTGACTCTCAAACAACATGTGTCATATAAGTTTTCCAGTGCAATATCCAAAGATAATAGATGTTCCACTATTCCGGCCTAAACTGCCATTCCAATTAAGGGATTGCAGCAGTTGTTAGCAGTATCCTCTTTGCAGAGGGTGCCACACTGCATTTTTTGTTCGGTTATTGGTAAGCATTCGGCTGAATTGTATTAGGAAGAGTGATGATCATATCAAGTATTTCGTGTTTGCATGGAGAGTCTTGTTTTCTATTTGCCTCCTTGTAAAATTGAAATTAGGCCAGATAACCTGATAATTAACAATGCAATTTACAAATGAATGAATATTTCATCAGTTGGGAATCATTTATAATGAAAAATTAAGCATGCTTTGGCAGTTTTCAGTTTTAGACACTATTTTCAACAATAACAACAAATATCAACACAGTGTCAATTGATCTGAAACTATATAAGCACACAAAAGATGCATTAATTACTATGAGTCATGAGTCAGTTTTACCGGTAAATAGTAGATTGTCAACATTGAAGTGATCGAAATTGTTTTTATGGTAATTAGTCAGTTTGCATTTCAGACATAATTTGCCTGTCAAGAAACATCAATATTAACTTTATGGGGCAAAATGCGGTTTTTATTTAGACAATTTTCCAGTCCTGCACTTCTTCTTGCTCACTTCACATACATGTATGATGCCTGTTCATTTTCTCAGAGAACTTTTAATAATTTGCTGAACATTATTGGACCACCTTATAAAAAAAGACCTTATCTCATTTGTTGAGATTATGGCTATGTCCTGGACCAAACAGATGCAAGTAAGTTGCTGAGTATGGTAATTTGAAAACAGAAGAGGCTGGTTTTTGAGTCTCTGTGACTGCCCAATTGTCTCCCCTAAGCAGGTTCTTTTGTTCAGAGATAACTCCTCCCGGGGGAATGTCTCAAAAGTGATTGATTACAGGCCATCCAATCAAAATGTGTTGATTTCAAATTTTCCCATGGATTATGAAAATACGTTATTCTTTACATTCTTGCCTGAGTCTATTTCCCTGAGTGTATTTGACCAGCTGGATACTAACATCCACGGAACAGAGCCTCTTCTTTACCGGTAACTCAACCTAGCCCTTTGCCAAAAGTCATGGATACGACTTGTGTCTTCTGTGATCTTCTTGATGACAAGAAGCATGCGCTTCTCATTTTAGGAATACATTTTGAAATTTTAATCACAAAATACATGCCCCTTCTATTAGCCAAATGGTAAGATCCTTAAAATGACTTGCATTGTTTTGGCAGCCTTTTAACGTTATTAGTATATTTTGACATTTGAAGTTCTATTTTCCATTATGGGGATAACTCATTTTGTGAATGACACTCTGTAATAATCTAAGAAGTGTGTTAAATTTTAATCAATAGCCATTTTCACCAGGACATTGCAACAAAATAAATTGAAATACTCAAATTTCTGGATATTAGGTGATCATATTGGCTTTCCAGTAGTTTCTGCCCATTATAATCCCAGATTCACCAAGTTCTAACCCAAAATATATGTTCACAATCAGTTGATATCATTAAAGCTGCACAAAAAAAATCAATTAGTTAGTTATAAGTGCCCACATGCTAAAATGAGCTTGATGAGTAGAGTATTAGTTCAATTAATATCAAACTTCAAACATTTTGACAGAGTTTTAACATTACTTTTGACACTTCAGTCCAAATTTTCCTCCATGGTGATTAATCTATTTCGACAGAACACTCTAAAATCATGTAAAAATATGAGAATACATGAATTGAGAGTTGGTTCTACCCTGAGTCCCCGACTTTGTTGTCAAAATAGCCAAATTTGTGGTTTTTAAGAGATCATTTAGGCTTTTCAGTCATTTTCTGCCCATCGTAACCCCAGATAAACCTGGTTCTACTCAAAATAAATGTTCCCAAACCTTAATAAGCTACACACGAAATCAATTGGGTAGTTGTGAGTGACTGTATTCAAGAAGGAGAGGACTATAAGGTAGATTAATGTCACATCTTAGAGTAATTCGGAACATTTTGACAGACATTTAAAAAAAAAAGCGTTTAGTGTGACACTTAAATCCAAATTCCCACCATGGTCATTATTCTATTTGGACGGAACACTCTGAAATCATGTAAGAAGCAGAGAAAACATTAATTGGGAGTTAGTTCTACCCAGATTTTGTTGTCAAAATAAAGAAATTTGTGGTTTTTAAGTGGCCATTTTGCTTTTTACTAGTTTTTAGCCATTTTCGGGCAACCATAAACGAAGTTAAACCAGGTTCTACCCTTAAATAAATGTTCTCAGACCTTAACAAGCCATAGAAGTAATCAATCCAGTAGCTGGGTTGGGTTAAATATGACTATAAGGAGAATACCAGGTATTAACAGCCTGATTTATGACAATTTTAGTGAATTTGGCCATCGGTCTTCATCAATGTGCATGAAGCATTGCAATATCATAGGATATACTCACTGTACCAAAATTAGGGAAGATAGGATGGCGAGAGTGAAAATGGCGTACACCTGTGAAATTCTGAAAGCCAGGAGACTCAGCTACTAGGTTCAGCCATCAAATTCTATGGGACTCAAAATGTATGCGGGGTTATAGGCCAGAGCCTGGACTTATATGCACTCAAGGAGAATTTAATATTGGTGGCAAATTCTCATTGTATTTTAACTAGGCTTACAATATCAGAATTGGTTTATGGAAAGTAGGTTTTGGTAGAATTTTGATAACATGTATTGTTTTCTGAATTCCATTGTCAGTAGATGGCATGACAATGACCCTGCAAAATTTTTCTCAGGGTCGAAAAGGCATTATTCTACGTATGACATTAAGTGTGGACAATGTAAATTAATGTGTGAAGCATCATGTAAGAAATTCACTTTGGATAAATTTCTACTTCGTCAGGCCCATGTGTTCACTTGGTCTGAGTCTCGGCTACTTTGGCATGTGGTTTGCTGTCAATGTACAGACTAACACAGGGCCAGTTTGCCTACTAAAGCAATGTTATAAAACACAGAAGTTCTATTGATCATACATTATTTGTTGATTTTTCAAACACTTGTCAATATTCAATAGTGTTCTTGCTCATGTATTTTGACAAAGAGGTGTTTCCCAACCCCACCGCTGTTCAATTGACTTTGCACCACAGGACAGATCAGAAAACTCCAATCCAATCCATCTCTTGTCATGCCAACTCCAATGCAAGGAGAACAGAAAAACTTTGCTGCTGTTTGATACAAATCGTGAAGGTGCAGATTTGTAGAAAGATAGAGAGATATTTACAATTGGTATAGTAATGTACAGGACAGGAACGTGCACTTTTTTATTTAACTCTTCGTGAACAAATTGATCTCATATCAAGATACTGCTGTAAGTATATTAAGTGAAAAATGTGTGACTACTAGTAGACAGTTATTTTCTCAATGTTTTGCTGATGGAGACGGTTACTTCATGGCTCGACAAAAAATAGGAAACGCTGTCAAAGTCTGTTGCATAAGCACTGTCATTTTTATGTTTGGTGCATTATATGTCAAGAATTTGTCAATCACAAAACAGAAGGAATATGCTTTCAAGAGAAAAAAATCCATTTGACAGCAAAAAATTTAGGCCACTATGAAAATTAAAATATTCCAAAATAGTATGGACATTTTTTACCAGAATTTATTCTTCAAATGTTATTAGCAAAAGCTTATAACCAAAAAAAGTAATTTATTACTCCAAAAAGTTTCTGATCAATTTATGTTTCATTCACATGTAAGCAGCAGCGGCACCAGAAAGGCATCAGGTAAGGAATTGCGTGCGATGTGCTTTGAAGTTGTTTCACTTTTTACACAAGGTGCCTTCTGTGAGACGCGTGATTCTCCAGATATTTAGATCTGTCACACACAAGCTGCCATCTGCCAATTTCTGTCTTTCGGCAAATTGTATAATTTTTCATCCTCTGCACACCATGTGTGTCAAGAAGGCTAGAGGTTCGAAAGTTAACATCGCAAGATTCTATGATTGCATTTCAGGGGTCTCACTGTGGCTGGAAATCAGACCGACCACAGACAACCAGTATGACATGAATCGCACAAAAATCAAATATTGATTATTTAAACAAAATGACAGAGCATGATGAATTAACATTGATCCATTTCCTTCAATTCTCTTGCAAGACAAGTTCCAAACATGAAACACTTGAATCAATGATGAGCAGCTGACCAAGCATTTCTGATTTCATTATCATTTCGCACTGCGCTGCAAGGACATCTACTTTCTGCTCATTTAGGCCCTAATTGTATAAGAAATCAGGATAATTATTTGTCCATTGCATTTTCACAATTCAACTGTTGTATCATTGGATTTGTTGCAGGTCAGATTGCCCAGTGTAAGCATTTGAGTAAATCTATCACTTTATGAAAAAACTGCACGTTAACAAAGTCATTTATTGAAGTTTTTCAGGATAAGAGAACTTAGCTGGCTACCAAGAACTACATGTCCACTTAGGCTTGGTGGAGGTCACTAAGAGGGGGTAATCAAACAATTTTACACAAAGTTTTCTTATAATCTCTTCGCAAGATTGTATGCAAACATATATTTCACTTGAGCAAACATGCACACAGAGTGATTATTATGTAATGCATAACAGAAATCATAACATCCAAGGGGACATTCTTAGTAGACTTCATATCTGTAAGGGGATGGAACTAGCATAAGTAGCTATGTTTGACTCTTAAAAGGATTCTCAGTTACTTCTCAGTTGTCACTACTAATGAAGTCTGCTATTAGTAGCCATGTAAAGGGCTATAACAAAACAACCCAAGTCAGGGACACTTGGTAACAATATCACGAGCTGTTGTGTGAATTAATATCACTCGAGCCCACAGGGCACCAGGCCTAAATTTTCAGTTATAAAGACGGACTATTTTCTGCCATTACAAAAATGTGACGTCACCATGGAGCAACAATGGATATGATGTCACAATCCCATTATTCTGGCCCTTGTTCGGTTTGTGACATCATCTTGGATTATGGTTGCCCGAAAATGGTTGCCCGAAAATGGCTGAAAACTAGTAAAAAGCAAAATGGCCACTTAAAAACTACAAATTTCTTTATTTTGACAACAAAATCTGGGTAGAACTAACTCCCCATTAATGTTTTCTCTGCTTCTTACATGATTTCAGAGTGTTCCGTCCAAATAGGATAATGACCATGGTGGGAAATTTGGATTTAAGTGTCACACTAAACGCTTAAATGTCTGTCAAAATGTTCCGAATTACTCTAAGATGTGACATTAATCTACCTTATAGTCCTCTCCTTCTTGAATACAGTCACTCACAACTACCCAATTGATTTCCTGTGTAGCTTATTTAAGTTTGGGAACATTTATTTTAAGTAGAACCAGGTTTATCTGGGGTTATGATGGGCAGAAAATGACTGAAAGGCCAAAATGATCTCTTAAAAACCACAAATTTGGTAATTTTGACAACAAATTCGGGGTAGAACCAACTCCCAATTCATGTATTTACATATTTTTACATGACTTTAGAGTGTTCTGTCGAAATAGATTAATCACCATGGAGTAAAAATTTGGATTGAAGTGTCAAAAGTAATGTTAAAAGTCTGTCAAAATGTTCCAAATTACTCAAAGTGTGAAATAAATTGACCTTATAGTCCTCTCATTCTTGAATGCAGTACTCAAAACAACCAAATTGATATCTTGTATGGCTTATCAAGGTCTGAGATTAATTATTTTGGACGTATAACCAGGTGCATCTGGGGTAATGATTGGCAGAAAATGACATCGAAAGAAAAATGACCAACTGAGAACCTAGGCTTTGGCTGACCAAAATAATGTTTTAGCCAGATCAGCTAAAGTTGTCAAAAATGTTAGCCAATTTGGCTAAAACTGGGGAAAACAATAGTATTTTTAGAATTTTTTTGGCCACATAGAGATTCAATTAGCATTTTGCTAACTGGCGAATGGCCAGCTAAAGCCCGGAGAACTTGACATTCAGTTGATGGAACAGCAAAATCAGCTGATTTTACATTGGAAGTGACTCCCAATTAGGCTGTCAATCACAAGGAAAAAAATCATCAGTTTTTATATTATAATAATGCTGGGTCTTTCAATTCAAGAGACTTGTGGGAAAATTTAGAAATTTAAAAATCACTTGAGTCTCCCTTAAGATTCCGGGTTTTAAACATCCATATTGTTCGTGTTTCATACTCCTTGACTCTCAAACAACATGTGTCATATAAGTTTTCCAGTGCAATATCCAAAGATAATAGTTGTTCCACTATTCCGGCCTAAACTGCCATTCCAATTAAGGGATTGCAGCAGTTGTTAGCAGTATCCTCTTTGCAGAGGGTGCCACACTGCATTTTTTGTTCGGTTATTGGTAAGCATTCGGCTGAATTGTATTAGGAAGAGTGATGATCATATCAAGTATTTCGTGTTTGCATGGAGAGTCTTGTTTTCTATTTGCCTCCTTGTAAAATTGAAATTAGGCCAGATAACCTGATAATTAACAATGCAATTTACAAATGAATGAATATTTCATCGATTGGGAATCATTTATAATGAAAAATTAAGCATGCTTTGGCAGTTTTCAGTTTTAGACACTATTTTGAACAATAACAACAAATATCAACACAGTGTCAATTGATCTGAAACTATATAAGCACACAAAAGATGCATTAATTACTATGAGTCATGAGTCAGTTTTACCTGTAAATAGTAGATTGTCAACATTGAAGTGATCGAAATTGTTTTTATGGTAATTAGTCAGTTTGCATTTCAGACATAATTTGCCTGTCAAGAAACATCAATATTAACTTTATGGGGCAAAATGCGGTTTTTATTTAGACAATTTTCCAGTCCTGCACTTCTTCTTGCTCACTTCACATACATGTATGATGCCTGTTCATTTTCTCAGAGAACTTTTAATAATTTGCTGAACATTATTGGACCACCTTATAAAAAAAGACCTTATCTCATTTGTTGAGATTATGGCTATGTCCTGGACCAAACAGATGCAAGTAAGTTGCTGAGTATGGTAATTTGAAAACAGAAGAGGCTGGTTTTTGAGTCTCTGTGACTGCCCAATTGTCTCCCCTAAGCAGGTTCTTTTGTTCAGAGATAACTCCTCCCGGGGGAATGTCTCAAAAGTGACTGATTACAGGCCATCCAATCAAAATGTGTTGATTTCAAATTTTCCCATGGATTATGAAAATATGTTATCCTTTACATTCTTGCCTGAGTCTATTTCCCTGAGTGTATTTGACCAGCTGGATACTAACATCCACGGAACAGAGCCTCTTCTTTACCGGTAACTCAACCTAGCCCTTTGCCAAAAGTCATGGATACGACTTGTGTCTTCTGTGATCTTCTTGATGACAAGAAGCATGCGCTTCTCATTTTAGGAATACATTTTGAAATTTTAATCACAAAATACATGCCCCTTCTATTAGCCAAATGGTAAAATCCTTAAAATGACTTGCATTGTTTTGGCAGCCTTTTAACGTTATTAGTATATTTTGACATTTGAAGTTCTATTTTCCATTATGGGGATAACTCATTTTGTGAATGACACTCTGTAATAATCTAAGAAGTGTGTTAAATTTTAATCAATAGCCATTTTCACCAGGACATTGCAACAAAATAAATTGAAATACTCAAATTTCTGGATATTAGGTGATCATATTGGCTTTCCAGTAGTTTCTGCCCATTATAATCCCAGATTCACCAAGTTCTAACCCAAAATATATGTTCACAATCAGTTGATATCATTAAAGCTGCACAAAAAAAATCAATTAGTTAGTTATAAGTGCCCACATGCTAAAATGAGCTTGATGAGTAGAGTATTAGTTCAATTAATATCAAACTTCAAACATTTTGACAGAGTTTTAACATTACTTTTGACACTTCAGTCCAAATTTTCCTCCATGGTGATTAATCTATTTCGACAGAACACTCTAAAATCATGTAAAAATATGAGAATACATGAATTGAGAGTTGGTTCTACCCTGAGTCCCCGACTTTGTTGTCAAAATAGCCAAATTTGTGGTTTTTAAGAGATCATTTAGGCTTTTCAGTCATTTTCTGCCCATCGTAACCCCAGATAAACCTGGTTCTACTCAAAATAAATGTTCCCAAACCTTAATAAGCTACACACGAAATCAATTGGGTAGTTGTGAGTGACTGTATTCAAGAAGGAGAGGACTATAAGGTAGATTAATGTCACATCTTAGAGTAATTCGGAACATTTTGACAGACATTTAAAAAAAAAAGCGTTTAGTGTGACACTTAAATCCAAATTCCCACCATGGTCATTATTCTATTTGGACGGAACACTCTGAAATCATGTAAGAAGCAGAGAAAACATTAATTGGGAGTTAGTTCTACCCAGATTTTGTTGTCAAAATAAAGAAATTTGTGGTTTTTAAGTGGCCATTTTGCTTTTTACTAGTTTTTAGCCATTTTCGGGCAACCATAAACGAAGTTAAACCAGGTTCTACCCTTAAATAAATGTTCTCAGACCTTAACAAGCCATAGAAGTAATCAATCCAGTAGCTGGGTTGGGTTAAATATGACTATAAGGAGAATACCAGGTATTAACAGCCTGATTTATGACAATTTTAGTGAATTTGGCCATCGGTCTTCATCAATGTGCATGAAGCATTGCAATATCATAGGATATACTCACTGTACCAAAATTAGGGAAGATAGGATGGCGAGAGTGAAAATGGCGTACACCTGTGAAATTCTGAAAGCCAGGAGACTCAGCTACTAGGTTCAGCCATCAAACTCTATGGGACTCAAAATGTATGCGGGGTTATAGGCCAGAGCCTGGACTTATATGCACTCAAGGAGAATTTAATATTGGTGGCAAATTCTCATTGTATTTTAACTAGGCTTACAATATCAGAATTGGTTTATGGAAAGTAGGTTTTGGTAGAATTTTGATAACATGTATTGTTTTCTGAATTCCATTGTCAGTAGATGGCATGACAATGACCCTGCAAAATTTTTCTCAGGGTCGAAAAGGCATTATTCTACGTATGACATTAAGTGTGGACAATGTAAATTAATGTGTGAAGCATCATGTAAGAAATTCACTTTGGATAAATTTCTACTTCGTCAGGCCCATGTGTTCACTTGGTCTGAGTCTCGGCTACTTTGGCATGTGGTTTGCTGTCAATGTACAGACTAACACAGGGCCAGTTTGCCTACTAAAGCAATGTTATAAAACACAGAAGTTCTATTGATCATACATTATTTGTTGATTTTTCAAACACTTGTCAATATTCAATAGTGTTCTTGCTCATGTATTTTGACAAAGAGGTGTTTCCCAACCCCACCGCTGTTCAATTGACTTTGCACCACAGGACAGATCAGAAAACTCCAATCCAATCCATCTCTTGTCATGCCAACTCCAATGCAAGGAGAACAGAAAAACTTTGCTGCTGTTTGATACAAATCGTGAAGGTGCAGATTTGTAGAAAGATAGAGAGATATTTACAATTGGTATAGTAATGTACAGGACAGGAACGTGCACTTTTTTATTTAACTCTTCGTGAACAAATTGATCTCATATCAAGATACTGCTGTAAGTATATTAAGTGAAAAATGTGTGACTACTAGTAGACAGTTATTTTCTCAATGTTTTGCTGATGGAGACGGTTACTTCATGGCTCGACAAAAAATAGGAAACGCTGTCAAAGTCTGTTGCATAAGCACTGTCATTTTTATGTTTGGTGCATTATATGTCAAGAATTTGTCAATCACAAAACAGAAGGAATATGCTTTCAAGAGAAAAAAATCCATTTGACAGCAAAAAATTTAGGCCACTATGAAAATTAAAATATTCCAAAATAGTATGGACATTTCTTACCAGAGGTTTATTCTTCAAATGTTATTAGCAAAAGCTTATAACCAAAAAAAGTAATTTATTACTCCAAAAAGTTTCTGATCAATTTATGTTTCATTCACATGTAAGCAGCAGCGGCACCAGAAAGGCATCAGGTAAGGAATTGCGTGCGATGTGCTTTGAAGTTGTTTCACTTTTTACACAAGGTGCCTTCTGTGAGACGCGTGATTCTCCAGATATTTAGATCTGTCACACACAAGCTGCCATCTGCCAATTTCTGTCTTTCGGCAAATTGTATAATTTTTCATCCTCTGCACACCATGTGTGTCAAGAAGGCTAGAGGTTCGAAAGTTAACATCGCAAGATTCTATGATTGCATTTCAGGGGTCTCACTGTGGCTGGAAATCAGACCGACCACAGACAACCAGTATGACATGAATCGCACAAAAATCAAATATTGATTATTTAAACAAAATGACAGAGCATGATGAATTAACATTGATCCATTTCCTTCAATTCTCTTGCAAGACAAGTTCCAAACATGAAACACTTGAATCAATGATGAGCAGCTGACCAAGCATTTCTGATTTCATTATCATTTCGCACTGCGCTGCAAGGACATCTACTTTCTGCTCATTTAGGCCCTAATTGTATAAGAAATCAGGATAATTATTTGTCCATTGCATTTTCACAATTCAACTGTTGTATCATTGGATTTGTTGCAGGTCAAATTGCCCAGTGTAAGCATTTGAGTAAATCTATCACTTTATGAAAAAACTGCACGTTAACAAAGTCATTTATTGAAGTTTTTCAGGATAAGAGAACTTAGCTGGCTACCAAGAACTACATGTCCACTTAGGCTTGGTGGAGGTCACTAAGAGGGGGCAATCAAACAATTTTACACAAAGTTTTCTTATAATCTCTTCGCAAGATTGTATGCAAACATATATTTCACTTGAGCAAACATGCACACAGAGTGATTATTATGTAATGCATAACAGAAATCATAACATCCAAGGGGACATTCTTAGTAGACTTCATATCTGTAAGGGGATGGAACTAGCATAAGTATAGCTATGTTTGACTCTTAAAAGGATTCTCAGTTACTTCTCAGTTGTCACTACTAATGAAGTCTGCTATTAGTAGCCATGTAAAGGGCTATAACAAAACAACCCAAGTCAGGGTCACTTAGTAACAATATCACGAGCTGTTGTGTGAATTAATATCACTCGAGCCCACAGGGCACCAGGCCTAAATTTTCAGTTATAAAGACGGACTATTTTCTGCCATTACAAAAATGTGACGTCACCATGGATCAACAATGGATATGATGTCACAATCCCATTATTCTGGCCCTTGTTCGGTTTGTGACATCATCAGGCAGCTGGAATGCTGGTGGTATCATAACAATTGTTAAAGAATATTGCCCTTGAAGGGTGGTATTTTTTACAATATCATAGGCCCTGATATTTTGACTTTAAACAGTGATATTCACAGCCAACCAGGTGATAATATGTCTATTAGTGGAAGTAGCTTAGTGACTCATAAGTGAGTGCACTGATAGAGTCAAGATCAAATAAGCCAAGAAAATAGTCCAGCATGCAGAAACAATAATCTTGATCGCCAACTGAAAAACAATCTGTGTCTTAATCGACACCAAAGTTGTCTCTGTGAAAGTTATTAAGTAATTGAGGGCCAATGTGTCTTGCTAACAACATCATTTGGATTTGTGTTTCCAACTTCTAAGTCCTTTAACATGTAAAGTTAGGAGAGGGTTATTGCATAACCGGCTTAGTATTCCATCATGCACCAAAATTTAAAAAATGTAGTAAATCACATTGCAAATAAAGTGATCTCAACACACCTGTCATGCCATCAATTAGCCAAGTCCCATTGCATAAAAATCACTTAAATTCCAATATCGATAATTGACCCGACTTTGATTGCATAGTCATGTTCTATACTCAGTGTTTTACTCACCCACTTTATGTAGAAAAGAAAAGTGGATGAAAATGTTAAGGAAGAGACCTTCTCCAAAGGCTATAGACTTTCAACATAGACCTGGATTAGCCTGAGAGTTCTATGCTGATGGTCTCTAAGTAAATGGCTGTTCCATGTCAAGTATACTGATTAGTTAATTTGCAGGAATCCTTGGCGCTGACATAATAGTATGTGAAAATGCATGGAAGGAGCCGTCTCGGGTATATTCTCGGTGTGAGTGAGGTGGGTCATACAACAAACTTGCAATATCTATAGCCACAAGCGTTAAGTTGTCGGAATATATGCTTTGCTATTACATGACTAAACCAGCTTTATCCTTGATAAAGACTTCTGCCATGAATAAAAAACTTCTTTACGAACACTTTAATTATTATATAAAGATCTAACTTTAAACAAACTGAAGCAGTTGTCTTTTAATTGCTTTATCGTAAAAAAGAATACACAGAAATTGAGTTCCAAAACAGATATATATAGAGTGCCAATGTACCCACCTAAATACAATGTATACCCACCTACATGTAAAACCGAATCCTTGCAGATGATGTCTCTTGATGGATCTTCTCATTTGCCAGGCATTGTCTTGAGATTAGGTGGGAATTAAGCAAAGCTGTAGGAATTTCTTCTCACTAAAACTCTACAGATGGCACTGAAAGGAGACTTGCGCGAAGCGATATCGATCATCAGGAGCCAATATAAGCCTCAGTAAGTGCATGTATATGTACCACATTGTACTTAGTTGGAAGTGTATTTGGATGAACAGACAATACATGCCCGCCAGTTCTGTTCCTTGACTATAACGGTAGGTTTTGCAGCCTTGCCAGTGGTTTTTACAGCCTCCCCAGTGGTTTTCTTCTTGCCCCACCGATTTATGTTCTTGCCCCCGCCAATTTATATTCTTGCCCCACCGATTTATGTTTTTTCCCCACCATTCTTCACCTCTAATCCCCTTTTTTAAAATTAATTATAATATAATCGCTTTGCTTCGCCATTTACATATGGCATTTTCCTGTGGCAACCTTGCCAAAATCATTCACACAAGAGGTCTCAAGTTGTATACGTGAACATGTCCCATGTGACTGGACAGATCAATGGCTGTTGCAGCTGCCCTGGCAGACTAACACATCCATGTACTGTCATTCCCAAACCTACCATCTATGGCATCATGTTATATACACTGTATCAGCAATCGCAAGTCTGTGCACTTGCATCCCCATCTTACCAGCATCTTTGATTGACCATCTTGGTTGGTACAAAGAGTAAAATAGGACTTAGCCTTGTCAGGTAAGTACATATCCTTGGCAACTATGTCTTGGGGAAATTGGAAGTATTTAATTCGGCTTATTTTGTAAAAGATGGAGTCATTTATGCGCTCCAGTTTCTTAATCACTACTCCTATTTATTGTAATTAAACTTTGCAAGTTACACATTGATTTTGTCACGGGGTAATTATGCAACTCAGATTCACTGAGATCTGTTTCTTAGACATGTGCTACGTCATGCATTGTCCATCCTCAATTTTCTGTGAATTTGCTCAAGCAATCTTGAGTTAAATGGACGCATTTTGTGACGTTCTTGTTGCAATTCACATGGTTGCAAATTAGACAGGCCCACAATTTTGCAGTTGCATTTTGGTTTATTTGCTCTCCTCGAAATTTCCATCTTTATTGCGGTTGTAAATTTGCTCCCACATGACAACTAGTGGAAAATCTTTGCCAAATATCGCCAGTGATTGAAAAATACCAGAGTTTGTTTGTTGTTTGTTTGTGTTTTACGCCTCTGCAGCACCTTAGTGGGCTATATCGAGGCAGGTGATCGCCTATGATGATGAGATGAGAAGACTGTGAGTCTGGTACATACCCTATTAATTCAGGGATGCCCAAGGTCTTTCAGTTGCGACAGCATAGAACACTGGATACAACCCGTCTCCATTTAATGTCCCATGGGCTCGGACTAAATTGAATTCCGGGGTGGGATTCGAACCCATGCCCTCAGAGCCAGAAAAATACCAGAGAAGCTAGAGGAAGAATCACATGAAACCCAGACTTACGTGGACTAAATGAAACATGTCAAGTGAAAGACTGTCTTAGACTCAAGAGCCAGAGTGTAGGTTTTACCTCGATGGACTTAGTGGAAAAATATCCTGCCACATGTTTGTAACACATCTTGTTAAAGCAGCATTATTACGCAGTATGGAAATGAGGACATAATTCAGTTTTAATGAAAAATGTCGAGTAAAATCGGAATCAAGGATAATGGGAATTTGGTTATAGTAACCAAAGGAGGTTGGAAATGTAGACAAAAA
This sequence comes from Platynereis dumerilii, assembly GCA_026936325.1. Classification (NCBI taxonomy): domain Eukaryota; kingdom Metazoa; phylum Annelida; class Polychaeta; order Phyllodocida; family Nereididae; genus Platynereis; species Platynereis dumerilii. The sequence continues at coordinate 13,295,060 of JAPTHN010000002.1, read as the reverse complement.
ATCTCAACACCTCTCCTCTTGTGTTTCTGGTTAATTTGGATTTGGTCCTAGGCCTCTGTCAGTTCAATATCCCCTTTTGTATTTCTGTGTATAGTTGTTGTCCACAATTTATTAATTCCTCTGATTTGAGCCCCTGTGTTGTTCATTTCCTCCACATCTCCGAGGGCTTTTGGAATTACAAAAGCTGTTGTAAACTCCAATAATTATAAAAACCACTGCTGACCATTTCAAGGGTCGCAATTTTTTCACACTGAATCCACGTCACTAGAGACCAGGCTACTTCATCATTTCATTTTGGAATAACTTCATCATTCGGTGCATATCTTCAAGTCATTCTTTTGAGTGCGAATTTCAACATAAGCGTCGCCTATTCACGCTTATATTGGAGAGGATTTACGCTACGTGTCAGGGTGGTCTTTGGCAGCGAGTGGGATCCTGGACTCCAGAGGCAGTCTTCGCCACGTTTGGGCTTTGCCTCCAAAGAACTTTGCCGGTCAATGGGAGTGCGGACCGCACTGGAAAACTGCTGGAATTGAACCAGGGACCTCAAGGACCGCAACCGGACGAACTGAAGTGTCGACGAGATCGTTGTGTCGTGGAAAAGGATTCCGAGCTCCCTGCTCCATCGTCTAATATACTTGGTGAGCTCGTTCCGTATCTACTTCATAGCTGTAAAACCTATCTAAGTTGATTGGGTACCATTTATGACATTCTTTGGCTCGTCCTAAACCAGCACGAACTGCCTGAGTCTCGATTTGAAAGCTTTCAACGTTGTAATATTTCGAACGTGGCTATACCAGCCACAATTCTAAGCTGATACTGAGCCGTTATTTTCACTTTTACAGACTGTTCAACATGGGCCGAAGGAAGAGCAGCAGGACTCGCCATTGCTCCTATTGTCGAAGGCCATGCAAGGGTCATGTCGGACCCACGGGGGCAGCCTGCCCCAGGGCCTTGGAGGCCAACCTCGTCTATGACGACGCCCAGCAACCGCGGGATGACGAACATCCCCGTGAATCCATGCCAGGCCACGACGGCCGGTTTCGTCTGTTGGATACGACCGGCTTCACCACTGACCGTGACGACTCTTCTCGTGGAATTTCTCCGCCCAGGGACCAGGGCGGCAACACGTCAGATCTCTCGACCCCCAGGGCAATCGGTCCCCACGCTAATCGAGTAAGCTTCACCAACGTATCCACTCCTTACTCGAGCCATCTGGTGCAATCGATCCGTGGCCCAATTTCGACTCACATGGCTAGTGCGAGTAGCCAGTCCATCCAGTCCCACGAGTTCCCCCCTCTGTTAAATGGCGCACCCAGTGGAGGCAATGGATACGCCCCTTCCACGTTGCATCAGGGGCCTACCTTTCAACAAGGTCCGTACGGGGGACTTTCCCTGCCCCCCCCCACTCTGGAGAAATCCAGTGCCAGCCGCTGTTAGGGCACCCCCTCGACTCCCGGCCCCGGTTTACTCGGCTCCCCCTGTCAGTGCCCCTGCCTATTCGATGGCACAACAGTTCGTGATGAGTGCCCCCGTCAGCACCCCTGCCCCGCAAGCCAGCGCAGGCTTTGCCCCGCAGGACCCTCGCAGTGGTTCAGCGGCCCCAGGGGTCATCTTTAGCCAGCCGATGCCCAACGTTCATTATCGTGACTTTGCCCCCCCCATGTACGCACAATTGGGCTCGACTTCATGGAACAATGACGATCAATTACGTAAGCAGGTGTTCGGTACAGCTCCACCATTTCAAGAACAATTTCCGACCCCAAGCGCCCCCAGTGGTGGGACCCACCGGCTGGACATTGGCCTCGAATTCCTTGATCAAAAGTCGATTGAAATGGCAATCCAGGGTGAGTGTGTTAACCTTGAAGACTTTCTCAACTGTACTTTGAATGACGCTGACCAAATAAGGTCAACTATAGATAACATGGGCAATGTTCAGGTTAAAGCAGTTCGTTCCAAAAGGTTGATTAACTCAGTGTTGAAATGGCTTGAGGCTTGGGCGAGTTATGAGATGATTATGACCAAAATTTACGGCTACCAAGCCTACTATCAAATGGCCCGGTACAGGGTCTTCATAATCAACATAAGTCAAAAATTCAAATTCCCCCATGTTCACTCGTATGATGTAAGGCATCGACAGCGCCTGGCCCAAACAAGGTCCGTTCGTTTCTCACAGGTAGACCACGAGCTCTTTATTACTATTTTCGACTCCAATGCTACGAGGGTGGTTGTTAGATGTTCTAAATGTCAAGGTCCCGATCATGTGGCCGCTGATTGTGTTGTGAGGCCAACCGCCAGGAGCGCGGTCAAGAAGGTTCAAGGCCAACCCAGATCTGAGAATGCTCGCAACGAAATTTGTTTCAGATTTCAAACAAACCAGTGTAGATGGGGAGACAGCTGTTTTCGGAGGCACTGCTGTGCGGGGTGTGGGGGACCAAGCCCCCAATCAACATGTACCAAATCAGGTTGTAAGTCAGCAAGCGGTAGAACTCCAACTTCGTCCAGCTCTTAGTGTTTCTTTCTGGTCGGCCAACTTGCCTCGTGTTTTTTCGGCCAAGGTCGCAGCTGAGATTCTAGATCAGCTGACGGCAGGGGTCAGGATAGGTCGCCCCCCAGCGGACAAGACTATCATTTCTCATAATTGGCCTTCGAGTGTTTTATTTCGTACTCAGGTTACTGACATCATCTCCACTGATTTAAAAGCTGGTCGTCTTTTCGGACCTTTCACTTCGCCCCCGTTTGATCACTTCATTGTTTCTCCATTGGGCGCATTTCCAAAGCGTGATAGCACGAAGGTGCGTCTCATCCACGATCTGTCATATCCTATGCTGGGTTCAGTGAATTCCTTGATTGATAAAGAAGAATTTCAGCTGTCATATGCGTCGGTGGATGACGCGGTTTCCTTTTGTAGGGGGTTGGGGCCTGGGCCCGCGTTCATGGCCAAGTTAGACCTGCAGGATGCCTACAAACATGTCTTTGTACATCCCACTGAGTGGCACCTGTTGGGTCTGGCTTGGCCAGACAGTGCTGGGGTAACCCAGTACTACTTTTCCAAAGTCCTGAATTTCGGGCTCAGGTCCTCCCCCTACCTCTTTGATGTTTTTGCGTCTGCCCTGCAGGAGTTCATGTTGGACAGAGGGGTCCGCAAGTCCCTAGTACGATACGTGGATGACTTCATTGTCATCGCACCCACGGCTGAGGAGTGTCAGGAGTCTCTGGATATTATGTTGCAAACTTGTCTCGATTCTGGGTTCTCTGTACAGCCTTCAAAGGTGGCGCCCCCTAGCACAGTAACGGAATTCTTAGGCATTATCATAGATACGGAGAAGCAGGAATTAAGGATTTCTCAGGCTAGGTTAAGTGATCTCAAGGAGGAAGCATCCTCTTGGCTCCAATCTAGAACTATTACGAAGCGCAGGCTTCTCAGTGTCATTGGTAAGTTAACCTTTGCTTCCAAGGTAGTACGGTCGGGCAAAGCCTTTATAGCCAGGCTCCTTAGTGCGGCCAAGGCTGTCAAGTATTTGCATCACTCGCTGAAGTTGTCAGCCGAGGCTTGTGAGGATCTCCATTGGTGGGTTACGTGTATTGCCTCCCATAATGGAGTCTGTTTCTATAACCCTTCATGGTCCCAGGACCCGGTCCACGTCTACACAGACGCAAGTGGGGTTGCGTTCGCTGCTTGTTACGGCCCTCATTGGTTTTCGATAGCTTATACAGGGAGTTTTCAGCATATGAAGTCTGCATCCATAAACTGGAAGGAATTTCATGCGGCGGTCACCGCTCTCGCAACTTGGGCCCCAGATTTTGAGGGCAGGTCTGTGATCTTTCATGTTGACAATCAAGTGGTTTGCTATATTCTCAACAGCCTCTATACTCCTGTTCCCGAGCTAATGTTTTTCGTTCGTAAGTGGTGCCTCCTAGTGGAAAAACATTCTCTTTCAGTTGCAGTTGTGTACATAAACACAAAGGTCAACGTAGATGCAGATGACCTTAGCCGCCTAAGAGTTGACCTTTTCAGACAAAGAAACCCTGATGCCTCCCCATCCATGACTTGGCCCGAGCAGGACTTCATGGAATCCTCACCTAGTATTTTTCTGTGATTTCAGATCTGGATCGACATGTCTCGTCATTGGTCTCAACTGGATTGGCCCCCAGAAGTAGAGTTGCCTATGCGTCTGCAGTTAGACGGTATATTACATTCTCACATCTCCATGCATTACCTCCCCTCCCACTGGTAGAACAGAAGATACTGCGGTTCGTGGGTTTCTTGAGCCTTCAAGGTTTGTCTCACTCCACTGTTAGGGGCTATATATCTTCGCTTCGGGCGTGGGTCATTTCACTGGGCATGCAGGAACCGTCCTTATGGACTCCCAGGGTGCAGTTAGCTCTTCGATCCCTCCTCAGGTCGGGCCCTCTTCCCCGACAGGCCGCTCCCATTACCTTTGACATTCTGGTTAAAATTCTTAGGTCATTGACCTCCCACCACGATCATCATTTGCTTGCAGCGGCCATCACGCTCCAGTACTTCGCCTGCCTGCGTGCCTCGGAGCTATGCACCGACCCTCCCAGGGGAGTCACTCCCCTTCGTTCTCATGTTTCCTTTTCTACTCACCAGGGCTCGCCCATCTTAATATTTCAGGTCATCTCATCCAAGTCTGCACCTCGTGGGTTCCTTGTGCACGTAGGTTGTTCATCTCATCCAGTATGCGCTGTTTGTATAATGCACTCCTATCTCTCTTCTCATCCTCTCTCTCCCAATCAGCCTTTATTTTCGTTTGTTTCAGGCTTTCCTCTTTCATACTCCATTTACAATTCCTCCATTAAGGCTCTCATTTCAGCGGCGGGTCTCGATCCCACTAGGTATTCGTCCCATTCACTTAGGGCGGGAGCAGCCACTCAGGCCTCCAGGTCCGGCCTCCCCTCTGCCTCCATTAAGAGGCTTGGCCGTTGGAAGTCGTCGGTTTACATGGAGTATATGAGGCCTGACCCGGAGACTTACTCCGAACTGGCTCCCGCCTTAATTGTTCATAAGTAGTCTGGTCTCTGCACCCCTGTCCGATGGCTGCACTTCACGCCAACTCGGAATTTTGTTCCTTTTCACTTGTTTCCACGGTTCTGCTCTTGGGATCTCCTTAGTTCTTGGTCTGTTCCCAAAGCAGCTATCTATGTTTTGTGTGTTCTGTCTGTGTGTCATGTCTCTGTCTTTTGTGTGTGTGTGAATCTGCTGTCTTGTGTCCCGTCATGTATTGCCAAATAAATATGGCCACTGCGACCACTTTTTCAATATAACCTCCGTGTTTGTATTTGATGTCTACTAGTAAGTTTCAAATTGTTACAAGGATATTCCTCGGGAGAACCAAATATTCGTTGGTCATGATAATGTGATAACCAAAAAATCTTTAGAAGCAAGTCCTATCATTGCAACAGGCATTTTCTGAAAATAGATAATTTTCCGGTCAGTAACCAGATTGTTTGTTCACCTCTCGGGTTTGACTCCTGATTTTGGGAAATGGCCCCTCCACCAACAATAAAAATTACTAATTTCAGATATTTCATTTATTGACTCAAGAGTTGGAAGAAAAGGTGTTGGTTTTACAATTCTATTATTGTTTATTGTAATGTACTGGGCAAGATGCAAGTTTTGCCAACACGGAATGCTTTAAAGACTGCCCAATACCATTGTTGCAAACAAAATATATCTTACAAATGTTCATCTCCAGTAAATGAAGACAACGGTGAATGTTAAACTAAATCACATTGCTGTCTATCTTGTCTTTTATCTTTGGACAATGTACGACATACCTTATGTGAAAGTCTTCCTCCCACACTATAAGTAGTATTTTTAGTAAATCTCATACCCCGACGAGAGACCGCACCTCAACGAAAGACCATTCATGATTGCAGAGGGGCAGTCTTATAATGCAGGGACCGCAGTACCTTCATTTACAAACAATTGCTAAGTTGGCAAAGAAAAATATAATTCTTTCTGCTTGGTGCTTTGCCACACCCAGTCACTGCGTCAAACAGGAGTTCACAGCTTTCTGGCACAGTGAGTGATCTGAACAGGTATGTTGTCTATGTCAGAGATATATGCAGTCAAGGAGAGTTGAATATTGGCAAACTCTCTTATTGTTTTTTAACTAGTATAGGCATACAATATCAAAATTGGTTTATGGAAAGCAGGTTTTGGTAGAATTTTGACAGCATTTATTGTTTTCTAAATTCAGTCGTCAGTATGACAATGATACCGCAAAATTTTTCTCAGTGTCGAAAAGGCATTATTCTACGTATGACATAAAGTGTGGTCAACGTAAATTAATGTGTGAAGCATCATGTAGAAAATTCACTTTGGATAAATTTCTACTTCGCCAAGCTCATGTGTTCACTTGGTCTGAATCTTGGCTACTTTGGCATGTGGTTTGCTGTCAATGTACAGACTAACACAGGGCCAGTCTGCCTGCTAAAGCAATGTTATAAAACACAGAAGTTCTATTGATCATACATTATTTGTTGATTTTTCAAACACTTGTCAATATTCAATAGTGTTCTTGCTCACGTATTTTGACAAAGAGGTGTTTCTCAACCCCACCACTGTTCAATTGACTTTGCTCCACAGGACAGATCAGAAAACTCCAATCCAACCATCTCTTGTCATGCCAACTTCAATGCAAGGAGAACAGAAAAAGTTTGCTGCAATTTGATACAAAACGTGAAGGTGCAGAACTGTAGAAAGATAGAGAGATATTCACAATTGGTATAGTAATGTGCAGGACAGGAACGTGTATTTTTTAAATTTAACTCTTGGTGAACAAATTGATCTCAAGATGCTGCTGTAAGTATATTAAGTGAAAAATGTGTGACCACTAGTAGACAGTTATTTTCTCAATGTGTTGCCGATGGAGACGGTTACTTCATGGCTAGACAAAAAATAGGAAACACTGTCAAAGTCTGTTACATAAGCACTGTTATTTTTATGTTTGGTGCATTATATCTCAAGAATTTGTCAATCACAAAACAAAAGGAGTATGCTTTCAAGAGAAAAAAATCCATTTGACAGATAAAAATATAGGCCACTATGAAAATCAAAATATTCCAAAATAGTGTTGACATTTATTACCAGAGTTTATTCTTCAAATGTTATTAGCAAAAGCTTATAACCAAAATAAGTAATTTATTACTCCAAAAAGTTTCCGATCAATTTATGTTTCATTCACCTGTGAGCAGCAGCAGCATCAGATAAGGAATTGCGTGTGATGTGCTTTGAAGTTGTTTCACTTTTTACACAAGGTGCCTTCTGTGAGACGCGTGATTCTCCAGATATTTAGATCTGTCACACACAAGCTGCCATCTGCCAATTTTTGTCTTTGGCAAATTGCATCATTTTCATCCTCTGCACACCATGTGTGTCAAAAAGGTTGGAGGTTCGAAAGTTAACATCACAAGAATAGATCTATGATGACATATCGTGAGTCTCACTGTGGCTGGAAATCAGACAATAACACCGACCACAGGCAACCTGTATCTAATGAATCGCACAAAACCCAAATATTGATTATTTAAACAAAATGACAGAGCATGATGCATTAACAATGATCCATTTCCTTCAATTCTCTTGCAAGACAAATTCCAAACATGAAACGCTTGAATCAATAATGAGCAGCTGACCAAGCATTTCTGATTTCGTTATCATTTCGCACTGCGCTGCAAGGACATCTACTTTCTCCTCACTTAGGCCCTAATTGTGTAAGAAATCAGGATAATTAGTTGTCAATTGCATTTACTCAATTCAACTGTTGTATCATTGGATTTTTTGCCAGTCATATTGCCCAGTGTAAGCATTTGAGTATAATCTATCACTTAGGGAAACACTGCACATTAACAAAGACATTTGATGAAGTTTTTCAGGATGAGAGTATTTAGCTGGCTACTAAGAACTACATTATGTCCACTTAGGCTCAGCCGAGGTCACTAAGAAGCGGTAATCGAGCTGTTTTGCGCAGTCTTTTTATAATCTAATTGCAAGATTGTATGCAAACATGTCACTTAAGCAAACATGCAGTGTGATTATTACGTAATGCATTACAGAAATCATAACATCTGAGGGAACTTTCTTGCACATTCTGCTTGCTGGTAGAAAGCCACAACCAGCCCCATAGATCTGAATGAAGTGCTAAGTGAGGTCACTTCAGCAGAGCCTTCAGTGAATAAGGCATAGTCAGGCACACCCCCAAAGCTGGCCAATGAACAGGCTTCACACTTGTTATTCAAATGAGGCCGATTGCGCTTATTCACTCACTTTCGTAAATTTAGCAATTTGGTTCTTACAGCATTAGATAAATCTCTCTGGGACATTCAAAATGATAGAATGTCCCATTGGAGTGGAGGCAGTACTTTTCTCATAAATTTGCTGCAAACATTTGAAGTGGACAGGAATCCCAGGTGCTGATTGACACATGTGACATAAGTCTATTATATGAAAACTGAAGGAGTCATCTTGGGTTGATTCTCAGGTTGAGAGAGACGGGTCATGCAAGAAACTTCACCACAAGAGGGTAAGGTGTTGGAATATACACTATGCTATTCTATGGCTAGCTTCATCTTGACAAAGACATCTGCCATGAATACAAAATAATGCATTTAGGTTTTTTACTTTAATTGTCATATAAAGATCTAACTTTAAGCAAACTGAAGTTACTGAACCAATTGTCATTTAATTGCTTTATCGTAAGATAAAAGAACACACAGAGATGGAGTTCCACCATGCATATATATAGTGCCAATGTACCCACCTAAATCCAATGTATACCCACCTACATGTAAAACCGAATCGTTGCAGATGATGCCTCTTGATGGATCTTCTCATTTGCCAGGCATTGTTTTGAGATTAGGTGGGAATTAAGCAAAGCTATAGGAATTTCGTCTCACTAAAATGCTGCAGATGGCACTGAGAGGAGACTTGCATGAAGCGATATCGATCATCAGGAACAAATATAAGCCTAAGTAAAAGCATATATATGTACCACATTGTACTTTTAAAATTCGAAGTGTATATGGATGAACAGACAATGCATGCCTTCAACTTCAAGTAATGTTCCTTGGCTCTAATGGTGATCGTAAGGTTGTGAGGCAGATTAAGGTGCCTGTTAAGTTGTTATTACAGATCTCATATAAGTGTCCCATGTGAATATATGCAGAGGTGATGTCAGTATCTCAATACTGACATCACTATCTGGGCACTCCCTGTGAGCATTTGAGACCACAGCTCAAGTATTGATTCCAACTGCTGATAACAAATTAGGCCTACTGGCTAAGTGTGAATAACAACTGATTGATCTGTTTTCATATGTGTAATAATTATTGTGCATGATAGTTTATTCAATTGGAGCATGTTGGCAGGGATTAGAAACTTTTGGGTGTTTTGAAAGCATCAAACAGAATGATTAGGGCTCATCAACATTTTAGCAGTTTCTTGTAGATTTATAATAATCTGTGAATATACCACCGTGACATCAACATGCTCATACTGACATCACGTGAGCACTGTGGCATTTGAAAAGAACATGGCACACTAATATGAGATCTGTAATAACAAATGCACACATCACATGGTGCCCCAGCCTCGTACATCACAAGCACAGAAAATAGGAGATTGGACCTGTCAAGTCAGTATAAAGCACAAATTGAAAATGCAGAAATATACTACGATGGATTTCTTTGATGAGTGGTGTTGCTATAAAATTGTGAGAATTAAGAATTTCCTTGGTATAGAGGTCTGTTATGTGAAGATACATGCCCTCTGTTTACAGTGTTGTAGTGTTGTCAGTAACTCCTGAGGGCTTGGTCGCCTACATAATCTATCTGAGTCTATATGCAATCCAATTGGTCCTGGGGCATTCAAGCTATACCCAAACCCTAACTGCCCTAGAATGACTTTTCTTTTAGGTGATTGTATTGGCACTTAGAAACCAAACGAGAGAACACTAAAATAAAGAAAATCAGATTGTCCTGTGGTTCCTTTACATAATTATGAAAATTAACTCACTGTAGCAAAAATTAACATTTATAAAACTGAAACAATTTGCACCATCTTTCATTCATAGATTCACAGCAACATGTAAAAAGTAACATATATGCGAGTATGAATTTTTCTTCTTTCAGAAGTAATTTTCTTCTCAAATTTACAGTCAAATATATTGTCATTTCATTTGTTTCTCATATGACACTTTCATTCTATCAATTGCTCAAGCAATCTTCAGTTAAATGGAGGTATTTTATGACATTTCTATTGCAATTTGCATGTTTGAAATTATGCCAGAACACGATGCTGCAGTTGCATGTTGGTGTATTGGCTCTCTTAAATTCCCATTTTTATTGAAGTGTAAATTTGTTTCTACTTGTTATGCTTAGGTCTCACGGCAGGTTACTGGGGACTTTCTGTGACGGTGGGCAGGGATTTCCAGGGAATTTGGATAACATTTTGATAATTTGTCACATCCCGTCGGCAATTTTTTGCGAATCTGTGGAACAAAAATTTGATACATGATGTTCCTAGAAATCAGTGGATCTCCTACAGGGCAATCAAAAACATTTCAGCTTGTGGAAACTTTTTTTAAGCCTCCGAGGAAGAGACAGAGTTTTGGATATCCAGCTGGCATTTTTCTGGATCTCAGGAGTAAAAACATAATTAGCAGGCTATAGGGCCATCCTCTGCTCCTGCGGAACATTTGTGCTGCTCCTGCGGAACATTTGTGCTGCTCCTGCGGAACACCTGCAGCCTCTCCGGTGGTTTTCTTCTTGCCCCACTGATTTATGTTCTTGCCCGGCCGATTTATGTTCTTGCCCCACTGATTTATGTTCTTGCTCCGCTGACTTGTATTCTTGCCCGCCGATTTATGTTCTTTCCCACCATTCTTTGCCTCTAACCTACTTTTTATTAATTACATAATCGCTTTGCATTGCCGTTTCATGCCCATTTCCCCAAGAAATCATCTTAAGCTGCTTGGCCTGCATAAAAAGTCCTCTGGATCATGACGTGAGAATGGGCCATTAGCTTACAGTAAATCATTTCCTAATTTCACCAAACAAATCAACATAGGAATCCAGAGTGAGAGTCATTGGGATTTTACGGAACATGTCCAGTGAAAGAAAGTCTTGCACCAGCCAGAGCTTATTAATTCAATCGAAATGATTAAGCAGGATTTTCTATAATTCTAATAAACAGTCATGTTTCAAAGCAACTTGCATCAGAAAAACTGAGAGCACCAACATCATGAAATGCAGCTTCAGCAACTGTCTCAAAATAGAAGAAGTTATATTAATTATCATTTTGTGTGTAGGTCCCTTTGAAGTTGTGTTACTTTTACACAAGGATGCTCACTGTCAAACATGTGATACTCAAAATATTCGGACATGTAGCAGTGACAGTCACAATCAAGCTGTAAGTTTTACATTTGTTTCTTCAAATATAAAATTTTAGCAACATGAATGTTTCTGTGAGTCTGGATTCAGTCTGCCATGGACGTGTTCTGTTGGGAATAACATCTCATTTAACAGATAGAGAAACAGACTTGCTGCTTGTCCTCAGAGTGGTTTGTTTCATGTCAGTAAAAGAGCAAGTCTTCTTCGATTAGGAAAGCATTAGGGACAGCGAATCACTCAGGCCACAAGAAGCGAAGTTGAACTTGCGTGTCACATCTTAAGTGTTCCTAAATACCTTATTGCTGGTCTTCCAATGACTTATAACATGGAAGATTGTTAATAGTGAACTTTATCACAATTTGGTATATTGGCATGTCTTTGCATACCATTGCTTCAATTACAGGCTATGAAATAATAATATGCCAAAGAAGACTGACATCATATACAGCCATGGCCGTAAGTTTATGCTCAGTTGCTATGCTTCACTGTGGGGCTATCATTGTGACAAATCATAACAAAGCAAATACTTGCCCAATCTTCACCAAATTTTCAGGAATTATAGTCCGTATAAAGTGGCAGGGATTCTGATAAAAAACGGTGATTGGAATAAAGTTACATAAGAACTGTGAGGCAAAATACTAAATTAAATGAATTTTGAACATATAATCAGTTCTGATGCCATGGCATTTGCATGATAGTCACAGTCACCAAAGTCTCTGGCAGCATAGGGCACACACCAAATGAAGCATTCATGACAAAATCATGATTAAATATGCAGCTTTAACGTTTGTTCATCGGGGTTTGCTAGCAGTGTTTTTAATTAGAAAAATTGTTTACTTTTTCAAGTAATAAAGATGTAGTAAAACTTTTTTCTTCTGATGAAGTTTAATTTGCTTCATCAAATTCAACATATGTGGAGAGCATTTGACACAATTTCCTTTTCCGATAAGAAGTGCACTATTTTCCTGCACCTACTTACAAATTTGTCATATCTAAAGAAAAAAATACTTCGAGTAAAACACGATGAACCAAAAATTCAAGCATGTATTTGATTATAATTTTGTCGTGAATGCCTAATTTGATGTGTACCCAGTAAATCCAGACACTTTGGTGACTATTACCATCAGGGAAATAACATATAGCATCAGAATTGATTTAATGCTTATATTAAAACAAATTCAGTATTTTGCCTCACCATTACTATGCTATGTCATTTAATGCTACAATTTCTATCAGGACACATGCTACTGTCTACAGGTTATAACTCCTGACAATATTGTGAAGATTGAGCAAGTATTTGCTATAACGCGATAGGTCGCAATAATAGCCCCATAGTGAAGCATAGCACCGAGCATAAACTTACGGCCATGGCTGTAATGCTAGGCTGATTATCAAAAAGATGTGTCAAATTATGGATTTAATCCTCCTTCACCCCATTGCATAGAATGTATTTATAAATGATTACAACAGTAACTAACTAAATTCCACAGCAGATGTTTATTATGCTGTGGAACATGGTGGCTTAAAGGCAAAATTGGTAGAGAATTGCTGCATTTTTAAAACTCATAAAAGTAGAGAAGAGTCAAGAGACATCAATGTAAGATAAAAGAGAGGTCCACAAGAATATGATGCCAACACTGGAACTACTGAACAACAAGCTACATCCTAACTGACATCAAAGTTGTCTCATGGACATTAGAAAGCAAATGAGGTGGAAGGAGCCATGCTAACAACATCATTTGGGTTTGTGTTTCTTCTTTGTAACTCCTTTAAGATTTGAAGTATGGGAAGGTTATTGATTATAGCTTCTTATTAGATATTATAATTAGCTTTATCTTTACTGCTTGGTAATTGCTATTTTACTAAGCTCTTCCCTCAAAGGACAAGAATGAAGCTGTAGCTTGAAACTAATATTCTTGTCAATGACTCTTGTTCTGCTACTGCAGATTATAAGCTCGATACCATGTACTCCATGAATCAGGTGCTGGCTCTTAAAATGGCTCATGTATATCGTATGTAGACTAGGGTGATGCAAAAAGGTGAAGTTTTTAAATGTTAATGGGGAACCCCCTGAAATTGTTTCAATATATGAAAAAAAAATTCAGTGACAATTTGAGCTCAATCGGACAAAAATGAGAGGGTGCTACCGCATCATGAAAATTAACATTAGTATTCAATACAAAAATATCTGATTATTTGGCATGTAGCGAGTTCAACTATACCTGGTGCCCCAAACCAATGCGGCATGGTCATAATTTTTGGGTCTGGTTGTCAGAACAGCGGATCAATGCAAATTTGAATTATGTTGTTGTTGGTATTCAAATTAAAGCTCTTTTCTTGCTTAATAAGATGTAAATTTGTGTAACTACATTCCCGGGTAAGTAATTCCATACCGCGTCGAGCCTTAATGCTGTAAAAATCAGGCAAAATTTGTTGCTTTATAGGAGTGCCCTGTAGCCTGAAATGACTGGATATTGGCAAAATATGAATGGATTTGTGATGAGAATAGTGGAAAGCTTAAATTAGAACAATGTTACCAACACTCCAGTGGTAGGATAACTTCCTTCGCCCGTCACCCATAAAACTGGGATTTCGCCCATTGTAATACAATGTTATATTTCAAATTGTGGTAGCACCCTCTAAAATTTGTCCGATTTGGCTCAAATTTTTACTGATTTTTTTTTAGATATATAGGAACATATTTGTGGGGTGCCCCATTGAAAATTCAAAAGTTTATTTTTTTTGTGCAATCTGCATCACCCTAATGTAGACTGACTGCAAACACCAACTAATTGTTTAGGCACTCATCAATATTATTCAAATCTTATTGCTAAATAACACCTTAATACACCAGCAATGTCATCAAAAAAGCAATTTAAACACCATATGGATCACTTTAATCCCAGTGTCGGCAATCAAACGATGATTGCATTATTGTATACTGCACTTGTACTGTAATACCCACTTTGTGTAAAAGGAAAGAGTGGATGAAAAAATTGAGAAAGAGACTTTCTCCAAAGCCAATAGGCTTTCAACATAGACCCAGATTAGCCTGAGAGTTCCACGCTGGTGGTCTCTTAGTGAATGCCTCTTCCATGTCATGTATACTGATTAGTCAATTTGCACATTCGCCTTTCTGTTACAAAGCCACATCAAGTCCCATGGATATGAATGAAGCACTAAGTGAGGTGGGACCCGATGGGTCATACAACAAACTTGCAATATATATCTCACCACAAGAAGTTATGTGTAGGAATATACACTGTGCTATATCACTACCTTTTATCATTGCCAAAGACAACTGTCATGACCTGAATACAAATACTTGATTTGAAAGAACAGGAATAATCGCATATAAGCTAAAGCTGTCGAAGATCCTAAATTTATCCATGATAAAGGTCTTTTTGTGCGCTAATAAATGAAGATAATTCCTTATAAGAATAAGAGGCAGGTTTGGCTAAATTACAGCCAACAGTGCCATCATTCAGAACTTATTAATTCCATGGAATATGATTAAACAGGACTTTTAATAATTCCAATAAAAAATTTCAAAGTATCCTACTCCAGTAAAATCGCAGGTAACAAGACGAAAGGCAGCTTTAGCAACCGTCACAGAATAAAGGAAGCTACGATTGTTGGTCCCTTTGAAGTTGTGTTACTTTTACACCAGAGAGCTCAATGTGAGACATGTGATGCTAAAGATATTCGGACCTGTCACACTCAAGCTGCAATTTTTGCCTCTGGGGAATCTTAGTTTGCTGCCTTTGCATACTGTATGTAACAACTGGTTCAAGTAAGAAACGTTGAAGTGCAAGATTGCATTTTGTGAGTTTTCTCATTGCTGGATACATGTAGACCATGTCACTACCAGCATAGTTGGTGTGAAGTGCATGGAACATGGTTATTGTTTATTAAAGGTAGTAATTTGATGAGAATGATCATTTGTGTAAGTTCTCTCGCAAAACAACTTTTTAACATGAAACACTTGAAATCAATTATGAGCATCTGACAAGGCAATAATCATTCATTGCCTAATTGGTCATCTTGCGATGCGATGCAAGGACATTCGTTTTTCCCTCATGAAATTTGGTAAGCAATCAGGATAATTGTTTCTCAATTGCATTTGCCCATGTGAATGCTGGGTGCATGCATATTGCATAATGTCAACACAACTGAAATATAATGTAAACAAGCATTTTGTGCACACTGCACATGTAAAACATAATAATCATATCAACTGTAACCTAAGACAAGTACTGTACGCCTGGAAACTGCAAGAACCACATTGAAAGTTTTATTGATCGTTCAAGTATCAAATTTTGTTAAAAGATAAATGTTTCTGTGAGTCTGGATTCAGTCTGCCATGGACGTTTTCTGTTGGGAATAACATCTCATTTAACAGATAGGGAAACAGACTTGCTATTGTCCTGAGAGTGGTTTGTTTCATGTCAGTAAAAGAGCAAGTCTTCTTCGATTAGGAAAGCATTAGGGACACCAATTCACTCAGGTCACACAAGGCAATGTTGAACTTGCATGACAGACCTTATGAGTGTTCTTAAATACTCTCGTGGTTCTTCTTCAATGGTTTTTAGCATGCAAGAATTTTAAAAGCAACATGGCACGACTTGAAAGGTTTTCATTTCAATAAAGGCCATGATAGATGTTGAAAGTAAGAGCAGCAGGAGCCAAAAGGGCACAGTTTCCTTTGTGGTTTAAGCTGCTTAATTTTATATATAATTATATATACTGAAAAGCAACATTACCACATAAGTGAGAGAGATAGGTGAAGTACAGTAACCCCTTACCCACAAGAGCCAACATTGGTCGATGTCATATGCAATAAGTGGAGAAACAAGATCTCGGATGTTGTTACCAAGAGTGAACATGAGCGGGCTGAGTGGATGATGGACTCACATTTACAACCTTGGATTCAAATATCATGCAAAACAAGAGAGCCAGTTATGCTTCATAAAGGCAAGAGAATGATACAGCCATGCATGCATACTAACTTATGATACCTCCAAAATCTAAGTCTAAGAGTGGCTAACAGGAGCTGCATGAATGGTATTTGTAAAGGAGCCTCTAAACTTGACCTAAATGGTTGCAAAGGATAACTTCTCCATGATAAAATTGACAAGAAACATCAAAGAAGATTCAATAAAGTAATGCACAAGACATGATGCAGGAAACGCCAAGGGAATAATGAAGTGTGCCTTAATTGACACCAAATTTGTCTCATGAAAGTTAGCAGGCAAATGAGGTGGAAGGAGCCTTGCTAACAACATCATTTGGGTCTCATTTTGCTTCCAGTTAACTTCTAAGATGTGAAGTTTGGAGAAGGCTATTCATTATTGCTTCTTATTAGAGCTCCTAATTAGCTTTATCTTTCCTGCTTGGTAATTGCCATTTTACTAAGCTCTTTCCTTAAAGGACAAAGGAAAAAGCTGTTCTTTGACATTTTGCTTGTTTTCACTTTTTACCAATATTTCTTTTCAAGTATGCTTTCCGTTGCTTTCTTCCTCTACTATAATTCAGTAACATTATACTCAATTGTCACTCAGATACTGAGTCATAAATGGTTTTCTGGGCAATTGTGTAAATCCAGTCTTGGCTTTGTATTGCACAAAATCATAATTGTACCTCATAATAAAAAGCCTATAGAAGGAGTGGTTATTCACTGAAACAACACGCAAAGCCAATTACTGGTTCTGAGGCCAACTTGTCTCCAGTATTACTAACTGTTGTCCTAATGTTGCTGATAAACTTGATGACATGCATATTAACCCATGAGCTTGTATCAGTTTTTGATACAAAGCAAGTTCCAGATACCTCTCATCCCATAATTATGGTAAATGTGCAATATGTCATAGATTTATGTTCTCTGTCTCATCTGTTGAGTGACAAAGACTGGCCTCGGAGGGCTGTGCTGACCAATGACCATCCATATTACCTACCCTGCTCCTTGAATATATATGATATGGAGTACCAACACCGTAATCCCAAGCCTAATTCCAGCACATGCTATGGGTCTGTAAGTTATATGGAAGTAATAGTATGTATAGAGTTGGATCAGGCCATGCACAGCTTCAGCTTCAGCATAGATTTATGTGCTCAGCTATTAAATTGCTTCCCATAAAATGCTGAAGGTGGTGCTATCTGGGATTCACATGTTGATATCCTAATGCATCAGGAGCATATATATCTGCCGCTTTGGAATGTGAATCTGATGTAAATTTTTGTGATAACATGAGTAGGCCTAAACAAAAAAACAGAAATAGAAAATCTTATATTTCATTAACATTCTCAGAAAAAAAGCGCAGTGAAAACATGATAAAACTGGGCTATATAAGTGACTGAAATAAAAATCTGCATGTCACTCTTTTCTACTTTGTGTAGCAAAAATAGTAAATTTGGAAAACTTGTTAATGAATCAAATTGAATGGAACTGATTTTATGACACAGCAACCCTTCTGTATGACAAGGGCTGCCAATTCTCAAATTCTTCAGAGCTGCAATTGAACATTCAATGCTGCATCTGTATTCAACCAAAGTCTAGACGTGCAAATTAGAAATCCAGCTGTAAAACAATGAAATATGAGGATTTTCACGTTGTGCATGGCAATTCACTTGAAGCCAGAAATTATGTTTCATTCATTTTATACTGATCACTTCAAAGTGACCATGTAATCATGAAATTACTTCTGCATTTTCAATTAGTCTGAGACATGTGGTATTTTGCAACAGTTGCCAATAACAGCACTGGCTGTATTGCCTTATTACACAACTTGCCATTGATTCTGCTAGTGATCTGACATCTATCTATAAGGAGTTTTTTTTTCAAATATATATAAACTTTATACTCAGTGCACTGCTCAGTGCCTTGCCACACCCAGTCATACTTGTCAATATTTAACACTATTTTTGCTCCTTGCTTTAAAAGAAGGTCTTTATTCAACTGCTGATCCCTTGAGTTTCCCTAGATTAGATCTGCCATAGATGTGTTGGGAATAACATTTCATTTAACAGACAGAGAAATCGGCTGACTGGTTATCTCGAGAGCAGTTTGTTTCATGTCAGTAAAAGAACAAGTCTTCTTCGATCAGGAAGGCATTAGGGACATCGAATTACTCAGGGTCACAAGAAGCAATGTTGAACTTGCATGTCAGAAAAACGTAAGTAGAGGTTTGTTGCTCCTTTAGTGCTTTGCAGTATGCTGGAATTTTAACAGTAAACTTACAGTAGACGAAAAACAATTGCTAAGGGAAAAGCTGCTGGAGGCCATTATTATTATCATCATTATACAGGATTTATATAGCACCATATTCACAGAGACTCTGTGCTCTACGGCACTTTACAATGTATATATTATGTACAATTCATAATGCAAAGCTCAGTATTGAATCTTCAGTGCCCCAGGAATCAGGACCAGTTGTCATCCATTCTTGTTTTGCAGCTCCTGCTCTGTCCATGCGTTCTTGTGAAGTCTGGCTGGAGGTATTGCTGCTCACACCTGACAGGAGGGTAACCCCTGTCTACACAGGTGGCCACCCTCCACGACCACAGCCACAACCAACTGAGTTTTGATTTTGCTGTTTGATTCATTCCCAGCCTGACGGAATATTGGCGGTGCGAAGAAAGAGTGGATGTAGTAGCATTAAAATCTAAAATACACTTGTCAAACACAAGTTGATAGAGCACTTCATGAGAACTACTATTCTAAGAACCATTTTTTTCATATAACTAAAACTCAACAGCTTCGTTTTGAGTAGGCCTCGTTTGAACTGTGAAGATACATTGGATGAAGGTAAGTGACCTCCTGAAATAGGGACAAAGGCTGATCAAGTGAACAACAAGATTTTAGGAGTTTCGGGGAAAACAAGAGTGACATCAGCTGGCTGATTGGATGATGACCTGGTCAAATCATCACAGATTCACAATGTGGATTCCATATTATTTCATACATTGTGCAAAAACGAGGGACTCATGCATGCTCATTAAATAGGAAGAGTCAATGATACAGCCAACAACACCAGCCAGTGATACCCTCCAATGAGTGGCTCACAAGGGGTTTCAGGAATATTCTCTTGCAACTCTTCACTCCCGGTCCGACGTCAATATTGTTGACCTGCACCTCTCACCCAGAGGTGAATATCATCTCAAATGAACCCTTTGCACAGCAAGCAACATACTATGTAAAATCCCATCAGGAAAATATTATTGCTTTACACTTTGCTACATTGGACAACACCGTCTATTTCTTATTCAATGTTGCTGTAGAATCTCCAATACATAATTTGCGTTTCTTTGAGAACCAAATAGCCTTGTTTTTGAAAACTTCTTGGTGCGAAATATCTAAAATATTCCCAAACAAGATGCATAAAAAAAGCAAATAGAGTGCCACGGACAAGTATAATTCTGGTAATTTGGATTACATGATAATAATCATTCTTTTTCTGACTGACCTGTTGTACGACAGCAGTTGAATCGACTTATGCCAAATTTTCAGATCCTCCTCCTGTCCTACCAACTGCATAAATTTATACAGGACGTAAAGCCCAAATTATCAATCAATCCATCAAACTGACCTGTACTTAACCTGTGAAGAATACTCTTACTGACTTTCACTTTAAACCAGAGAAAAATAAACCAAACAGTTATAACACATTTGCAAAAATACAAATTGTGAGTATAATATTTATATACTGCAGGATTTTCCATATTGAATAGAGTCTCAGGTTATAATGAATGTTCCTATAAATGGCAAGAATGACACCTCGTATTTTTCATATTCCAACAGCACGGGTCCAGTTTATTCACTAGCAGTAAAAACCGACCTTAATTGCCAATTTAAAAAAAAGGTCACATTTTATATCATGTAAAATCGACAAAAGAATGCAATGAACGGAAGGAATATCATATGCTTGAGAAGCTTCGGGAAAATGAGCTGTATCCTAAGTGATGACCAAATATGTCTCATAAAAGTTAACAGGCAGTTGAGATTGAGGGAGCCTTGCATTAAAACATAATTTGGACCCATTTTCAAACTCCTGAGATTTGAAGTGGACAGCTCCTCATTATGGCTTCCAATTAGAGCATGTAATTAGCATTATCTCTTCTACTTGGTGAATGCCATTATACTAAGCTCTTCCCTTGATGTAAGAGGGATGAAGTTGTTCTTGGAGGCACCACTTGTATTCATGTTGTTCTCGTGACATTATTCTCTACTTAGTCTTCTGGATTTAGCAATTTTCAATCCATTCAAGTACATTCATTATCTCTAAGATACTCAATTGTTGACTTGCACGGGAAATCTGATAGATACATTTGAATTATCTTTCAAGGGAGGCATTGTATTTTATTTTCGTCTGTGACAATGAAATTGGATGAGTTATTGGGTTTGCTTTTTAGCACTCTTCCACATTGTTGCGTTTATGAATCAAGTGATACTTAGATTCTGTTAATATATAATTATTTTTGTTTTATTGCGTGTCTTACAATTCAGAAGGAGGCTCAATGGCTATCTCAAAGCTAATTCCAGAATGAGCCTAAATAAGAAAGAAAACCAATAGGAGGAATAATGGTTATTCTGCAAAAGAACATGCAATGCTAATTGATCCCTTATCAGTTGTGCTGAACCCAGAAACTTGCAGTATTCCTAATCTTACTTGCGACCAGAGAGTAATACTCTATGTAAATGATGGTTGTTCTGCTGGGTTAGATAAGCCTAATGGCATGTACAGCTTGAGCATTTACAGGGCTTGTTATAGCATAAAGAAGCATTTTGTTTCCATAATGTTATAGATGCAATGTGTTGCAAAAGACATGGTATAAATTGGTATATATATGTTAGTTTTGTGATGAGGAAAACATTCTAAAACCGTCGATTTCAAAATCTTTATATTGTTTTTCTGATGACACAACTCTGATGACACAACTAAACACAATGGAACACACGCATTTCTTTTCATATTGCTGTAAGTTCTAATCATTCATAGGCTCATAGCCAATCCTGAAATTGGAAAATCGAGTGGTCGTAGTATCATGGTATGAGTGTCAAGAAAAGACCTTGCGAAATTTGAATCAATTGATCTTCAGTACGTTAAATCAGCACTTTTACATGGCAGGATAACTTCATACATATGTATTAGATAACAGCCGGTAAAGAAACATACTTGCTGCAAATTGCAAGAGTAAAACTATTTTGCACATCAAAGAATGAGCCTTTATCATTATTAAAGCCACTGTCAACAAATGCACATATAACCGCATGAGTGCCGTAGCTGTATGTATCAGAAGCAGACACTGTAAGGGAAATTGGACCTGCCAAGTGCATACGAAAAAAATTGAAATTATGGCAGCTTTCCATGACGGATTTTCTTTATTGAGTGGTGCTATAAAGTTGTGAGAAGAATGAAGCTTTCTCATCATCCTGCTTTATAATTTTTCCTGCTGATTTTTACTCCTGAAGGAAAGGTCTGTATTCTGTAAAGTGAATATCCACTTGATTTCAAACATCTGAGATTACATTGTTGCTCGAGAGGTGATTCACTGATTGCCTGAGACTATAGATGCCAGAGGATTAATAAAATAGATGAATAAATTGTCCACTGTAATCATCCTGCATTTTTTAAAAAATCCTATCATAAGGCAAAAACGACCACCAGAAAAGATAAAAACAAATGAAGGATATGCCACCAAACAGTTGGTCATGTAATGATAGAACTGTTTTAGAAGGATGTGGCATTATCATCCTTATCAAATTGATTGAAATATAGACCATCATCCTCAAAAATAAAATTTGACAAAACTTTTTTAGCTAAATATTAAAAAAGAGAACCTCATCATATATTGTAACAAAGCATAGAGTAAAAAGTGACTGAGAATTCGAGAGTGATTTTTCACTTCAGATTGCCCACGAAAATTCTTCGGCATGCATGATGAACATTAAACATCTACAATCCTCAATTTTCAGTCATTGTCAAGCAATCATCAGTTACACAAAGTCATTTTCCGAAATATGTGCTAAGTACACAGTAACGCAGTCGCATTAATGGTGAATTTGCTCTCTCGAAATTTCCATATTTATTCATAATTGTGGTTGTAAATTGGCTCCTACATGATAGCCGACAATCTTTTCCATAATTATGCTACCAATAAGTCGTGCGAAATCTCATATTTGGAATCTTGAGACAGAATTTTACCAGATAGTTTTATTGAAACACGTCAAGTGCAAGAACATGACAGACAAAGTAACTATTCTTCATAAAACCTAACTAGGTTTACCGTCTAAAGATGGTGATTCTCAAAAATGTTCACAACTAATGAAACATCTCAAGTGCGATAGTGATTCAAAGGTAAAACAACATTTTTGACAAAAGCAAGAAATTCCCAAATTCTACAAAATACTCATTTGCGAAAGCTTAATGGTTTGTACCAACTTCTGAATCTATCTATCAATTAGAAAACAAGGACAGCACATAGTAACAAAACTTGAAATTTCCACTTTGACCATGTCAATTGACTTGTTTCTCAAATAGATTTCTTGTAACTCAAAAACATCTATTTGGTTTATTTGTCGCTCTACATACATTCTTTACAATAAGACAAGAGGTATCATTATAAAGAAAATGTACACATATATGTTTTCTAACAGAAAAGGCATTACTCGTTTTATGTTGCAAAGCAACCAACATCAGCAAAATCACAAATAACGACATGAAATGCAACTTCAGCAACTGCCAGAGAATAAAAGAAGCTTCGTGTGTTTGTCCCTTTGAAGTTGTCTTACTTTTACGCCAGGGTGCTCAATGTGAGACATGTGATGCTAAAGATGTCTGGTCCCGTCACACACAAGGTGCAACTTAAGGCTTTTCAATTGCTGCTAATGCAACAATATGTGTCAAATGGTTAGAAAGATGATACTCAACATAGCTTATTGTGAGTCTTCATATGGATGGATAGATAAAATCAAAAGCAGTACAGCATGAACGGACAAACCCAAATATTGATCATTTAAACAAAATGACAGAGCATGATGCATTAACAATGATCCATTTCCTTCAATTCTCTTGCAAGAAATCTTGCAAACATGAAACAACTTGAATCAATAATGAGCATCTGACCAAGAATTTCGTTGTTTCATTTATCATTTTGCACAACACCGCAAGGACATCCACTTTCCCGCTCATTTAATTGTATAAACAATCAAGATAATTGGGTGTCAATTTTTTTTGTTTTTCGTTATTCCAATGCTGTCTTATTGTCAGTATGGTTACTTGGCATAACGTCATGAGTTTATTCACAAGGAGGGAAAATACTCTACCCATATTCATGAGTTATTGAAAACTTAATTGCAGAAGAGCACAGAAAGAAAATGGCTTTTCTGAAATCTGCAAATCTTGGGTATGCAAAACCTTTTGATTAACACTATGTACAGTAGCGACATATATATTTTACAATTCTATCATGCAGTCAGTCATTTCATTCTCAATTTGTTGCTGGTATGGCAACTGCACTGCTGAGGCAAAAAACAAAAAAAAAGGTCATCAAGGCTTGTGCTCGACTGAACATCAATACTATGTCATTACCAGATATATACATTAAATACAGCAAGTTAAGATATGGTTGTATTGTAAAGGAGGTAGAACACCCGCTGCATAGTTACTATGAATTGTTACCATCTGGTAGAAGGTTGAGGAGTACCAAATGCAGAACTAGCAGATACGCAAGGTCATTTATTCCAGCTAGTATTAAAATGTGGAATGAATGCAAGTGGTAGTATGTATGTATCTATTTGTTGTGAATGAATAACTGTATGATTGTGTTTTTCTCTGTATGCATGTGACTGTGATTGTATATATGTGATTCTATGTCTATGAGGCAACACACTCCTAGTTTCACTTTTGTGATGAATAAAGTATTTATTATTATTATTATTATTATTATTATATCCCCAATGCATACCTCTAAGTGTCACGAAAAATTAATCGAATCTTCAATGAGGAAATGCTAGCTAAAGTTGGATTTTTCACTGAGTCTGGATTCAGTCTGCCATGGAGGTGTTCTGTTGGGAATAACATCTCATTGCTTGTCTTCAGAGTGGTTTTTTTCATGTCAGTAAAAGAGCAAGTCTTCTTCTCTCCATGAGGCATTAAGGACAGCGAACCACTCAGGCCTCAAGAAGCAACGCTGAACTTGCATGTCAGACCTTAAGTGTTCCTAAATACCTTATTGTTGGTCTTCCAATGACTTGTAGCATGGAAGAATTTTAGTGGTAAACTTTAGCACAATTTGGCACATTGGCATGTCTTTGCATACCATTGCTTCAGTTACAGGTTATGAAATAATAGTATGCCAAAGAAGACTAACATATTATGATGCTAGGCCATTGTAGGCCGTTTATCAAAAAGATGTGTGTCAGATTATAGATTTAATCCTCCTTCACCCCTTTGCATGGACTGTATTTATAAATCATTACAGCAGTAAATAATTAAATTCCACAGCAGATGTTTATTTTGCTGTATAACATGGTGGCTTAAAGGCCAAATTGGTAGAGAATTGCTGCATTTTCAAAACTCATAAAAGTAGAGAAGAGTCAAGATACATCAATATAAGATAAAAGAGAGGTCCACAAGAATATGATGCCAGCACTGGAACTACTGAACAACAAGCTACATCCTAACCGACATCAAAGTTGTCTCATGGACATTAGAAAGCAAATGAGGTGGAAGGAGCCCTGCTAACAACATCATTTGGGTTTGTGTTTCTTCTTTGTAACTCCTTTAAGATGTGAAGTATGGGAAGGTTATTGATTATAGCTTCTTATTAGATATTCTAATTAGCTTTATCTTTCCTGCTTGGTAATTGCTATTTTACTAAGCTCTTCCCTCAAAGGACAAACAATGAAGCTATAGCTTGGAACTAATATTCTTGTCAATGACTGCTGTTCTGTTACTGCAGATTATAAGCTCGATACCATGCACTGCGTGAATCAGGTGCTGGCTCTTAAAATGACCCATGTATTCAGACTGACTGCAAACACCAACTAATTGTTTAGTCACCCATCAATATTAATCAAATCTTATTGCAAATAAATAACACCTTAATACACCGGCAATGTCATCAAAAAGGCAATTTAAACACCGTATGGATCACCTTAATCCCAGTGTCGGCAATCAAACGATGATTGCATTATCGTATACTATACTTATACTTACCCACTTTGCGTATAAGGAAAGAGTGGATGAAAAAGTTGAGAAAGAGACCTTCTCCAAAGCCAATAGGCTTTTAACATAGACCTGGATTAGTCTGAGAGTTCTACTCTGGTGGTCTCTTAGTGAATGTCTCTTCCATGTCATGTATACTGATTAGTTAATTTGCACATTCTCCTTTCTGATAGAAAGCCACATCAAGTCCCATGGATATGTATGAAGCACTAAGTCAGATGGTACCCGGTGGGTCATACAACAAACTTGCAATATATATCTCACCACAAGAAGTTAAGTGATGGAATATACACTGTGCTATATCACTACCTTTCATCATTGACAAAGACATCTGTCATGAAAACAAATACTAGATTTGAAAGAACAGGAGTAATTGCATATAAGCTATAGCTATCGAAGATCCTTAATTTGTCCATGATAGAGGTCCTTTTGTGAGCATTTAAATGAAGATAATTCCTTATAAGAATAAGAGGCATGGTTGGCTTATTCACAGCCAACAGTGCCATGATTCAGTTTTGAGGGGGATGTTATTATTATTATTATTATTATTATTTATTACATTTATATAGCGCTACAAGTATTTTTAAAAACATGCTAGTGCGCTTTACATATATAAACAGAACAATTTATGATAAAACATGTAAAATATAAAATAGATGACAAGTAAATATTATTACAGACTAAAAAATATACGATAAAAGAGTCAATTAATCACAGAAGGCACGTCTAAAAAGTAAAGTTTTCACAGCTCTCTTAAAAGCACTAAAATTTTCAATAGTCCTTATGGCACAAGGTAAATCATTCCAAAGAAGAGGACCTGCTACACTGAATGCTCTGGAAGCAAAGGTAGACTTTTTTGTGAATGGAACATTCAGTGTCAGTTGAGCATTACTAGATCTTGTGTTTCGGTTAAATTGTCTGGCTGAAAGTAGATTTGCAAGGTATTGTGGGGCCATGTTGTTAATGCATTTATATACCATACAAATAATTTTGAAATTGATGCATTCATTTACTGGCAACCAGTGTAAGTCACGAAGTGCTTCCGTTGAGCTGTCAAATTTTGATCGTTTTAGAACCACTTTTGCCGCCCAATTTTGTACTTGTTGCAGTTTTATAATTGAAATAGCCGGGAGACCATATAGTATGCAATTGGCATAGTCCAGATAGGTGAGAACCAACGATGTAGCTAATAATTTTGCGGTGTCAATATCAATGAAGTCTCTGATTTTAGCAATGCATCGAATGCTACTGACTGCACTTTTGACTTTCATCTGAATGTGATGTTGGAGGCTGAGGTTGTTGTCAAGCCATACACCCAGATACTTCAGTTTTTCACCTGTATTTACAATGTCACCATCAATGCAAATCTGTGTGGCTCTTGTTTTGGCTAACATAGCACGACTGCCGAACATTGCAATTTCTGTTTTGTCAGCATTCATTTTCAAAACATTTGATCGCATCCAGGACATGATGTTAGAGAGTGTACATTCAAGACGAGAAAAGCAGGCTGATTCATCTGCAGGAGACGAAGGATTGAAGGTGTCTTTGATGATGTGATCATCCGCATATCCTGCTATATGCTGCCCAGGGCCCATGCATTCAGTGATTGAGCTGGCATAAAGATTGAATAAAAGGGGTCCTAGGCAACTCCCTTGTGGGACTGAGAAATTGAATGTCATTGAAGGCGATTTTGCTTTTTCAACTTTAACACACATCTTCCTGTCTTTCAGGTAAGAGCGAACCCAGCTAATGGCACTGTCTTTTAATCCGAAGTCATGTTCCAAGACGTTACACAAAATCCCGTGATCCACTGTGTCGAAGGCGGCACTCAAGTCGAGTGCCACCACAAATAAGAGAGCTGAGGTTCACACAGCCATCTAGCAGGCTGCCACCTCTATCATGTTTGTTAAATGTTGGATCCACTACAAAAGAAACTTGAGAAAGAGTTATTTGGATTTAGTGGAACAATTCCGGTGAATAAAGGAGTATACTTAAAAGACTCACACCAACCCAAACATAATTATTAATTCAATGGAATATGATTAAACAGGAGTTTTTATAATTTCAATAAAAAGTTATGTTTCAAAGCAACCTACTTCAGTAAAATTGCAAGTAACAACACGAAAGGCAGCTACTGTCAGAGAATAAAAGAAGCTACGTGTGTTGGTCCCTTTGAAGTTGTGTTACTTTTACACCAGGGTGCTCAATGTGAGACATGTGATGCTAAAGATATTCGGACCTGTCCCATTCAAGCTGCAATTTTTGCCGCTGGGGAATACTAGTTTGCTGCCTTTGCATAAAGCGCAAGATTGCATTTTGTGAGTTTTCACATTGCTGGATACATATAACGTATCACTACCAGCATAGTTTGTGTGAAGTGCATGGAACATGGTTATTTATCAAAGGTAATAATTTGATAAGAATGGCCATTTTTGTAAATTCTCTTGTAAGACAACTTTTTAACATGAAACACTTGAAATCAATTAGGAGCATCTGACAAGGCAATAATCATTCATTGACTAATTGGTCATTTTGCGATGTGATGCAAGGACATTCATTTTACCTTCATGAAATTTGGTAAGCAATCAGGATAATTGTTCCTCAATTGCGTTTGCTCTTGTGAATGCGGGATGCATGCATATTGCATAATGTCAACACAACCAAAATATAATCTAAACAAACATTCTGTGCCACATGTAAAACATGACAATCATATCAACTGCAATCTAAAACAAATACTGTATGCCTGGAAACTGCAAGAACCAGATTGAAAGTTTTATTGATTCTTCAAGTATCAAATTTTGTTAAAGACAAATGTTTCTGTGAGTCTGGATTCAGTCTGCCATGGACATGTTCTGTTGGGAATAACATCTCATTTAACAGATAGGGAAACAGACTTGCTATTGTCCTGAGAGTGGTTTGTTTCATGTCAGTAAAAGAGCAAGTCTTCTTCGATTAGGAAAGCATTAGGGACACCAATTCACTCAGGTCACACAAGGCAATGTTGAACTTGCATGACAGACCTTATGAGTGTTCTTAAATACTCTCGTGGTTCTTCTTCAATGATTATTAGCATGTAAAAATTTCAAAAGCAACATGGCATGACTTGAAAGGTCTCATTTCAATAAAGGCCATGATAGATGTTGAAAGTAAGAGCAGCAGGAGCCAAAAGGGCACAGTTTCCTTTGTGGTTTAAGCTGCTTAATTTTATATATAATTACATATACTGAAAAGCAACATAACCACATAAGTGAGAGAGATAGGTGAAGTACAGTAACCCCTTACCCACAAGAGCCAACATTGGTCGATGTCATATGCAATAAGTGGAGAAACAAGATCTCGGATGTTGTTACCAAGAGTGAACATGAGCGGGCTGAGTGGATGATGGACTCACATTTACAACCTTGGATTCAAATATCATGCAAAACAAGAGAGCCAGTTATGCTTCATAAAGGCAAAAGAATAATACAGCCATGCATGCATACAAACTTATGATACCTCCAAAATCTAAAATAACATGAGTAGGCCTAAACAAAAAACAGAAATAGAAAATCTTATATTTCATCAACATTCTCTTAAAAAAGGCACAGTGAAAACATGATAAAACTGGGCTATATAAGTGACTCAAATAAAATAAATAAATAAATAAAATTACATTGTTGGTTTATGAATCTTCATGTCACTCTTTTCTACTTTGTGTAGCAAAAATAGTAAATTTGCATAACTTGTTAATGAATCAAATTGAATGGAACTGATTTAATGACACAGCAACCCTTCTGCATGACAAGGGCTTCCAATTCTCAAATTCTTCAGAGCTGCAATTGAACATTCAATGCTGCATCTGTATTCAACCCAAGTCTAGACGTGCAAATTAGAAATCCAGCTGTAAAACAATGAAATATGAGGATTTTCACGTTGTGCATGGCAATTCACTTGAAGCCAGAAATTATGTTTCATTCATTTTATAACTGGATTTTGATCATTTCAAAGTGACCATGTAATCATGAAATTACTTCTGCATTTTCAATTAGTCTGAGACATGTGGTATTTTGCAACAGTTGCCAATAACAGCACTGGCTGTATTGCCCTATTACACAACTTGCCATTGATTCTGCTAGTGTAGTGATCTGACATCTATCTATAAGGAGTTTTTTTTGAAATATATATAAACTTTATACCTTGCCACACCCAGTCGTACTTGTCAATATTTAACACTATTTTTGCTCCTTTCTTTTTAAAAAGGTCTTTGCTCAACTGCTGATCCCTTGAGTTTCCCTAGATTAGATCTGCCATAGATGTGTTGGGAATAACATTTCATTTAACAGAATGAGAAAATGACTGACTGGTTATCTCGAGAGCAGTTTGTTTCATGTCTGTAAAAGTACAAGTCTTCTTCGATCAGGAAGGCATTAGGGACATCGAATTACTCAGGGTCACAAGAAGCAATGTTGAACTTGCATGTCAGAAAAACGTAAGTAGAGGTTTGTTGCTCCTTTAGTGCTTTGCAGTAAGCTGGAAGTTTAACAGTAAACTTACAGTAGACGAAAAACAATTGCTGAGGGAAAAGCTGCTGGAGGCCATTATTATTATCATCATTACACAGGATTTATATAGCACCATATTCACAGAGACTCTGTGCTCTACGGCACTTTACAATGTATATATTATGTACAATTCATAATGCAAAGCTCAGTATTGAATCTTCAGTGCCCCAGGAATCAGGACCAGTTGTCATCCATTCTTGTTTTGGAGCTCCTGCTCTGTCCATGCGTTCTTGTGAAGTCTGGCAGGAGGAATTGCTGCTCACACCTGACAGGAGGGTAACCCCTGTCTACACAGGTGGCCACCCTCCCCGGCCACAGCCACAACCAACTGAGTTTTGATTTTGCTGTTCTTTGATTCATTCCCAGCCTGACGGAATATTGGTGGTGCGAAGAAAGAGTGGACGTAGTAGCATTAAAATCTAAAACACACTTGTCAAACACAAGTTGGTAGAGCACTTCATGAGAACTACTATTCTAAGAACCGTTTTTGTCATATAACTAACACACAACAGCTTCGTTTTGGGTGGGCCTCATTTGAACTGCAAAGATACATTGGATGAAGGTAAGTGACCTCCTGACATAGGGAC
The DNA here is from genome assembly GCA_026936325.1 of Platynereis dumerilii. Lineage (NCBI taxonomy): Eukaryota > Metazoa > Annelida > Polychaeta > Phyllodocida > Nereididae > Platynereis > Platynereis dumerilii. The sequence continues at coordinate 13,264,286 of JAPTHN010000002.1, read as the reverse complement.
AAAGGCTGATCAAGTGAACAACAAGATTTTAGAAGTTTCGAGGAAAACAAGAGTGACATCAGCTGGCTGATTGGATGATGGACCTGGTCAAATCATCACAGATTCACAATGTGGATTCCATATTATTTCATACATTGTGCAAAAACGAGGGACTCATGCATGCTCATTAAATAGGAAGAGTCAATGATACAGCCAACAACACCAGCCAATGATACCGTCCAATGAGTGGCTCACAAGGGGTTTCAGGAATATTCTCTTGCAACTCTTCACTCCCGGTCCGACGTCAATATTGTTGACCTGCACCTCTCACCCAGAGGTGAATATCATCTCAAGTGAACCCTTTGCACAGCAAGCAACAAACTATGTAAAGTCCCATCAGGAAAATATTATTGCTTTACACTTTGCTACATCGGACAACACCGTCTATTTCTTATTCAATGTTGCTGTAGAATCTCCAATACATAATTTGCGTTTCTTTGAGAACCAAATAGCCTTGTTTTTAAAAACTTCTTGATGCGAAATATCTAAAAGATTACCAAACAAGATGCATTAAAAAAGCAAATAGAGTGCCACGGACAAGTATAATTCTGGTAATTTGGATTATATGATAATAATCATTCTTTTTCTGACTGACCTGTTGTACGACAGCAGTTGAATCGACTTATGCAAAATTTCCTGATCCTCCTCCTGTCCTACCAATTGCATAAATGTACACAGGACGTAAAGCCCCAATTATCCATCCATCCATCAAACTGACCTGTACTTAACCTGAGAAGAATACTCCTACTGACTTTCACTTTAAACCAGAGAAAAATATACCAAACAGTTATAACACATTTGCAAAAATACAAATTGTGAGTATAATATTTATATACTGCAGGATTTTCCATATTGAATAGAGTCTCAGGTTATAATGAATGTTCCTATAAATGGCACGAATGACACCTCGTACTTTTCATACTCCAACAGCGCGGGTCCAGTTTATTCACTAGCAGTAAAAACCGACCTTAATTGCCAATTTTAAAAAAATGGTCACATTTTACATCATGTAAAATCGACAAGAGAATGCAATGAATGGACGGAATGCACAGGAATATCATATGCTGGAGCCGCTTCGGGAAAATGAGCTGTATCCGAAGTGATGACCAAATATGTCTCATAACAGTTAACAGGCAGTTGAGATGGAGGTAGCCTTGCATTAAAAAATAATTTTGGACCCATTTTCAAACTCCTGAGATTTGAAGTGGACAGCTTCTCATTATGGCTTCCAATTAGAGCATGTAATTAGCATTATCTCTTCTACTTGGTGAATGCCATTATACTAAGCTCTTCCCTTGATGTAAGAGGGATGAAGCTGTTGTATTCATGTTGTTCTTGCGACATTATTCTCTACTTAGTCTTCTGGATTTAGCAATTTTCAATCCATTCAAGTACCTTCATTATCTCTAAGATACTCAATTGTTGACTTGCACGGGAAATCTGATAGATTTCGTCTATTCTGGTTGATTGCAATGTCTCTTTTTCAACTGGCACAGTGATTGTTGTGTTTATGAATCAAGTGATACTTAGATGCTGTTAATATATAATTATTCTTGTTTTACTGCGTATCTTACAATTGAGAATGAGGCTCAATGGCTATCTCAAAGCTAATTCCAGAACGAGGCTAAATAAGAAAGAAAACCAATAGGAGGAATGATGGTTATTCTGCAAAACAACATGCAATGCTAATTGATCCCTTATCAGTTGTGCTGAACCCAGCTACTTGCAGTATTCCTAATCTTACTTGAGACCAGAGAGTAATACTCTTCGTAAATGATGGTTGTTCTGCTGGGTTTAGATAAGCCTAATGGCATGTACAGCTTGAGCATTTACAGGGCTTGTTATAGCATAAAGAAGCATTTTGTTTCCATAATGTTATAGATGCAATGTGAAGCAAAAGACATGGTATAAATTGGTATATATATGTTAGTTTTGTGATGAGGAAAACATTCTAAAACCGTCGATTTCAAAATCTTTATATTGTTTTTCTGATGACACAACTCTGATGACACAACTAAACACAATGGAACGCACGCATTTCTTTTCATATTGCTGTAAGTTCTAATCATTCATAGGCTCATAGCCAATCCTGAAATTGGAATATCGAGTGGTCGTAGTATCATGGTATGAGTGTCAAGAAAAGACCTTGCGAAATTTGAATCAATTGATCTTCAGTACGTTAAATCAGCACTTTTACATGGCAGGATAACTTCATACATATGTATTAGATAACAGCCGGTAAAGTAACATACTTGCTGCAAATTGCAAGAGTAAAACTATTTTTGCTCCCCTCTAACTAGTTTGCACATGGAAGAATGGGTCTTTATCATTATTAAAGCCTCTGTCAACAAATGCACATATAGCCGCATGAGTGCCGTAGCTGTATATATCAGAAGTACACACTGTAAGGGAAATTGGACCTGCCAAGTGCATACGAAAGAAATTGAAAATATGGCAGCTTTCCATGACGGATTTTCTTTGATGAGTGGTGCTATAAAGTTGTGAGAAGAATGAAGCTTTCTCATCATCCTGCTTTATAATTTTTCCTGCAGATTTTTACTCCTGAAGGAAAGGTCTGTATTCTGTAAAGTGAATATCCACTTGATTTCAAACATCTGAGATTACAGTGTTACTCAAGACCTGATTCACTGATTGCCTGAGACTATAGATGCCAGAGGATTAATAAAATAGATGAATAAATTGTCCACTGTAATCATCCTGCATTTTTTTGAAAAAAATCCTATCATAAGGCAAAAACAACCACCAGAAAAGATAAAAACAAATGAAGGATATGCCACCAAACAGTTGGTCATGTAATGATGGAACCGTTTTTGAAGGATGTGGCATTATCATCCCTATCAAATTGATTGAAATACAGACCATCATCCTCAAAAATTAAATTTGACAAAACTTTTTTAGCTTAATATTAAAAAAGAGAACCTCATCATATATTGTAACAAAGCATAGAGTAAAAAGTGACTGAGAATTCAAGAGTGATTTTTCACTTCAGATTGCCCACGAAAATTCTTCGGCATGCATGATGAACATTAAACATCTACAATCCTCAATTTTCAGTCATTGTCAAGCAATCATCAGTTACACAAAGTCATTTTCTGAAATATGTGCTAAGTGCACAGTAACGCAGTCGCATTAATGGTGAATTTGCTCTCTCGAAATTTCCATATTTATTCATAATTGTGGTTGTAAATTGGCTCCTACATGATAGCCGACAATCTTTTCCATTATTATGCTTCCAATAAGTCGTGCGAAATCTCATATTTGGAATCTTGAGACAGAATTTTACCAGATAGCTTTATTGAAACACGTCAAGTGCAAGAACATGACAGACAAAGTAACTATTCTTCATAAAACCTAACTAGGTTTAGCGTCTAAAGATGGTGATTCTCAAAAATGTTCACAACTAATGAAACATCTCAAGTGCGATAGTGATTCAAAGGTAAAACAACATTTTTGACAAAAGCAAGAAATTCCCAAATTCTACAAAGGACTCATTTGCGAAAGCTTAATGGTTTGTACTCAACCAACTTCTGAATCTATCTATCAATTAGAAAACAAGGACAGCACATAGTAACAAAACTTGAAATTTCCACTTTGACCATGTCAATTGACTTGTTTCTCAAATAGGTAGGTAGATTTTATTTTCAAGTATCAGATATTACATACTTGCGGAAAATTACAAAGGCTGGTCAGCCCGTGTCGTAATTACCTCAATTTTCATTAGAAAAATATAAAATACATTTATAATAGCAATAGTAAAGCAAAGGTAAGTTATCTTAGCATTTGAAAAAAAAAAGCTAATAAATTAAAATAGTGATATGATAAGGAAAATATATAAATAAAAAGGAATTATGGTGAAATACAGGGGAAAAAAAGATCAATGAAGTAGGTACATTTATGCAGTGGAAAAGAGAATGTTTAATGGGAATGAGATGGAAAGAGTTGTAGATGATACAATGTCAAGAATGGAATGAACATTACTTTCAATGTCTGTTACAAATAAAACAGTTAATTACAGAGCATGATGTGGGATATAGTGACACATAGTATCTTTTTAATGCTTTGACAGAGGACTTTGCAGAAATGTTTGAGGAAGGCCTTAAAGAGGTCGGAATTTTGTTCCATGCTTTAGATATTTTTTGATTGAAATTTTGGCTCTGGATCTGGAGTTTGACATTAGGGATGTGTGCATTGTTTTGTTGACGGGTGGCATGGCTGTGGATATCCGATACCAGGTTCAGCTGGTCATTGAAATAGCGAGGTAAGATTTTCCTCTGATGATTTATGTACATCTTGCAACAGTTTAAGTTAAACAAGTCAGTTAAAGAAAGCAAATCATACTTTTTAAACAGGGGTCCACAATGACTGTTGTACTTGACTTTAGAAGCGAGACGGATGGCTTTCGTTTGGAGTGTTCCTAGACGTGTCCGTGCCCTTGATCCACAGTTTCCCCAAACTGTAATGCAGTATGTTAGGTGTGGTAGAATTAGAGAGTGATAGATTGTCAAAAATAGATTTCTTGTAACTCAAAAACATCTATTTGGTTTATTTGTCACTCTACATACATTCTTTACAATAAGACAAGAGGTATCATTATAAAGAAAATGTACACATATATGTTTTCTAACAGAAAAGGCATTACTCGTTTTATGTTGCAAAGCAACCAACATCAGCAAAATCACAAATAACGACATGAAATGCAACTTCAGCAACTGCCAGAGAATAAAAGAAGCTTCGTGTGTTTGTCCCTTTGAAGTTGTCTTACTTTTACGCCAGGGTGCTCAATGTGAGACATGTGATGCTAAAGATATCTGGTCCCGTCACACACAAGGTGCGACTTACGGCTTTTCAATTGCTGCTAATGCAACAATATGTGTCAAATGGTTAGAAAGATGATACTCAACATAGCTTATTGTGAGTCTTCACATGGATGGATAGATAAAATCAAAAGCAGTACAGCATGAACTGACAAAACCCAAATATTGATCATTTAAACGAAATGACACAGCATGATGCATTAACAATTATCCATTTCCTTCAATTCTCTTGCAAGACAACTTGCAAACACGAAACAACTTGAATCAATAATGAGCATCTGAAAAGAATTTCGTTGTTTCATTTCTCATTTTGCACAACACCGCAAGGACATCCACTTTCCCGCTCATTTAATTGTATAAACAATCAAGATAATTGGGTGTCAATTTTTTTTCGTTATTCCAATGCTGTCTTATTGTCAGTATGGTTACTTGGCATAACGTCATGAGTTTATTCACAAGGAGGCAAAATACTCTACCCATATTCATGAGTTATTGAAAACTTAATTGCAGAAGAGCACAGAAAGAAAATGGCTTTTCTGAAATCTGCAAATCTTGGGTATGCAAAACCTTTTGATTAACACTATGTACAGTAGCGACATATATATCCCCAATGCATACCTCTAAGTGTCACGAAAAATTAATCGAATCTTCAATGAGGAAATGCTAGCTAAAGTTGGATTTTTCACTGAGTCTGGATTCAGTCTGCCATGGAGGTGTTCTGTTGGGAATAACATCTCATTTAGCAGATAGAGAATCAGACTTGCTGCTTGTCCGCAGAGTGGTTTGTTTCATGTCAGTAAAAGAGCAAGTCTTCTTCTCTCCATGAGGCATTAAGGACAGCGAACCACTCAGGCCTCAAGAAGCAATGCTGAACTTGCATGTCAGACCTTAAGTGTTCCTAAATACCTTATTGTTGGTCTTCCAATGGCTTGTAGCATGGAAGACTTTTAGTGGTAAACTTTAGCACAATTTGGCACATCGGCATGTCTTTGCATACCATTGCTTCAGTTACAGGTTTTGAAATAATAGTATGCCAAAGAAGACTAACATAATATGATGCTAGGCCATTGTAGGCCGATTATCAAAAAGATGTGTGTCAGATTATAGATTTAATCCTCCTTCACTCCATTGCATGGACTGTATTTATAAATCATTACAGCAGTAAATAAATAAATTCCACAGGAGAAGTTTAATATGTTGTAGAACATGGTGGCTTATAGACCAAATTGATAGAGATTTGCTGCATTTCTAAAAAGCATAAAACGTAGAGATATACGTCAATATAAGATAAAAGAGAGGTCCACAAGAATATGATGCCAGCACTGGAACTACTGAACAACAAGCTACATCCTAACCGACATCGAAGTTGTCTCATGGACATTAGAAAGCAAATGAGGTGGAAGGAGCCCTGCTAACAACATCATTTGGGTTTGTGTTTCTTCTTTGTAACTCCTTTAAGATGTAAAGTATGGGAAGATTATTGATTATAGCTTCTTATTAGATATTCTAATTAGCTTTATCTTTCCTGCTTGGTAATTGCTATTTTACTAAGCTCTTCCCTCAAAGGACAAACAATGAAGCTATAGCTTGGAACTAATATTCTTGTCAATGACTGCTGTTCTGTTACTGCAGATTATAAGCTCGATACCATGCACTGCGTGAATCAGGTGCTGGCTCTTAAAATGGCCCATGTATGTAGACTGACTGCAAACACCAACTAATTGTTTAGTCACCCATCAATATTAATCAAATCTTATTGCAAATAAATAACACCTTAATACACCGGCAATGTCATCAAAAAGGCAATTTAAACACCGTATGGATCACCTTAATCCCAGTGTCAGCAATCAAACGATGATTGCATTATCGTATACTACACTTATACTTACCCACTTTGCGTATAAGGAAAAAGTGGATGAAAAAGTTGAGAAAGAGACCTTCTCCAAAGCCAATAGACTTTTAACATAGACCTGGATTAGTCTGAGAGATCTACTCTGGGGGTCTCTTAGTGAATGTCTCTTCCATGTCATGTATACTGATTAGTTAATTTGCACATTCTCCTTTCTGATAGAAAGCCACATCAAGTCCCTTGGATATGAATGAAGCACTAAGTGAGATAGTACCCGGTGGGTCACACAACAAACTTGCAATATATATCTCACCACAAGAAGTTAAGTGATGGAATATACACTGTGCTATATCACTACCTTTCATCATTGACAAAGACATCTGTCATGAAAACAAATACTAGATTTGAAAGAACAGGAGTAATTGCATATAAGCTATAGCTATCGAAGAGTCTAATTTATCCATGATAAAGGTCTTTTTGTGTGCTAATAAATTAAAATAATTCCTAATAAGAATAAGAGGCAGGTTTGGCTTATTCACAGCAAACAGTGCCATAATTCAGTTTTGAGGGGAATGTTTGTTAAATGTTGGATACACTACAAAAGAAACTTGAGAAAGAGTTATTTGGATTTAGTGGAACAATTCCGGTGAATGAAGGACTATAATTAAAAGACTCCCACCTACCCAAACTCATTAATTCAATGGAATGTGATTTAACAGGAGTTTTAATAATTCCAATAAAAAGTTATGTTTCAAAGCAACCTACTTCAGTAAAATTGCAAGTAACATCATGAAGGGCAGCTACTGTCTCAGAATAAAAGAAGCTACGTGTGTTTGTCCCTTTGAAGTTGTCTTACTTTTACGCTAGGGTGCTCGATGTGAGACATGTGATGTTAAAGATATTCGGACCTGTCGCCACTCAAGCTGCAATTTTTGCCTCTGGGGAATCTTATTTTGCTGCCTCTGCATAAAGCGCAAGATTGCATTTTGTGAGTTTTCACATTGCTGGATACATATATAACATATTACTACCAGCATAGTTTGTGTGAAGTGCATGGAACATGGTTATTTATCAAAGGTAATAATTTGATAAGAATGGCCATTTTCTCTTGCAAGACAACTTTTTAACATAAAACACTTGAAATCAATTAGGAGCATCTGACAAGGCAATAATCATTCATTGCAGTGGTCGAAATAAGGGGGGGGTCAGGGGGGGTTTGACCCCCCAAATGCTCATGGGACCCCCTCAAATACATTTTTCAAAAGGACCCAGGGGGGGGTCCTCAAAAAACTCCCCCAAGACTGAAAGTGTGCTGAGAAGTGAGCATGAAGCAGCAAGTAAAGCCTAATCAGCAAACAAAAACCTCTTGTAATTTATATACATTACCACTAGGGTTTCACAACTCATTTTCTGAGATAAAACATACCTTTAAAAAGCCCAGAGTTCATTTTTAGAGCATCTGAAAAAATTCGACTTCAGGGCACCTCTGGCGGCCCGCTGGCGGCCCGCGGACTGCCAGCTACAAGGACTTCAACCCTTTGGGTCTTCCAACTGAGAGACCCCCCCCAAATAACATGGCCTATTTCGACCACTGATTCACTGACTAATTGGTCATTTTGCGATATAATGCAAGGACATTCATTTTACCCTCATGAAATTTGGTAAGCAATCAGGATAATTGTTCCTCAATTGCGTTTGCTCTTGTGAATGCGGGATGCATGCATATTGCATAATGTCAACACAACCAAAATATAATCTAAACAAGCATTCTGTGCCACATGTAAAACATGAAAATCATATCAACTGCAATCTAAGACAAATACTGTATGCCTTGAAACTGCAAGAACGAGATTGAAAGTTTTATTGATCCTTCAAGTATCAAATTTTGTTAAAGACAAATGTTTCTAAGAGTCTGGATTCAGTCTGCCATGGACATGTTCTGTTGGGAATAACATCTCATTTAACAGATAGGGAAACAGACTTGCTGCTTGTCCTCAGAGTGGTTTGTTTCATGTCAGTAAAAGAGCAAGTCTTCTTCGATTAGGAAAGCATTAGGGACAGCACTTCACTCAGGTCACAATAGGCAATGTTAAACTTGCATGACAGACCTCATGAGTGTTCTTAAATACTCTCTTGGTACTTCTTCAATGGTTTTTACCATGCAAGAAGTTTAAAAGCAATATGGCATGACTTGAAAGGTTCTCATTTCAATAAAGGCCATGATAGATGTTGAAAGTAAGAGCAGCAGGAACCAAAAGCGCACTGTTTCCTTTGTGGTTTAACCCACTTATTTTATATATATATAAAGAAAAGTAACGTAACCACATAAATGAGAGAGATAGGTGAAGTACAGTGAAGAAGTTGTCAATAAGAGCAAACATTAGCAGGCTTAGTGGATGATGGACTTTGCTATCTAACACATTTACAACCTTGGATTAAAATATCATGCAAAACAAGAGCATCAGTTATGCTTCATTAAGGCAAGAGTATAATACTGCACTTACCGTAATATCTAATATATCTAAATATCTATGATACCTCCCAAATTTAAGTCTAGGAGTGGCTAACAGGAGCTGCATGTAAGGTATTTGTAAAGGAGCCAAAATGGTTGCTAAGGATAACTTCTCCATGAAAAAAAATAGACAATAAACATCAAAGAAGATTCAATGAAGTAATGCACAAGACATGATGCAGGAAACGCCAAGGGAATAATGTGGCTGATTGTGGCTGATAATGTGGCCTATTGTGGCTGATAAAAGACTGACCTTTGAGGGATGTGCTGACCATACATGTCCCCTACCCTGCTACTTGAACATATATGATATGGATTACCAACACCATAATCCCTAGCCTAATTTCAGCGCATGCTATGGGTCTGTAAGTCAGTGGCGTAACTGGGGGTCCTGAGTGGGGGGGGTGCACATGGGGGGGGCATGTGATTCTCGGGGGGGGGCGCCCACTATATTAATATTTTAGCCAGAGTTGAAAACTTCATACGGGGGGGCACCTGGGTGGCACAGGTCCAATATGGGGGGCACGTGGCCCCCCGTACCCCCCCCCATAGGGACGCCACTGCTGTAAATCATAATATGGAAGTAATAGTATATATGGAGTTGGATCGGGCCATGCATTTGCCTCTCATGCACAAATTCAGCTTCAACATAGATTTATATGCTCAGCTATTGAATTGCTTTCCATAAAATGCTGCAGGTGGTGCTATCTGGGATGCACATGTTGATATCCAAATGCATCAGGAGCATATATATCTGCCTCAATGGAATGTGAATTTGATGTATCTTTATGTGATAACATGAGTAGGCCTAAACAAAACAACAGAAATGCAATATCTAAAATTTCAGTGACATTACCTCACATTGTTGGTTTATGAAGCCGCATGTCACTCTTGTCTTCGTTGTGTAGTAAAAATAGTAAATTTGCGTTACTTGTTAATAAATCAAATTTAATGAAACTGATTTTATGACACAGCAGTCCTTCTGACAAGGGCTGCCAATTCTCAAATTGTTCAGTTAGCAGAACTGCAATTGATTTTTCGATGCTACATCTGTAATCAACCCAAGTCTAGATCTGCAAATTAGAAATCCAGCTGTATTAACAATGAAATATGAGGATTTTCACGTTGTGCATAGCAATTCACTTGAAGCCAGAAACTGTGTTTCATTCATTTTATAACTGGATTGTGATCACTTGAAAGTGACCAAGCATCCATGCAATTACTTAGAACTGCATTGTGAAGTAGTCAAAGAAATGAGGAATTGTGCAACAGTTGCCAATAACAGCACTACCTTATTATACAACTTGCCATTGATTCTGCTTTTGACCTGACATCAATCCGCAGGGAGTTTTTTTTTTGTTTTTTTTTTCAAATATATATAAACTTTATACTCAGTGTACTGCTCAGTGCCTTGGGCAGATTTCACGAAAAAGCAGCGAAATGACTTACCACAACTTGTCCACAAGTTACATTAGCACAATACTGATAAGGCCAGACATAATCGATTTGTAGATTCTCAGATTTTCTCAGGGTGCTTCTTCTGAGGATAGCTGGCAGGACAAAAAAAAAGCTGAAATCTAAATCTTTTATTGTGTCAATCCATTAAATAAAATCATGGGTAAACAATCTTTTCTGTTGGATTTGTAGGTCAGAGTAGCTAAAAATATGGCCTTGTGCTAATGTAACAACGATGAATGATGTAGGACGGAATTTTTTATGCTGATCCTACTGCAATATAAATGAAGTCACCAGCAGGGTAACGCCCCTGGCCTGCTCTTGGGAGACCTGGCTTTCAGTTCAGAAAAAATTTGAGATCTAATCATGTGTTTTTTAAGGTAATTTTTATGTACACATTTTGCTAATGTAACACTATGAAATGGACGGATGCAAAATTGCAGTTACATTAGCAATAAAGAAACAGGTACCACACCCAGTCGTTTATGTTTTTGGTGATGTAAATAGGTAAATAAGACACGTTTTTCAATGAAATATTATAATTTCATGTTTGAAATTGGCATAAGTAGCGTGAACACAGAATAATTTCCAAGTAAAAGTTGCTAATGTAACCTCAGTGTCCTGAGACGGAATCGAGTTACATTAGCAGTCCTTTTTTATTTTTCATTTTTTTCAAGTTTTATAATGACCAAGACAATTAAAAATGGTTCCAAAATAATTTCAAGATGTTTTTTATCAATCACATACCATTACATTTTCCTGAATTGCTTTTAGAAGATTCCACAGAGTGCCAAAGTAAGCATGTCTGATCACCAGTAAGTTTGGTTGTCCAAAATTGTCCTCATGAGGCATAAAAAAATATCTTTTTAAGAGGAAAAAGCTACATATTTGAGGAATATTTTATTGATATTTATTCATTACCTCACAGATATACTTAGTATAAGGTTTACTTGCTTCAGGAAGCAACAGAGAGATAACAAAAGGGTTGCAAAGTTTAAGGTACCTTTTAACAGCACTTTTCGTGAAATCTGCCCTTGCCACACCCAATCATTGTGATAAGCAGAAGGTCAAACTTTTAGAGATCTATATATAGGCCATCTCATTTCTGTCATCAAGAATGAATTACCCAACTACTTACAATATCAAAATTAGTTACTTTTTTAATGATTATTTCTCATTTAAGTAGCAATTTTGTGGCGCTGTTTTTGTTATGTGGCAATATCTACTTATTTCCTTGTTATATAAAATGCCTTGTCCAATAATTCTTGAGTCTTAATGGTTTAAATAAGGATTTTCTTTCAATAGAAAAGACAATGCAATATTAGTTCACCTGCAAAGCAACAATTACACAACACTGCAGTTCTATTGATCATCCATTATTTCTCAAACACTTGTCAATATTTAACACCATTTTTGCTCCTGTCTTTAAAAAAAAGGTTTTTTCCAAACTCAACTGCTGTTCAGTCAGTTGACTTTTCCTAGATTAGATCTGCCATGGTAGTGTTGGGAATAACATTTCATTTAACAGATAGAGAAAGTGGCTGACTGGTTATCTCGAGAGCAGTTTGTTTCATGTCTGTAAAAGAACAAGTCTTCTTCGATCAGGAAGGCATTAGGGACATCAAATTACTCAGGGTCACAAGAAGCAATGTTGAACTTGCATGTCAGAAAAACATAAGTAGAGGTTTGTTGCTCCTTTAGTGCTTTGCAGTATGCTGGAAGTTTAACAGTAAACTTACAGAAGACGAAAAATTACTGCTTACGGAAAAGCTGCTGGTGGCAATTACTATTATTATTTCTATACAGCATTTATATACCGCCATATTCACAGAGACTTTGTGGTCTATGGAACTTTACAATGAATATTATGTAAAATTCGTTGTGCACAGCTCAGTATGGAATCTTCAGTGCGCCAGGAATCAGGGCCAGTTGTCATCCAGTCTTGTTTTGGAGCTCCTGCGCTGTCCCTTTGTTCTTGTGAGTCTGGCTGGAGGAGTTGTTGCTCACACCTGACAGGAGGGTAACCCCTGCCTACACAAGTGGCCACCCTCCACAGCCACAGCCACAACCAACTCACTCCAATTGCAGTCAAGCGCTTTAACTCAATGACCTCACAACATGCCCTATCAAATACACTGAAATGAAGTGTCAATTTGTCATTCGGTATCTTGTTACCGCATTGATGAGTGGTATAGTACGTCAATTTCACAAGTCGATCCAGTAATTTAAGAGAATTACTATTCTGGGAACAATTTAGTGTCATATAACTAAACACAACAGTTTCGCTTTGAGTAGGCCTATTTTGAATTGCAAAAGATACATTGGATGAAGGTTAGTGACCTCAGGAAACAGGGATAAACGCTGGTCAAGTGAACCACAAGATTTTAGGAGTTTCGTGTAAAACAAGAGTGACATGAGCTGGCTGATTGGATGATGGACCTGGCCAAATCACACATGTTCACAATGTGGATTCCATATTATATCATACATTGTACAAAACGAGGGACTCATGCATGCTCCCTAAAGAAAGAGTCAATGATATAGCCAACAACACCAGCCAATGATACCGTCCAATGAGTGGCTCACAAGGAGTTTCAGGAATATTCTCTTGCAACTCTTCACTCTCGGACCGACATCAATATTGTGACCTACGCCTCTCACCCAGAGGTGAATATCATCTCAAGTAAGCAGCAACATATTATGTAAAATCCCAACAGAAAAGTATTATTGCCTTACACTTTGCTACATTGGACAACACCGTCTATTTCTTATTCAAAGCTACTGTAGAATCTCCCATAGGCCTACAGAATTTGTTTGTCTTTGAGAACCAAATAGCCTTGTTAAACTTCTTGATGCAAAATATCTAAAAGATTCCCACACAGGATGCATAAAAAAGGAAATAGAGCACCGTGGACAAGTGTTTTCGTTGTTATATGACCATTCTTTTTCGAATTGACCTGTTGTGGGACGGCAGTTCAATTAACGTACGCCCCATTTCCGTATCCTCCTCTTGTCCTAACAAGCCTACCAATTGCATAAATACAGGCCGTAAAGCCCCAATTATCCATCCATCCGTCAAACTGACCTGTACTTAACCTGAGAAGAATACTCCCACTGACTTTCACTTTAAACCTGAGAAAAATAAACCAAACAGATATAAAACATTTACAAAAATAGGAATTGAGATATTAGTTCTAGTATAAACAATATTTATATACTGCAGGATTTTCCACATTGAATAGTTTCAGGTTATAATGAACGTTCCTACAAATAGCACGAATGACACCTCGTACTTTTCATACTCCAACACCGTGGGTCCCAGTTTATTCACTAGCAATAAACATCAACCTTAATTGCCAATTTTGGAAGAACGGTCACATTTTGCATCATGCAAAATTGACAAGAGAATCCAATGAAGGGTAGGGATGCACAGGGATATCATGCTGGAGCTGCTAAGGGAAAATGAGCTGTATCCTAAGTGATGACCAAATTTGTCTCATAAAAGTTAACAGGCAATTGAGATGGAAGGAACCTTGCATTAAAACATAATTTGAGTCCATTTTTAAACTCAAGAGATTTGAAGTGGACAGCTCCTCATTATGGCTTCCAATTAGAGCATCTAATTGGCCTTATCTCTTCTACTTGGTAAATGCCATTATACTAAGCTCTTCCCTTAATGTAAGAGGGATGAAGTTGTTCTTAGAGGCACCACTTGTATTCATGTTGTTCTCATGACATTGTTCTCTACTCAGTCTTCTGGATTCAAGCAATTTTCAATCCATTCAAGTATATTCAAATTATCTCTTAGTTACTCAATTGTTTACTTCTAGGGGAAATTTCATACATTTTGTCTATTCTAGTTGATTGCAATGTCTGTTTTTCATATTCCAATGTATTGAATTATCTTCCAAGGGAGACAATTAATTATATTATCGTCTCTGGATCAATTATTTGGTTTGCTTGTTAGCATTCATCCACATTGTTGTGTTTTTGAATCAAATGATACCTTGATGCTGTTAATATATGTTCTTGTTTTATTGCAGGTCTTACAGTTCAGAATGAGGCTCAATGGCTATCTCAAGGCTAATTCCAGAACAAGGCTAAATAAGAAAGAAAACCAATAGGAGGAATGATGGTTATTCTGCAAAACAACATGCAATGCTAATTGATCCCTTATCAGTTGTGCTGAACCCAGAAACTTCCTAATCTTACTTGAGACCACAGAGTAATACTCTATGTAAATGATTGTTGTTCTGCTGGGTTAGATAAGCCTAATGGCATGTACAGCTTGAGCATTTACAGGGCTTGTAATAGCATAAAGAAGCATTTTGTTTCCATAATGTTCTAGATGTAATGTGCTGCAACATACTTGGTATATGTTAGTCTTGTGATGAGATAAACATTCTAAAACTGTCAATTTCAAATTCTTTATATAGTATTTTTGAAGGCATAACCAAACAAAATGGAACACATGCATTTCTCTTCATATTGCTGTAAGTTCTAATCATTCATAGCCAATCGTGAAAGCGAAAAATTCAGCGGTCTTAGTGTCATGGGTTATTCAGAATCATGGTATGAGTGTCACGAAAAGATGTGAATTACACCCGGGGAACATTGCTGTTATCTGACCTAAAAAAAGCACTTTAGCATGGCAGGATAATAGATAGATAGATAGGTAGATATATATGGTAAGTGCAGCCCTCTTAGCCCAGTTCTGGGCTCTCACAAGCATTGATTGATTAGATTGGAGAGAGCAGCAGTCCTTACATTCTAATACATGTTTGTACGAGATAACAGCCGGTTAAGTAACAAACTCATCATTAAGGCCTCTGTCAACAAATTCACACAACCGCATGAGTGCCGTAGCTTCATACATCAGAAGCACACACTGTAAGGGAGTTTGGACCTGCCAAGTGCATACGAAACAAATTGAAAATATGGCAGCTTTCCATGACGGATTTTCTTTGATGAGTGGTGCTATAAAGTTGTGAGAAGAATGAAGCTTTCTCATCATCCTGCTTCATCATTTTTCCTGCTGATTTCTACTCCTGGAGGAAAGGTCTGTATTCTGTAAAGTGAATATCCACTTGATTTCAAACATCTGAGATTACAGTGTTGCTCAAGACCTGATTCACTGATTGCCTGAGACTATAGATGCCAGAGGATTAATAAAAGAGATGGATACATTGTCCATTGTAATCATCTTTTATTTTGAAAAAAATCCTATCACAAGGCAAAAACGATCACTACGCCAAAAAAGATTAAAACAAATGAAGCATATCCGTCCAAACATTTCGACATGTAATGATTATAATGCAAGAACAGTTTTTGAGGGATGCGGTATTATCATCCTTATCAAATCGATTGAATTACATACCATCTTCAACAAAAATTAAAATTTGACGAAACATTTTTAGCTGAATATCTAGAGAGTAGAGTAAAATGTGACTTGAGATTTTTAGAGTTCAAGTTCAATCTCAAGTCTTTATTTTTAATAGTATTAATAAGGTCGTAAAGGGGCCTGACACCATTCGGTGTATTTGGCCGAAGAATTTCATCAAAAATTTGTGACTAACACACACATATATAGTTACAGACATTACATATTTTAGATTTAAGTAAAAAGATATCACATATTACACAGACTTAATAAATAATTTTTTGGACGTTTTTACAAGACAGAAAGGGAGCTCTCCATGTCTTATGTTTCTCTGCAATTTAGCTCAGGTAAAATATGGAACTCTAAATAGGGTTTTTATTTCTTGTATTGATATTATGAATGTCGTGATTTTAATGAACATGTGATTAATGACTGGAGGATGACAACTAAAGTGTACCTTATACATGAAGATAAATTCATTAAATATAGCTTATAAATTCATTGAATATAGCTTATTGATAGGTAGGATACGGAGAGTCTTGAATGATGGTGATGAGTGAGTAAGCACTTTCAGATTGCCCATGATAATTCTTCGGTATGATGGACATTAAACATCTGCAATCCTCAATTTTCTATTAATTTGTTCGAGAAATCATCAGTTAAATGAAGCCATTTTCCGAAATCTGTTGTTCGATTTAAATGGCCACGTATTTGATGCACATGTAATGCAGTCGCATTATTGGTGTATTTGCTCACTTGAAATGTCCATATTTATTCACAATTGTGGTTGTAAATTGGCTCCCACTTGATGGTCTACAATCTTTTCCACACGTTGCCAATATAAGTCACATAAAATCTCGTGCTTGGAATGTTGAGATAGAATTTTGCCAAATAGTTTTAATGAAACATGTCAAGTGCAAGAACATGACAGACAAAGAAACCATTCTTCCATAAAACCTCACCAGGATTTTCTTCTAAAGATGGTGATTCTCAAAAATATTCAGAACTAATGAAACATCTCAAGTGCGATAGTGATTCAAAGTTAAAACAACAATTTTGAAAAAGCAAGAAATTCCCAAACACTACAAAGGACTCATTTGCAAAAGCTTCACGGTTTGTACTCAACCCACTTCTGAATCTATCAATTACAAAACAAGTACCTTTAGACACCGCATAGAAATGAAACTTGAAATTTCCACTTTGACCATGTCAATTGACTTGTTTCTCAAATAGATTTCTTGTAACTCAAAAACATCTATTCGCTTATTTGTCACTCTACATACATTCTTTACAATAAGAAAAGAGGCATCATAACAAAGAAAATGTACATATATATTGTTTTCTCACAGAAAAGGCATCACTCGTTATATGTTGCAAAGCAACCAACATCAGCAAAATCACAAATAACGACATGAAATGCAACTTCAGCAACTGCCAGAGAATAAAAGAAGCTTCGTGTGTTGGTCCCTTTGAAGTTGCCATACTTTTACGCCAGGGTGCTCAATGTGAGACATGTGATGCTAAAGATATCTGGTCCTGTCACACACAAGGTGCAACTTACGGCTTTTCAATTGCTGCTAATGCAACAATATGTGTCAAATGGTTAGAAAGATGATGCTCAACATAGCTTATTGTGAGTCTTCACATGGATGGATACACGATATCACAAGCAGTACAGCATGAACGGACAAAACCCAAATATTGATCATTTAAACGAAATGACACAGCATGATGCATTAACAATTATCCATTTCCTTCAATTCTCTTGCAAGACAACTTGCAAACATGAAACAACTTGAATCAATAATGAGCTTCTGACCAAGAATTTCATTGTTTCATTCATCCTTTTGCAGCAACACAAGGACATCCACTTTCCCGCTCATTCAATTGTATAAACAATCAAGATAATTGTGTGTAGATTGTGTAATTTGTCACAATTTCAATGCTGTCTAATTGCCAGTATGGTTACTTGGCATAAAATCATGAGTTTATTCACAAGGAGGGAAAATACTATACCCATATTCATGAGTTATTGAAAACTTAATTGAAGAAGAGCCATATACAGTATCTTGCATTGAAAGAAAATGGCTTTTCAGAAATCTGCACATCTTGGATATGCTCTAACCTTTTGATTAACACTACAGTAGCGACATATGTATCCTCAATGCATACCTCGAAGTGCCATGAAAAATTAATTCAATCTTCAAAAAAGGAAATGCTAGCTAAAGTTGGATGTTTCATTGAGTCTGGATTCAGTCTGCCATGGACGTGTTCTGTTGGGAATAACATCTCATTTAGCAGATAGAGAATCAGACTTGCTGCTTGTCCTCAGAGTGGTTTGTTTCATGTCAGTAAAAGAGTGGGTCTTCTTGTCCAATTTTTTCCATTAAAAAGGGACAGCATATCACTTCAGTCACAACAATCTTTTTTTAACTTGCAAGTCGTCAGAACTTAGATGCCCTTAAGTCACAGGTACAAAAGACGGCGGCACCACTGCTCATGCAGAATTTGGCTGTCAAATCATATTGTGACAATTCAAGTGTCACCTACTTCTTGCTTCACAAATTAAAAGTAACTCTAAGTAATCTTACTAATAATCCATAAGTTACCTTAACTCACAGGTAATTTGTAACGTAACTAGATTACTTTTTCGAAAGTATTCTGTAATCAGTAACTAGTTACTTTGGCAAAATAACTTTTAAAACACACTGGTTATCTGTACAGTGAGACAATAATTATTGTATAAATTGATCAGTTTGTCTGGTAATTAATGCAACAGGAAGTTTTGCTCATCATCATTCGCAATATCATAATCCTTGTTCATAAGAAAAACAATAGACCATATTTATTGATATTCTGCAACAACACGCAATGCTAATATTATTAATCCCTTATCAGTTGTGCTGAGCCCAGTAAGCTTGCAGTATTCCTAATCTTACTTGTGACCAGGGAGCAATATTCTTTGTAAATGACAGTTATTCTGCTGGTTCAGATAAGCCTAATGGCATGTGCAGCACAAACACAGTGCTGTTCATTGAATACCAAAGGAACTTGCTTCTAGAATGTGACACAGCTTATGTTGTTCTGGAGATGGTAAGCATGTATTCGGAAATTCCAACACATCTCTATTTCCACTGAAAATAGTAAAATTAATACTGATCGGTATGAGTTAAACACAGCTTTCGTTGAAAATGTATATCTGTATCATGAACCATTAAAACGAATGAGTTTGTCAATACAAACAATCAAACCCACAATTACCAAACAAGGCAACAACAGAATATCAATTATGTATGTAACAAGTTATCAGAATCATTGTCAGATTGCAAAATGACATGGTTGATGACTTTGCTTCAATCCCTAGGCTGGCCATCATGTCATACCTGATTTTTCAGGTAGTGTTGGTAAACCAAATTTATGCTCGTGGCATTGTGGTAAACTGTTACTGACTAAATTCACACAAATGGAAAACATGGATGAAAATGTTAAGAAAGACTTTCTACTGAGCCTGTGTTTTTATTACAAAGACCTTTGTCAGCCAATGACTTCCACGTTGGTGGTCCATTACATGAACGACTGTCTCTTCTTCCATGTCATGTATGCTAATTACTTCATTTGCACATTCCCGTTTTTGATGAAAAGCTATGAGAATTGCCATAAATGTGAATGAAACACGAAATAGGAAAACAAATTCTGCATCATGAGAGGTTTAGTTTTGGAATATGCATAGTTAAACATTGAAAATAAGCCTTTTCTTTGACAATGCAACTAAAAGTTTCATTCATTAGAAATACAGAATATTTATGAGCCAGCTAAAATTGTTTTTTATTCAACAACATTTTACTTTCAATTTGGCAGTTCCTACCAGAGTCAAACCTGATATTTCGCTATTTAAAAATCTCACATCCTAATTTGCAGAGCATATTTCATAACAGAACAAAATTGTATCTTTACTATATCTAAGAAATCTAAGAAATACAAGCACACTCTCAAGGTAGTGAACTCTATAATCATAAATAACAGGCAGATAAATTAGAGGTGCCTGTATGACGTGCCAATGCATGAAGTGAATTAAACCAGGGCAACGTAGATTGGTGGAACACCTTTTATGGTTAGGATGTCATATATATGGTAGCTATACCTCAAGGCTACAGATTGAACGGCCTATTTGCCTTGCATCGTTTCAATATGGGATTTGTGAATAGCCATGAAAATACAGCACCTTTGAAATTAAATCCTGAAGGGAGCTCTAAGACAGGATTTGCATGCAGACAGATATATCAATATGCCAAGAACAACACATCTGTTCAATGGAGCATACACTCTAAAAAATTTCGGGACAAAATTGGTTTTTTAGATTCAAAATGTTTTTTTGAAAAACCAAATTTCAATGCAAAACCAAAATGGATTTTTAAAAAAATCCATTTTGGTTTTTTGCATTGAAATTTGGTTTTTCAAAAAACCATTTTGAATCTAAAAAACCAATTTTGTCTGGAATTTTTTAGAGTGTATGCACATTTGGAAGTACTTTATGTTTAGGATTTACATGCAGATCCTCTTTAGTAGCAACACTTCCTTTGCTTGACTGTTGGTTATGAGGCAGATTAAGGTGTCTGTCAACAAATGCACACATTACACAGCAACCCAACCTCATACATCACAAGCACAGAAAGCAAGGGAGATTGGACCTGTCAAGTGCATGCGAAACAAATTGAAAATATGGCAGCTTTGCAGGATGGATTTTGTATGATAAGTGCTGCTATAAATTTGTGAGCAGAATGAAGCTACTCATCACCATGCCATCCCACCTTCCCTCCAGATAAAAGAAGTATGTCATCATGCAAAGACCCGCTCTATTTCAAATGTCCAGATGCATCTGAACCTGCTTTGTTCTGTGATACCAAATTTTTAGAATAATCATCAAGCCATTTGCAGCTTAAATTGTATTGAATATGTCATACGATGAAAGCTGCATCACATCGCGAAAACTGCAAAGCTTCTCTGATTTGTCTCAGCAGTGACATCAACAGCATTAGCAGTATTTGTATGTATTATCATGGGTGGCCTAATTGGATTTGTGACTCTTTATCAATCATATCATGTTTCTGCAACTATTCGTGCATGTAATTGTAAGTTTCTCTTTGCGATGAGGAAACAGGCCTGATTGTCAGGAAACATTATGTTATAAGCAATAATCTCAAAAGAACCTTTTTTGCAGACAATCCAATTTTCATGACCACAATGAGTTCTTATAGGCCTTCAACGCAAGATGGAGTTGGCCTGTTTCAAAATGCTGAAGCAAAGCGTGGAGGTGGTTCGCACACCAAACATATACACCTGGCAGCAAAATTATTCAACCCCTTTGATGTTTTCCCATAGACTCCAATAGTAAGCAGGTTTTGCAAAAATGAGTGTAGTGACATCAGAATGTATCAAATCATAAAAGGTATAATAGCATCACATACTAGATGACATATACTAAATCTGCTGTGAGGTATAACTAAATACGAGTGGCAGGCTCCATTTCACACATGGGTCACAGCTTTTGAAAAAATATTCAACCCCCTATTCCGATGCTATTCCAATGGAAGGGAGGGGGTTGAATAATTTCGCAAATATTTTACCTTTATCGGAAATGCGTACTGCCTATCAAATCTAGGTTTCCTTCACAGAAGTTTGGCATTATGTTGTCTAATATGTGATGTTACCTTTTTTTTTCATGATTCGATGCATGCTCATGTCACTGCCCTCATTTTTGCAAGACTTGTCAACTTTTGAATTCAATGGGAAAATACAAAGGGGTTGATTAATTTTGCTGCCAACTGTACCTAACTTTTTAAGGTGATTGATGGAACAGTATTGAGGATATAGACAATTTAAAGAATATCCCCTTTTCTCTTCTTATATTCAAATATTTATTGGGTACTTTTCCGTGCATTTTACTTAACGACAGAATAATTATACAACATGACACGCACGACACTGTGGCGTAAAACATTGTTTTCAAAAAGTTTATAATTAAACAAAAGGTTTCCAGAATTCATATAAAATCTCATGTTTCAAAGAAACCTGGATCAGCAAAATCACAAGTAGCAGCACGCACTCTAAAAAATTCCAGACAAAAATGATTTTTCAGATTCAAAATGGTTTTTTGAAAAACCAAATTTCAATGCAAAAAACCAAATTGGATTTTTTTAAAAATCCATTTTGGTTTTGCATTGAAATTTGGTTTTTCAAAAAACCATTTTGAATCTAAAAAACCAATTTTGTCCCGAAATTTTTTAGAGTGCGAAATGCAACTTCAACAGCTCACAGCAAGTGAGAACTTCCATAACATGCATGGTCCCTTTGAAGTTGTGTCACTTTTACACTGCTATGCTTCATATTATGTGACATGTACATACATGATGCCTCAGTTATTAGGACCTGTCACACTCAAGTTTCCATTGTTGTCTTTATTGAATCCAGGTTTTGCTTCCTCTGCACACAATATGTGTCAAATGTTTAGAAAGCATCACAAGGTCTCGTAATTGCACACCGTGAGTCTTCACATGGACAGAAATCAGACAATATCACTAAACAGCATGGCAAGAATTACAAAAAAAAAACGATATTTATGATTTAAACAAAATGACAGAGCATGATGCGTAAACAATGGTCTATTTCCTTAAATTATCTTGCAAGACAAATTCCAAAGATGAAACAGCCCGAAAGGAGTAAGCATTTTAGGGAGGGTCCCTTAAGAGGTACTAAGTTTAGGGAATCCTTAGCTTCGTACCTCTCAAGGGACCCTCCCTAAAATGTTTAGTCCTTTCGGTAAAAATCCCTACTAAAAGAACAAAGCTAGATGTAAAAGTAGTACATCCGCACACCCAAGAGTGTCTCCTGTATATACATGAAATATATGCAAACTGTAATATGATTTATTTTATACTCCCAAGCTGCAGGCAACATACAATATTCATTGATTCTTGAAAGAAAGGACTAAGCCAAAGACAGTTTTCTTGTCTGTCCTGGTCTCCTTGATGTTTTCCATTGCGAATAACATCTGATTTAACAGATAGAGAAACAGAGTTGCCTTTTTTCCTCCCAGTAGTTTATTTCTTGTCAAATAAAAAAAAACAAGACTTACAGTTTGAGACAAATTTTATGATAAAAAAGCCGAAGACAAAATGTCCGTTGCTGTAGGAGGGTCAGTTTGTGTTTAGGGTGGTAGGAACTACAAAAAAGGAAACTGTTCAATTCTTGGTATTTCTTTGTGCTTTGCCATGAACTTAATGGAATGTTTTTCCTAAGGAAGTAATATAAAACCATAAATGAGAGAGATAGGTGAAGTGCACTGACCCCATGCCAAGAAGGGCCAACATTGGTCGATGTCATATGCAATATGTGGAGAAACAAGATCTTGGATGTTGTTATTAAGAGTGAACATGAGCGGGCTGAGTGGATGATGGGCTTGGCCAACTCATCATAGATTCACAAGGCGGGAATTCCATATCAGACAAGACCATGGTCCATAAAAGTGATGCGATGGTATAGCCAATGATACCCCCACTCATGAAGACGTCAATATTGTTAACGGGCACCTCACACCCAGAGGTGAATATCATCTTAAGGAAATAGATAGGAACCAAGCAATAATGGGTTTTGTGCAGTCCAAATAGAATACTTATATCGCCCTGTATTTTGTGGATGTATATGATCTGTTAATCTGATTTGCCATATTTATTTCATACAACTAGAAGTGTCATAACCGGAAACCGGTGAGTGTTGCGCTGCCCGGACTTAGTCCTAAGGGTGAATCACACATGTATCTGTAGTTAGTGTATATCCCTCCGCGTAATATTTCAGTCAAATCTTCGCTCACAGGATCACTGCTGTCTTGTCTAAATACACATTTCCTGGCCATCCCACTGACCCAAACTATCCACCAGTCTTTGATTTTACTCGTGATTATGCCCTACATTCCTCCCTTCATGCCTTTGTTCATTCCTTTGTTCATTTCTTCCTTCATTCCTTCTTTTCTTCATTCCTTCCTGCATTCTTTCTACTGAATTTGTAAACACTGGATCTAGCTGGCACTAGGATGCTTTTAGGACAAATTTAGTATAAACAAGTTGTTGATAACAGCTAACTTTTACAGTTAACATCAAACAGGACTGCTACAAGGTGTGTCATGTTACTCAGACATAGTTCCATGTGATAAATAGACATTCTTGAAGTATAAAGTATATGCTGACCTGCTTTTTTCACTTCTAAGGGAATACTTGATATGTGAACATGAATTAAGGTATGTTTTTCTTTAGGCTTTCTTATCATTGTCAGCTAATAGTAAATAACATGTCTCATGAAATATTGTCTATTAGATTTTTAATATGATTGCACCATTTTCAATAAACTTCCTGTTGAGATTAATTGAGTACAAGCAAGCACTGACATAGACCAACTGCACAAATCAAGTAAAAAAAATCATTGTACTTATATTTGAAATTAAAGATTAGATCTGCCAATTCTACATAGAATTCAACTTGCATTAAAATAACACAAACTGGTAAATTCACAACATTGGAGTGATATGAAACAATACCAATCAACACAATTGCATGTTTTTCAGAATTAAGTGAGTTGAATTCATTTTATTAGTCCAGTAGAGCCCCACTATGTCATAGGAACCCAAAAAGCTGTAAAACAAATCTCACTGAATTGAAAGCGAGTGCCCCCCCTCAATGATGACTGTGATGCAGCCATAGTCCTGTGCCCTGCTATGTGAATGCATACAGGCCAGGAGACCAGGCTAATGCAGCCATAGCCACACTGGGGGAGTGTGTGTGTAGAACTGGGCAAGAAATACTTTCAAAATGTCACAATAAAGGCACTAAATGTTAGTTTAAAGATTTGGGGACAAACTTTATGACAGTAACGTAACATACAGTGAAGAAGGGCTCTGAAAGTAGTGGCAGGTGCCCAGTAGCTTTGACATAAAATTGGGGCAAGAATGTTAACTTTTCAGTGTGTGCAAAAAAGCTTGCTTACGAAACCAAGGCTTGCCCAAGGGGGGGCACCCCCAGGGCAGCGCAATAACATACTAAACCATGGTTCCAGTTTTGCTCCATGAAAGCAATGGTGCCAGCCCATAATATGGTGGCTAAGAAGTTGCTTGAATGATGAACCAATGCACTGCTTTATTCTGATGCTAAAGGACCCTGCCATATGTAAAATCATAAAATAGAGGAATACAGAAAAAAAATGAATTGTTTACAGTGTTGATACATGTCTCTCTCAACAACCTCCCTTTGAAAGGCTGCTACATCTGCCTCACCTCAAGAGAAAGGAAGGCCCCTTGAAAAGGCCACACTTAATTAAAATACACAATTACACATCAAGGTTCATATGCAGGCTTTTATCAAACTGTGCTGAACACGTTATTTATGCGTTTGATTAAACTTTTTTTTAAATAATTTATGACCATTATCCATGTGATTCTGTGTATATTTATAAGGAAACTGTGAGATAAAAAACATTTCTTATCACTTCATGCAAACCTGACCAAACTGATCAGCCTTTCTCATAATCCCCTGCTAATCATCAACTTGAAATATGTATGTCTGATTTACAAGCATTCAGAGATTAATGAATACTTTTGTGAACAGGAAATGTCTCAGAATATTCCCATGGTGCATTCTGTGAATGTCTAACCAATCAGCCCTGTATTGAAGGCATACAACTCTTTTTAAAAAGTAATCATTAAAATTCCTTTTCGTCTTCTCTCCAAAATAGAGAGATAACTAATTTGACAAAGTTATGCAAAAAACTGCTGTGATAAATGCTGACTCAACACGCTTTTGTATAATGATATATATATATGAGTGGTTCGGACCTGTCAAATGTGGACCAATTCACTTACTTCATAAAATTACAGCCTTCAACCAGAGCGATATGATTTACAGCTGGTTTACAGCTGATTTTCATTTGGCCTATATGTCTCTGTTATTGTTTTTGACATGTTTCATGGTCAGCTTTTTCTGTGAACTTTTCTATCAGTTATACAGGGGCGGACGCAGGACCCCACCAGACCAAAATTTTATTATTTTTACATATTATTATTTCTAGGGCATGTATTGTTGTTTACAGGCGATTTCATTACCATGAGATTCTTGTCATTCACGCTTGGCAGTGAGAAATCAATGCTAAATCAGCACTTAATATGTTTGATAAATCAAATGTGTGACGTTCTATTGTTTCTAAACCAATCAGATTAACTGAAAATGTCAAGTATTTGGTAGGTCTAGAACCCACGAATCGCGTACTAATGAAATCACCTGTAACGGTAATTGCCGGCAGCCAGTGGACATGTTCAACTTCAACACAAACATCTGTAAACAATCATTGTTGTGTGTTTCCAGCAGATCAAAGCTGCTCTTTCAGTTTCATCAGTATTGAACATGAAAACTCAATTGTGCGGTTAGCAAAGGGTTGCCACACTTAACGTCATGAATAATGAACAAAAAAGAAAACATCAAAGAAAGTTGAGAATGAGATACCCAAGAATAACAAGGTGGATTCACAGGCATGGTCTGTATCTTGATTGACACCAAATGTGTCTCATGACAGTTAGCAGGCAAATGAGGTGGAAGGAACCTTGCTAACAACATCATTTGGGTCCCATGTCATTTCCTCTTAACTCGTTAGATGTTGTTTTTGGAGAATGCTTCTCATTATCGATTTTTATCGCAGCTTCTAATTAGCCCTATCTCGTGCTGAGTAATTGCCATTTGAAGTAAGCTCTTCTTTAAAAACAGGACAGACATTAAATCACAAATTACTTGTTTAATAAAGTTCTGAATATAAAATCCTTTCTCTCTACTGGCGTGTGTTCTCTGAGTCGGGCATTTTTGCGACGGCTGACCGCCCAGCACCGGGTCTGGTTGTCCAACTCAGCCAAGCATACCCAGGACTCAATTCCACAAGTAGACCTATAAATAATATCTTGTCTTTGCCACTTGATTTAAATGTGTTCCCTTTTCTGTGGATGTGACCAATCTATGGAAAATAATAGTTTCCATACACAATCTTCTTTCTTCTTATGAAGTATACACTGGTAGGAATGGTTTTTAACAAAACAACATGCCGATGTTAACTAATCCTGTATCAGTTTTTGAGCCCTCCTATCTTCCAGTATTCCTAATCTACTTGCAGCCAGGGGGCAATATTTTTGGAAATGTATGATATTCCACCAGTGCAGATAAGCCTAATGGCATGTACAGCACAACTGGCAGCACTTGTATTTTGTTTCCGGGATGTTATCAATGCAGTACAATACTTACAAACCAAATCTTCATAAATCTGTCACAATTATGATAATATGTTGGATGACATTAATAGGGATGTAAATTGTCATACCGTTTTTTTCCCTTTGAAATTTTTCAATTAACTCTAGATTTTTTTTTCTAATCTATGTACCTTTTGCCATTAATCACTCAATCATTATCTTGATAATTTATGGTCATTTGATAAATGGGCATGTACAGGCCGATTAAAAAGACACTGATTAAGAGCCATCATCCCTCTTAGTGGCTTAGATTTTTCACTTTTCTTCAGGAGGGCTGACTTTAGCGTTGGTGTTAGGGCACAGTGAGGCCCATTGGGCCGAAGGGCGCATGGTTGGGGCTTTCACGAGCCACATCCTTCAGGTCTTATGACAAAGACAGCTAATTATACCAAATTATTTAACAACACAAAGCAGTTATAATTTGAAATTTAGTTGGGGGGGGGGAATAAACATAATGATCATCACCCAAGCTCTGACTATGGGGTGTATGTATACCTCCATGATACACACCTTTCTTTTCTCTAGCAATACATGTTTATGCATCTACATTTTGATACTTTCTTAACCAGAATTGTATTACATTTGAAAATACCACATCAAAAACAATTATGCTGCCCTGACTTTTACCTGCAGCAGTCTTGTATGCCCCATTGCCCAGAGATTCCCCATTAACATGGATCCTTTAAGACTTCGACTTTACCAATAAAGAACTAAACAAATTATATTTTATCCTCACCACCATTTTAATATTTGATAAATTTACCTTGCAGTTATAAATGGGTTACTACGTGCCCTGTACTGCTCTGAACATATGGGAATATAATAATTATAAACCCGAACAGATCCATCATGAATTCCACATGAGTTAGGTCATAAATGACACACAAACGAGAGGTTTTACTTTTATGTTTATTTAACAAAATATCAACTTTGTCATGAATCAGAATGATATAACCTGGAAGGTATCTTCAAGTGAAATCCTCCCATTTCTGGCTGAATCTAATAGCTGAAATGAAATAACAAAAATAAGTCATTTGTCAACCACAGCTGTTGTTATGCTTGTTATGGGGGCTTATCATGAAATAGGGAAACATCATGAGAACATTTTATAACCAATTTGATGTGATACACACCTGATCAAACAGGAAACCACCACATACATCCTGGCGTCGTATCTGCAGTTGGCAATCAAACTGCACCCTATCTTGCCGGAGGCGAACTGGAGAATAAAGGAAATTTATACAAACTTGAGTAACTCTGTGGTAGAACAAATTGGTACACTATCTCTGACATAAATCTTTTTTGTGTTGTAAACCTGAATTTCCATCAAGAATTATAACATATTACATTAAGTACGCATGTTTTCGAATCTAGTTATCATGTAATTTAGTTAATCCTTTTTTTCTTCTAAGCATTTTCTCTGATTCATGACACTTTCAAGTTCTTACTTAGTTCCCAATAATGAGCACTATTCATCTCACTACAATGTACATGCAATTCTAAATACAAGAGAAAATTGACTACAAACCTTATCAAAAGTTGGTCGGAACCTTTGAACGACCTCCTTCAGGGCGGGTTCAGTTCTACCCAAGTTCTCACTGAATCCATAGACAGGTTCCACATTGAAGCCTCTAATTCTAGCCACCCCTCGAGCCTTGGGGAAACTCCAGTTCTCGTTGATGAGCATGGCGCAATCCGTCTCCGTTCCGGACAAGTTCTCCAGCAGATGAGACCTGTCCCATCTCTGCAAGAAATAAATATCAGATTTACACATAGTTTCAAAGACATGACAGAAAATTACCGCAAATGTGTATTATTCAAAACTGCAATAATATACTCTTGCATTGGGTCAAAAAGTAAGAGGTTGCTTTGGTATCTAGCATCCTTACTGCCCCATGTTAGTGGTATGAAATAACTATATAGTGTAGGTCTTACCAACATTAATGATTGTGAACTTTGAATTTGTGAAGAGCAATGAGCAACGCAGGTCAAAATATATAGTACAAAAACCCAAGGCCAAATGTCTCAGTTCATTTCTGATTGATAAAAGTCATATTTACCCTGCCAACGATCGCCTCTGCAACATCATATTGCTCTGGTGTGAAGGCCTGAGCATTTGGTCCAACTGAAATGAGTACACCATATGTTGTTAAGGACAACAAGCAAAATCTGTCTCAAGGTCTTATATTTTGTTATTTCTAAATTCTAAGTCAAAGGGGCAACCATTTACAGTCCTCGCCACAATTACGTGGAATCTCAAGTTCTTTTCTATGCTGTTGAAGTGTGATGTCAGAGATGACTCTATAATAGAATAGAGTCTCTATTCTCTAGCATTGCAATATATGTAAAATAACTACAAGCTATGAAGTCAGCCCATTGCCTAACAGGCTGTGATATGGAACTTGCTCGGGTTTTCCCCAGACCCAATTTTCACTCTGACACTTCGTTGAAACTATGATGCTCGGTTTCTTTGGATCCACATTTGCTAGGAGCCGAAGAATCTGGTCCAGTTTAAATTAAATCACAGCTTGTAGTTACTTTACATATATTACAATGCTAGAGAATAGAGTCATCTCTGACATCACACTTCAACAGCATAGAAAAGAACTTGATATTCCACATAAACATGATGAGGACTATACTATCCGTGCGGGGAAGGTTGGATTTTTTTTTTAATTTAACTAATTTCTTGCTCTGTTTTGGTGAAATAGAAAAACTTGTTTTCGGACAATCTTGAAATAAATCATTTCTGCTCGGACTGTTTCTCCACAAGCTGTTGTTTTATTTTGGAATGAATATTTGGGAACTTCGCATGCTTGAAATAAATAATTTTAGCATTCGCTACCATAAAACAAATAATTTCCAACCAAGGAAAAGTCCAAGCCCCTCTGGATATTAAATGTTCAATCCGTAAAAACATAATGATTGGTATATTTGCTAGATAGCCATGCACTGTGATGGTTCTCATACACATTTTAGTCAGCTAGATCCTGACATTTAGAGGATCTAACAAACAAGACGATTAGTCTGAAACCAATAACGTGAATAATGATAATAACCACACCAGCCATTGTTTCGAGTTTGAAAATATGGAGCATAATCAGTGGGATCACAGTATAGTCAGTATGACATGGTCATTATAATGTTTGACAGATAGAAAGAAATAATTAAAAGGAAGTTTTAAAAGCTCACTCACCAGGCTCCTCCTTGATTTCTTCAGGGGGAGGTTGTCCCTTGTATCTGAAATTAGGGGAAATTCATTTTGCAATGTTTTGCAACATAGCGGACACATTTTGCATTGATTGATCTTTCCCAAGGATATGCATTTATCACATGTATAATATATGCATGATCATAACTCTTAAGCATACCATCAAGAAATGTGTCAGGAAAAACAGGGTTACAACAGACTGGTCCAAGTCCTTTTGCGGCTGAGCATGGACTGGGGTAAGTTTCTTTGAGTCGGACACTTGAGGGTTGTAACCTTTCGTCGGACACTCTCAGAAGGGTCTTATTGGCTATTTGAAGCATAAATACCTATGTATTTGGTCCAAATCTTTAGCTTAAGACTTCCTTTGTCTGTTCATAAAGTATTAGCATGATACTAACAACTACAAGTAAAGTGGGGTTTTGATGGCTCAGTAGGTATGGTTAAAAAAAAAACGTTATTCCCTCAATTTCGTGTCAGAAATTTGTGAATTTTTGTAGAATTTTGTCATTTTCAGGTATCTTTTACTGGCCTATTGATATGACTTCACTTTTCTTGCCATTCGATTCTTATTCTGTACTCTAATATGGGGTTGTTGGATTGAAGGGAAGACCCTAAAGCACCTGTATCTTTGATTTTATGTTTTTAGAAGAACACAGCCGTCCGACTCAGAGATACCCTATGTCATTTTTATTTCAGAAATGTAGTCACTAATTTATTTCTTGTGCTGTCCCAGTTGTCAATGTTCTGTTAGATTTAGTAAAACCTTTAATTTGAGGCCCAGATTGACAACATATAATCCATAGGCCAAGCAATATATCACTTTTTTTAAATATACAAAATATAAGTTTCCGACTCAGAGATACCCTATGTGTGCAGAATAAAATGTAACAAGGCGAATATATTATGAGTTTATATCATGGGTGGGGGCAATATATCCCCGGTATAGTCACCCAAGACCCAGTATATCCCGGACCCGAAGGGTGACTATACCCGGGATATATTGCCCCCACGCATGATGTAACCTTTTTATCCAATGTCTAGCCAACTTTTCACAGAAAAATGTTTTGAAATAAATAATTTATTTTGTAGTACATTCTGTTTTAAAAACATAACTGTTTGGTAACTAAGTACTGCTTAGAAGATGACTATTCCAATAGCGAATTGTGCAACCATCTCACTCAGTCATTTAAGCTGACTCACTATCTAAATTTTACAGTGTAAAGGATCTCTCACCCTGGTGCGAAGAGGCAAGTGATCACATAGTTTCCTCCACAATTAGGTTGGATGCTGCATCCAAACTTTTGAGCTTGTTGAATCTGGGGATAAATTTTCAAAATACATTCAGACAGATCATGGTATAAATTGATTGACTATATGTATATACAATGTATATATATATGCAAACAAAATTTCATAATAAATTTATTGGCAGCATTGATTTGATTTTAAAAGGGAAGACATGATAAGTTATGTGCAATGCAATATGTTGAAGTCATCCATTTCAAATCTCACACTAGACATAATTTATTATGATATTGTGATGACTCAAAGGTATATAAAGTATGAATCACACAGAAAGTTTAAGGGGTATTACATCACTCTCAGCCCACTAGTAATCACTCTGTAAAGATATTTTAGACAAGTCCTCCTTTTACCCATAAAAATTCCATAATCAGAATATTTTAATTTTCTATTGACAAAAACACACATTTTCTGATACATTTAATTTGTTCCCCATTCATGACACCAACCTGTGGTAGGAATTCGGAGTTCTCCAACCAAAGTGGCATGGACTGTTTGATGTATATTTTGACAGAGTCAGCATCACTTTTCCCCCCTATGTAAGAGGCTGTTATACCTCCAATCGTCAATCGATAATTTATTTGATCTTCATCTGTCACATCTACAGGACCATTAATGCCCAGGTGCTTACAAAGGGCATATCTTCCAGAAAGGTCAACAAGGTAGTTGTCGGGATCCCATTCCTGTAAAAAAAATATCAACGCATTGCTGTACAACATGCATGCAATAATATAGAGAGCACTTAATTATATTTGCCATGGTGGATTTTACAAAAACAAATGTGTATGAAAGACATTTAAACATGTTTGTTCTGGACTCGGTATAAAATGTATTGATGCAGGAACGGGCCATGTAAATGACCACAAGCAGCATGCAAATGAGCAAGAGTGAACTTGAAACCTTTTTTTTTTCTTACATTACCGTGGGAATCCTTAATTGTAACAATAATGTTGGATAGCAAAATGGATGTCACTGTGTATTATCAGTTACACCCTGCTCTTTTCGAGGGTACGGGAATATACACCACGAAGGACTCCATACACCACGAAGCCGAAGGCTGAGTGGTGTATGGAGGCCTGAGTGGTGTATATTCCCGTACCCTCGAAAAACGAGCAGGGTGTAACGGTTTTATCCTCAGACTTCTTGTTTTATTGATGCCTATAGATTATCTTGCAAACTAAGTCTGAAATGTCTTTCAATAACAAAGCAACAGCATTGTGACGTCATCACCAGTGCTGTCACCTGGATCATGTCACAATGGCTCAAACAATGGCATTGTGACATCATGACTATTGTTTCTACATGGATGACGTCATAACAATCCTATGGTTGCAATTGTGACATCATTGTTTATCTCATACACCCTGTCTGGTAATGACAGACAGGGAGTACGGTGTCATACACCGCGGCTGTCAGCCAATCAGAATCGAGGATTAACACTGGACTGAGGATAATGCTTTATATGTCGAGGGAGGGGGGTACTAAAAATCTGCAAGAATCTCAAGGAGGGGTATCCATTTTTACTGGTCTATTTTTAAAACCAGACATTAAAATTTCAAGAATAGAAAAACTTAAGTTTTGATATTTTTTTCTAGTTTAGGCCTACCCCAAAGCAATGCAAGTTTAAACTGGAAATGAAAATTCGGGTCTACAAGTCTATTACCCTTTACACTACAAGTTATTAACAAGAATATTACTACAATTTGAATTTTTATTTTCATTAGGGGCTGACAAGATGATAACCGGGACGTATGGCGTTTTTTTTTTGTTAAAAAATTGTTTCCACACTTCACTGAAAAGAATGTTTAGTTCAAAACATGAACATTTTTTAAAAATTTGTTTTCAAATCTAGCTGCAGTAGGCTACCCCAGACTCCATGAGTCCCTCTATAAGCCGATGACACGAAGTGTCAGATGAGTCCCTCTATAAGCCGATGACACGAAGTGTCAGAGGGACTCCTTGAATTGGATTGTTTTTATTCACCAAAAATGTTAAATGATTGGTTACACAATGTTTTTATAAACACTGGTCTTTGCCAAATACCTCTAACTGACTGGTTAGGTAACTTTTCATAAACATTAATTTTTGTTTATATCTTTTATGACTAATTATCAAAGCTAGTTATGTCACTTTGTTCTGTTCCTCCCATTGTTACTGCATAACTTACAGAGGCGCTAATAACTTACAAGTATAAACATTCATGTTGTTATCCAATGTTATTGTTATTAATCTAAGATTCCCACAGTATGAAAGAAAACAATTTTGTTCTGCCAAATGGTGCTCATTTGCATTTCAATTGCATGCTGCTTTTGGCTGTTTACTTGGCCAGTTCCAGCAGACTGAGGCTACCCTATTAGTCCAGGAACATTAGATTTCACCCGGAACAAATTAGTAACAAGCTGAAATTTTCAGGAAACGTTCAGAAAATTGTCTAGAATAACATACTAAAAGTCCTCGAAAATCCTCCAATTGGCACCTTGGGAATTCAAGATGGCGTCCAAGATGGCTGACTTGAGCGTTTTTGTTGCTTCTTTGGCTCAAAATATGCTACAAATTTTATCAAAGTGTTGGAAATTAATATTCAAAGCTAGATAATTGACTAGAAGCATGTATTATGTAATTTGGAATTCAAGAGCATATCCAAGATGGCGGAATTTTTGTAGTCAGTCAGCCAAACTTGATTTTTTACCTGAACCCTGCACCGACAGATAAGGTTTTTTTCTCAATGGATTTGTAGTCTTTAGACCCTCCATAAAACATAAATGGCGGGTAACGAGAGCGTATCCTTGAGTATTTTGAGAAAATGGTCGGAATTCAAAATGGCCGCCAAAACGAGCTTCGGTTAGCCTAACTTTCTTAATTTTGGGTCTAGAAAGATGTACAATACATCTATTTCAGGTAAAATAGACATGGGGAACTCATTTTTCAGGTTTTTAGATAGATTTGTAGTTAATTATGTAGAAAAATATAACTTTATCCCTCAAATTTACAATCATTTTCAGTGTAAGTCATAGTTTTATAAATTATTAGGTTTATTAATGTAAATGCATGTCAAATTGTTTTTGACACTTGTAAATTTCTTTAACATAGGTATATGGGCACGTGTTATTCTGGATACCGCCTATGCATTTAAGGTTATAATGACAAACATATGATTTAAGATTGAATTGGCGTACAGACATTGTCACAATAATTGCTGACACAATTTAAATTCTTTGACTTGCAAATGACTGTTTCAGTTCAAACCAACTTCAATCTGTCAAGGCAAAAGGTCCAATTGAATCATAAACATAAAAACATGGCACCTAAGTATGTCAATTTGTACATGTGTTTTTGCTTTTGCCAAATCTGCCAATCCGTTGCATTTTTGTTCATTGCAAACCAGAATATTTGATCCACAAAACTGAGAAACAAAGTAGAAGTTGGAAATGGCCTTGCAACAAATCGAGGAAAATGCAATGAAAGGAATGACAATTAGGCTGGAGGAGGCTGGAGGAGTTCAAGATACTGGACATAATAACAGTCCATCTCCAAGTAACCAATTTGTGCCACCAATTCCTCAGATGCCATAAAAAAGCAATTGAAGTATTCATGATCGCCGTGGCCTCTCCTAGACCAATGTGCTCCTCCTTTCAAAAATTGAGTCCTTCTGTGAAGAAAATAATGGAGCAATAGGTGGTGCTAGAAAAATATCCAATTCCTGGAGTCACAAAGCTAATTTAAAAAGTTTAGGAAGATAACCATCTCATTCCTCTACCTCTAAGTTCAAAGTACCATTCTTTCAACTGGACAAAGTCAATTTCTTGTGCTATCGCACTTGCTTGTTCTCATTGAGGATCTCATGCCTTTCTTAACACTGCTCTCAGATTCAGAAACATTCTGCATGTGAATCTCGGTATCTGCCAAATCACTGAAGTTCTGGAATAATACCATTTGTGGTACCATAAATGATGTGTTGCATGGAGACTTGCTGTCTGGACTATTAACATGTTCAGTTGCTCTTGCGCTCCTCCAGATTAATAGTCATTCCTATCATTGCATTTTTCCTTGATTTGTTGCAAACCTATTTCCAACTTTAACTTCCTTTTTTAGATTCGTTGATCAAATATGCGGGTTTGCAATGACCAAAGATGCAATGGATCGTCAGATTTGGCAAAAGCAAAAACCCTTTCATTGAGTTAAATATTAAGTCAAAGGGAGGACCAACACAAAGGATAGTCACACCCTCCCGGTAATATACTGGGGGCTCTTTATGTCACGTGACACCTCATCATGTGACAACAACAACACCTTGTTACGTTAAAACTACAAAATCTCATCATGTGACAACAACATCCACACTTAGAACTGAGGAAGGAGTTGCAAGTCAAAGAATGCAACCTGTGTCAGCAATTATTGTGACAATGTCTATACGCCGATTCAATCTTAAATCACATGTTAGTCAATGTTATAAACTTAAATGTATCAGCATTATCCAGAATAACACAATTTGATAATCCACTGAAAGTATATCTTACAGAAATATATAAGTGTCAAAAAGAATTTGACATGCACTTGCATTAAAAACCTAATAATTTATGAAACTACAACTTACACGGAAATGATTGTAAATTTAAGAGATCAAAATTATATTTTCCGAATAATATCCAATAGGTTGATCTTAACCACCTAAAAACCTGACAAATGAGTTCTCCATGTCTATTTTACCTAAAATAGAGGTACTTCACATCTTTCTAGACCCAAAATTAAGAAAGTTAGGCTGACCAATGCACGTTTTGGCGACCATTTTGAATTCGGCCATTTTCCCAAAAGGCTCAAAATACGCTCTCGTTTCCCGCCATTTATGTTTTAACGGAGGATCTAAGGACCCTAAATCCATTGAGAAAAAAACTTTATCCGTCGGTGCAGGGTATAACCCTCTGGCTACCTGACTATAACAGAAACATAAAGTCAGCCATCTTGGATACCATGTTGAATTTCTAATTACATAATAACTTCTTCTAGTTCATTCTATGGTCTTGAGAATCAAATCCATGACACTTTGATTGCATTTGTAGAGTATTTGAGCCGAAAAATGGTATAATCGCTCAAGTCAGCCATCTTGGACGCCATCTTGAATTCCCAAGGTGCCAATAGGAGGATTTTCGAGGACTTTTAGTATGTTACTCTAGACAATTTTCTGAACGTTTCCTGAAAATTTCAGCTTGTTACTAATTTGTTCCGGGTACATGCCAATATGGAGCTAATGCTACTGGACTATATGTAAAAATTGTGAGAAAAGGGTTTTTTGTTACTTCTGGTGCAAAACGAAGAATTGTGTCCCGGGAGTAAAAACCGTATGGCCCCTTATATATATCAATCATCTCTTAAGCAACTCAAGACTACAAAACTCACAAACCATGCAGAGTATTCATTTTAAGTAAACTTACAATTCGTGGGTTGACTGTCTTAAAGAGCGCCACTGCGAAATTCTCAGAGTCAACGGGGAAAGCTCTTCCAGCAAAAGCTGGTGATGCAGCCAATAGAATGCTGAGGATGACTCTGACCTGGAGGATAAAAACAGAATTTATGACTTGGAGTACACAAAGGATTATTTCACTGGCATTAGCTGGGTCCTCAACTTCTTTAAGGAGCTTAAAAGGGATTTGCCCAACCATTCCATTTGCATGGGAAATCCATGCCTCTTGCAAATTCCCTGCCTCGTTTACAGTTAAGTGATGTAGACAGGATTATTATGCCAAACCGTTTCTTTTATTGTAAAATGCTTTGAAAAAGAAATAATGATAAAATAACACAGTTAAAAATCATTATGAATTCATATTTTAAAAATATGTTTAAAAATATGATTTTTGTCTTGAGGTTAAAGTAAACCCATCAAGTATGTAATACTTATTAAGTCATTTCTCGTAAAGAGAGTGAGTGGGCAAAGATCCCAGTAGTAGATCTAACATCACTCTTGAGTAGTACTAGTACAGTGAGGAAAATAAGTATACTTTTATATTTTCTAGTTTGGG
This sequence comes from Platynereis dumerilii, assembly GCA_026936325.1. Taxonomy (NCBI): domain Eukaryota; kingdom Metazoa; phylum Annelida; class Polychaeta; order Phyllodocida; family Nereididae; genus Platynereis; species Platynereis dumerilii. The sequence continues at coordinate 13,226,360 of JAPTHN010000002.1, read as the reverse complement.
CACTTGCACATGCTCCGAAACTCTGAAATTTCTCAGGTAGATCTGGTCCAACATTAGAAGACAGGTAATGCACAGAAGTTTTAAAAGTGAAAGAAGCATTATGTAATATATTTGCACAAGAACTGTATATACACTCAAATGTACCCAATTATTACCGGTATGCACTCATGGCGAAAATGTGGACCAAAAACAAAATCATTAACTTTTAAATTAAATAAATCTAAAAATCTGCCTTATTATTTGCTAAGAGAAAAAAATCAAAAACTTGATCTGTGTTATCACTTACCTCCATTTCAGTTGTGGGTTGTCGTCGGCTGGATCCCGATTATGGCAATGCGAATGTCATCCGCCATTCAGACTTTTATACAAGTCAGTGACAAATTAATTGTGGTTTGCCGGATCCTGAAGCAAATTTATGACATGCCAGTCGACATCTGCAAAGGTTGATATGTTTGACAAATTCCAGCAATGTAGGTTTGGAATCCAAATGGCATGTTTGTTATGGAAATAATTGATAAAAATTGCCTATATGACTGGCAACATGTAAAATTGTGTACCATTTTTGAAAAACAGATGCGACAGAAGTGTAAAATGCCCAATGTGAGAGAGGGTGTGGACTCAATGTAATAAAATTATGTCAATGTAATAATATAATGATAATAATAGTAATTTATATAGCGCCTTTCCAGTAAATTGTTCAGAAGTGGCTGCATGCATGCATGGTTTGCATAACTATGCTCCTCAGATATTGGAAAATTATAACTCAGAAATCCAATCAAAATGTACAATTTAAATATTACTTTTGACCAAATAACATAAAGATCATATTTAGATAATAACTTCTGCTTAAATCTAGGTATTGTTGGGAGCACTTCCTTACATTTTGGACTGGGTTGAGGTTTATGTTTGCAAACTCTGCAAGGTATCTCTACTAAAATTTTTCTTTGAGACAGATTAATAAGGAGCAATAGGTAAAATGCTGATAACGCACAAGAACATGTCTAATGCTAGAATTCAAACGCAGAATTTAGGCCTACTTTGCACTGCATGATAGGTTGAACCAAGAATTTTCAGACAGATTGTCTGATCTGGAAATTCTGGATTACACTGTTCAAATTTTCTCCACACTTAGGCTACATTGTCATGCATGTCCACCCACATCACTTTGATTTTTAAAAAAACAGTTTGCCGATACCAGCTCTTCTTGTTAGAAATATTTTACTAGCATTAAAAGTGTTCTCAGCATTCTGTATGCTTTATTTGAGAATTCATAAATAAAATAAAAAGTTTGTCTTTAAAAGTTTGAAAATCGTATCGTCAGTACCCTGTGGGGCTGGTTGCTTTTTTGGAAGGCAGAAATCCATGTAGGGTCATTCGCCTCTCTCATAGAAAAATCCTAGCTGTGTCACTGATACTGAAATATGATTATGAAAGTACCCTGGTAGCTAGTCCATATTCAATTGGAGTCCATACCAAAAAGAGGATGTGAACTTGACTGACACAACTTATTGTTCACTGATGCCATTGTTTGATCAGGATGACAATGTCAGTTGCAAATAGATTTATCGCCTTAAACATTTCACCCACTGATATACCAGTGTTAACATTTGCTCCAAAATTAAACACCAACAAATTTATATCCTTGTCACTGTCAAGTGTTGATAAGACATAATTATTGTTATTCAGTGAAATTATAAGCATGATGGAATTATAGAATAGTGTCAGTGGAGGGGAAGGGCATTGTCAAACAATCGGGACGTTTTCCTTAGCTGGATTTCAGTGATTACAGAGATCATTAATATTCTCTTGACATAATAATGTGCTGTGCACTACATCTACTACAATTTACCACTCCTATTAGGCTAATAACCTCTTGAAAGATTAAAATGATTGATTGATATCAGAAAATTGGAAAATATTTAAATTGTATAATATTTTAGGTCTGAAAGTGGCATGCATAGACCTATTATATTGATGGACATTGAACGTTGCTTCTATGTTGTTGTTGTTTTTTAAATTCTTTTTTTCCCCCATTTCACCTTTTTTAGACTGATTGACCACTAAGTGCAAAACGGCATAGGCGTATCAGGAAGGGGGGGGGGGGGGGCAGGGGTGGCAAACGCCCCCTCCAAAAGTTTGGAAAACTCTTGAAATTTGGGTAAGCAACCTGAAATTTTGGGCATATGGTCAAATTAACATTATTGAAAAATCAATGGTCCCCATGGAAATTTATTAGAAACGCCATGAAATTTGGATAATGAAATTCGGGCAAATGTCACTCACCCTCCCAATAAATCCGCTCGCAGTACGCCTGTGCAAAACGGACATAGCACCATTGAAATATAATGGCACAAAGTGGGTAATTCTCTGGTAAAGGGACAGAATGTTGTCCACCCTAATCTGCAAACAGGATTTCTCAGTATTTGTAATGTATGTGTCGGTCTGATATTTTGTTTATCGCTGTTGGTGATTCATCATTTTGTTCTTTTTCACAACTTTTTCAAAGAGTTTTGTTAAATGCTCGTAATCTTCACACATACGCCCAGGACCCAATGAGTGAATAAACAGCAATCACTGAGTGGTGTGATATAAATAAACAGATGAATTGTTTCAATACAAACAACATGACAAGGAGCACATTGAGAAAAGATTCTTTTTATTCAGATAAAGTCATTAGTTTCCGGAATCTGAGGTATTGCATCGAAGCCCACTTTAAACGAAACATCAGGAATTGAGGGGTGATTCAAAATTCAACTGTCGAATCAGGATTTAAACAACCATTTGATTAGATATAGCTTGTCACAGCAGCTAAAAACAGGGACCAAAAGTAGGGTCTAACTGACACTACTGACGTCAGGATGGGTACATTTATTAAGCTGTACTGACGTCAGGATAGCAATAGTTTGTGCTCTTCCTGACTGTCAGTCCAGATCATAAAAATTGGTCATCCTGACCTCTACTGCCACTATATTTGTAATGGTTTCTGGTGTCAGGAAGACAGTCATTGACCAAGGATACTGACAGCAAAATTGTGGTCTTATTGACACTGCTGATGGCAGCAAGGATAGTTTTTTCCACCATCCTAGCGTCAAAACATATAATAATATTATGTTCAGCTGACATCCATGGCCAATTGTAGTCCTGTCAGCAAGAGTCTCAAAATGCCCCACTTCTGACACGCAGTCAGCAAGGATAGATTTTTTCCATTATCCTGACGTCAGCAACAAACTAAAAATATGACCTTTCTGACGTCAGTATTGTCAGTAAGGACCCAAAAAAGGTCCCTGTTTTTATATGGTCACAGCGGCCAACTTATTTTTTTCCTTATCATCATAGCTGCCATACTTTTCTGAAAGCCTTGACAACTTTTATTCAGACAATTTATTGCAAAATGATTACGCACCTGATTAAGCAGGAAACAACAACATACATTGTAGCTCGGTAATGCAATTGACAGTCTGGGATCAGACAGCAACCAATAGGGCCACGTCCATACTGCAATGTAAATTTATATTGCATAATACTATATTGATTACCTAATTTTCTGTCCAAATTGCAAGTGCATATCTATTATATTAAATGATAGCATATATAACGGTGTGTGAATGAATTTATCCAAGCCAACTCATTAGCGAAGATTATCTAATTATATGTCACATGAAAAATACAGACGATTGTCCTGTTATTGAAAAAATAAATACATTTGTGTCCTGGATACGACAGGGAAAAAGACTATCCGTCATTTCAAATGATTCTTATGTGATTGGCTGGTTTATCCAATAATAACTCTATAATGTGTTCAATTCATGAAGTATCTAACATTCAGTTGCACAGCTGGTTACCCTAAGGGAAGGCAAATTTGTTTGGATGTTGCTTCGTACCTTGTCAAAAAAATATTTGAGCTCTCGAAGAACTTTTCTCAGGGCAGTTTGAGTCATTCCCAAATTTTCACTGACGCCATAGATTGGTTCAATGTTGAAGCCTCTCTGGGCAGCCTCGGCACGAGCGCTGGTGAAATCCGAGTTCTTATTGTAAATCATGCTGCAGTTAGTTTCCCATCCAGACAAATTCTCCAGAAGATTAGACCTGTCCCAGGGCTACAGAAAATCAAGAAGGATAAAATAACATTTAACTGTAAACCACAGCAAATGTGATATCAGCAAAATGTTCGCTGAAAAAAAAAATGACTGAAGGAGATGTGTATAAATGAACAGGATTAACTCACTTCATTGTTTAAAAATGTCAGTTCAGTAGCGGCCCAACGGGGGGGCGGTTGGGGGGTACAACAGCCCCCCCCCCTCGGGCCAGTAGATTATAATGTAAAAAAAATAATAACTCTGATTTCTTAGTACATTCTCATTTGCAAGCCCCCCCCCTTTCCAACATTTTCTGTATCCGCCCCTGCAGTCTGCAGCTAACAAGGAATCAAATATCGATTGTGTTTAGGCCCTATAAACTACACCGAGTGCCAAGTTATTAGGCACTAACTTAAAAATGCCTTGACCCACATGTAACTATTTACAGAGCAAAGGCAAAGGAAATTGATAGCCATTCATGCACCATTTACCTCAAATATGATGCTACATGTTTTGATCTCATCAGATGGGAATCCATGCTTCCACAAGTAGTTTTATTGAGCACATGGGCATAATTTAGTGGGGGACGGCGAGGGGGGACATGTCCCCCCCCCCACATTTTTGACCCCGGGGGACATAATATGAAATGTCCCCCCCCCACCTTTTTGTGTGAAAACAAAATGTGTTGTCACTGTTGTGTTAATGACCCTTGGGCTCAATTATGTATGGCGCTGTTTTAAGAGACATATCCCACCTTTCTGCATTCGGGAGGTTATAATGCCGTACAGAAATTCGGAGTTCAAGAATGTAAAAAAGACTGACTGACTTAGTTATTTGCGGATCCGTCGGCCGATTCCAGCCGTGTGACCGCCGTGACCACCATGTCCCCCCTACATTTTCCGCGAAAATAATGCCCCTGGTTGAGGATATTTTTCATTGACTCAATGAACCGTCACCTGATTCAAACACTAACAAGCAGCACTGCATATCCCGGATGACAGTGATAATATTTTAACCTGATCGGTGGATCTGTCATAATTCACAAATTATTGTCGACATCCTTACATGTATTCAGTTAACAGATAAAGTGATGCTCTTACTTTGCCTACAATCTGCTCCGCTTCAACATACTGCTCAGGCGTAAAAGCCCGTGCCGTGGGAAGCTTTATTGTGGGAGGCTTTACCGTGGGAGGCTTTACAGTGGGAGGCTTTACCGTGGGAGGCTTTACCGTGGAAGTCCTTGCCGTGGAAGTCTTTGTCGGTGGCTCTGAAATGAAATTATCAAATTATTTCCCTAATATTATATCCGTCACAAGAAATGTGATTAAAATTATTAAACAGAAATAACAAAACTCACTTGTCGGCAGGACAGTCCCAAGAGTATCTCTTGTCGGCAGGACAGTCCCAGGAGTATATCTTGTCGGCAGGACAGTCCCAGGAGTATATCTTGTCGGCAGGACAGTCCCAGGAGTATTTCTTGTCGGCAGGACAGTCCCAGCAGTATATCTTAAACAAAAAAGAAACAAATGGGTCTTTTTGTAATTGTGACACTCAAAGTGTCGAGAAAGGGCAGACCTAATTCGCGAGACAAAAATTTACAGGGCAGCAATGATAATTTTGAATACATACTTATGGAGTTTTGCCTAAATTCACTGTAAATTAAGGCCTAATAATGTTTTTTCTTGGAGATGAAAAGGGCAACCTTGCCCCCCTTGCCCCTCCTGGCCAGGGGCAGCAGGGGCAATTGCCCCCCTGCCCCCCCCCTGTTCTGGCACCCTTGCTTGCCAGAAAACCTCTTGTAAAAATCTAAGTTAAAACAATAAAATAAGGTCATCAGCTTTGTTGTGTCTGTCAGGGCCAATTTCATGAATGTTATGCAACGATACACTGTGTACTAACCAAGTGACCTAATTAAGGATTTTTTTTGTTTACATTTTGCAAGTTCTCATATATAGAGCAAACAAAAAACTTTGCCACATAGCCAGTATGCTGTCTTACAGTACAAGTAATACACATGCAGTATGCTGTCTTATAGTAGGCCTACAAGTAATACACATACAAAGTTTGGGAACAGACAGTTAAGTTTTCTGGGAGATTTAAGGGACCTAACCCAGATGAGGTTGTTGTGGGAAGTGAAAGAAAGCAGTTTGCAGATTTTCATGGCTGGGCAATGAGTAGTTTGGGTGGAGTAGCCTAAAACATCCACGAATTAATAATGTGATGATGATGATGATGTCAATTATTTAACAAGACACTTGTATGAGACCTAAAGTTACTTTTAGTGACAATACGGTCAGCCGTTTTCTGCAATTTATATATTTATGCCGTTTCCAACCCCATACAAGCATATGTGTGTACATATGTATTCTATTCTATGATTCTCTATGTTCAAGTTTGGATGTACTATATTCCTCTGTAGGAGCTATATTTTTTGTTAGAAATTACACATACACGAGTTCAAGAAATCACACATACACGAATTGCCCATTTGTGGATGTCGCATTTCTAAAACTTTTCTGACTCGTGAATGTGTCAAATATATCACCATCAGGTCGTGTATATGATATATATGATACATACACGACTGTTAGTGTATATGTCTTATCTAACACAAACATGTTCTGTTCTTGTATGTGCATGATATGACACATATAGGACTCGTAAATGTGTACTATCTTACACATTATGCTATCAAGGGTTTGAGCTAACTGCTCGTGTATGGGTAATATATTACACTTACTCAAATACATGAAAGTGAATTATCTTGCACTTACACAAGTTTCCACAGTCCCATTATTGTGGGCATGCAGTATGTTGCACATTCACTAATTTGTGTAACTGCCAATTATCACATAATAATTCACTTTGGCCTATGAGAGATAATTAAATTACATTTTCCCTAATAACTGAAACCTACTACATACATTTTCAATACATGCACATAGACGAGTCTGATGTATATGTAAGCTGATTCATATACAAGAGTGTTAGATAATACACATATGACGAGTCTGATGTATATATATGCTAGATATTTCATATACACGAGTGTTAGATAATACACAAAGACGACTCTGATGTATATGCAAGATATTACACATACAAGAGTGTTAAATAATACACATAGACGAGTCTGATGTATATGTTAGATATTACACATACAAGAGTGCTAAATAATACACATACACGAGTTCAGTGCTCGTGAATATGCGTGATTTTACACATTCACGAATTCGTGTATGTGCAATTTCTAACAAAAAATATATATGTCTGTGGGTGATAAAACTGCATAGCTTCAGTTTTTTTTTCTATATTTAAAGACACAACTTATTAACCTTTAACCATGTATTAACTGCATCTAATTAGCTGTTTATGAATATTTATATGGACAGGTTTTGAGTAAGATTGGTGCATGAAGTTGTGTCATCGGCATAAATTATGGGAGTAGGTTATTTGTTGCTAGGTTTAGGTCATTCACATATATCATAAAGATTAGTGTGTCAAGGATTGAACCCTGTGGTACCCCACACTTTAGTTCTAAGTTATCAGAAATTGTATTTTGATAGTCTACATACTGAATTCTTTGTTTAAGATAATTATAGTTAAAAATCCTAATATAAATTTATCTTTAATGTCATTCTAATTTAATTTGAGCAATAAGATGCTATGTCCGGGGTATCAAAGGCTTTCGAAAGATCAAGAAAAATCTTGATTAGGAGAGGATTATTATGCATTTGTTCAATTAATCTGTCTACTAGTTCTACTGCTATAAATTCAGTGGAATGTTGTTTGTGAAAACCATACTGGCCTTTATAGAAAAGTTTAAGTTCAAAAAAGTTTTCATAAAGTTGGTCACGCATGACTCGCCTTTGACACACTGGATAGTATAGAGATAGGTCTATAGTTATCAAATAAAAATCTGTCTTTCTTTTTTATATAGTGGAAGTACTTTTGCTATTTCAAGTTTATCAGAAAAAAATCCTTTAATGCTTGATTGATTAATTATTAGTGCTAGGGATTCTTCTTATTGACATGTTGAAAGTTTAAGTAGCTTATTTATTATCCTATCATGTCCAAATCTGGCTTTAGGTTTTAAGGAAGCAGTAGTTTTTATAACAATGTCTGAGTTCATGATCAACTGGTGTTCTTTGCACTTATGAACAAAGTTTATCACAATATGATATTGACTTCAAGCCTGTCGGTCAGTGCTTGGATTGTTGGCATTAATGACAGTGCTTCAATCTTACCTGGAAAAGAGACATGCGATGACATAGCTTCCTTTGCACTTGGGCTGGATACTGCATCCGAAGGTGTCTGCTTGCCGGATCTGAATATAATATCAATTTCAAAAGATGTGGTTTCGCATAAGAGTAATTTACCAAAAATAATATCGATTTCTTCTCTTCAGCATAGATACACCATGATCTCATGTTTTCAGTATCACCTACCTGGTTCAGAAAGGCAGGTTGCTGCAACCAAAGTGGCATGGACTGCTTGATGTAGGCGTTGACCGAGTTTGAATCACTTGCTGCCCCTACGTAAGAGGCAGTCAGTCCTCCAATGGGATATCCCTCTGGCGTCTTCTCGGGCACGTTGATAGGACCAATGATGCCCAGGTTCTTGCAAAGAGCGTAGCTTCCAGCAAGATCAACCAAGTAGTTACTGGGGTCCCATTCCTGTAAAGATGTGTCATATAAGACGGATTAGAATGAAAGATTTTCACAACAATTGGAAATGGTGGCATGAAATTATGTGTTTGAAGTTACAATGTTTTGGTTGACAGTGGCGAACAGCTCGCCAGCATAATTCTCGGAGTCCACTGGAAAAGCTCTTCCGCCGGAAACCGGAGATGCAGCCAAGAGGAAACTGAAGATGATTGCCACCTGTCAGAAAAAAGAACAAATCAAGGAGTAAAAAGTCACCACTGATCCATGGAAATAATTTAAAGAGAGATAAAGCATTTTAAACCTACCTGCATTTTTGCGAAATGTCGAGACTTGATGATCAAAGTGAGAAAGGCAAAGTGCGAATGACATCCCTGATCCAGACCTATATGCTATTGACTGGTTCGAAGACTGTTTTATTTAATTGTAATTGACATCAAAACCCGCTTTTTAAAATTTACAACAGCAAACTCAAATTAATGCAAAACCCAGACACATATTGTGTAGTTTACTGTTATTTTCCTGCAATCAGCTTTACAGAGCAAAATCCGCTTTTCTAAATTTAATCGCTCCACTTCAATTCTTCCCTATATTAATAGACAGAAGGGTTTTATCATGATGTGAACATGTAATATGATAATATGATAAGAAATTTCTCTTTCAAGTTTCATCATTCAGTGAGCATTAAGCCTTTTTGTAGCATGTTTGGATAATTAAATTATAATTTTTAGTCTTTTTGATAATTTTGATTGAAAAAAAAGTATCAATCGATTCACCAGGAACCATTTTAAAAAACTCGTAATGATGCGATACAAGTATCCGGTTTCAAGATACTTCCCTACAGAAGCTTGCTTTGAAGATGAATTTGTGATTTTTTGTGCCAACGGGTTTCAGTCCATTTTTTCTCTCTAAAGTTATCTAAAATAATATAGGAGGAGGGTTAGCTCAGTGTCAGAGGACTGCTGCCAAATTGTCAAATTTGAAAACAAATATTATAAATAGATAACTGCTTGCAGTATTGACGATGTGTGGACTACTGAATCAAATCAACTACAACATGAACTCCTGTTGTTGGCAAATAACAAGTTTGTGTATGCATGCCCATATGCCAACATTTTGATACCAGTAGATGCCAGTTGATACCTTACAAATATGTATTAGGTTTTGGTTTTCCTACAATACGGTAATTTAAATAATAGCTTGAACACTGAAGTTCTGCATAAAATACATATATCTCAATTTCACATGAACGAATCAGGATGAAAATCATATACATGTAACGTGTACTGACCAAAAATTTACTATTGTGTGAAAAGAATATGAAGCTTTTCCAAAAATAACATTAAAAAAAGCGTTTGCATAATAACTCTGCGCAGGGAGTATATATATACAAATATATATATCTAGTCAGTTCAGCACATGCACAGCAAAGTTTACGAGCACATAAGTTGTATTATCTGATTGTCAGAAGAATGAATCAGGCAATCAATCTTGAGCAAGTTATGGCTGAGCTTATCTCCATCAGCTTGCAGGGTGCCCATATTCCTGGTTGATTACTTTGGCCAAAAACATCTTGCCTGGCTTATCTTCCAATCAGTTAGTGGTCACCTATTCTATGGGTTATTCCCAGCTTCAGATGGGAGATAGTTTGTGCTTTTGCATGGAGGGAGATTTATTGAAGGGAGAAAAAAGAAGAAATAAAAGATGCTGGTGATAGATAGTATGGTCAGACGAGGTAACGTTATTCGATGAAAATGGGTAAGTATCAGGAATTCTATGGGCATTGTACTTCTGAGAAGGGGTATGTTATCGCACTTATCGAGGCTGGTAATAACTTATCCCAGCTAATCAATCTCGAAAGCTGTAATCCAAGATTATTGATGGCTAGACACCAACTGTCTGCCAACTTTCCAAGTTCTATGAACATATAATTCTTATGTCTTACTATAATAGAAGAAGTGCAATTCATACGTACCGTAAAACGGGGTAAAGTTGGCAATCTGGGGTAAAGTTGGCATGCTGTTTTGACCCACTCAATGGCAGAAATACCAACTTTTCCTCACTGACACGCATGTCAACTTTGTCAAAGATACCTGTGCCAGGGAGGAAAGTTGGCATTTCTTCCATTAAGTGGGTCAAAATGGCATGCCAACTTTACCCCGGATTGCCAACTTTACCCCGTTCCATGTTATTTCCAAACATAGAAGCAGCACATGAATGATATACTTGCTGCGATACGTAACTCTTCCATTCTTGACTGTTTTAAGAACAAGATTATTCATCACGTTTTAAATGCTCGCTTAATTTGATTATTTACTATGTTTTTAAAATTATTTATGACATTTTATGTAATATTTTACTCACTCTATATGTTATTATTTCAAATTTACATGTGTTAATACTATGGTCTGTCATTTTCAGGGCTCCATTGAAAAACCAGACATTTTGTGATGATTGCTTTATACCCTGCTTAAATGAAGGTACTTTTGACTTTGACTTTGACTCATAGATTCATATTTTTACAGAGAGAAATAATTGTATTCTCGGTAACAGATTCCAATTTAAAGCAGGGACTTATTTCGATTCCCATTTGATAAAGAGGACTCAGTGATCAACATTTTATCAGTCCTCTTAACAGGGGCATGCCCTAACTATTCAGCCAGATGGATAGGTTTAGGCAAATAAAACTGCTTTCAAATCTTAGTCAGGCGCTACTTCAAAGAACCTTGAATGGCAAAGATTCATACTTTTTTTATTGTGACAATTGCAAAATCTTACTATGCAAAATACGAGTACTTACATTCAGCTGTTTGGTGCAATCAATGACCCGACGAAAGGCCCTATTCACAATATTGAAATGAACTGTCAATCAAAAATTGAGTCCCTTGTGACCTCATTGGTGAGTGCTGTGACTCAGTGTGTGACTTGTTCTGATAGCATTGAAGTAAAGGATGTGACCTCACAAACTGATTATGAGTCATAGAGTAGAACATGGCATGGATAGGGAAATGATCCAACAAGGAACATGTCAGTGTGATTCTGTAAGCACTTGTAATTCGTCAGCTGTAACAATTTCTGAAATACATGAGGATTTCTGTTGGCTAACATCATACTTTTTAGAAAGTTAGATTGTCGGAATGCTAGTTCTCACTCTAGGTATATTGTGAATTCAACAATTGTGGAAAAATATTCTTTAAAAAATTGGAAGAAAGACCGGTTATGTTGGTTTGATCTTCTGAATAGAACATAGCAGGTGCATTTTCTTTAACATTTTTATGGCATTGCCTCTATTGCTTCCATTCTTCACCATGATGGTTAGCTTTCATTAGAATTCCAGACGTTTCTGTTGGGAATAAAATGTCTTAAATGACATCTGTTTCATTCATGAATGCCAGGCCCACAGTGGGATTAAGCCATAACTGCTGTAAGCCACGGAAGATGTATTTTGCAGCAACAAAACAAGGGTAATCTTTGCCAAACATCTTGTTCTTTGTTGCATTCAAACAACGATTTTCTTTCAGACTTCAGTCTTGAGAGATATTGACTGCCAATATATCTGAGATGCAAATAAGTAAGTTTGGATGCAAAGGGCTCCAGTTTTCCTCAATATTTTTAAGCCAGAGGAAAGAAATCATCTACATTCAGTGTACAACAAAAAGAGTGAATAAAAAGGCAAGGCAACAGCAAACTATCACTCTGCGGATCTATACCACGATAGAACTGTATTATTTTTTCCTCAGGCTTCCTCTTTTGCATCTGTGTTATGTGTCCCTGGGTGGTTTTATTCAATATGTGTGTTATTCCAGTTTTGTTTCATCCATCCTGTATTACAGAAAGCAAAAGCTGCATGGGCATCAAAAGCAGCTGAGCAGCAAAAGCCAGAAAGCAAAAAGCTGCAAAGCAAAAGCTAATACTCAAGCAGTGGGAGGTAATAAAGCTGACAGAAACCAGACCACATCCAGAGTGACACTCTAGCCTTGGTGCCTCACTAGTACTGTAGCATAATGCCCTCTCATGCTCACCTCTGACAAAAACTGTCACATGTGTGGCACAGTCTACTGGGTCCCCTGCATGGTACATCATCAGCTGGTTCCAACATTCACAATTGATGCACGAGCCAGTTGTTATGTTTCTATTATGCTAGCATTAAAGATGATAACCAGCAATTGAGAAGTTGGATAGATAAACTTACAAATATCTATCTATCTATCTATCTATCTATCTATCTATCTATCTATCTTTCTATCTATCTATCTTTCTATCTATCTATCTTTCTATCTATCTTTCTATCTATCTATCTATCTATCTATGTCTATCTATCCATCTATCTGTCTATATATACATCTATTGATATGTCTGTTTGTCAACCTGTCTGTACATCCATGGAGCTTGACATTGTCTATACACTATGCATTGTCTGACTGTTGTGCTTAAACGTTATCCTATGTTAGTTATTCTATCCCAATTAGGCTTGACTTCCTCTAGCACATAATTGCAGATGGGATCTGGTACATTTATAAGCAGTTGAATGCAAGGCCATTTGACCGGAGAGAAATTGGGTAATGAGAGGAAAGTTTCGTCAAGAGGCTTAAAATGGACATGCTAATCTGGTGAACATGATACAGATATGGTGAACAGAGCAATAAAAGCTTTGAAAGAGAGTGACCTCCAGAGTGCTAACGAGATTGCATGAAATTCTGCAGCTGTGCTGCTAAAAAGCAGTCCCTAGATTCAGTGTCTATGTGAGTTAAGAACCAACAAATATGTTAAAACGAAGAACATCAATATCTGTCATTTCCTGCAGCTACTATATTCTAGAGAAAGGGCGAATCGTAAACCTAAAAAAAACCCGGTAACTATATATATATATACAGGTTAAATACATTAAAAAAGTGTAATCAAAATCTAACTCGACATGGCAAAACACACCAACATTTTCAACTATGTCTATATATTGCTGCTTCTAAAACATAACATATTCCTTCCACGCATTGTATGTCCAGCAGCCTGGACAAAGCATAAAAGTATCAGATTAAATTCAAGTGTGAAGCTATTTATAGCGTTCTTCTGCTCAACATCTGACTTGTACCCACGGCATCAATAGCATCTCCAACATTCTGCAGCAGCAGCATCAACGGCTTAGAGGAAAACAGAATAAAATTTTGATGAGCTTCATGATGCTTGCATGTTGCCCTTCTCCCCTCTTGTTCCTAACCTTGTTTTCTCACATTTAAATGGAACACGAGTTTTGTACTCTCAAGTGGAATAATTTCTCTCTCACATGGAGTCATGGAACTTCAGGCCAATTTAGGCTTCCAACCTTCTCAATTAGCTCCCATATTCTTATTGAGAAGCTCTGAGTTAGACAGCAGTTTCAGAAATCCTTCCTTTCACTGTAAAATTTGAATTTTGAGTCAGAAGATGTATTCGCCAGAAAAAAAAGGTGTAATCTTTGCCAAATATTGTTCTTTGTAGCCATGCCACTGCAGTTGCATTCACTTTCTGAACTTGAGTCTTGAGAAGTATTGACTGCCAAGATATCAAGGAAGTAAGAAAGTTTGGACACAAAGGGCTTCAGTTTTTCTCGATCTTTTTGAGCAAGATGAATGGAAATTATCTACATTCAGTATACAACAAAAAGAGTGAATAAAAAGGCAAGGCAACAGTGAACTATCACTCTGCAGATCTATACCAGGATAGAATTGTATTATTTTTTTCCACAGACTTCCTCCTTTGCATTTGTGTTATGTGTCCCTGGGTGGTTTTATTCAATATGTGTGTTATTCCAGTTTTGTTTCATCCATCCTGTATTACAGAAAGCAAAAGCTGCATGGGCATCACTGAGCAGCAAAAGCCAGAAAGCAAAAAGCTGCAAAGCAAAAGCTAATACTCAAGCAGTGGGAGGTAATAAAGCTGACAGAAACCAGACCACATCCAGAGTGACACTCTAGCCTTGGTGCCTCACTAGTACTGCAGCGTAATGCCCTCACATGCTCACCTCTGACAAAAACTGTCACATGTGTGGCATAGTCTACTGGGTCCCCTGCATGGTACATCATCAGCTGGTTCCAACATTCACAATTGATGCACGAACCAGTTGTTATGTTCCTATTATGCTAGCATTAAAGATGATAACCAGCAATTGAGAAGTAGGATGAATAAACTTACAAATATCTATCTATCTATCTATCTATCTATCTATCTATCTATCTATATGTCTGTTTGTCGAGCTGTCTGTACATCCATGGAGTTTAACATTGTCTATAGTATACACTATATACATTGTCTGACTGTTGTGCTTAACTTAAACGTTATCCTATGTTAGTTATTCTATCCTAATTAGGCTTGACTTCCTCGAGCACATAATTGCAGGTGATATCTGGTACATAAGCAGTTGAATGCAAAGCCATTTGGCCAGAGAGAAATGGGTAATGAGAGGAAAGTTTCGTTAAGAGGCTTAAAATGGACGTGCTGATCGGGTAAACCTGATACAGATATAGTGAGCAGAGCAATAAAAGCTTTCTGTAAGAAGGATTCAATGCACATAAAATTGACGGATACCCAAAAGAAAAAAACAAAAGATTACCAACCACAGTGGTTGAAGGCGGTTCTGGTTGAGATGGGAGATCATTGCAGTTAAGATGCAAACATGTGAACTGCATATCACTTCTACTGACTTAAATTAGCTGCAATGGAAATACAAAGAGTGTGAATTATATTAATTATCTTGCAGCAGGATGTGGTTGTCTTTGTGTTTCATTGATGTATCAATGTTATCATAATTTGTCGATTTCTGGTTTAGATAGATAGATATAGATATGGTAAGTGCATCCCTCTAAACGCAGTTCTGGGTGCTCACGAGGGTTGATTGATGAGATGGAAGAGAGAGCAGGAGTCCTCAACATGTTACACATTTACCCCACGTGAGGGATCTATTACTTGCCCAGCACAGACACTGATACAAGGGGCTGCCAATTTAACGTCTCATCTGAACTACATCCAGCTGGGATTTTGCTCGTAAAGGTCCACTGAAATGTATAAACAGTAGTATGTGGGCAAGTCCATAAGTACAAGGATTTAAATTCAATTTCGCGTTCAGATTTTGATAATGAAAGATATTGCAGTACTTCTGGAGCAGCCAAATTCAGTGAAATGAGAGTGGAGTTTTCAACAACTCTTTATCATTGTCAGTCAGCGAGGGCATAGCCTTTGTGGCTGAGAGGCCTGGAGGGGCTGATTGGGGGGAGAGGTCACTTCAGGGGTTAATTGCCTTCAGCTGATGTGGAGTACTGGCCTGAGACGTTTGCTGCCTCAAAGTGATCCACTGCAAATAGAAGGTCCAATTTCAGGCTGCCACTGCCTCTGCCACTGCCTCTCCCATTGCATCTGCCATTGACTCTCATTGTCTTGCCTCCAATTCCCTAGCCACCTATTTGACTTCAACTTCCAATCACTGATCAACTGTCAGTGGCTCCCCTTCTTTTTATTTTCTCCTCACATTACTCCACCCAGCTGCTATACTATGGCTCCTATTCCAAACTGATTCACTTGTACTACATTTCAGGCCACAATGCAGGTCTACATCAGCACAGTTCTGACCACAGGCTCTGTGTCATCCAGATGCATGTTTAAAAATAGCATGCAATGCATGCACCGTGTCCTTGAGTAATTTAATGACCCCTTATAACTCAATGGGATATGATCATTACATTGACACATCTCTATAAATTGTTAAAAGTTACATTCCATCTATCTATCAATCTATCTGTCAACCTATTTATCTATCTGTCTAGCTATCTGTCTATCTTTCGTAAATGGCTGAAGCATAAATCTCAGGTTGTTGTGTGCCCAACTATGTTTCAGGGCGGAGGTGTCAAAGGGAAGAAGAAGATGCTTCTCAGAAATCTTTTGCTCAGCAAAGAGGAATTTCGGGGATTAAAGTTAACGTTTTAGAGCAGTGAGACTGAGACATACGATTAAAGCCAGGGCATCTTTGGCAGCAGTGTAAACACTGGGCATAATAACTTCGGGTGGTTCTTGCATCTGTGAAATGCTTTTCGATCCACACCAACTTTGACATGACATATGCCATTGATGACAACAAAGGGCCCGTGGCCCTGCTCTCAGACACAAAAAGCAGTCCCTTGATTCAGTGTCTATGTGGGTTAAGAACCAACAAATACGTTAAAACGAAGAACATCAATATCTGTAATTTCCTGTAGCTACTATTTTTAGAGAAAACACGAAACATAAACCTAAAAAAAACCCTGTAACTATATATGTAGGTTAAATACATTAAAACATTGCAATCAAAATCTAACTCGACATGGCAAAGCACACCAACATTGTAAACTATGTCTATATGTTGCCGCTTGTTAAAACATAATATATTCCTTCCACGCATTGTATTTCTCTGCAATGATATTAGATTCCCAGCAGCCTGGACAAAGCATAAAAGTATCAGATTAAATTCAAGTGTGAAGCTATTTTTAGGGTTCTTGAGCTCAACATCTGACTTGTACCCACGGCATCAATAGCATCTCCAACATTCTGCAGCAGCAGCATCAATGGCTTAGAGGAAAACAGAATAAAATTTTGATGAGCTTCATGATGCTTGCATGTTGCCCTGGGCTCCCCTCTTGTTCCTAACCTTGTTTTCTCACATTTAAATGGAACACGAGGTTTGTACTCTCAAGTGGAATAATTTCTCTCTCACATGGAGTCATGGAACTTCAGGCCAATTTAGGCTTCCAACCTTCTCAATTAGCTCCCATATTCTTATTGAGAAGCTCTGAGTTAGACAGCAGTTTCAAAAATCCTTCGTTTCACTGCAAAATTTTAATTTTGAGTCAGAAGATGTATTTGCCAGAAAAAAGGGGTAATCTTTGCCAAATATTGTTCTTTGTAGCCACGCCACTGCAGTTGCATTCACTTTCTGAACTTGAGTCTTGAGAAGTATTGACTGCCAAGATATCAAGGAAGTAAGAAAGTTTGGACACAAAGGGCTTCAGTTTTTCTCGATCTTTTTGAGCAAGATGAATGTAAATTATCTACATTCAGTATACAACAAAAAGAATGAACAAAGGCAAGGCAAGGCAAGGCAACAGTAAACTATCACCCTGCGGATCTATACCAGGATAGAATTGTATTATTTTTTTCTCAGGCTTCATCGTTTGAATCTGTGTTATGCGTCCCTGGGTGGTTTTATTCAATATGTGTGTTATTCCAGTTTTGTTTCATCCATCCTGTATTACAGAAAGCAAAAGCTGCATGCGTATCAAAAACAGCAATGAGCAGCAAAAGCCAGAAAGCAAAAAGCTGCAAAGCAAAAGCTGATGTTCAAGCAGTAGGAGGTAATAAAGCTGACAGAAACCAGACCACATCCAGAGTGACACTCTAGCCTTGGTGCCTCACTAGTACTGTAGTGTAATGCCCTCTCATGCTCACCTCTGACAAAGACTGTCACATGTGTGGCACAGTCTACTGGGTCCCTGCTTGGTACATCATCAGCTGGTTCCAACATTCACAATTGATGCACGAGCCAGTTGTTATGTTATTATGCTTGCATTACAATTATCTATCTATCTATCTATCTATCTATCTATCTATCTATCTATCTATCTATCTATCTATCTATCTATCTATCTATCTATATGTCTGTCTGTCAAGCCTAAGGAGCTTATATCGTCTATACACTGTACCTCATGTGACTGTCACTGTTGCGATTAACCTGAAACATTATCCCATGTTAGTCACTAGTTATCCCAATTAGGCTTGACTTCCTCGAGCACATAATTGCCGTTCAGGATCTAGTACATTAGCATGGCAGTTGAATGCCAAGCCACTGGGCTAGAGAGAAATTGGGTAATGAGATGAGAATGTAGCTGAGGCTTGAAATGGACATGCTGATGGGATGAACATGAAACAGTTAGAAAATATGATCCAAAATGGCCAATTTAAGAATAATTCAAAGCATATAAGATAGACGGACACCCAAAAGAAATCATAGTCAGCGCAAGTCACAAAGATTAGCAACCGCATTGGTTGGAGGCGGCTCTGGTTGAGATGCGACACAGTTCCGGTTGAGATGCAAAACACTGCAATCAAAACCCCACTTGACATGCACTCTAAAAAATTTCGGGACAAAACTATTTTTTTTCCATGGAAAATGGTTTTTTGAAAAACCAAAATTCCATGCAAAAACCAATATGAATTTTTCGAAAACCATTTTGGATTTTTTAAAACCTGTTTTGTCCCGACATTTTTTAGAGTGTGGCGAAGCACACCAACATAATAATTATGGCAACATTGTAAACGATGGGTATTTATCTCTTCTTAGAACATAATATATTCTTTCCACACATTGTATTACTCGTAATGTATTTCTCTGTGATGATAATAGATTCTCAGCAGCCCGGACAAAGCATAAAAGTATCTGATTAAATTCAAGTGTGAAGCTATTTATAGGGTTCTTGTGCTCAACATCTGACTTGTACCCACGGCATCAATAGCATCACCAACATTCTGCAGCAGCAGCCGCATCAACAGCTTAGAGGAAAACAGAATGAAATTTTGATGAGCTTCATGATGCTTGCATGTTGCCCTGGACTCCCCTCTTGTTCCTAACCTTGTTTTCTCACATTTAAATGGAACACGAGGTCTGTACTCTCAAGTGGAATAATTTCTCTCTCACATGGAGTCATGGAACTTCAGGCAAATTTAAGCTTCTAACCTCCTCCAATTAGCCCCATATTCTTATTGAGAAGCACCTATAGAAGTAGATTCAAACATATTTTGCCTCATAGCTGCGTACCCCCCTCCCTAATTAGTCTACGAAGTGACAAAATACAAGATGTATCTATATAGGCCCACTAGTTAATGTCCTGTTTTGTGGATTTCAAGGAATGTTTATTCATCACTCGAAACTTTTGAGTTTTTGTTTTCGCCAAACACCACTTTGATATCAAGCTGAATTTTATGCAAGATGTATAGTTTTCAGCTAGTGTATGTGCATTACCTCACAAGTGGGTAATATCTCACACCGACATCGGTATTGTGTATGTGCAATAACTTACAGTGAGTACTAAAGCATATAGTGTGCACTGCTTGTGTATGTGCAATAATATTCAAGTGTAATATCTCACATTTGCATGTGTAGGTTGTGTACGTGCAAGATCTTTCAAGTGTGCATGTGTGATATCTCACAGTCACTTGTGTGCATTGCATGTCAATGTATATTCAGGAACCAGCATGGCTGTAGTTATGTAATGTCTGACAAGAACATTAGTTTTAAGTGTGAATGAGTACTGAATAGCCAGCAAAAAGCCTTGGATTCCCTAACCGTTCATAAACTTTTCTTTCCTTAAGCAGAGCTCAGATATAAAGTAATACAGCAAGATCTAATAATGCAAAGGCTGACTTTCATGTCAGGTCCATTTCAATATCATGATACAAGTGAAGCAGCCGAGCATCTCACGAGTGTTTGAACGTTCCTTTTATTACTTCTATGGGCCTACTCATGATGTTCTCATAAGCCCAGTAAGTCAAGCATATCCCTTATCAAACATCCATGAGGGGATCAAAGAATGCAATTGAATGTTATAAATGGGCAGCCAGCTCATTTGCTCTACAGAGGTGCTGTTGCTAAATGGATACAATGTAAGTTGCTTGTCTGCTAACCTAGACGTCGTAGGTTCGAGTCTCAGCGGTGGCATGGAGGCACTGAGCTCATTAGCAGATCCTCTATGACTCCTTGCTTCTCTCCACCCAGGTGTAAATTGGTACTAAATGCAATGATGGCAATGGTAGAGTGACTTGATATTATGGTGCTGGAAATGGATACCTGGCTGTATACTGTAGTCAATGGGGGTTGAGAAAGGCTTATGCTTGAACAGGCCTGGCAAGGGTGCACAATTTTGTAAATAGTCTGCTGACATAGACTTCGTCAATGAAATGGGCTTTAAAAAAGTAATTGACAGTTACATTTACATTTTTTACAGTATTACATCATTTATTATTTATACCACAGTTTGTACTTTTAAACAAAATGAAAATTGATCTTGCAATACTGTAACAGATTATCCTTGCAAGAAGCTGTAATAACATGGCAAAGAAAAGGGGGACTTGCTTAGCCTTGATGATCTTTCTTTTTGCTACTGATCAGATCCCTTCACAAAAACAGGCTTGATGAGGAATGACGGAGGTAATAGAGTTCCATAATGAAGCCTGGCCTGGTCTGAGCCCAGCTTCATTCCTCTGTGACCAAAATTTGACCTCTTCTCAGGTCATGGCCCCAGTGACCAGGAAGTATTGGGCTCATTTTGGACCTTGGATAATTCCCTGATGTGTGTGCAACTGTGTGGAATGTACATTGTACACTGTACTGATACCAGCTTTGATATTTACATCAAAAGCATCCAGCAAGGGATGTCACTGGCCAGTATGGAGCCTTTTATAGAAATATGTATGTGCACCAACAACATAATTCAGGACTTTTATTAACCGCTACATTTTGATTGTTACAAAAAAGTGATAAGTAATCAATCATAAACATGGCTACATGTATGCTCCTGTGGTTTGGTGACTGTAACAGTTTCCATCCTTTACAATCGTGATTGCTTCAAATAGATAAATGAACAAGTAATCATTTGTAAATATCCCTAACATGACATAAACCTGCAGGATGAACATATGTTGTGCTGTTTCAATCCTGTAGCTCATTTCTTTGTCCTCTTCCTATACATGTATTCTAAATTGCCCTACCAAGTGCATACATGCTTGCATGACATAAAGCCCGAATATTTACTCTGAATTACGATAATGTTATAAATGTCACGATGACCTAATATTGACTACTGAATTGTAGATCCAACATTTCATTTCTTTGTCCTCTTCCTATACATGTATTCTAAATTGCCCTACCAAGTGCATACATGCTTGCATGACATAAAGCCCGAATATTTACTCTGAATTACGATAATGTTATAAATGTCACGATGACCTAATATTGACTACTGAATTGTAGATCCAACATTTCAGAATGGAAGGTGACACCAAAAGAAAAAAATACCTGCTGACATAAGTGCCACCCTCGGCCAGATACTGTTTTTTTTAAATATATAAACGGAGTTATCATACTGTGTACATTAAGTATGGCTATCAAGGTCACAGAAATTATTCAAGGTCATTCTTGTCGGAACTCATTCAAGGTCTTACTGTAATACACAATCTCTGTTAGGTTGGTTATTCAAGGATAAATACAAATGGAGTTATCACATACACAATCTTTCGCAAATAAGGCCACCAAGGTCACAAAAAATCTGCCAAGGTCACTCACGTCAGAACTCCTTTTAAAAGGAGTCTCGTCTCACCCATACACAATCCCTTTTAGTTTGGAGATCCTAGGATGAACGCAAATTGAGTTATCATGCACAAAATTTTCATAAGGTCACAGAAATAAGTCAAGGTCTCTGAAGTCAGAACTCCCTCAAGGTGTTACTGTGATTGACAATCCCTGTAAATTTGGTCATCCTAGGATCAATAAAAACTAGAATGCGCAAATATAATTTGCAAATCTAGGCGCTGATTGTTAACTTGACAATTTAAGCATGAGATGAACCTCTGTCTGCCATTGTAGATGCCCCATTGTGAATCAGCCATCCAGCTGGTCAGAGATCCTATCATATAGCATGTATAGGTATGAAATCCAATGAGTCACCAAAAGCTGTTTTCATCTTATTTACATTTTGCTGCAACCCGTTCTAATATGCTAAAATGTTCCGCTTGAGTGCACACAGTCTAGACATTGCATAAATCTAGGACTGTGTCCTGGTTTTTTGTGACCAGAAATAGTTGTTTCTGCCAATTTACAGCAAATAGGACAGCTATTTACAATCACTATCCATAGATCTGTTTCTGATCCATCATCACTAGCAATTACAGCATCCAAGCTTGCAGGGTTGACGTGTTTACGAAGTTAGAAGGTAAATGCATGAAACCATTGTATTTCATGTTCACCACAAACAGGAAGTTGAAAAACACGCAGGAAATGGCAGTTTGTACAAGCATGATCTAGGCGCAGGCGCCTAGAAAATGAAGTTATCTTGAAAAGAAGGATGGTGGACAGCTAGACGGACGGACGGATGGACAGACAGCTAGACGGATGGATGGACAGACAGCTAGACGGATGGATGGACGGACAGCTGGAAGGACGGATGGACCAAGAGACAGACGGATGGACGCCACTGCCCTCTGCAATACCCAGGCCATGTGAACTTGGCCAAGGGTAAAAGGAAGGTCTTTCATTTTTATTCTTCTGCAACTTCTCATTGCATGCAGGGGCGTTTAATGCTTCTCCACTTTAACAGTCATTAAGATGCAGCCAGACCCGGAATCAAACCGGGGAAGCATCAATTGGAAGCCCGGAATGGTACTGAGTAACCTATCCTGGAGTATATCTTTATTGTGTACTGAAGACAAATTCTACCACACTACACTCGGCATTTACTATGGGATAAACTGCCAGTGTGTAGAAGTCACTGCTTTTCTGCTGCTAAAGTTAACAACTGCCAATTTCGTGATTGTTTGACCTTGATTGCCCTCGTGTTGGCTGATTGGAAGGCTGAAACCTTTTGTAGTGATCAAGAAACTGTCATGTATAATTCACCTAGACTCAACGGACTTAAATCCTTGGCTGGCCAGCCGCTGCCTCAGGCGGAAGTATTGATGAACTGATAAAAATGGCCGCGTTTTACGCTTCAGTTCACAGCTTCCCCTGGGAGTGAGCAATTTCTTCTCCAACAAGATGTTTGCTGTTGTAACATCTCCATTCAGACCTACAATGGTGAATTTGGTGATTTCTGAGAGGTGACAGCTGTTGTAGCAGGGTAGTGTGAAGAAAACCCCGAATGTTGATAACAAAATGTGTGAAACATAGAAGGCTTTCACACTGCACGCTTGCTTGTTGCTCCTTTGCAAAAAAAAGTCTTTTGAAACAAATATGAAGCTATTCATAGCATAGGACTAAACCATGCCTGCATCTCACATGATTATTGAAATGATGTTTATCTCTCAAACTCAAAACTGACTACAACGGTTTACCATGCTTGATAAGCCAGCTAAGAGGATTCCAAACCTGCATACTGGAAAAAGTCCTGTGGATTGTAGAGTGTCCAATCTAGGGTAACTTGTGCTTGTGCACAGGAAAATTGCATAAATTCTGCTGGAAGTGGACGAGTCGCCATTGGTCTCAACGATTATCTCCTGAGCTCCAAAAAGGAAAACGCTCAAAGCAAGAGTTGAGCGAATTTTTCCAGAAGTACCTCCACTAATGTGCAGCTCTCTGTTGCTCGGTGGTGTTAAGTTTTACAGTCTGTCACTTTGATATAGAAAATATGAGGACCAGTTCACTGTGAAAAATGCACTTCGTGACTCATGATAGCCCATGAAGTGTCATCTTCTCTACTTTCAACATGGGAAACATAGAGGCTGTTTGATTAGTCATGATCTAGAGAAGGCCATGTGACTTGTCATAACTGATTTTAGAGCAAAAATCAGATGCATAATCCTTTGGTTTGGCTGTCACCAACAAGCAGGATACATTTAAGTCTCCTTAAATCAAATTAACATTGGAAGTTTAGTGTATGATCATGACAAATTATCGGTATGATGACACACAAAGCGCCATTTTCACAGTGCAACAGTCTTCTCTTTTTCTATATCTAAGTGAAAGACTGTAAAATATAATTGACTCAAGTAACAGTGTTTCATTGGAAAACGCCCATTATAACTCATTGTGGAAATCATTGTGTTATACTTGTGTTCAGATACAGGTGTCAGTATGTGACAGGCCTGCAATAAAAACGATGTCAACTGATTCCTAAGCATCCTGGTGTAAAAAGTGCACACCAAGCACATGTGAATTGTATACTGTTGTACAGACATATGAGGTTTTTATAATGTTCCATATCTACAAATTAACTTTATAATACCAGTGTTCCCATAAAGATCAAACCAAAAGTCACACTGTAAAATTTGACCCTAGGAATTTGACATTTTGAGTCAGCTTAAACGATTGAGTTAGATTGTTGTAACAACAAGAGTTCCCATAGCCTAATGGTTAAAGCGCTTGACTGCAAATCCGATGGCACTTGAGGACGCGGGTTCGAATCCCGCTCCTGGAACTAAATTGGAGTAAGTTGGTTGTGGCTGTGGCCGGGGAGGGTGGCCACTTGTGTAGGCAGGGGTCACCCTCCTGTCAGGTGTGATCAGCAACACCTCCAGCCAGACTCCATTGTAAAGTGCCGTAGAGCATAGATTCTCTGTGAATATACATAAATGCTGTATAAATAAAATAAAAAACTTAAAACAACAAGCTATGTTAGCTCAAAGGAATTGTGCAACCATCTCACTTAATCATTAAAGTTGACTCAAAATGTAAATTTTACAGGGCACAGAACTCAATCAAATAACTTGGAACTAGTTACATTGGCCCCACTGTGCGGAACAACTAAACTTGCATGGAAACTCGGAAGAGCCATATACAATGTACATGAGAATATGAGACCTTCCGATTTGGGTGTGAAGGATTCTGCGGATCATGTGGGCTAGATTGATGGGCAACTCGGAGAAGCTTCCATGGCAACTCTCTGGGCTAATCATCACGACCACCCTGGGCGAGCATGGGGCTGGAAATCATGCTAGGTGAAATAGGGGGATAAGAAATGGAGGATGTGACATAAAGGGGCAAAGAGCAGTGAATAAAAAACGAAGGAATAATAAATGAAAGGTTGAAAAAGAGAGAAATCATTAAGTCCAGAAAGGATACAGAAAAGTTAGTCAATGAATGAGATGTAGTTAGATCTACACCTTGTTTGGGGACTGAATGCTGAGACATGCAGAGACAATCTGAGACAATCTGAGACATGGAAGAAAAAGAATGGATGAAATGAGATGATGACAGACAGGAAATAAATGGACAAGAAATGGATGAAAAACTTTGAGACAAAGGAACTGAAGGATGAGAACATGCAACATGCGGCAACTGCATAGGGAGAATGGATGCTGGGTTAGGACAATACTTGTAATGTCATACAAAGACATACATACAAGAAAAACAGTGTGATTACTGGTTATGTATTGATTAAGAAATAACTGATGAAAAGTAGACAATTATGTAAGTTGGGGATAAAGAAGAAGAAAGAAAAAGATTTAGTGGTGAGAAATGGGAAGGGGATTAAGAAATGTTGATAGGCAATGGCAGCACTGGCCAGGGTAGCAGGGGGTGTGAGGTTGGCACGCTCTCCTGCAGGGCTCCTCGTGGGGGTCATTTAATGGCATCGTGACCACTTCTATGCCCTTCAGGTCGCTCCACTAATAAGCAGAAGCAGTAAGAAGGCTGTTTGAAAACTATGTGGCTAATTCTGATCAAATGATTTAACCAAAGTCTAACCATGCCTAATCAAGGGAATAGTAGGTGATTTTAAATGACTTTCAAACACTTGAAGCTGGTTAAATAACTAGTTAACATTGCTATTTCCCTGGGAAACCGGTCATTTGTGTTATGGATAAGGACTCATGTCTGAAATGAGATTATTCAGTTATATACATACAGATCCAAGACACATTAGATTAATTAGAAAACCACTAAATAACTTTAAATTGAATTCTTGCAATATGCAGTCATTTAGAAGAGCGGTAAAGCTTCCCCAAATGTGCTGCATAACATATATCTGTCGAAAATGGATTATATGCTGGCTCTCAGCAGCGGAGTGTTCAAAAGCACACTATAAAATGTAATGCTGTTATAGTTTAATGTAATATAAGAAACATATATATATACAGGTCCATATATCTGAAGCTCTTCCTGTACAGCACATTTAGGGCAAAAATCGTAAAATATAACTTCATAATATAGAGCTGCAAAAGAAAGTAACGCCACAATATCTTGCTGCATGTTTGGAGCGATGAATTTTTTGTACAAGACGCAGTTAGGACACCAATGCTGAGAAGTAGGAAATTGGAAGTAGGAAATGGTGTTTGTACAAGGCAGAGTGGGGGACACAAACAGCTGCGAAATTCCCATGCTCTGGCCTGTGACATAAGAAAGTTCAGGTCCCAACAGATCGCTAGGTCTAACAGACAGATCACTGGGACTAGCAGACAGATCAGTAGGACCAACAGCTGAGCCAGGGCAGATCTGAAGTCTGGACATGAACACATCACAGGCTAAGCTCCCGGGTAAACAGACCTATATGGACACAGTCCAGCCTCAGTCCCCTCTAGATATCAGCCATACATTAGCCTGCACTGCTACACATATATTCCGAAAGTTTGGAGGTACAAATTGAATGCTATACGGTTATACATAGCACAGTGCTAAGTGCAATTCTAGATTTTAAGGACCAGAGATGATTTTGAAATATAGCACCATGCACGATATTGTAACCTTGTGCAATCTGGTGCTTCATCTAAGGTCCACACAATCTTTCGCGTCTACATTGAAACTGCTATATGCAATATCACTATTGCATGGCTCTCACAATTAGAGCCAGCATACTTGCTAGAAAACAGTGCCAAGTGCAATTCTAGATTTTAAGGAACAGACATGATTTTGAAATATTGCACCATGGGCGGTTTTGCAACCACGTGCAATCAGGTGCTTCATCTAAGGTCCACACAATCTTTCGCGTCTACATTGAAACTGCTATGCAATATCACTATTGCATGGCTCTTACAATTAGAGCAAGCATACTTGCTTAAAAACAGTGCCAAGTGCAATTCTAGATTTTAAGGAACAGACATGATTTTGAAATATTGCACCATGCGCGATTTTGTAACCTTGTGCAATCTGGTGCTTCATCTAAGGTCCACACAATCTTTCGCGTCTACATTGAAACTGCTATATGCAATATCACTATTGCATGGCTCTTACAATTAGAGCCAGCATACTTGCTTAAAAACAGTGCCAAGTGCAATTCTAGATTTTAAGGAACAGAGATGATTTTGAAATATTGCACCATGCGCGATTTTGTAACCTTGTGCAATCTGGTGCTTCATCTAAGGTCCACACAATCTTTCGCGTCTACATTGAAACTGCTATATGCAATATCACTATTGCATGGCTCTTACAATTAGAGCCAGCATACTTGCTTAAAAACAGTGCCAAGTGCAATTCTAGATTTAAGGAACAGAGATGATTTTGAAATATTGCACCATGCGCGATTTTGTAACCTTGTGCAATCTGGTGCTTCATCTAAGGTCCACACAATCTTTGGCGTCTACATTGAAAGTGCTATGCAATATCACTATTGCATGGCTCTCACAATCAGAGCCAGCATACTTGCTAGAAATTTTTGACTCATTGCACTGTAAAATTTGAATTATGAGTCAGCTTAAATTGTAGAGGATTGTGTGAGATGGTTACGTATGTCAGCTCAAACCATCCAGATTCGCTAGAGATAATGATTTGGAGATAGTGATTTACAGGCCCAAATCACTGCTGTTGGAACACTTTTTCCTGCAGCCAAGTAGCTTAGACCTGGCAGACTGAATTATCACAACATTTTCATGATTACTTTGATAAAGTCAATATCTGTGAAAGGCCCCCCTCTCTCTTTAGCAGGTGATCCTCATATAAGAACTTCAAATTGTACTAAGTCACAGTCAAAATACTTTTATTTATTTAACTGGGTATAGCTAATAAATAGTCCAAAGGAAAAATGTTCTGACAGCAGTGATTTATATATTGCTACAAATAGCCAATGAAAAAAATAGAGAAATAAAGACATTGCAAATCATATAGTCAAGGTCTGACCACTCCCTGAGAGCAAGGATTTTCCAGTCGCCGGTCAAAGCCAGTTGACAAAGTAGTGATACCTTCTCCTTGGCCTGGAAGCTATTTGGAGGACGCGAGGATTTAAAGCCATGTCTTGTTAGGCTCACTTGATCTCTATCTAAAGACTAGTAGGTCTCTCTCTGAATCACTTCCAGATACAAAAAGAAATCCAGCATCGAGGAAGCATCAAACTGGCAAGCCAGCATACATCCCTCTTTCCGAAAAGGATTCTAAGTTTTCTTTTCATCTGAACCAAGGTCATATGACCTTTTTCTAACTCAGATTTTATTTTTATTACCTTGCTCTGAACAGCATATTCAGTAACTTATCTAAAAATCACCGGATTTCGGGTTAAAATTCCTGAATTTCTTCATCTTTAAGAAATTTTCAGTTTCTGGAATCTTGGTTTGAAAACCATCAGGGAACTGCGACAAAATTATGCCTGACAATGCATGGACTCATATTTGAACAGAGCATGGCAAACTTGTGTGAAGCAGACAGTATGGCTGTTAATATGGAAATGATCATGTCTGTCATGCCTTCGAAATGGAATTGGACAAGCACACAAACATAGAACATGGACTG
Organism: Platynereis dumerilii; assembly: GCA_026936325.1. Classification (NCBI taxonomy): domain Eukaryota; kingdom Metazoa; phylum Annelida; class Polychaeta; order Phyllodocida; family Nereididae; genus Platynereis; species Platynereis dumerilii. The sequence continues at coordinate 13,197,201 of JAPTHN010000002.1, read as the reverse complement.
CATTATGCATGAAATTGTGTTACCCTTTTAAAATGTTTCAGGAAGTATTTTAGTGAATTGCAGAACATGGTTAGAATAACATAACATTACATCCTGAGGGAGAGAAAAATGTTTTTCTTTTGCTCAGATACGTGATAAATTCACTACGAATGGTATTTACTTGTTAGCTAAACTGACACCTAACCATTAAAACTTGTCTCCATGTGCCCAGGCTATCAATGGGGTGCAAAAGTTGATACAGCAGCTAAATAACAACCCATAACAGGATAACGTTGAGACCTTTGTAAGTGAAACTAAACAAGCCAGTTATGTGTTGAGGGAGCCTAACATGTGGATCCATCCAAGCAGAATTAATGCAACAACAAATTCCAAGCAAATGAACTGAATATCACGCTCTTCGTGCCATCAATATCAACCTCGCAAGAGTTAACATAAAATGATAGGAAACATTTTTAGACTCAAAATTCCAAGTTGCTGCTGGTAAAAGCAATTGACCTTCCTGACTCTTTCCTAACCAATCACTTTCAAACATTTTAAAGTAAAGAAAAAAGAAACACATCATGATTGGATGCTTATATGGCAGGCAAGTAGGGGTAGTAGAATAATAATTGATAGTGTGGCATACATCCCTCTGTTTTCTGGAGAGGATTCTGAGATTTCTTTCCACCCAAAGCAAGGTCAGGTAGTCATATATAAATCAATTATGCAGATTTTGGTATTTGAACCTTGTTCTATGCCACTTACCAGGCAGAAAATCATAAGCCATGGATATTAATTGCTTAAATATCTTTATTTTCAGTTCATGGAATTGGGGTTTGAAATACGACACTGTAATGTGTAATGAAATTCTGTCTGACAATGTATACACTCATATTTGAACAGAATGGTGGCAAACTTGTATGAAGCAGGCAGTGAGGCTGTTAATATGGAAATGATCATGTCTGTCATGCCTTCGAAATGGAATTGGACAAGCACACAAACATAGAACATGGACTGCATTATGCATGAAATTATGTTACCCTTTTAAAATGTTTCAGGAAGTATTTTAGTGAATTGCAGAACATGGTTAGAATAACATAACATTACATCCTGAGGGAGAGACAGTGTTTTTCTTTTGCTCAGATACGTGATAAATTCACTACAAATGGTTTTTACTCGTCAGCTAAACTGACACCTAACCACCATAACTTGCCTCCATTATGTACCCAGGCAATCAATGGGGTGCAAAAGTTCCTAAAGCAGCTAAATAATAACACATAACAGGGTAACTAGATTGAAACCTTCATTAGTGAAACCAAACAAGCCAGTTATGTGTTGAGGAAGCCTAACATGTGGATCCACCCAAGCAGAATTAATGCAACAACAAATTCTAAGCAAATGAACTGAATATCACGCTCCTCATGCCATCAATATCAATCTTGCAACGAGTTAACGTAAAATGATAGGAAACATTTTTAGACTCAAAATTCCAAGTTGCTGTTGGTAAAAGCAATTGACCTTCCTGACTCTTTCCTAACCAATCACTTACAAAATTGTAAAGTCTAATGAAAAAGCAAAGACACACCATGATTGAAAATGCCAAGATTTGATATTGCAGGCATTTAAGGGTAGTATAACGACATGGATAGTTAAGCATATATATCCCTCTGTTTTCCAGAAAGGATTCTAAGTTTTCCATCTACCCAAGGCAGGGTCAGGTGGTCAAATATAAATTAATTAAACATATAATATATATTGTATTTGAACCCTGTTCTATTTAACACACCAGGCAGGCAATCATCAGCCTTTGGTATCAATTGTTGAATTCTTAAATATGTTTATTTGTAAGATATTTTTAGCTTGTGGGATCTTGATGTGAAAATATTATGACACTGTAATGAAATTCTGCCAACAATGCGTGGACTCACATTTGTATGGAACATGTGAAGCAGACAGTATGGCTGTTAACATTGAAATGATCATCCCTGCCATGTCTGTGAAATGGAATTGGGCAAGGACACAAACATAGAACATGGACTGCATTATGCATAACATTCTGTTACCTTTTAAAACATTTCAGGAATTATTTCAGTGAATAGCTGAACATGGTTAGAATAACATAAAATTTCATCCTGAGGGAGAGACTAAGCGGTTTCCCTTTTGAGCCATCAATATCAACCTTGCAACGAGTTAACATAAAATGATAGGAAACATTATTAGACTCAAAATTCCAAGTTGCTCTGTCTGAAAGCAATCGACCTTCTTGACTCTTGCCCAACCAATCACTTACAAACTTTTGAAGTAAACTATAATGTAAGACACATCATGATTGAGAATGCTAAGATTTGATATGGCAAGTCAGCGTAGTATGATTATAATGAAAAGAGCAACCCTGTAAAGCAAGTTATTGGCACTCGCAAGGATTGAAGGTTTTTACTTGTATTGTTAGCTAAATTGTCGCCTATAGTATAATTAATGATCAGTAAATGGAGGAGTCTTTAGTATTTACACCATGTTATAGGATCTTTGACTTGTCCATTTACAGCTCTAGCAATTGATCTGAAGAAATCAGGTTTTTTTTTCAGTGCCAGAGTGGACCTATGATGTCATAGGCAGATGCTCCATTGCTCAGCACTGGAAGATATGCAAAATTGGTGCTAGCAATGATGCCATAGGTCCAACTGGCCAATCGAGTTCATTGTGCACAGTTTCATCATAGCCTTGCAGTTACATCATTGCTATACTGGCCAATAATATCGCAACAACAACTCAGGTGCAAAGTTGGACTGCACATGGTTAGGGGGAACTCTACTCAAAAGCTGTCAATAGTCCTTATGATTGCATACTCACATCAGGTACTGTGGTAACCAACAATGCAATACAGGATTAAAGCAGTTTTTGTTTTACACTGAAAGAGACAGCCAAAAAAACTACAAACAGTCCATATCAAATCCAATTGAGACCAGAAGCATGTTTGTAGGCAACTGTGATTAATTGTTATTCTGGCGCTATATAAATCACTATTATTATTATTATTATTATTATCCTATTAACCATGCTTGGTTGAATTTCAGGTACTTAAATAAACAATCCCCCTTCCCCCAACTTAACACCTGAGTTTTTGTAGTGGTATTATTGGCTAATCTGGCCATGACATAATTGCAGGGCTATGATGAAGTTGTTCACATGAACTGCTATAGGCCAGTTTCACCTATGACATCGTAGCTAGCACCGAAGTTGCATAGGTTCCAATGGAGTCTCAAGCTATGACATCATAGGTCCACACTATGAAAAAAGACAATTTCTTCAGAGCAATTGCTAGAGCTGTAATACGTTTATATGCAAGGAACAAGATAAGCTGGGTCTGGATTTTCAGGTAATGAAGGTAAATCTAAATCATTCAGGCGTTATTTATTATCGTTTTCATAGCTATGTGTTTTTTGAAAACTTCGTTTTGCAGTTAAACCGTGACATCATCGGGTATCTGTCAATATGATTGGTCTAATCTTCAATCTGTGACATATCAGGTCAGACTTTGACATCGCAGTTAATGACAAAGGAATTTAAAACTGTCAGGCAATGTTACTACTTGTGTACAACCACAACAAACAATGCATGTATAAGCTGAGCGTCGCACCTCATTGTTTTCCAAACAAAATGCTGTTTTTTCACAATACACTAGTCATCACAATTTCAAACAACTTTTTTTGTCAGTAATTGCAACTCTCCTTTGAGGCTAAGTAGGCCTAGTCCGTTTGGTTCAGTTACAGTGCACAGTGAAACACATCATCCATGTGTCACTGCACTTTGCCAGTGTCCTGAAATCAGTTCTTGTAATAAATGGAATTATTCAAATTAATCTCTGACATCACAGTTTTGGAATGAAGCAAATTGCAAACTTGAAAAACATGTAGCTATGAAAACGATAATAACCAAGGATGAATCGCAGGAACAAAAAAAGCAAATGGCTGATTGGAGTACTGGATGGATGGAGGGGATAGAGGAAGACAGATCTTAACAACCTGTATATTCGCGTCTAGAAGGCTTGCAGGAACAGATAAGGAGTCATTTAGAACATGTACTGTTACACATGATACACTGTGTTGTGAAAAAAGATGGTTGTGACAATGGAACATGCAGTCTCAAAAGTTTTAAAAGCCTTGAGCTGGAATCATCCCATGGCCAGCAGTTGGAAGTGCGGTAAATCATAATCATAGAAAGGTAGACAACCACTTTAGGCTATACATATCAAATTCAAACAAAAACATGTATTAAAAAAATATAATAATAAGGCAAAAAAGGCGCTGAGTTTCATAGAAAACCAGTTCAAGATAGTATATTATATCTGCTAACAGGGCTAGTCATATCGATCTCAATACCAGGAAGACTTGAACTGGTGTGCTCCATGCCCCAGACAAGAAGAAAATTACAAAAACGTCCAACATGGTCAGCTGAAGATTTATAAGTTCATTATGCCGATGAAGGTCAATATAAATGTCATACTGATTCACGATACAGCCATGGCCGTTAGTTTTCACTCAGCTGCCATGCTTCACCATGGTGCTATCGTTGTGATCTACCATAACAAAGCAAATACTTGCTCAATCTTCACCAAATTGTCAGGAATTATAGTCTGTACACAGTAGCAGGTGTTCTGATAAAAAAAAATTAATGGAATAATGTTACATTATGATTGTATGCAAAATACTAAATTAGAGGAAATTTAAGCATATAATCAGTTCTGACGCCATATGTCACAATAATAGTCACCAAAGTGTCTGAATGTGTTAGGTACATATCAAATTAATCATTCAAAACAAAATTACAAATAAATATATAGCTTGACTGTTGATTCGTCGGATTTTACCGAAACCATTTTGGCTTTAAATATGGCCAAATTCTAAGTAGGTGTAAAAAGATAGAACTTCATCTTATCTCAACAGAAAATTGTGTTAAACACTTACCACGGATGTGGAATTTAATAAAACAAATGAAATTTTTATCGGAAGAAAATATTTTTCCTACTTTATTCTTACTTGAAAAATTAATAATTTTTGTAATTATAAACAATTCCAGCAAATCCGATGAGAAAATGTTAAATCTGCAGAATTAATTGTGATTTTGTCATGAATGCTTAATTTAGTGTGTGCTAAACACATCCAGACACTTTCGTGACTATTGCCATCATGCAAATGATATTTTACATCAGAATTGATTATATGCTCAAATTTTGCAACTAATTTAGCATTTTGCTTTACAGTTATTTTATACAACATTCTTTCTTTCAACTAAATTTTATCAGAGCACCTGCTACTGTGTACAGACTATAATTCCTGACAATTTGGTGAAGATTGAGCAAGTATTTGCTTCGTTCTTTTGGTCACAATGATAGCACCATGGTAAAGCATAGAGCTGAGTGAAATATACATGGCTGTATATGACAACAATCAATAACAGTTTAATTCTAAAATATTTAGGAACTCCCCCAGTATATATGCACCGTTGCAGCAATCTAGTAAAAGCAGATATATGTCGCTGTTTCTAGCAAAAGCCGTTGTGGAGAATAGCTGTTCAGACTGAATGTTGTGTGATGCTTCCCAGGGCACAATAACAGAACCACATTGATTGGGGGATAAAAATATTTCTATACACCAAGTGATATGCTCAGGTGCAAGAGTGCCAGCCACATCAAAGGCCAGGTAGACTTTTCCAAAAACTTCCAAAGCGTATATCAAATATACCTGTGGTGGCTTCAAACACGGCCAATATTCCCGGTGTAGATGACACTGAATGCACTGACCTATGTAGTGGCATGCGATACGTGTCAAATGAAACGTACAACTTATGGCCCTTCCGCATAAATTTGCACCCTTTCCTGAGGGCACATTAGCTTCCCTCAGTAAGTAATTTTTCCTTATGTAAAAATATGTTTTGCTGCAAGAAGCAATTGAGACTCATATTGCAGAATAAAAATCAAGTTCAGAGGCAATGCATTTTATAATCATAAATTGTAAAATTGGCTAAGACAGAAAAACAGAGAGCTTCCAAAAATACAGGATACTGCACCTGGAAAACCAACCAAGAACAAAAAAACAAAACAACACGGCAATAATTACACTGGCATGTGCATGTACATTGTGAGTAATATTAGGCATACAGCTCAGTCTGATTATCCTGGATCCCTCCCCTTTGACTTTTTATTTTACTCTGCACCACAATAAAAGGAATATCACAGGCAGCCAGTACAGCGGTACTTGTAAGACCGACTTGCCTTATGTGACCGCCTTCCTACATAGTACTTTTTAGTGTATTTTGCACCCCGACGAAAGACTGCACCCCCACAAGAGACTGCTTCATGGCTGCAGAAGGGGCGGTCTTATAACGCAGGGACCACAGCATGGAGATATTATATATTGTAATGACCACTATATAAAAGCGTACACTGTAAAATCGGAATCGCTGATTCAGGTCATTGATTGAGTGAGATGGTTGCACAAGTTGATTAAGCTAACATAGATTAATGTTTTAAGCTGAGATAACTCAAAATACTGAGCTGAGATAGCTCAAAATACTAAGCTATGTTGACTAAGGTATTTAAGCTGAGAAAACTCAAAACAATGAGCTGTGTTGACTTACAGTTCAAAATATTGAGTTTTGTTGACTTATTGATCCAAGCTGACACAACTCAAAATTTTGAGCTGTGTTGACTAATTTTAGTTGCTTTTGATTTATATTTGTGTTGTTTTTGATTTATATTTGTGTGACCTGTCTTATAAAGTTATTTATGAATATGGGCTGTAATCCCAAAATATTGTTTGATCTCCCAAGGGGATCCACCTGATCCAGTATGCTTCATTTTAGCACACCATGGACAGGCCCAAGATGCATTCAACACAGACCATTGCATCACAAGGAGATTTAAAAATTAATTTCTTGCGAATAAATCCCAATGGCCTGTGGCTCATCTGAGTTGGTATAGAGTGCTAGAAGCCTATATTTTGAAACTCACTCTGACTTGGAAATGTTGGTTGACGTGTGAAAGCATGCATCTAATTACTCCCACAAATTAATTTAAGAGAGATAAAAAAAAAAAATTGACCAGCTAAAGTGGTGTGCTACTTATTTTTTCTCTGGGATAGTGTAATGTAAATGTTCTTTTTTCTTGTAGGTAAATAATTATTTAAAACTAAATGCAGTCTTATGAGAAGTGCTTGTTATAGATGGCGCTATATGTGGCATGACTGAGATGTCAAGCTATCTGCAACAACTGAAGCTTTCATGTTTTCACAGCTTAATGTTATGATTCGTTTGGACAACTTGCAGCATTGAGCTATCATACCTTGACAACTTATAGGATTGAGCTATCATAGCTTGAAAATTATTAACATTCTCAGACAGCTCAAATTATTGCATCAACACAGTTTTCAAAATTTACAGTGTAGTATATGACCAGACGTAGAGATGCCAGTGGAGAAGGCATTGCCACATTTCTGCAGTGGGATTCCTTTTCAGGGACTTGGAAGTCTTGGAACATCATGGTAATCTTCCTTAAGTTGTTCCAAACTGACAAAACACTTTCTGATTAAGCTATGCTTAAGGCTGGAAGATGGGTGATTTACTGCTCATGGTCCCACTCCATCATAAATTTGTGATATGGATGTTTGATAAATTTGCGGGATAAACTTATCACGGCATGTGGCTGACAATTAGTTTGAACCCAGCTGCGGACAAAGTTACTTTCAAGGCTTCTTGTGATATTCTGTTTAAACATAATTCAGGCTGACATAACTATGCAATTGACAAATGGCTAATGGGAACACAGCATCAATCTGTGACTGGCTCTGTTATTGAATTTGGTCATGCAAACTTCTATTCACAAATGGAGTATATTATGATTTGACGTGCAGCCATTCATGGAATAACTATGGTGTGGCGCACAGGCTCCAGATTGCCAATAGTGTCACGATAACAATATTACAGAAATGGTATTGACTATATATATAGTAAGGTTTAATGTTGGATATCCATTGCATCATCATCAATTTGCATGAACATTCAAACCGCAAATGTGATATCGCTTTCATGCTTTTGGAGCGTAGTGGTTAGCACGCGTGCCTTCTGCACATGAGGAAGAAGGTCGAACCGTATCAGAGCCATTTTCAGAGGTCATTGCTAGAATTATCAGCATAACATGCTGTTTGCTAGAATGATTATCAGTCTAGAGACAATATCAAGAAACAAAATCCCTGACAAAACATCCCTTGACAGCAACCACACCAGAAGAAACCAACAGTAATTGTTGCAACCTGATTTAGCTTGTCATCAACCATGCATGGGACCAATCCTTGACTAAACACAACAAATGTTTGTTTTTACACTTAATTAGCTTTGTTGTTTGTTAGCAGAGCAGAGAGGTTATCTCTTACATTGCAGCATAGTTTATTGTTTACCTTCAACTCCAGTGAATAGCTCGTTGAGATTGTGAGATGCAACGTACAAACTCTGCTTCACCCAAGGAAAACAACTCTTTTTAAGCAAAACGAACTGAAGCATTTTTTTCTCAGTGGTCAATGAAATGAATCATGACCTCACATCAGGCGGCAAATTGAAGCTGCTTGAGCTGCTGACCAATACAGTTCTTTTGATTGATGTATTACATTGTCTTATTCAGTGGCGTATTTAGGGGGGGCATTGGGCCATGCCCCCCTCCGCCCCGTCAGGCCCGAAATTAACATGGAAAAGATTAGAAGAGCTGTGCACAGAGAGTGCCGCATTAGTTCCATGTAATGGCCCCCTCCCCCAGGTCATTTCTATATACGCCCCTGGTCTTAAAACAATATTTTCATAAAATATTGGGAATGAGAGGACCTTTTCCTGTAAAATGGCACTTGGTGAGTCATCATGCTAATTATGTGTAATCATCAAACTGTTAATTTTGATAAAACTTTAAATTTTGTAGACTTTTGTCACGTGTTGGTTGACATTTTGAAGAAAAAATAAATGAGATTCCTACATAACAACCAATTTACTCAGTCATTTTGATCATGATTAGGCTATTCACACAACCTGTGTGACTTCCATAGCTATCATTAGTCACGAAGTGAAACAATTGTATCCTTCCCCATTAATAGGAAAACTGCTGCATGTTAGATACATGCAGCTCAATGATTTCCTTTCCAGTTATTCAAAGCAACAGAGGAACAATATTGGAATATATCATCGGTCTAGTTTCTATCAAAATCAAAAGAAATACAGTGTCTCAGTATAGGGAAGCCATTCTCTCCATTGTAAAAGGAGAAAAAGAAGAGATAAATAATTAGGAAAGAAAAGGCCGAAGCATCCCATGCGTCTCCAAAGATAATGACAGTCATCAGGCGAGGCATTCACTTGTAAACAATAGCCCCACAGGAACTGTATTTCTTTTTGAAATTATCTCAAAAAGATTCAAGGACTTGTGTAAAAGGATTGTCTGCTACACCATGGTTCTGTACCACACACATATCTTGCAATTATATGATATATGTATACGTATTGTACTATAGGATAATGTTCAGTACATTTTCACAGAATACCGCCATCACTGACATGGAAAGATTTATAAGAAATAGTACGAAATCGAATTACTCTAATTGCCTACTAGACAATCAAATTGTTCAACTTCCCATCGACTTAACCAAGCACAATCAATGATCACACATCAACTATACTCAATCGGCAACTGCTACAGCATTGTAGCACTCGTGCAAAATAGATCGATATTAAATTATCAATCAAGAATATGTAATCATGCATGTTGCAATGCCAAGGATATGTCAAACAAGATGACGCTTGAGTTATTTTAGGAACAGAACTAGGTACAGCTTGGCAGCCTTTACTGAATATACAGGCTTATGTGGCTTTAGTGTAAAATTATTGAAATTAGACCGAAAAAAAACACTCAGGTATGTCTCTAAGTAATGTTTGTTCATATTATATTCCATCTACCTATATAAATCACATTTTATCTCCAAGGATATAAGTAAATATAAATTGTCAGAGATGATATTACAGATCTTTACATGACAACTTGCTTATATTTGTCCTCTTTGGAAATAATGTTCTTCAAGTATGAAATTGTACATCAGACGACCACCCAGCAAAGGGATTCAGTTAGAAGCTGATATGAAACTTCCACAAGGAGTTCCATTAGAAGTTGTATCAGAAAGTAACAAAGACGTGGCGATATGATTAACATGCAAGAAGCTGGGTAGCATAACTTCCTGTCCACAAACTGCTTGTTACCCAACTCATGGCAGGAAATCCGGGGAGACGGGCTGACCCTGTTTATGGCCCTCATGATGTCCAGAAGTAATTCGACAGGACTGCCAGTTGTTGGCTTGGAATAATTGATTTTCCATAAACATGTGAACCCCAATGCAAGGAGCTTCGACCCCGAGATCAGCTTTGATTGGTTGCAGTTTCATTGAAACAGAACACAGCCGATCTGCTGGACCTTGCAAAGCCGCAGCTGGGTATCATCCGATTGTAGCAGCGGCAGCACAGATATCTACAGCGGGATTGTCTCAAGTCTTTAGAAGTAACCTATGGGTAGTCCATGAAAGACCAGAAGCTCAACAGAAGCTCTGCCAATAGACATACAGCCTAAGCACAACATAATCAAGCAATCTCCATCTTGTGTGAAGATGTTACCAAAAGGCTTACAACAGCAGACCACCATACACCAGTCCAGCACATGGCAATCCATCATGTCTATTGAAGTCTTTACATCATCAGGCAAGGAACAACAAAACAGAGGGAAAAAGGAGGAAAAGGAAAAAAAGCGAACAAGTTTACTTTGAGCTTATTCTACAAACACAGGATGTACAAGCGATGGAAGATGGCCATTATACCAACAACAAAATGGAAATTGCGGGCAAGCGGCCAGTCTTAAAGAAAACTTGGCAAAACACAGAGAAACAAGAAGATCGTAAAGATTATACTGGTCCTTTTATGAGGATGTACAGTGTGAGTACACACATCGCACTCAAGTCACTTAACCTGAATTTGGGCGATTTCGATCTGGAATGAAGTTCTAAGCAATGCATTTTATCAGACTATTGCAAAACTAATTTAATAATATAGTATGATTTTATATAGCGCCCATTCCAGATAAATCTGCTCACCGGCTCTCACCATACTGAACGGCAATCATACCAATCATTATAGTGATAACCTCTGGACATGGCCGGAGCAGGGATCGAACCCACGTCCTCGTGTGTACAAGACGGGGATGCTACCCACTGGACCATGGAGCTATACCGAAACTCTAAAAAAATTGGGACAATTTTTTTTTTCTTATATATACCAAGTGGTTTTTTGGCATATAAGTTCTCCCAAAGACCTACAGGATTCATGACGATACAACTCTATGGTATTCCCTCTTACCATCACTGGAATGACATGGAGGGTAGACCCAAAAACCAATTAAGGTTTTTGTATGAGTTTTATTTTTTGCAGTGTGCTTACCATGCATAAGAATGTGAGATGTACATCAAACTATACATTTAGGACTTCATAGTGGATATTTAATACCTTAAGTGATAAGAGCTAACAGTCCTTCGTGGGCATCAGGCTTTGCCTTCATCTTGCTTTAAACTCCAATTTCTGTAACTTGACGATACTCAGCAATTCAGTGTGACATATATAGACATAGTTTTTGGTACATTTGAAGCTTTTCGGTACTCCTCTATAGCGGTGCAGTTCATTGGCTGTTGAGAGGTCAGCTGTAGAGTACCTCCCTCTCAGCTTCAACAGCATTCGGATGTCATAGAATATATGTAGATTTGACACCCTACCATCAATGTCATGACGTTCCTTAACAACCCTGAAGATATATGGAGTACCCTAGGGTTCTACACTATGCCCCAGTATTGATCTGTGTACATGGGATGAACTGGCTATAGGTTTGCACTAGGCCTGCACCAGGTCAATTGCATGGTGTGCTGGTAGATCAGTTGCATAGCATGAAGACCCACTGGTCCATTGCTTAGCATGAGGGTCCAGCCATGCTCTACAAACTAACACTAAGTGTGCTCTATTCATTTCCCTAGGTATCAAGTGGCACATCAGCTTGCATCAAGTGGCCTGGTCACGAACAACGGTTGAGGCAACCAAGTCATTCAATGAACTTGGTAATTCAACAACAGTAATTTTACAAAACCCCAAACGCAACTGATAGACTGACAGCCTGTAATATCAAGACTGTCATATCAGGAGTAAGTATAACTTACAATCAGCAGATAATATGAAAATGAAACCCGAGCCAGATATTATGCCTTTCAATGTTGATGGAACAAAATTGGAATAATGCATGAAATGATGGAAATCTTCCAATATTGATAGATGATGATACTACTTATTCGCGGCAAAGCATTTTTTAACCAGAAACAACTGAACAAGTTGGACAACCATTATATTTCTAGCCTTTTAGGCGAGTTCATTCGCATGAGATATGCCAGCTTCAGGAAATATCATTTATATCAGTTATGAAGAATTCAACACTCAACATGTACACTATAAATCAAATGACTGCTTCGATGAAAAATGCTTTTGTCTACTCCATTAATACTTTTCACGACATGTTAAATATAACAGGAATCACACAAAGGTTTGCAGTTATAAAAGTTTTGTGGTACTCACCAAGGCTGGACAGTGCCCTCCGGCCAGTAGCCATTTCCTGACCTTCCATAGGTGACAGTGATGTTGCCATTGACGACCAGGTGACCCGGAAGTGGAATGAATAGGAGGAGGGCAAGGGTCACGCTGGTGGTCAGGCGTTTTGTGTAAATTGACATCCAAACGTAGTCCGTCATTGTGCGTTTTGTCTCCGGGTTCCTTCACCTCAAATTGAAGAGCGTATTCCAGTGTGAATTGAAATGCATCAAAATGTGCACTCGGGGATTCATTGTGGGTCTAGATATCTGTGTCGAATTTAGAAGTGAGGCAGCAGCAGTTGCAGCCCACAGCCCGTGTTGTGCATCTGGAGCTGTGTGTGACGAACCTTTCAGGGTTCTCATATAAAGATGGCAAGCAGCCAGTTGTTCAGTATCACACGTCTAAGCCTCTCTTCTTGTTCTTTGCTGAGCCAATTTCACAGATAAGCTATGCAGCATCAGAGGCTCCTGTGTCTTGTATATCTTTGCCTTATATCTTTGACACTGAATCTTCCAGTGATAATCCCAAACAACTTGATACGGGCTTTGAGAGGGGGGGGGGCGGGTTCGGTGGTGATTGGATATCGAGGAATTGTTACAATTCGTCTTTTGATGAAATGTTTAATGCAATTGAGTTTGCAATCACTCACGACCTAGGCTTATAACGAGATTAGATTCCGTCTGATGCTGTCCAGTTCTTGAGCAGCAAATTAGGAAGAGGAAGTGCTTGGAAACGGATAGTGGCTAATGATGGCCATGGAGCGAATAAGGAGTTGTGATTGCCTGGGATGCTGGGAGTGCAGGAGAGGGATGGCTGGGTGAGTGGGAGCCACTTCTTTGCAAGATTCACTGCTCCATCTAGCCCTGCATGAGATGCTGGTGAGATTAGGCAAGGGGATGCCATAAATCAATGGCAGCAATTAGGTTGGCAAGCAGGGATTATAGAGCCATCAGTGTTTCTTTTCATTGTGGAGGATGCAAACTGTTGTATCATTTTTCTTCCCGGTTTTAAACCCTCCTTGTTTATCCAACTTGTTTATCCAACTTGTCTAAAGTGGTTGCTTTTAGTTTGCCATCACTTGAGAAGTTGAGAGTGCAAACCTAAGTCAGGCAGTTACAGGCTCAACTTAACACCAGTGTAATCAGTGCAGGTTTTGTGTCAAGTGAGGTCTAGGAGTTGGTTTGCTACATCTCCTGTTCACGTTCTCTGTGTCTGAGGCATCTGTGCTTATGCTGAAGTTGGTTATTAGGGGAGTTCAGAAGTGATATTTTGGTCTGCAGGAATGCACCAGAATGGAATCATAGCTTGTGAGCTGGATGTCAAGGGGGGCACTTTGATGTCAGAACGAGGCAGCCATGATTGGCATTCCACTCACAAGTTGAAGAAGTTACAGAAGAAAATCACAGAAGTTTGATGATGCAGCTGACAAAAGTGCAAATCATAAATGGAGGTGTAGATTATAGGCTAGACTCCGAGGGTCTCCCAATCGATGTAATAAGTCAGTCGAAATCATCGGTGGTATACCAAGTTAGCTCCGGAAAACCAGCAGTCCACAGAATAGGGGCTAATTGGAGGTCCAGCGGTAGTACCAAATGTCACAGGCGGCTTCATCTGTCAAGAGAATCAATACATATGAAATCGATGACATCAATAGATCACTTGGCCCTTCATCTCATCCTCTACTGACACAAATAACATTAGACCCTGCCCATGCCTTCAGCGCTCAAATCTCTACAACGGGGTACCCAAGACAACACAAATACAATGTGAAGGCAGAATCCCATTACAGCCAATTAAGTCAATTTTGACATTTGTCCAATGACATCACGTAGGGCTTGAAGCAGGCAATTGATTTACTACCATTGTAGGAGACTACTCCAAATTGATTTGCTGGGCGTTGGGAGTTGAACGACAAATCAACAAACATTTGCCCTGCTGTGTTTTGTACTCTTTTTGCACTTGCAAAATTCATGCACCACTACATCTTTTTCAATGGCAAAAAATATATTTGACATTTGGCTGAGTGCAAAAAACTATATTTATAAAGTGACAAGCAATTAATCATTGTTAGGGTGTATGTCAACATACCTGAGAAGTGGCTGCTGCAACTGGATACTGTAATTGAATCCATCGCCATCCTCTGTTGTTATTGCATTATTTGTTATCAGCGGCAAATTGAGTCAGAGGCTGTGATGTTTTGCACATCAGGAGCCAGGAGAGTGTTGCGCAATGTTTACTGTAGGTGATCTGCTTATCCTTCCTCTGATTATCCTGTCGACAAGTGCCAACAACCATTGATCCGTTTATGGATTGTCAGCTTTGTAGTGTGAGATTCTTTTGGCACTGAGTGTTGTTCTGAGTTGCAGTGCTAGATGCTTATCCAACCGTACAGTGTTGGATTAGCACATTTGCTGTTGCATATGTAAACAAATCCGTTAGGGTCCGTCGACAAAAACAATCTCCTCCGCAGCAGCCTTTTAAAGTTTCTGCTGCATGGGTACCCTCGCTGAGATAACGAAAGGCTTCCGCGACATTTTCATCACATCGTTGTCATAAAACTTCAGGCAGATTAATCCCAATTAAATGGCAAATCCAAAAACGCTGCTGTTTTCTCTCAAGATGTCTTCAGCGGATCGCAGCCAGGATGAGAGATGCAAATGTCATGAATTGCTGTCACTTCCAGTGGAAACAATTAAGTGGATGAGTGGATTAGAACGCAAGCCGGCGCCTGCATAGAGTGAAGTAAATCATGGTCCTTCACATTCTTGACATGAACTTGTGCAATCACAGTTCTTGTAGCAACATGAGACTGATAGGAGTGAGGGGGGAGCATGCAATGGAAGCTTCCCTGGGTTGTGCAGGCTGTCCCTCAAGTGTCGGTGGTGTAGCGGGCAATCTGGCTGTGCCAAGCGTAGCACATGAGGAGGCTGAGCAAGAGAAGTAGGAGAAGAGAAGAGGAGGGCAAGCACATTGATGGAAGCTGCTGCAGCAGACAGTGTGCCAGGGCCCCGCCCCATAAGCATCTCTCCACGAGACCATGGTTGGCCTCTTCGCTTGATCCACTTGATCATACAGGGTGATGCCAGGGTGATGCGGGTCTCCTGGGCTGCTGAGGCAAACATCCTCAATTGACCACCCTCAAAGGATGCGCTGGGTGTCCCTCTCACCTCTCCGGGTGCTCTCTTAACCTTGCTCTCCTCTTCCGCTCTTATTGCTTTATTGCATTCACCCTCTTTTAACCTTGTTTACTACTAACTTGGGACTTACTTTTGATTTACTTGGGGACTTTTCTTATGCCTCCCAGGCCACAACCTCAACCCTCATCCGTGGGATCAGAAGAACTTCATGCTAATGTGTGAGTGAAGCAATCCAGCCAGGGACACACACAAAGCTCTTTGTACTTCAAAATAGGTTTCATCAAGAAGCATTTGACTCCGGGGCAAGTCCCTTTCCCCTGGCTGTCTTGCTCAATTTACCAGAGGTCTACCAACCAATACAAACTGCATCTAAACCTCTCACCAATTTCCACAGACCACAACTTTTAACTCAATCTTGTGTAGTGAACTATAGAAATGCAGATTTAGTCAGATTTTAAAAAGGCTTTTGTGCTGGGGTTGAAATTTATTTCATTAGTCAAATCAATATTTTTTTGTCCTTGTCCTTTTTCTAATAGAAACTCAAGCAATACTCCTCAGACTATAACTTAGGCAAGTTGTGATGGAGTAATATGGTCTCACATGTCAAGAATATAAAAGTGCAGCATGTGTATTCTATTTTTTTTTTATCCAGGGTGTGCCTCACATTCATTTCAGAGAGCTGACATGTTTATAGCTATAGGGTATGGTGTTGTACACATAAAACAGGTTCATGGCTTAATTGGGAAGTTTAATCTGGATTATGAAAAACACCTCCACCAGCTCCCTGGAAACTGCAGCACTCAGATGATGAGAGGAGCTCCAGAATATTTTCGCCCATTTTTGTTAAATGTATGTGTATAGGAAAACATAATGCAGAGTAGCAGTGTTCTGCTATGTCTCTCCTCATATCTGCCTGCCCATTCAATTGGAAGGGCCTGGTATGAAATTGAGTATCTGCTACAATCTCAGTTTTCGCTGACTTTCAAAGAGCCCCGGCTGTTCTGTGAAACGTGTGGAATAGACATTGTCGACTTGGATGCATTTGTCAAACTCAACACCGACAACAAACAGAGATATCAGAACTGCGAAATCATTGTAACGACTCAATTCATTCCAAGTTTTCTCCAACTATTGGCAGTGAAGAATCACATATGCACTTCTGCTGATTTGGTGTCTTTGGAAGTTGGGTCTGGTGCTATGAGCAATTTTGATTGGAAATTTCTGCACCAAGCAAGAGTTATGTTACAAATATAACCCTCTGAGGTCCCCAGAGAAGTCTGCCAATTTTCCCATTATGTAACATCTCTTTTAAAGTCATTCGAGTATGCATTCTATTACGAATGTCTCTTCTGAATTCAAAATTACTGTTTGCTCAAAATGCTCAGCTACCCAACATGGTCATGTTCAGTGCAATTGCTACAAGCTGTCAACAGGATCTGCAATTTACTCATCACATACTCTGGCTGCTTGGTATGTGTATAGATCTGTAATATTATGTAGGGTGAAACTTTATGCTTGCAAACTGAAAGTAAAGTGTAACTTCTACTGTCGAGTAAGTGTTCTATTTCGAAATAACTGGCAGTCAATGACAGTTTGAATGATAAATGAACCAGAAAGCTACCCGTTACAAAATTTAGACCTATAAATAAAATAACTTATTGATTTAAGTGACTGGCATTACTATTTCTCGACAATAAACTCTTGTCTGTCTTCAATAATTTCAACGTCGCAAATACCACCCAACTGAATAGTCAGTGAATATTGAACCTCTGGGATTTCAGCAGTTTTATGTTTTATAGTTTATAGGGGGGGGGGGCGGACTGTTTCACTGATAAATTTGTACTTAGTGAGTCATGATTCTTGGTGAGTAAACAGGTAAGTACTAAGTAAAGCCCTCTAAGCCAGTTCTGGGTACTCACAAAGGTTGATTGATGAGATGGGCGAGAGAGCAGGAGTCCTCATCATGCTACACATTTACCCCTATTAATGGATATTTTACTTACCCAATGCAGACTTGGATAGAACAAGGGGCCAAATATTTAACATTTCAACTGAAGGACATCTAACTGGGAGATTGTTCATCAAGGTCCAACTGAAGCTTGGGGTTCCCCGCCCTGTATTCAAATGCATGCAGGTCTGAACTATAACCACTCAGCCACCCAGCTGAAATTTTTATTATAATAAATTTGTATTATTGTCACAAGTGGAGGACTTTTAAATACAATGTAAGTCCAGCGTCAATGAATCTATCAGGCACGTCCAGTACATCGATGGTGAAAGTGCAAAACCTCATATGTCAAAATTTTACTAATTTTAGATTTTTAGTGGAATGACTTATTCAATACCCAATACATGTTGTCAATTGGTCACCTTGCCAGTTTGCTATTTTTGGAAGCTGTAACAGAGTGATTTTACCAAACCTTTTATGTCGATTTGTTCCAAAAAGTGACAGTGCAAAACCTTGTAACTAAAATCAGAACTTTGAAGCACATATTTCGGATATTTCAACCTTTTTTGAAAAATTATCATTGTGGTACGTTTTTTATGGCTCACAGGAAATTTCCTTTTTAAAAATTTTTTGCCTCCCTATATTAATTGTGGTGCACAAAAATTTGAAGAAAGTGTCATTTTCCTCATTCTTGCCATTGTAGCCACTAATTAAAATTAGCTGTTGTTATTTATCATGGTCAAACTATATTTTTTACTGTTTACCTATAGATTAGAGGTACATTCAATGCTGCAAGTTGCTTTAAAATGTGAGAAATGGTCGAGTTACAAGGTTTTGCACCTTACTAACTTGGAACAAAGTGAAAGTGCAAAACCTTTTAAGTCAACATTTTCAATCATATCTGATGGTTACATCAATGCTTGGGGTCAACGACCTCCGACAAGAAATTATGCTAAAACAGGTTGTCCCTTTCTATACATCAAGTTGAGCCTAACTCACATATTGATGAACATTACCATAAAAAAAGATTGCTGATATTTTTTTCCAATTTCTGAAAAATGGCTTTTTTTTACATACGAGGTTTTGCACTTTCACCATCAACATGCTCTCAAGTTCAGGTCCCTATTCTAATGAGTTTTCAACCAAAGCACCGGTATGCTAATATTCACTTGACCTACTTCATTTAACGTTCAAACTGACCAATTGGAGATGACAGTTTTCCTCGGGGATCTAACTTGCATATCCAGCCCTGTATCTGGGGAATAGGAATGGTTCATGATGTTCATGCACTCCCAGCGGATTATGAAAGAGCTTTACTGATAAAGGGAGTTTATGATTGCTTCTACGCAGGGATACACTGTATTATATGTTATTGGTGCTGAGTTTGTGGAATATAATATCAAATTGTCATCTTATCAGGCACCTCAAATAAAGTCAAAACATGCATGGAGGGTACAATGATCAGAATGCATGGTTTGATTTGGCCAAGTAATCATGTAACACAAAACGACAAATTATCGTTTCAGATGAGGGGCCATTTACTGGCCCAGCACAGACACTGATACAAGGACCAGCAATTTAACGCCCAATCTGAATGACATCCAGCTGGGATTTTGCTCTTGAAGGTCCACTGAAAATTTCAAGTTCCCCATCGGGGATTGGAACCCATGCATCCAGAGACCTGCAGCAGAGCATCCAGGAACCTTAACAACTCTGTCACACAGCTAAAAGAAGTGCAAAGACCTGCAGTGTAATTGTTATGTGGCCTTTAGGGTGATTTGCATGAGGCTAAGTGCATGATGAACAGCCATTATCATTGATTTTGTGTATGCAAACGTGTCCATGCAGTTTTTAAGTCAGTTTTTATTTTGGGATGATGGTCCTAAGCAAATTACATCATAAATCCTATTTGTAATTGCAGCAAGCGCAACAAAAAGATATTATAGAAAGCTTTCTAGCCTGAAGCAATGATGTTCCGGTGTGGTTTTTGCTGTAATTTTGCTTAAAAAATTGAGTTATTATAATTTCAGCCGAAAAAGCACATAACACGGCCAACTTGTGCGGAACATCTACCGTGGCAGAAGACAGGTTGCATGTTACATGGAGGCTACGCAAATTGGACGGAAAGGATACCAGTCATAGAAACCGTTGACTTGTCTTCAATTTGCTTAACTTCAAAACATACAAGCAAAATGGCATTTAACTGCCTGATTCTGTCTCCTCTTTGTCTATGTGAATGCTATCTACACTTTCACGATGTTCTGTATAGGGATTCATTACCGGAATTATCTTGTAATTACATTCTCAAATTGGTGGGAAGTGAGTTATGCTTTGCTCTGTGCTCTCAATGAGGCAAAATGGCTGCTGATCGCCTCAAATGGGTGACACTGAAACATGTCGCAATAAAATCTGTGGCCGTGAAAAATGATCCTGTCTCATCTTTCCTGTTCACTCCGGTGAGCCATCTCATCTGTCACTTTTGTGACAACTGACTATGTTTTCCTCTGGTCTTTTACCATTACTATGGTGTAGTTTTGTGAAAGTATGTCCTGTCTGTCATTGAGACAGAAATTTAGCATTATTTTGTACAGTCCATTAAAATCAACACAATGAGATTGGTGGTTCTGCTGATACAAACTTGACTAGAAGTACATTGGTAGTCTGGGGTGGCGCTTCAGTGCACTTTTGTGACGTCACTGCCCATTGTGTGTCAGATTAGTGAGTCACAAATGTCAACAGTGTGCAAAATTTGACTGCTGTTTTCATAAATTGGCAAATATCAGGCAAACAAGGCACCAGAACATCACAAAAATGTGATATTCGTATTACAACAAAGCTAAGCTACACATAGGTAGGTTTGTAAATGTAATTTGTAAATGTTTAACATGTTGTTGATTCCAGTCTATTATCTCATAAATCACTTAGCAAGCCATGAAAACTTGTCTACCACACCAGCCATACATTTGGAAGATACATTGTACATACAAAGGTATACAAACCATCTACAAAAGTATGTTACGGTAGACGAAAAACGACTGCTTACAGAATTGGACTGAAATGTTTCTTGTGATTCTTGTGAGGTCATAGCCTCATCAGTTCCATGTTATTCTCTATGAGTCATAAGCAACTTATGAGGTTATAGCCTGTACTTGCAATGCTATCAAAACGAGTGACCAACTGAGTATCAATGGCGTCACAATCGTTCCTTGTCTACTGTAATGTCTGTCTCTGCATCTATGTCTCAATTCCACCGCCTCTGATGCTATTTCATCTTATACAGGAGGTATAGGCTGTCTAATTTTTTTGCAGGAGGAACTTTCCTCTTCTCCAGCTAGATCATTCAGAACCAATCTCAGTAATTGACAATAGATGTACAATTTCATGGTCAAACAATTCTTCATATTCTAGATTCGAGTACAGAACAACACATTCATTAATTTCATTCCAAGATTAAGCCTTAACATGCTATACTTGCAAAGGATATGCAATGTATATAATGCACTGGTCGATTAATCATAATGGCTTAATTCCGAAAACTGACCTATCATCTTGGCCAGTCCAACCCAGTTGTCTTTTCATATAGTGTTCCTGCAAACAAGAAAGACACAGTTTATAATACAAACCAAAAAGATAAATCCAATATTAGTTTTATCATGTTGAAGTTTTGATGATTGCAGAAAAAAAAGAAAGATTTGTCAGGTCAGAGTAAACAAAATTGTCTTTGTCATGTGACACTGACACTATACAGCATTTTGGCACACTTTAAAATAAAGTTTCAATCCTCCTGACCTTATCATTGTTTCTGAAGAAATCAAATATATATATACAAGAAGAGCCCCAAGGTTTTTACCGGTTGCGACATTGACCCCGGGCACAAGAAGTACCCCAAGGTTTTTACTTTGCAAGAATTGCTATATGTGAGCCAGGCATGGTGTACTAGACACATGCTGTGGTATTTGCTGCAGGGAAAATCAAATGTTTGAGGACTTGATGAATTGCAAATACCTCTCATGAAACATTGTTAATTTGCACTAACTTTTCCTCCACCTCACTTATACGCATAACGGGCCCTCAAGTTTACTTCAACTTAAGTCTTGAGCCGAATACACTTAAGATTTGTGTTTCTCTAATTACAAAAATGTGTTGTCTCGGCAAAAAATATTCTTGTCATCACTTTCCATCTTGCGTATAACACATTCAACATATTTGACAGCCGTTGACAGCTTCTTCATTTTCCTCCACCAACAACTTACACATAACACTAAGCAGGCATCGACAGTAGTCATTCGGCTGGAAACTGTCAATTCTGCTTGGATGAAATGTTATCCCTGGTGATGTCATGCATCCGAGTAAATGCTCAGGAATGATGTACACCTGTAATGTGCTTAATTAATTCCATATCTTTTGGGCTTGCCGGATGACATCATTCAAACTCATGGCGAATACCTTGTCATTGGTCTTAAGTAACATTGGCAAACTCTACAAATCATTGCATGAAATATGTCAAATGATACCTGCTTTGAATTTTATGAGCTGTCTCTGAGAAAATCAGGCACTGGTATCTGGATGGCCTTGCTCTAAGCTTTTATGAAATTTTCACCAAATGACGCTCAAATAAACGAGGACAGGCAAAGTCCGTTTTGTCATCTGACAAAATTTTCCATGATTTTGGGCCTATTCAAAAATAAATATTAAAACTGTCCAAATATATTCAAATTAAAATGTACAGTAAAATTGCCAACTTTTACGATGTATAATTCTCCAATCCTAGCATGTGGTTAGAAAAACTGATAAACTGACCACGAGGCATCTTCATGTTTTACAGATGATTTCATATTTGTAGACCAAAGTACGAAATGTGTATTTTTTTCTAGGACATGGTATCCTATAGGGAAAAGTGATGTCATAAGTTTTCTGATGTCATTTTTCCCTATAGAATACATGTCCAAGAAAAAAAAATCACATTCAGTCCTTACGTCTACAAATATGAAATCATCTGTAAGACATAGCACTGATCATCATTCTGTAATCCATTTGGCTTTGTACTGTCTGCAAGAGGAATATGAAGCCAGAGAACTTGAGAGACTATTTTCATTGTAATATTTACAATTTACGTCCGAGACAAGTTCTGAATAAAATCAAGAATGGTAGATGAGCTTTCAGTTCACATTTGTTGGAAAGCACATAATATGAGAAGCGGGTTTCCCTTGGAAAACAAAAACAAAATGTTTTCAGAAAGAGGTCATTAATTTGTGACAGTGACATTTGACCAAGATGTGCCCCAAGGCTTTCCCCTGGCTTCCCCCTGGTTTGAAGTTACAACACATAAATCAGACAGTATTTGCAAGTCACATCGCTGCAGGGAGAATCAAATGTTTGAGGACTTGATGAATTGCAAATACCCCTCATCAAACATGATTAACTTTGTTTCTACATACATTCCAGAGTCTTATTCTCCATCAAAGGATACTTTTATAAAAAGTACTGGACTTGCCATCAGTCTCACGTACGTATTATGCCCGGCCGGTTTACATGCCATCATTTACCTCTTCAGCAACATATATTGCAATCATCAATTTCCGTCATGCACACTAGGCACTTGACAGCTCCTGACAGCTTCTTTATTTCTCTCCACCAACAACTTGCACACAGCAATAAGCACACACAGGCCTAAGTCATTCAGCTGGAAACTGTCAATTCCGGTCAAATCAAACATTATCCTCATGTGTTTGTGAATGCTTGAGGATGTGGCACACAAGAAATGCGCCAGATTGATTTGATGTCTTTTGCTCTTACCATTTTCAGCCACTTGTTATCATTGCAAACTCACTGAAGACATACTATGTTATTTCTTAAAATGTGCATGTTAAGTATCTACCTATATCTTCATCAGTCAGTTTTCTGAAGCTTTATTCTGAAAATATGATACCAGAAATGACAAGGAAAGTCACTGCACATAGTGAGTTCAATTTTAAAGACAGAATTCTACAAACAACAATATTTGTAATCATAGAATTTATTGGATGATATGAACAACTGTTCGTGAAGACATATTTTACACATATATGCTTACAGTCTTTCAAAGTGTAATCATTATCTTTGTTTACTGTGTGTGTTACATATGTGTCACACACTGTACCAGACAGCTGTTGGCACACACAATTTACACAAGACCATGGTCATTCAGCTGGAAACTGCCAATTCTGCTTGGCTCAGAATCCCTTCTTCAGGCTATCCCCTGTGTGTGCGAACACTTGGGGAATGGAGATCTATGCACTCGCGCAGGCAAATTCAGCCCTCTGTCACACTGATTTAATGTCTCTTGTGCTTACCATTTCCAGCCAGTTTCTCCTCTAGTCAACCTAAAACAGAAAACTTGTTTTTGGTCACACAATTTTCATTGTCATGTTATCATTGATTTATTATTACAATTGCAATGAGGAGCCTTGAGAGAGATTAAAAAGGCATCTGTATTATTGTGTATACGTATATTTAATTTCGGGATTACTTTGGTTGTAATTTTGTAGGTACGGTCTTCCACCATTTTTTTCACTTTTTTTTGTCATGGTATAATTGCATGGTTTAACTAGACTTCCAAGAGGACAAATACGAGGTTAATTTATGAGGCAAACTTGTCTCCAATTGCCATCATCATGTCTTGCTTACTTAGAGATCTTTGCTGATTAGCGGTACACCCAGTTTCAAAATTAAAATTCAACTTGCTCTTGTGATGTCACTGGCTTAAACATGTTTTAATGATCTTGTTTTTGTTATGTTGTCATCTGATAACTTCGTTCAGCATATATGTCATATCTGGCAGCCTATCTGCAAAGACCTCTAAAGAACCTTTAAAAAGAAAACTGGACCACCAGATATCACAAATTGACTGGTTGCAAGGAGAGAAGTCCAATACCCGGGTCCAAAAAAAGATACTGGAACAGCACAGGGAGCCTTGCTGAGTCCACTTATAAGAGTAGGCTACTGGAAGGCCTGTCAAAAAACTGCCATGGCCCCATGTCATTGCAGTTCATTCCGTGAACTGCTGTCTTTTCTGTTCATACAAGCGGTTAACCCTCATCGACTGCTACCAGATCATTATGGGGCTGCTCAGTACATCAAGACCTTGCCAGGATCAGGGGAATGGTTGATGGGTGACCAAAAATAGACCAAGTACAAGCTGCTAAGTTGTTTGGTGCTTGACTGCTGCTGTTATATATTGTGGTTGCAACAAAGTGTGCTTTTAACAAAAGTGAAGTATCAAGAAAAGACAATAAAAAGCAATCTTGTGCAACATTTGAAACAATTGCAGGTTTCACAAAGAGATCACATAGCCTGAAAATAGATGCACTCTTCCAAAACATCTTTGGAAAATATAGCCTATTTTAATTCAAGATATACAGACTCATTACGGGAGTTCCCCCGTGGCCTAACTGCTAAGTGCGCTTGTCAACTAGCTTTGAGGGCATGGGACCCGTGGGTTCAAATCTCACCCCGGGAACTCACTTTAGTCCGAGCCCATGGGACATTAAATGGAGGCGGGTTGTATCCAGTGTTCTATGCTGGGGCAACTGAAAGACCCTGGGCATCCCTGAATTAATAGGGTATGTGCCAGACTCACAGTCTTCTCATCTCATCATCATACGGCGATCGCCTGCCTCAATATAGCCCACCAAGGTGCTGCAGAGGCATAGCAATCGTTTCAACGAAGTGGAACGAAATTTGTTGACCACAGAGGAGGGAGCCCGCCAGTCCGTCGTATGGATCCATCGTGTTTTACGCACGACGCCCTGGCGCTCACGCATGCGCATCTTCACACTGCCTTTTTCTGACTAAAATTTTCAAGAAGAAGCACGTGTTTGGATAATCTTCGGTCTTTTGACGATTTGTGTAAAAACTATTGGACTCTCAGTGACGTATGACCCATCATTTTGAAGATCTCACAGAGATCTATCGCTGGAACTTTGAATCGTACCTGTACGACTGACGAAAGAGGTGTTTGAAAGGGAAACGTATTGGCAGATTCTTTGGGCCTGCCCAATCTAACCACCTCAACTGAGGCTATTCCATACTGTCCCATGTGTCATCAAGATTTTTAAAATCTCCAGCTATTTACAGGAGTTCCAAATTTACCCACTCAGGAACGGGGGCGTCACATGCTGGAGACAGATGGACCGACGTGCTGCCCCTGGAGAAGGACTAGCCCTCCTGATGGGAAGAATGAACACTTCATACCTCATCTTGCTTACCCATGCAGGAATCAGGGATGTAGTCAGTTTCATTACATGTTATTAAATTCTTTATTTTTGTTTTATTGATCATACTTCATTCCATGTGGGTCAAAATCACCCATATATAAAAAAATAAAAATAAAAAATTATAATAAAATTACTATTTTGCAGACACAATCAAATAACTATTTTACATACATGATCTCTACGTCTTGGTTTAACACTTAAAATACTTCACATACACGATCATAACATCTTAGTGATCACCATTAATACTTTACTTCGATTCGATCACCGTATATCTGGTGATCCAATTTAAATATTTATTACACTCGATCACCACAATTTAGTATCAACTTCAATATCAAACATAATCACCATATTCTTAAAAGTTATTGTCCGATAGCGGTATGCTACGGGCTGACTACGCTATCCATTTCACAATGTTTTATATTTATCACATTCAACTTAAATATTACACACAATAACCATATTTTAGTCATCATCATTAATACTTTTGTACACGATCACCACAATTTTTGTGATCAACTTCTTATATCATACACGATCACCACATTTTAGTGATCAACTTCTTTATATGTATCATACACGATCACCACATTTTAGTGATCAACTTCTTTATATATATCATACACGATCACCACATTTTAGTGATCAACTTCTTTATATATATTATACACGATCACCACATTTTAGTGATCAACTTCTTTATATATATCATACACGATCACCACATTTTAGTGATCAACTTCTTTATATGTATCATACACGATCACCACATTTTAGTGATCAACTTCAATATATCACACACAGTCACCACATATATATATATATCAATCTCTATCACATCACATTTATGTTTCAAATTTATATCTATCACACATACACACACATTTCTATTTATCTAATTTTTATCTTCTACTTTTATATTTACCACATTCAACTTAAATATTTATTACACACGATCACCACTTTTTAGTGATCACTATTAATACTTTATATACACGATCACCACATCTTAGTGATCAACTTCAATATTATATCATACACAATCACCACATTGATATTTATCTTACATGATCATATTAGATCTCTATATTTATTTCTATCAATCTATATCTATCACATCACATTTATATCTCAAATTTATATCGCTTACACATACATTTCTATTTATCTTATTTATATCTTTCACTATTATATTTATCACATTTATTCTTATTATTCACATACATCTACCACAATTAGATTTATTAATCACATTTCCCTTTACTAGTCTCATTTATATTTATTAATAACATTAAGATTCAATGATATAAATTTATCATATAGGCCTATATAATCACACATATATATTTAATATTATTCTATATACCACACATTGGGCCAATTAAGGCCTTACTGTCATGTATTAGCCTAATGGTAATCAACTGACTCCTGTCGACCTCTGGTGTTAATTACATTTGTAGAACTCTTC
Organism: Platynereis dumerilii; assembly: GCA_026936325.1. Classification (NCBI taxonomy): domain Eukaryota; kingdom Metazoa; phylum Annelida; class Polychaeta; order Phyllodocida; family Nereididae; genus Platynereis; species Platynereis dumerilii. The sequence goes on along the minus strand of JAPTHN010000002.1, from coordinate 13,169,718 downwards.
TGTGTTGAAGCCTAATAAAACTACTTCCGCCCAAGCCATTCTCCGTGTCTGTTACATGGTGCCAGAAGGCTGCAAAAATACTCACAAAACAGATGAGAAACCACTAGAAACGACCAGATTTCAGTGAAAATGGAGACCTTAGTATTCAGACCACCTGCGGAATTCAACTTTGATGGTCCCAACGTAAGTGCAGCATGGAAGAAGTGGCTGAAAAGATTTGAATTGTACCTCGTGGCAGCAAAGCACATGGAAGAAAATGACCAGACGAAAATTGCAATGCTAATATCGGCACTCGGCGAATCAGGTTTTGATGTTCATCACAATTTTAAATTTGGTGAAAATGAGGACAGTACCAAGTACAAGACTGTGTGTGACAAATTTACTGATTATTGCAATGCAAGAAATCCTGTGTTGGCGCTCAGAGGGCAATTTTGGGAGTACACTCGCCCCGAAGGTCAAGGGTTAGATGCCTTCTTAAATGACTTGCGCACAATGGCAGCCAATTGCCAGTTTGAAAATTGTGACAATATGATCCGAGACAAGTTGTTCTTTTCGATTACTGACACAAATACCAAGGTTAAGGTCATGGGTGATGACGGCAATGCCACCCTACCTACAGTTATACAGCGTATGCGCACACTCGAATGCTCCAGGAGAGAGTTAGAGATGATCAAACCGGAGAAGCATGTCGACGCCATTCAGAGCAGACCTCGTTTCCAGAGTTGGCGCGAACCTCCACGTTCCAGATGGTCGGGATCGCAGCCCCATAGTTACAATGATGATGCTACAGAGATGTGTTCAAGATGTGGCACACAGCACCAAGCAGGGGATTGTCCCGCTTTCGGCAGAACATGTGGCAGATGTCACCGAAAAAATCATTTTGCAAATCTGTGCACCGCCCCAGCTCCAGTTCTCCAACCTCGCAGCCAGACGAGCGGTCGTTACGGTCGCGGTCGTGGAGCTTCACAGCAAGTCCATTCCATTGATGAGCAGGACGAAGAGCATGAGTATGAACTGTGTGACTATATGGCGTATGAGCATGATGATAACACTTTTTTCATAGATTCACTTGAAAATGATGACCGCAGTGCTTGGTATGCTCAGATAAAGTTAGAGAGTGACTCACTACAGATGAAGCTTGACTCCGGAGCTGACACAAACTGCATTCCTCTGAATGTCTTCAGAACGTTGACTGGCTACAAACGGATACCAGTGAGGAAGTCAAACACACAACTAAGAGGCTATGGAAAGCACTTGATTACACACATTGGCAAAGTCAAATTAATGTGCAAGGCAACAAATGGCAAATCAGCTTTGTATGATTTCTTTGTAACCACCGCAGATGGGCCTCCTATATTAGGCAGGAAGGCATGTTCGGGCCTAGAGCTTCTAAAACTTGTTCATGGTTGTGGTTCACCAATTAATGATGTGAGTGCTGCAAGTGCCCAATTGTTAGCGGATCGTCGCTTAAAAGCTGTGCTTCCCGTGAAAACTGCTAGGCCTGATTTGAAGCCGCAGGCTACCCGGAACAATCATGTTTATCCCCGCTATTTCCCGACTAAGCTGCCAAATAACCCACAGTGCACACGCCCCCTCCTGCAGCCGTCGTACCCCCGTCCACCTCGCTCGAAGAAGTTTCCTGACAAGTTCAAGGACTACTTGGTGACATCGAAGTGAAGAGCCTCTGAGCTGTCCCATTCCTGCTTATGTGCACTTTTCCCCCTTCGATTCCACTTCATGTCACCAAATCCTCAACATTCTAACGATCAGTATATAATCCCTCAAGTGTCAAATTCCTAACGATCAGCATTTAATCTCTCAAGTGACAATTCAACATTTTATTTCGATTTCAATCACTGACATTTTATTTCCATTTCAATCAAAGACAATTTTCAAAGACTCTTATCAATACTCGTTCTCAAAATGTTCAAATGTTTAATTTTCCTTGTATAACTTGTGTGAATTTCAAATGTGTTTTATTTCATATTAACATTGCCTAATGTGACTCTTATACTGTCATAATTTCGCATAGAGTTAAATTTTCCTGTTCACCAATTAAAATAACTTTGTTGAAGTTTCCTAGAACTTCTATACATGTATAGAAATTTATCATTATAGACCTAAGCTTTGTTAAAGGGAGAAGTAAAGTAGTAAATTGTGAAGTAAAATTTTCAGTAAGTTAACTAATGTCTTGTTCCGTTAACTTAGCTTTGTTAAAGGGAGATGTCATGTATTAGCCTAATGGTAATCAACTGACTCCTGTCGACCTCTGGTGTTAATTACATTTGTAGAACTCTTCTGTGTTGAAGCCTAATAAAACTACTTCCGCCCAAGCCATTCTCCGTGTCTGTTACACTTACGTTTTCCAATCTGCTGGCTATGATTTATTTTCTATTGTAGAACTAACTGCCAGATGCCGAATCAGAACAGGCCAGACGCCATCCACCCAACAAGGTTACCCTTTCTTTGCCAACTTTGGTACAGTTGGCCACAAGTGCGCAGATCACCATTCCAATACTCGTATGCCTGCCCTATCGGGCTGTTCTGATGCCTGTTTTCTGCAATACAGGTACTAATGGACTGACGGTGGAATACCGCGGATGAAGATTCGGTTTATGATGCATTACCAATTATGGTATCATAAGAAGTAAAGGCATTGATGGTGGAATACCACAAGCCCATCCTGTTTGCCACTCCTCCTCTCGCTCCTTCCTCTCTTCTTGGGGCAACCAGCGAGCTGGTTGTTTGGCTCTTCACTTCGTTTCTCCCCAATCAGGGAGGCTTTATCGAGAGACTTGCTATTTAATCATTCGATATCTGTACATTACTGTATTATCTACACTATGTATTATGACTCTAATTTTACCCTTGTTATCCATTTCCTTTATTGTCATACATTTCTTCCATTTCCACATTTGATTCAATGCCATTATATATTATTCATTATAAATTTACAATAAACATTTTATAACTCCATCCATTGGCTCCTGGTCGTGGTTCAACAAAGCAATCGTTTCAACGAAGTGGAACGAAATTTGTTGACCACAGAGGAGGGAGCCCGCCAGTCCGTCGTATGGATCCATCGCGTTTTACGCACGACGCCCTGGCGCTCACGCATGCGCATTTTCACACTGCCTTTTTCTGACTAAAATTTTCAACCCCACCAGCCACCCCGATCACCACCGATCAGGAAAGGCCCTTATTGTAACTTTATTCTCAGTGGCTCAGTGCTGGATCCCTATTGAGCACCCTGATAGTGGAATACTGCAGTGTGCTTATGTCGATAATATTTAATACATGCTCTTCACTTCGTTTCTCCCCAAGCAGGGAGGCTTCATCGAGAGACTTGCTATTTAATCATTCGATATCTGTACAATACTGTATTATTTACACTATGTATTATGACTCTAATTTTACCCTTGTTATCTATTTCCTTTCCTTGTCATACATTTCTTCCATTTCCACATTTGATTCAATGCCATTATATATTATTCATTATAAATTTACAATAAACATTTTATAACTCCATCCATTGGCTCCTGGTCGTGGTTCAACAAAAAACACAAAACAAACAAAGCAAAACAGACTCATTACGGAGCCAACTCTGCTCAGATTTTGAATTAGCTAAACTGTGTATCAATAAAAATGTGCCCAATACGTTTCATTGTTTAGCTTTTTATGTCTTTGTTTCAACTGCATTTCCATAACATTTTCTCTTATAATTCTGGGCTCCCTGTAGATAATTTTATGCAACAGCATTCAAATCAGAGCATAGGAATTCCTAGTTGCCCATGCTAAACTATAGCCTAAGAGGATCAGTATTGAGCACAAATCTCACAATACAAATTTAGGAAATGTGCTGTGGTCAATATCTACAGAGGAACATTCATATATATATTTTTTTTCAAAGACAGGACCCCAGAGACATCAATGACTTTCTCAACGCACTGAGTGTAGTCACTCGCCCCTTCATGGCTGTGACTGAAGATATATGCAAAATATATATTTTTCAATCATTCTCTAAACTAACTTAGTAAATGTGCGGTCACAAATATTTCCACCCCTCATTTTACGAAGTTTTACCATGCTCTCACAAATTAGTCTTCCAAGTGGCCATCTTGGGTCATTTTGATCTCAAATAAGTTTAATTTGATGAACAAAAGTTCAAAAGGATATATATACGAAGTTAATTTATGAGCCGTACTTGTTTCTGATTGCCCTCATTATGTCTTGCTACTTAGGAATCCTTCCAACAGAAAACAAGACCACCAAAAATATGTTGCCAAATATTTTTAGAGTTTGTGTCTTGTATACACTTGTATCAATTCAGTGAAAAGGGCACTCATTAAGACAGATTGCTCTGGTGAATAACTTCAGCAGAGGAAATATGAATGATTCGATTGCATCAAAGGCATGTTGTACATTCAAACAAGTTATCAACAATCTTTTCCTTAGAATGTGATCTACATCCACATTATCTTGTACAATATTCATTTGTCAGAATTAGCCAGTAATTACATTCTCAAATTGGTAGGAAGTGAGTTATGCCTTGCTCTGTACTCTCGATGAAGTATAATGGCTGCTAATCACCTCAAATGGGTGACACTGAGATATGTCACAATTAAATCTGCAGATCTGATCCTGCATACCACTTAATATTTTTCTCTCCGCAGATCTTCTACATCACTTTAGCTTCATGGTAGGCTAAATAAATGCCTATCTGTCGGTCACGGCTGTCTGCCTCACTGTAAGGCTGTCTACTCATCTGTCTGGCTGACACTTTCATCTCCCCCGACCAAAGTCAATTGCTTGGAACATATCTGATCTCAGCAACAGACAAGGAATGCACAATGGTCAATTTCACAGACAAGCAGTTCTTCACAGTGAAAATTCTTATTGTGTCACTGATTCAATGTATCAAGGGTCATATTTCACATCACATGACAACCGTAAGATGGAACACTTTCCTTATATGCAACGATCCAACTGATTTATTTGCGCAATATTACAGTGTATATATCTATGGGAGTCTTCGATAACATGCTTATGGAAAGTGATCGACATTTGTTGAATATTATACAACAAGATCAAGGAAAATACAATGTATGCAGTAAGTCCTGTTAATCAGCTATTGGTTTTGATAATTTCTTTGATGTTATCATATTATATAACCAAACAACGGCAATGTTAAACTGCATTTATTAGAACGTCTTCAAGTATCTATAATCGTGTTGGGAAATACCAGATCCTCTTCCTGCATTGCAACATGCATTCAAATAAACATACCAAAGAGAGGAAAAGTGTCACTTCCTCATTATTGAGCATTCTTTACAATGTGTGTTGAGGTTACCTTTTCCTTTTTACAGATTCTAGCTATTTTCAGAGACACTGTTTTCAAACATTTAATGTGAATTTTTTTTAGGAAGCATCTTTCCCAGTGCATGGGAATTCCCATGTTGAAACAAAAATTGAAATAACCTTTGGAATATTTTTGAGCTGATGAAAAGGAGAGCAAGCCTCTTTTCAAACCTTTTTTTATTTCAATGTGTACTAAGATATAGGACAAATATGATTTATGCCAAAGGGATAATACAAATAAATAGTAATGTAAATTCTAGATAGTAATCCAGTGACAGAACTAATTTTTTAAAAACAAAAGCTTGCTTCTTTTAGCATCTTAAATTTCTGTGGACGTTTGTTTGCTAGAGTTATGAAATAAAATTGTTTATTTCAGAATGTATAATCATCATCCTGGCTAAAGGCACTATTCAATTTCCAAAGCAAATAATCTGTAAATACTCCATTATCTGCAATACCTAAAGGCTCTATTTCCAATTCCAATTTTTGTTAATCCTACATAATTGATCCCTTCTCAAGATATCTCTGATCTGGATGGCAAACTGAACTCCTAATTGCCCAAATTCCCCAAGCAATTTCTGGAATTCTTTGAAACAACTTTCCTGGACAAAATAAGACATTTCCATATTTTCTGTAGTATCTGGAACAATTACACGTCCGAATACACATAATATCACATGTCGATTTTGAAAATTTAGCTTACGAAATGAAAAGAAAATTCATCTTCTGAGGGCATATCTTCTCAATGCATTGACAATAACCCCCAACTCACCTCTCGGTATAGGAGGTGGAGCCATCTGATCTGACTTCTGAAATGTATGACCCCTAAGTGGCCATATGAGAGATTAATGTCCTCACAATATGGGTGACCTACTTACAAAATTTGTGTCCCCACAATGAGGGTGACCTTCTTCCAAAAGTTTCTCATATTTAGCTTGAAAAAGGGTGTGAAGCTCACGGCATAATGCAGAAAGAAAATTTGCACTTCAAACCTCAAAAATTCTAAATCTTAGAAAGACCGCTTGAAGGTGTCATTGTTATGGCTGGCAAGAAAGATCATTTCCTACTCTAATACAAGCTAACTGCCACGGATGTAAAGAAAAGAGACATGCAGGTCTTTGTCTCTGGAGACTACTACTAAGCCTGAGAATATCACCAGATAAATGAAAACCCATGCAATTTGTGAGAAAATTCCTTTGGCAAGCAATCTGGCTGATTGTGCAAAAATATACATATTGTGAAATTTTGACCAATAAAAAAAAAATTCAAATACATATATGTATTCAATTTAGCACGTGCCACCGTCACATGGTCTGCTGCAATTTTCTTGGGACAAATTTTCTTCATCCAGATGGGGGAGAGCGAGGCCAGTTGAACTAAATTTTTGAAATTGCTCTCCTGTGTGCATACCTTTACAGCTATCAAGGAGAACAAAAATGGAAAAGTTAGTTTGAAAAGTTGTCTTAACATCCCAACTTTAGGTTTTGGCGCATATCTTACCACGGCCAACACATGAGCCTCCAAAAAATAAAAATAACTTGGTTCAACAGGCCCACCCATGGGGCCAGTTGAACCATCCGTTGGGGCCAGTTGAACCATTAGAAGGATAATGGGTGAAGTTTGGGGCTGCAGTCCTTTATTTTTGCTAACACGTTCAGCTAGGACCATAGCATGTGTTGGCTAAATTTGACATGTCTCACTCATTTCTTTCTGTTCAAAGAATAGCCTGGGGCCAATTGAAACAGTCGATGGTTAAACTTCAATAATAAATTTTTCCATTCATTTTAATCCATTGTAATGGGCCTATTAGAAAAACTGTTTTACTGAAAGTACCTCACATTGTAAGTGTATTTTGTTAAAATTTGATGAAAAAAATATATTAATAAATTGCCATAAACTCCCCCGGTTCAACTGGCCCCGCCTGGACCTCCATGTATCAATATATAGCCTGGCTGCACCCTTGTTGTGGGAAACCATTTTAAGGAGGTGGGTTTCCATCTACATGTAACCCCTTATCTTATGATGATATGACATCCCAGCAGACCAGGTAATATAAATGCGGTTCAACTGGCCCCACTCTCACCCACACAGCTTGAAAATATAGATGCCAAATTTAAATTGAGAGCATAAATGGCCTGCCGAACAATGACAGCATTGTTTGTGCTTTATTAAATGTGGTGCATGGGAGCTGTCCAATATAGAATAGACCCAGTGCCTCACCCTTCCAACATTATGCGATGTTCGATGTTCGTACAAATGTGTACTGGAGCTGCATTGCTGTTCATCCTCCCAGGATCCATCATTGCTGGCATAAAGTTGGTAGAAATTAGTCAACTATGTTTGGTGAGAGTATTTTGCAACTCATCAACTCCTCAAACATTGGAATCTTCCTGCAGTAAACACCACAGTGTGTGTTTTGTGGACATTGGCCCACATTCTCCGACTTATGTGTAGCAATTTCTACAGGGAGGAAACTTGGGGCCACATTTGGGGTCTAATGTAACCACGGTAACCACAAAAACAAATGACCTCAGGTGAACCGTTGCTTGGTAGTTTGTTTTCCTTGGCAGACTGCTTCTCAAATACAGTGCTACTTTCCATTCAATGAAAAGTGACAGCTCATCAACAATTCTTGATTTTGTTAGAAACATGATGCAGGGAAGTCATCCGGTCTTTGTCAGTCCCCCCATTGGACAAGGACCTGAGTGCGAGCTAATGTTTTAAATTCGGTTTGTCTGGCTGTCAATCAATCCATCCGTCTGTCTACTGGTTAGCAACCAATAGGAAAACCGACAATTTTTCTCATAACAGTTGTAGAATTTTGTCAATTACCATTATGATATAATATTCTGTAGGGTGAAACTTTATGCTTGCAAACTGAAAGTGAAGTGTTCTTTTTACTTTTGAGTAAGTGTTCTATTTCAAAATAACTGGCAGTCAATGACAGTTTGGATAGTAAATGAACCAAAAAGCTACCCTTTACAAAACTTAGACCTATAAATAAAATAACTTATTGATTTTAAGTGACAGGCATCACTATTTCTCGGCATTAAACTCTTGTCTGTTTTCAATAATTTCAATGTCGCAAATACCGACCAAATGAATAGTCACTGAATATTGAACTGCTGGGATTTCAGCAGTTTTATAGTTTATAGGGGGGGGCGGACTGTTTCACTGATAAATTTGTACTTAGTGAGTCATGATTCTTGGTGATGCTGACAATGTGTTATGATCATACTTGTGGCATGAGAAGTACACACACATTTTGATTAGTAATGATCAAGAATATTAAGTTAAACAGATACATGTAGATACATGTATGTTAAGTACTAAGTACAGCCCTCTAAGCCAGTTCTGGGCACTCACAAAGGTTGATTGATGAGATGGGCGAGAGAGCAGGAGTGCTCATCATGCTACACATTTACCCCTAGTAATGGATATTTTACTTACCCAATGCAGACTTGGATAGAACAAGGGGCCAAATATTTAACATTTCAACTGAAGGACATCTAACTGGGAAATTGTTCATCGAGGTCCAACTGAAGATTGGGGTTCCCCATCCTGTATTCAAATCCATGGAGGCCTGAACTATAACCACTCAGCCATCCAGCTGAAATTTTTATTATAATACATTGTCACAAGTGGAGGACTTCTTTTGTGGGTCCTACGTCAGTTAAATACCCTGGTTAAATAAAAGTATTTTGACTTTGACTTTGACAGTGAATCTATCCAGCACACCCAGGACATCCTCGCCATCTGAGGTCCCTATTCCAATGAGGTTTCAGCCAAAGCACCGGTATGCTAATGTTTACTTGACCACTTGATTTAACCTTCAAACTGACCAATTGAAGATGACAGTTTTCCTCAGGGATCTAACTTGCATACTCGATCTGCCCTGTATCTGGGGAAAGGGAATGGTTCATGATGTTCATGCACTCCCAGTGGATTATGGAAGAGCTTTACTGATAAAGGGAGTTTATGATTGCTTCTACGCAGGGATACACTGTATTATATGTTATTGGTGCAGAGTTTGTGGAATATAATATCAAACTGTCATCTTTTCAGGCACCTCAAATTAAGTCAAAACATGGAGGGTACAATGATCAGAATGCATGGTTTGATTCGGCCAAGTAGTCATGTAACACAAAATGACAAATTATCCTTTTAGATGAGGGGCCATTTACTGGCCCAGCACAGACACTGATACAAGGGCCAGCAATTTAACGCCCCATCTGAATGACATCCAGCTGGGATTTTGCTCATGAAGGCCCACTGAAAATTTCAAGTTCCCCGTCGGGGATTGGAACCCATGCATGCAGAGACCTTCAGCAGAACATCCAGGACCCTTAACCACTCTGTCATGCAGCTAAGACAAATGCAAAAACCTGCATTGTTTTATTATGTGGCCTTTAGGGTGGTTTGCATGAGGCTAAGTGCATGATGAACATCCATTATATCCCTGATTTTGTGTATGCAAACGTGTACATGCAGTTTTTAAGTCAGTTTTTATTTTGGGATGATGGTCCTAAGCAAATTATATCATAAATCCTATTTGTAATTGCAGCAAGCGCAACAAAAAAGATATTATAGAAAGCTTTCTAGCCTGAAGCAATGATGTTCCGGTGTGGTTTTTGCTGTAATTTTGCTTAAAAAATTGAGTTATTATAATTTCAGCCGAAAAAGCACATAACACGGCCAACTTGTGCGGAACATCTACCGTGGCAGAAGACAGGTTGCATGTTACATGGAGGCTACGCAAATTGGACGGAAAGGATACCAGTCATAGAAACCGTTGACTTGTCTTCAATTTGCTTAACTTCAAAACATACAAGCAAAATGGCATTTAACTGCCTGATTCTGTCTCCTCTTTGTCTATGTGAATGCTATCTACACACTTTCACGATGTTCTGTATATGGATTCATTACCGGAATTATCTTGTAATTACATTCTCAAATTGGTGGGAAGTGAGTTATGCTTTGCTCTGTGCTCTCAATGAGGCAAAATGGCTGCTGATCGCCTCAAATGGGTGACACTGAAACATGTCGCAATAAAATCTGTGGCCGTGAAAAATGATCCTGTCTCATCTTTCCTGTTCACACCGGTGAGCCATCTCATCTATCACTTTTGTGACACTTGACTATGTTTTCCTCTTGTCTTTTACCATTACTATGGTGTAGTTTTGTGATAGTATCTTCAGTATGTCCAATCTGTCATTGGGACAGAAATTTGGCATTGTTTGTACAGTCCATAAAAATGAACACAGTGAGATGGTGGTTCTGCTGATACAAACTTGACTCTAGAAGTACATTGTAAGTCTAGAGTGGCACTTCAACACACTTTTGTGATGTCACTGCCCATTGTGTGTCAGATTAGTGAGTCACAAATGTCAACAGTGTGCAAAATTTGACTGCTGTTTTCATAAATTGGCAAATATAAATTGGCAAATATCAGGCAAACAAGGCACCAGAACATCACAAAAATGTGATATTCTTATTACAACAAAGGTAGGTTTGTAAATGTAATTTGTAAATGTTTAAGGTGGCTCGCTACTCGTGCCAAGTGGTAGTGAGCGCACATCCACGCGCAGCCAGGCAAACCCTATCTATCGTAACGTCACCACAGTGAGCTCTGTTTGAACAGCACCTTTTTTAATCCTGAAAATTTCATGTGTCGGCCGCTTCGTTTGCAATTTGTGCCACTTCTATTGGGGTTAGAGACTTCTCGTTTGGAGCATTAGATGCGCCATGAAGAGTACTATATACAACTTGATACTCTTAACAAAAAATTTTTACAGGTGATATTCGGTAAGCAGGTCTAATTTCTCAAAAATGACTTTGTGATATAAATAAATGTTTATATCAATTTGAAGTGCTGTAGGAAGGCTTGTCTATATCATCATGTTGTTCCCAACTATTTTTGGAAATAAATGACAAAGAAATGAAAAATCCTATCTCGTCAATTTTTTTTAGCGCCATGGTTTATAAAAAAATTAAAATTGTCAAAATCGAAACTTATATTCCGAGCCCCTTGGAAAGTCCTTTAAACTAAATATATCTCTTTGAAATTGTAATCACCTTTTCCATGAAAGTGTCTTCTTTAATTTCATGCTTCATTGCATAATATGGCATGCATGACCACTGAATGGCAGAACAAACTTCACAGTAGGAAAAATAAGAAAAATTTTTAGTTTTTCAGGTTTGCATGGACTGACTTTCTGGTACATAACCCCAAATATTTTTTTTAAAAGGCTGGTAGCGACCACTTTCGTTTACATATCCTTGCTATAAACTATATTTTGGATCATTCTAAACTGTTTTAAGAAATCCTATCTTGGAAAGTTCACGAGTATCGAGCCACCTTAATTAACATGTTGTTGATTCCAGTCTATTTTCTCATAAATCACTTAGCAAGCCATGAAAACTTGCCTACCACATCAGCCATACATTTAGAAAATACATTGTACATACAAAGGTATACAAACCATCTACAAAAGTATGTTACGGTAGACGAAAAACGACTGCTTACAGAATTGGACTGAAATGCTTCTTATGATTCTTGTGAGGTCATAGCCTCATCAGTTCCATGTTATTCTCTATGAGTCATAAGCAAATTATGAGGTTATAGCCTGTACTTGCAATGCTATCAAAACGAGTGACCAACTGAGTATCAATGGCATCACAATCGTTCCTTGTCTACTGTAATGTCTGTCTCTGCATCTATGTCTCAATTCCACCGCCTCTGATGCTATTTCACCTTATACATGAGGTATAGGCTGTCTAATTTTTTTGCAGGAGGAACTTTCCTCTTCTACAGCTAGATCATTCAGAACCAATCTCAGTAATTGACAATAGATGTACAATTTCATGGTCAAACAATTCTTCATATTCTAGATTCGTGTACAGAACAACACATTCATTAATTTCATTCCAAGATTAAGCCTTAACATGCTATACTTGCAAAGGATATGCAATGTATATAATGCACTGGTCGATTAATCATAATGGCTTAATTCCGAAAACTATAACCTATCATCTTGGCCAGTCCAACCCAGTTGTCTTTTCAGATAGTGTTCCTGCAAACAAGAAAGACACAGTTTATAATACAAACCATAAAGATAAATCCAATATTAGTTTTATCATGTTGAAGTTTTGATGATTGCAGAAAAAAAAAGATTTGTCAGGTCAGAGTAAACAAAATTGTCTTTGTCATGTGACACTGACACTATACAGCATTTTGGCACATTTTAAAATAAAGTTTCAATCCTCCTGACCTTACCATTAATTCTGAAGAAATCAAATGTATATATAACTGTCAGCAGGAGTTTTGTATGTGGTTGCGACAGTGACCCCGGGCACAAGAAGTACCCCAAGGTTTTTACTTTGCAAGAATTGCTATACATGAGCCAGGCATGGTGTACTAGACACATTCTGTGGTATTTGCTGCAGGGAAAATCAAATGTTTGAGGACTTGATGAATTGCAAATACCTCTCGTGAAACATTGTTAATTTGCACTAACTTTTCCTCCACCTCATTTATACGCATAACGGGCCATCAAGGTTACTTCAACTTAAGTCTTGAGCCAAATACACTGAAGATTTGGGCTTCTCTTATTACAAAAATGTGTTGTCTCGGCAAAAAATATTGCAGTCATCAACTACCATCTTGCGTATTACACATTCAAGATCTTTGACAGCTGCTGACAGCTTATTCATTTTCCTCCACCAACAACTTACACATAACACTAAGTAGGCATAGACAGTAGTCATTCGGCTGGAAACTGTCAATTCTGCTTGGATGAAATGTTATCCCTGTTGATGTCATGCATCCAAGTAAATGCTCAGGAATAATGCACTCCTGTAATGTGCTTAATTAATTCCATATCTTTTGGGCTTGCCTGATGACAGCATTCGAACTCATGGCGAATACCTTGTCATTGGTCTTAAGTAACATTGGCAGACTCTACAAATCATTGCATGAAATGTGTCAAATGATACCTGCTTTGAATTCTATGAGCTGTCTCTGAGAAAATCAGGCACTGGTATCTGGATGGCCTTGCTCTAATTTTTTATGAATTTTTCACCAAATGACCTTCAAATAAACGAGGACTGGCAAAGTCCGTTTTGTCAACTGACAAAATTGACCTATTCAAAAATAAATATTAAAACTGCACAAATATATATAAATTAAAATATGTGGTAAATATTACCAATTTTCACGGTGTAATTCTCCAATCCTAGCATGTGGTTAGAAAAACTGACTATGAGACATCTTCATGTTTTTAGACATGGGGAATTGATTTATCATAATTCTGTATTCCCATTGGCTCTGTCTTGACTGTCTGCAAGAAGAATATGAAGCCATTTGTAGGAAAGCACATAATATGAGAAGCAGGTTTCCCTTGGAAAACAAAAACAACCTTTTTTCAACAAGAGGTCATTAATTTGTGGCAGTGACAGTGGCATTTGGCCCAGGATGTGCCCCAAGATGTGCCCCAAGGTTATCCTCTGGTTTGGAATTGCAACACATAAATCAGACAGTATTTGCAAGGCACATCGCTTTAGGGAGAATCAAATGTTTGAGGACTTGATGAATTGCAAATACCCCTCGTCAAACATGGTTAACTTTGTTTCTACTAACGTTCCAGAGTCATATTCTCCATCAACAGGGATTTTTTTTTAAAGTACTGGACTTGCCGTCAGTCTCACATACTATTATGCCCGGCCGGCTTACATGCCATCATTTACTTCTTCAGCAACATATATTAAAGTCATCAATTTCTGTCATGCATATTACACTTGACAGCTACTGACAGCTTCTTTATTTCTCTCCACCAACAACTTGCACACAGCAATAAGCACACACAAGCCAAAGTCATTCAGCTAGAAACTGTCAATTCCGGTCAAATCAAACATTATCCTCATGTGTTTGTGAATGCTTGAGGATGCGGCACACATGAAATGCGCCAGATTGATTTGATGTCTTTTGCTCTTACCATTTTCAACCTCTAGTTATCATTGCAAACTCACTGAAGACATACCATGTTATTTCTTATGTCCATGTTAAACATCTAGGTAACCTATATCTTCATTGGTCAGTTTTCTGAAGCTTTATTCTGAAAATATGATACCAGAAATGACAAGGAAAGTCAGCGCACATAGCGAATTCAATTTTAAATACAAAATTCTGCATACGAGTACTAACAATACTTGTAATCAGAGAATTTACTGGATGATATGAACAACTATTCATGAACAAATACATTTCTACACATGTATGCTTACTGGCTTTCAAAGTGTAATCATTATCTTTCTTTACTTTGTGTGTTATGTCACACACTGTATCAGACAGCTGTTGGCACACACAATTTACACAAGACCACGGTCATTCTGACTCATTCAGCTGGAAACTGCCAATTCTACAAGTTTGGCTCAGAATCCCTTCTTCAGGCTATCCCCTGTGTGTGCGAACACTTGGGGAATGGAGATCTATGCACGCGCGCAGGCAAATTCAGCCCTCTGTCACACTGATTTAATATCTCTTGTGCTTACCATTTCCAGCAAGTTTCTCCTCTTGTCAAACCTAAAACATAAAATTTGCTATCTGTCACACAATTTCATTGTCATGTTATCATTGATCTATTATTACAATTGCAATGAGGAGCCTTGAAAAAGATTAAGGAAGCATCTGTATTATTGTGTATACGTATTTTTAATTTCTGGATTACTTTGGTTGTAATTTTGTAGGTACAGTCTTCCACCATTTTTTTATATTTTTTTGTCATGGTATAAATGCATGGTTTAACTAGACTTCCAAGAGGACAAATACGAGGTTAATTTATGAGGCAAACTTGTCTCCAATTGCCATCCTCATGTCTTACTTAGCGATCTTTGCTGATTAGCGGTCTAGACAGTTTCAAAGTGAACATTCAACTTGCTCTTGCGATGTCACTGGCTTAATGATCTGTGTTAGCTGTCATTTGATCACTTTGTGTAGCATGTATGTCATATCTGGCAGCATAGGTGTGAATAAACAAACTAATTTTAAAATTGGTTTAGTGTATGTACCTAACAAGAGGAATAGGAAACAAGCAGATGACTTTTAATGACGTGGCAAAGCCAGTTTGCAAATTGAAAATAAGAAAACAAAATTTTCCAATAGACCACCATTCTTCAAACAGCTCTAAAGAACCTTTCAAAAGAATACTGGACCACTGGCTTACTTAGGGAACCTTTCAAAGTAAACTGGACCACCAGAAATATCTTGCAAAATGTTTTTGGTGTAAAAACAACTGATGCTTTGATCATGGCAAATTATCTGCATAAAGACTCAGAAAGCACAATTTTCACGGTGCAACAGTCCACTCTTTCCACAACACAAATTGACTGGCTGCAAGGAGAGTCCAATATCAGATGCTGGAATAGCACAGGGAGCCTTATTGAGTCCACTTATAAGAGCAGGCTGATGAAAGGCCTGTCAACAAACTGCCATGGCCCCTTGTCATAGCAGTTCATTCCTTGAACTGCTGTCTTTTCTGTTCATCCAAGCGATTAACCCTCATTGACTGCTACCAGATTATGATGGGGCTGCTCCAGTGCATCAAGACCTTGCCAGGATCAGGGGAAAGTTTTTAGGCACTTGACTACTGCTGTTACATATTGTGGCTGCAGTAAAGTGTACTTTAACAAAAGTGAAGTGTCAAGAAAAGACAGTAAAAAGTAATCTTGTGCAACTTTTGAAACAACTGCAGGTTGCACAATGAGATCACATAGCCTGAAAATTGATACACACTTCCAAAACACCATTATGGAGTCAAATCTGCTCAGGTTTTGCATTGGCAAGGTAGTGTTTCAATAAAAATGTTCCCAATGCGTTTCATTGTTCAGCTTTTCATGTCGTTTTTTCAACTGCATTTCCATAACATTTTCTCTTATAATTCCCGATTCCCTGCAGATGATTTTATGCAAGAGCATTCCCATCAGAGCATGGGAATTCCTTTTTACCAATGCTAGACTAGCCTTAGAGGATCAGTATTGAGTACAAATCTCACAATATAAATTTAGGAAATGAGCAGTGGTCAATAACTACAGAGGAACATTCATTTTTTAAAGACACGACCCAAAGACATCAATGACGTTCTCAAACCACGGCTGAGTGTAGTCACTCGCCTTTTCACGGCTGTGACTGAAGATATAAGTAGAAAATATATTTTTTAACCAATCTCTAAATTGACTTAGTATAATGTGCATTTAGAAATATTTCCACCCCACAATTTACCACAAATTAGTCTTCCTAGTGGCCATCTGGGGTCATTTTGAACTTAAATAAGTTTCATTTGATGAACAGAAGTTCAAAAGGATATCTACAAAGTTAATTTATAAGCCGGACTTGTCTCTGATTGCCCTCATTATGTCTTGCTTACTTAGGAAACCCTCCAACAGAAAACAAGACCACCAAAAATATATTGCCAAATATTTTTAGTGTTTGTGTCTTTCACGCACAAGTCTCAATACAGTGAAAAGGGCACTTATTGCAGTAAGACAGATTGCTCTGGTGAACAACTTCAGCTGAGGAAATATGTATGATTCTATTGCATCAAAGGCATGTACATTCAAACAAGTTATGAACAATCTTTTCCTTAGAATGTGATCTACATCCACACCATTTTGTACAATATTCATTTGCCAGAACTAGCCAGTAATTAGGGCCTACATTCTCAAATTGGTAGGAAGTGAATTGTGCTTTACTCTGTGCTCTTGATGAGGCATAATGGCTGCTAATCACCTCAAATGGGTGACACTGAGATATGTCACAATTAAATCTGCAGCTCTGATCTTGCATACCGCTTAATATTTTCTGTCCACTGATCTTCTACATCACTTTAGCTTCATGGTAGGCTAAATAAATGCCTATCTGTCGGTCACGGCTGTCTGCCTCACTGTAAGGCTGTCTACTCATCTGTCTGGCTGACACTTTCATCTCCCCCGACCAAAGTCAATTGCTTGGAACATATCTGATCTCAGCAACAGACAAGGAATGCACAATGGTCAATTTCACAGCCAACCAGTTCGTCACAGTGAAAAATGTTATTGTTCCACTGATTCGATGCTTCAAGGGTCATATATATTTCACAATACACAACAACCATAAAACAGGCAATTTTGCTTATATACTGTGCAGAGGTGAGGTGGTCCGGTCCAGGGGAGAGGTGGTCCGGTATACTGGTATTACCGGTTTTTTATTTATGTACAATTTTCGCCAAAAATTCTCAGAAAAGTTCGAAAAATTAAGTTGTGAAAAATTAATTTCTTAGTTTTTTTTGGCGTTTTAACCAATTTTCCCTGACAACCTCTGGACCAGTTTTCCCTGACAACCTCTAAACCGGTTTTTTAGAACTGGGGCGGTCCAGTACTAAAGAGGTGGTGGTACTGGACCATACTGGCACAAAGCAGTTTGGTCCGCATCTCTAGACCGAATTAAGATTTTAAAAACGAAAGCTTGCTTCTTCTTACATCTGAAATTTGGGCAGATGCATGTTTGTTTGCCAGAGTTTTATTAATTTCAGAACGTATTATCATCATCCTGGCTAAAGGGATAATTCAATTTCCAAAGCAAACAATCTGTAAGCTAAAGGCTCTATTACCAATTCCCATTTTTGTTCATCCTTCGTAATTGATCCCTTCTCAAGAGATCTCTGATCTGGTTTGCAAACTGACCTCCTAATTGCCCAAATTCCCGAGGCAATTCCTGCAATTCTTTGAAACAACTTTCCTGGACAAAGTCAGACATTTCTATTTTTGTGGTAAAATAAGTTATAATCTTTGAATAAAAACAACATCAGATATGTTATGCAAATTAGGTTATGAAATAAAAATATTCTACCCCTTGTTTATCTATTTCTTCTGATAGATCGAATAACAGAGACCTTTGTTTTTGTTTTTTTTGGTCTATTCAAGCAATAAAGAGTTTGCTTTAAATGCTTTCATGGGCTCTCTCATCTGAAATGTTCAACTTCAAGTAAAGTTAAAGCTTGTTTACAGCGAAATACTTTGATATAGAATTAAAGTGGACTGTGGCACTGTGAAAATGGCACTTCGTGTGTCATCGTGCTTATGATTTGTCATGATCAAACCCAATACTTTCAATGTTAATTTGATTGAAGGAGACTTATCCCACTTGTTGGTGACAGCCAAACGAAAGGATTATGCATCCGATTTTCACCCTAAAATTTGTTATGAGAAGTCAAATGGCCTTCTCTTGATCATGACTAATCAAACAGCCTCTATGATTCCCATGTTGAAAGTAGAGAAGATGACACTTCATCGGCTGTCATGAGTCACGAAGTGCCATTTTCGCAGTGCCACAGTCCACTTTAATTCTATTTTAAAGTGTTTGGCTGTAATTACTGTGTATGAGTAAATGAAGAACAACTGCAAGTTGAATAATGAAATAAATTAATAACTGATAAAGATGCTTGATAATATCTTCAAGCATTTCTGAAGTGCACAAACTTCATAATAAAATGTAAAATTGATGATATAATAAATCAATCATGGACTTCATCTTCACTTAAATTAGCATGAAAAATTATGCAAATACATATGGGGTTTATTGGTCTCTCCTTGTAAGTTTCCAGGGCTGAAGATCATGAGACCATGGTTCAACAACATGTACATCACAATAAGGTAGCAATTTAGGAATATTTTTAAGTCACTCCTCAACTCAACCGAATGTTGCACAAGAAGGGATCTGCAATGTCAAGAGGCTGGGGCAGTTCATTGAGAGGCATGTCATCAGCCTGCTCCTATTCTTCGTCTCAGCAAGGAACCATACTTTTCTCTTTTTTTCTGGACAAATGGGACCACTTAATATTCGCACAGCGAAACGGCCGCAGGCTGTTTCGCGAAGCGAAATTTAGCACAAGAAAGGTTTCAAAATTCTGTGCAGTGATGGTCTCAACATCAATGGTCGACAGCAGGAAATTAGGTCAAGTGGGACCAGCTTCTTATCAATGATTTAGTTTCGAATTTAACAAAACATGACATATTCATATTCAAAAGTGTCTTAAAAATTCAATATTCTCCAGTAATATTCCCTGTATCTATATTTTTTAAGGAATGGTTAATTATAAGCCTTGAAAAGCTAAATTATATTATAAATATGTGATTCATTTCATTTCAAAACAGACAACAAGAACACATAACACAATTAAAGTTACATAATTTTTTCAACTGATGATTATGTAACAGTGAGCAATTAATATACATGCAGATCATATTATTGTTTTTGTTATCACTATTATGTAATATCAACAATCTAGCATATACTATTTAGCCCTAGCTGATTATCTATCAATTTTATTTATGCTTAATCCTATTTATTTGCTATCCTATATATATATATGTATGTATGTATGTATGTATGTATCTATATATTAGTTTTTTAAAATGTATTTTATCTTTTTAATAGTTTCTAGTAATAGTAAAGGTTAATTTCTGTCTATTTTTTAATATATCCTTCTTTCAATTTCTTTGAAACAGTAGCATAACTGCCTTTCATACATTGATTTAGCATAAAGTTCTGCCTTTCATACATTTGATTTAATGAAGTCCTAAAAAAACCTTTTTATGTGCTGCGCGAATTTCATGGCTGTGCCATTTACATATTACTCACATGCCAAATTTGGTTAGGTTCAAGGAAGCAGTCATCTCAGGAGAAAATGTTGATTACATTCATCACATTGGCCGAGTTATATGTACCTGAGTTGGGGGGGGGGATGGGGTGGATAGTTTGTTTACTGACACCTTTGCTGATAGGTATAAGACGAATGCTGACTGAACTTCAGTCAGTCACTGAACTAATAAAATGACACAGGCAAATTATTAAAAAGCCCCTAAATCAGTGACATCATGATAGCAAGTTGAATGTTCATTTTCAAACTGTTGCGGGATGCCATTTCATAATGAACAACATTGTATAATCAGTGATTCAAAATTTAAAATTACTGCTCACTGCTCATACCAGATTTTGCACACTGGCAAGGAAGTAACAAACCTTGTTTACTATGTGTGTAATGTCACACACTGTATCAGAAAGCTGTTGACATCTCTGCGATTTCCGCTTCCAACACTTCAGTCTTCACATGCCATAATTAGCACACCCAGCTTACACAAGACCATGGTCATTCAGCTGGAAACTGCCAATTCTGCTTGGCTCAGAATCCCTTCTTCAGGCTATCCCCTGTGTGTGCGAAAGTTTGAGGAATGGAGATCTATGCACGTGCGCAGGCAAATTCAGCTCTCTGTCGAATTGATTTAATGTCTCTTGCGCTTAACATTTCCAAACCGTTTCTCCTCCCGGAAAACCTAAAACTGACAATTAATTATTTTTGGATAATGGTGACTGTAATTATTTATTCCAGGCATGCAATATCCCCAAATATTCTTTCTGAAATTGTTCATTTCAAGACTGCCTAGAAATTTTTCTTCTCACAAAAACAAAGAAAGGAATATTGGAATAATTATACTTTTTTAAAAATTCAAAGCACTCTTTAGTTTGCTTACAAGGTCAAAAATCACCAAAGTCTGAATGAATATTCTACTTGTTTTTCTGGCCTGTTACATTATAGGCTTATATAAACAAATGGTTTACTGCTTGTTTATGATTTTTGTCAGAGAAAATTATTGAAACATCAAACATGACATATTATAACATTAAACATGGTTTAAGTGATCTTAAACTATCAATGATTTTATTATAATGCCAGGCGATGGATTAGCTTGCTTCATTTTCTTAACTTAAAAAAATAAGGAATTTTTTTAATGAAGCCCAAAAACTAAAAGTGCACGATTGTAGATAAAGGTCAGGAGAACTTTTTTTTTGCCCAACAATGGTGTACAGAGTGTGACAAATGTAACTGTAATAGACAAGTTTGTATCAATGCAAAATTGTCTTTGTTGTCCCTGTAGTACATTCAGTGATATGTACTATTATGTAGACTAGATCTTCAGTTAATAAAACTCTGGATATGTATGTCTCATTGAGGTTTTACTGAAAAAGGATTTAAAAAATGATGGTTCATTGTTCTGCTGTCAAATGATAGCAAGAATTTTTACCCACCACATGTGAAGTCATGGAAGACCGACAGGCGTTGCAGTTGACTGATCTTTATAAATTCATATCTCTTTGCAATAATTTGCCTCAGATCTGAGTAAATTGTATTAATTTGTCTAATAATTTCTCATTGGTCTAACCACAAATGTTGCATGTACATGTTCGACTATACAAAACATATTCTAGGATCACGTCATTTTCAGAATGAGTTGTGAAGCTTCCCAGGATCCCACATGCATATTCAGTTGGTCTGGATGTACAAGTAAGTCCATCAACAAATGCCTTTGTCTTGCATTGCGTTAATGAAGGCAATGTTTGTGATAAACCATATTCATATGATTCATGAAGAACACATGCAGGTAATTATTTGACATTTACATGACATTTTTATAATATTTAAAAATGTTCCCCAGACCTTCCCCTTTCAGCATACACTTTAGTTTACGGGCTTCATTTCGAAAATCCTAAACTTTTTTAGGGACACTGTGTGTGGAAAGATTATTTATTTTTCCAAGAAATGTACACTTTATTATTCATGACAGCTTATACAGTGTCAAACTTTTAGCATGGCAACTACAGAGGCTGTTTGATGAGTCATAATAAACCTGATTTATCAACGCAGATCTAGCATATAGTCCATGGCCTGGGGGTCATTTGTGTGACCGAGAGAGGGAGAGCGTTTGACTTCATATTCTGTTACTATATAGTCTGGCCTTCAAGAAAAATCAGGGTAGACATCTGGGGGCATGGCAGGTTAGGAGAAATCCAAGATGGCCGCCAAGATGGCTGCCGTGATGAGAAAAATTGGTTAAATTGCTCACAGTGACACTACAGACTTGTGTAATACATCAAAATAGGGGTTTTCTGGGCTACTGAGTCCAACTATGTACAAATGAAACCTCTTGCTGTGTTTTCTTTGGAGATAATCAGGATTTTAGCAAAATTAAACCAACATGGCTGCCGTAAATGGAAAAATACCAACATTGCTCAGCAATAAATAACACAAAGGCATGTTGTACATCAAAATAGGGGTTTTCTGGGTTGCTGAGTCCAAATATGTCTATATGAAACCTCTTGCTCCTTTCTATATTGAGAAATCCAAGATAGCCACTGATATGGCTGCCACAAAGTTGTCAAAAATGACTGTGTTGTGCACAGCAAACTCAAAATGGTTTCATAATATGTCAAAATAGGGGTTTCTGGGTTGTTGACTCCTACTATGCACAAATGAACCTCTTGCTCTTGTTTATATGAAGATATCCACAAGATTGTCATAAAGCACTCAGAAGATGCACTTGTTGCTCACAACCAACACTATACGGGTATGTGAGGCACAAAGCATTAAGCTTTTGTGGTTCATCAAAATTGCTATATCAAGTGGCAAAACAACTGTGTTTGTAAGATAGATAGATAGATAGATATGGTAAGTGCAGCCCTCTAAGCTCAATTCTGGGTGCTCACGAGGATTGATTGATGAGATGGAAGAGAGAGAATGAGTCCTCAACATGACCTTCAGCGAAGCAGGCGGGCACCTTAACCACTCTGCCACCCACCTGCCATCATTTAAGACTAAATGCAGTTCTCTGCCTGTTTGACAGCTATGAAGAGTGTTGTATGACTGCCTTCACATAATTCTATTACATTAAGTGGAATGAGATTGTGCTTTAAACATTAAAGATGGTCTGAAAGGAAAAATGGGTAATTAGCTCATACTGACACTAGTGGGGTGTCATATCAAAATAAGTGCTCTCTGACCTTCTTCATGGCTATCAAACAGGCATGTAGTTCTGCATTTAGTCTTAAATGATGGCAAATAAATGATATTATAAGACAACCCAGTGCTATACATAGAATACAATGACTATTGATACTGTAAAGCAAAAAAAGTACAAAAAACACAAATAAATGTGAAATGTTCAGATTTTTTTTTGTGAGACCCATTAGAGATTTTACTCCTTTTACATGGAATTACAACTTCATTATGGTTGGGAATTATAGGATTATAGTGAATTTAGTAATACAAATTCAGACACTATACAATAGTATAGCACATGCTCCTGAAAAGAAAGGACACACCTTTTTTCATTGTCAGAATACATTGGTGAGAAAATTCAAGACCATGTGCCCCTCTAAATTTGGTACAGCTGGAGGTTAAGCAATTTAACTGATTTTACTTGATTATTCTATTCCGGAATTGCTTGCAAATTCACACCAATGTATGGCACTTACTTCCCACATAAAATTCAAGTGTCAAATCAACACCTTGGAGTACTGTACCTGGGCTAAAATGAATTTTTCCCCTGCAGAGTGGGATGAATTTGATATTTTATCAACTTGCCGTTTTGGAACTATACACAACACTTAGGCCATCCACCTAAAGTTGCTTGGCAATTGTGCTGTACAGTAACCTTTGCTGTGCCACAACTCCTTGTTGAATAGTACGAGACAGTACATACATTCTTCTTAAGAGACCAACATTTGTATGATCAGTGCTTCCTGAAACTTACTCTAAACATGCCAGCCTTATAGTTGAAATGCTTTGGGAATGGGGAATGGGATGGCTGGAATGCAACCAAATTTGGCACACATTCTTTCAAGGGAACAGAAAGTGTCGAAAATAATTCTGGAGAATAACTTATTCATTCTGAAATGCCATTGTACAAAGAAATGGACTGGAAACCAATTTCACCAATGAGAGATGTCGTGGCACTAAGTCTGGTCAATCGTCCAACCCTGTGTGTGTGATTAAGACACTCTGTCAAGTAATGGTGATCGCTGCCTGGGAAAGACCAATTGCAAGCGCTGACACTGCTATAGTGGCTAACATTTCTTAACCCTTGGATATTATTGAAATATCAAGGCTTGATTGAAATTGTGCCACAAGACGGTGTCAAGAACTGTGCACTGGCCCGCAAATGTTGAAAATTCGCCTGTCTTTGGAAATAATATTACCCTACCCCTGGTAAATCTTGAGTATAAGTTACTACTGTATAAGATACCTGCAACAGGTGTCTACCCTGGTTCTTATACTGGCTGCTATCTTGAATGTCTCAATATGGATTAATGGAGATATCAAGCATTTTCATGCATGTACATTTTGACCCTTAAAACCCATTTTGACATATACATCATACACTCATTTTATGTTTGACAACTTTGTAGCAGTCATATCTTGGAAATAGAAAGGAGCAAGAGGTTTCATCTGTACATATTTGGACTCAGCAACCCAGAAAACCCCTATTTTGGTGTATAACATGCCTGCGTAGTACTTGTTGTTCAAAATGTTTGGCACTTTCCATTTACGGCAGCCATATTGGTTTAATTTTGCTAAAATCCTGATTATCTCCAAAGAAAACACAGCAAGAGGTTTCATTTGTACATGGTTGGACTCAGCAGCCCAAAAAACCCCTATTTTGATGTATTACACAAGTCTGTAGTGTCACTGTGAGCAATTTAACCAATTTTTCTCATCACGGCAGCCATCTTGGCGGCCATCTTGGATTTCTCCTAACCTGCCATGCCCCCAGATGTCTACCCTGATTTTTCTTGAAGGCCAGACTATATAGTAACAGAATATGAAGTCAAACGCTCTCCCTCTCTCGGTCACACAAATGACCCCCAGGCCAAGGACTAGTAAGAATCTTATTAATAACTTTTTCTTTGTTAGACACCAACACAAAACAAAACTCTCCAAAATTAAATAGCTTTAGAAACTGATACTTTGATCATGACAAATCATCTGGTGATGACTCAGAAAGCTCAGAAAGCACAATGTTCAAATTGCAACTGTCCGCTCATTCCACATAACCAATTGACCAGCTGTAAAGAGCTCAGGAAAGTGTCTGATAAAATATGCTGAAATTGCACAGGGAACCTTACTGAGTCCACTTATAAGAGCAGGCTGATGAAAGGCCTGTCAACAACTGCCATGGCCCCTTGTCATTGCAGTTCATTCCTTGAACTGCTGTCTTTTCTGTTCATCCATGCGATTTTAAAACCCTCATCGACTGCTACCGGATTATTATGGGGCTGCTCCAGTGCATCAAGACCTTGCCAGGATCTAAGGGATAGGCGATGGGAGACCAAAAATAGACCAAGTAGCTGCTAAGCTGCTTGGTGCTTGTGTTACATATCGGCGATGAACTAAATTGTACTTCGACAGTTTTAAGTTAAGTATCAATAAATAATTATGAGATTAAAAAGTAATCTTGTTCAAATTTTGAAGCAATTGCAAATTTCAACATCAATTCCGAAACGTCTTTAGAAAATATACCCTATTGGAATTTCAGATACAGAACCAACTTGGCTCAGATTTTACCTTTTCAATTGTAAATTTCAAGAAAAACCCAAGAGCTGTGACAGGAGAGGTGTCACCTCCTGTTTCATTGTTTTGCTTTTCATGTCTTTGTTTCAATGGCACTTCCGTAAGCTGCTTGGCTTGTAGCTTATTTTGTGGGAGATCATTCACAACAGTGCGTGGGAATTCCTATTTGCCAAAGCATGGAGTACGAATCTCACAGTAGAAATTACAGAATTTTAAAAAATATGCATGGGTGGGATTGGTGAATATCTACATACATAACATTTATGTACTTATCTTTATCTCAAGGACAGAACTGCAGTCACATGCATGACTGACATTCTCAAATAGCCAAATGTAGTCAGTACCTATCAGTCACTCATGGGTCCATGGTTGTAACTGAAGAAGTAGGCAAATGCATTGATTTTTTAAAAATAATCTCTGAACTGACTCAGTCAAATTTCATGGAAAAGCCATAACATGATATGAAGTTTTATAGCTTTTACTCTGTTGAGTGTGCTCTCACAAATGAGCTTTTAAAGTGGACATCTTAGGTCATATTGAAGTGTAATAAGCTTCATTTGATGAGCAGAACTTCCAAAGGGTACCCAACAAGTTAATTTGTGAGGCGAACCTGTTCCGATTGCCCTCGTTTTTTCTGCTTAGTCATATTAGGAAACCTTCCAACAACCGGACCACCAAAAATATGTTTTTGGTGTTTGTGTCTTTCATAAGTATGTCTCAACTCAATAAAAGCAACACTAACTGATAATACGATAATGACTGCTGAGCGCAAAAATTGACTTAGTACCATTGCATTCCATTGAAATGAAGTCCATTTTGCATTCAGAAGTCCATGATGAAATTGCTCTTCATAATTATGCTGTGCATAAATTTATACCAGGAATCATTTCCATATTCCTCCTCTACTCACACAATGTTGTGTACCTCGCAAACATCTATGATAAAAATATTCAGTTGCTGAATTTACCCGGTATTTACACTCTGAAATCGGTAGCAAGTGAGTCATGCTTTGCTCTGTTCTCTCAGTGAGTTAAAATGGCTGTTATCACCTCAAATGAGATATGTCACAATTAAATTGCAGCTCTGACTGGGATGCTCTTAACTGATCCTCTGCATCACTTAAGCTTCACGGTAGTCCAAATACATGTCTATCTGTCTGTCATGGCAGTCTTCGTGAATGTAAAGCTGTCTCACAGTCTGTCTGGCTGACACTTTCATCTCCCTCGAACCAAAGTCAATTGTTTGGAACAAATCTAATCTCCGCAACATATAAGGAATGCACAATGGTCAATTTCACAGCCAACCAGTTCGTCACAGTGAAGAATTTTATTGTTCCACTGATTCGATGCTTCAAGGGTCATATTTCACTCCACATGACAACCGTAAAATGGAACACTTTACTTATATGCAACGATCCATCTGATTTATTTGCGCAATATTACAGTGTATATATCTATGGGAGTCTTCGATAACATGCTTATGGAAAGTGATCGACATTTGTTGAATATTATACAACAAGATCAAGGAAAATACAATGTATGCAGAAACCTGTTAATCAGCTATTGGTTTTGATAATTTCTTTGATGTTATCATATTATATAACCAAACAACGGCAATGTTAAACTGCATTTATTAGAACGTCTTCAAGTATCTATAAAGATCCTCTTCCTGCATTGCAACATGCATTCAAATAAACATACAAAGAGAGGAAAAGTGTCACTTCCTCATTATTGAGCATTCTTTACAATGTGTGTTGAGGTTACCTTTTCCTTTTTACAGATTCTAGCTATTTTCAGAGACACTGTTTTCAAACATTTAATGTGACTTTTTTTAGGAAGCATCTTTCCCAGTGCATGGGAATTCCCATGTTTAAAACTAAAATTTCATATAACCTTCGGGATCCTTTTGAGCTAGGATGAAAAGCGAAGCAAGCTTCTTTTTCAAACTTTTTTTTTTAATGTGTACTAAGACATAGGACGAATATGATTTATGCCTAGGTGATAATACAAATAAATAGTAACATAAAGTTAACACAGTAATCCAGTGACAGAACTAAGTTGAAAGAAAACGAATGCTTGCTTCTGATAGTTATGTAGACATTTGTTTGCCAGAGTTTAGAAATAAAACTGTTCATTTCAGAATGTATTATCATCATCCTGGCTAAAGGGGCTATTCAATTTCCAAAGCAAATAATCTGTAAATACTCCATTATCTGCAATACCTAAAGGCTCTATTACCAATTCCAATTTTTGTTCATCCTTCGTAATTGATCCCTTCTCGAGAGATCTCTGATCTGGATGGCAAACTGAACTCCTAATTGCCCAAATTCCCGAGGCAATTCCTGCAATTCTTTGAAACAACTTTCCTGGACAAAGTCAGACTTTCCTATATTTGCTGTAGTATGTGTCAAAATACACATAATATCACATTCAACAGGTCAGGTTCTGCAATCAAAATATTCTCTACTTTGTTTATAAAACTAAAACAGGGAGACAGAGACACAGAGAGAGTGCCATCATTGGTTGTGTTGTGTGGAGAAACGATTGCCTAAGACCAATGTTATGAGGATATTTGCGCATTGTGAGGACACAATGTATGTCCTCACAACGACGCTGTCTATTTTGTCTTCATCTCTGGAGACTACTATATACTAAGTCTGCGAATATCAGCAGATTTATGAAAACAATGAATTCAATTTAACGCTTCTCACCATCACACGGTCTGCTGCAATTTCTTGGAGAAATTTTCTTCATCAAGATACACTGCTTTAAAATAAAGATGCCAAATTTAAATTGAAAGCGAAAATGGCCTGCCAAACGATGACGGCCTTGTTTGTGCTTTACTATCTGTGGTGCATGGTAGCTATCCAATATTGACCCTGTACCTCTCCCCTCCAACCCCATGGTCCGGAGCTTGTTATGCTTCATGCACACTCTCAACAATAACAGCAAATGATGCATATACTTCATGCGATGTTCGTACAAATGTATACTGGAGTTGCATTGCTGTTCATCCTCCCAAGATCCATCATAGCTGGAGTAAAGTTGGTAGAAATAAGTCAACCATGTTTGGTGAGAGTATTTGCAACTCATCAACTCCTCAAACATTGGAATCTTCCTGCAGTAAACACCACAGTGTGTGTTTTGTGGACATTGGCCCACATTCTCCGACTTATGTGTAGCAATTCCTACAGGGAGGAAACTTGGGGCCACATTTGGGGCCTAATGTAACCACGGTAACCACAAAAACAAATGACCTCAGGTGAACCGTTGCTTGGTCGTTTGTTTTCCTTGGGAGACTGCTTCTCAAATACAGTGCTACTTTCCATTCAGTGAAAAGTGACAGCTCATCAACAATTCTTGATTTTGTTAGAAACATGATGCAGGACATGGACCGTACTAATGTTTCGAATTCTGTGTGTCTGGCTGTCGATAAATCCATCCGTCTGTCCACTGGTTTAGCAACCAACCGGGAACACAGACAAATTTTCTCATAAAAATTGTGGAATTAATGAGATTTTGGTGAAGATCCTGCAGATGATAGGGTAAAATGATAAGATGAAGTACTATATACTATGTTATGGATTCTTATGCCCTCTCGTGTTGATTTTGCTTACCTGATGTTTGTCATGCATGACTGCTGGGAGCTACAAAAATAGCAATGTCATATCTTCTAATTTGAAGCACAGCATTATTCAGAAAAATGGCAGGCAAACTTTTTTGAGGGGTTGAAGGAATAATAACATATTATTTGTTTTTCGCCTATGGACTCAAAAGAGTGCTGCCATCATGCTTTCTCTATGTGTTTGCATACGTAAATATTTTAATAAAATGCCACAACACTGAAATCACATAAAATATTGAAAAATTTTGATTCATCGAATCATGGAATTCTTTTGCCAAATAACTGTTTAGGCCATAAATAGTTGTTAACATTGTGAGTAATAGGAAGAACACTCTCTAGGACTAATCTAGAGTCTTCGTGGTTGCACAGCTCGTGCTCACTCTGATTAAGTCATGATTGCTTCGCATCTCCCCTGGAAATTCAAACAGTATATGACACCTCAAAAAGTAGTGGTATACATTTATTGAGATATGAGCATTATAATGATATGGTGTGAAATCCTTGAACACTCGAGCAATAGTTTATTGGTACTCTCCCTCAAAACCAACATTTTAAGTCTAAATTCCTTAAAGTTTTCCCTAAACATGTCAAAAACAGTTGGGTGCGCATAAAAGAGAGGTGCACAAGAAAAGAGCTGCTATGCCAAGAGGCTAGTGCAGTTCATTGAGGTGCATGTCATCAGCCTGCTCCTATTAGTGGTCTTAACAAGGAACTCATGCCATTTTGTTGAAAATCTGCCTCACCTTGACAGGAACAAGAGCAACAGATCTGTAAAACATTTTAAAGATAAATAACATAGATTGATGGACTGTCACTTCATATCGGATGAAGAGAGTACTTAAATTAATTGTTTGTTGCTATTAAAAAAAATTCATACAGGCACTTTCATGCGTAGGCTTTTACAAACTGAGCCTAAAATAGCTGAAAGCAAACTGTCATTCCATACCAATAAGTAAGCAAATACATGTACTAGTTATTGAAAACTAGAGGCAGAACACACATCAAAGTAATGTGGCATCTTACGCAAATTCAGGAACTTTTCCCCCATTCAAATCAACAACAAAAAACAGAATTGTATCACTCCTGAGCCAACCTAATCCAACATTTCTGTGACTCTCTCATGGGACAAATTTCTTAGGTGAAGAACTGAAGAAGCATGAAGAATGGTTCTGACTGGACAAATGAAGGAATAAAAGAACTTTATTTGACACCAGAATTTTGCAATCTTAATCTTTGTGATAAAATTGAAAGAACTGCATCCCAGTATAAACCCTTCATACCACCATCTAAAAGGTTGATATATGAGAAACAGGAATAATCAGACCTTCTCATTTCAGAGCCGAAAATGTCAGACAGGGTGCTGACAAAGTTGGTGAAATATGAAATTAGCCACTTGTTAAATTCATTCAAGCACATTACATTACGATCAGCTAATATATAGCACATTGATACCCTTCAATATCATCTTTACAAAACTTTGTCCTGTTTTAATTTTTTTACACATCCACAAACTATATAGTTTATTAGAAAAATGTCGCACTGTTTCAATAAGTGGAGTGAGACTAAGATTGCCTGAACTTACCGAGCTACTGGCTTTCGTCTTCTATTTAACAACGTAATTGAATGTAAATAAGGAGAGGATTGCAAAGTGAATTGATGGCTTCAGAGCACCCTCTACAATTGCATCTCTTTGCAAAAGAGGGAAATTAGTGCAACCGCATGTCTATTTGTGTCTCAAAACTTTTAAAGTGAAGTCTCTTGACATGTATGAATAGCTAGAAGAATAATTTAATTAAAAAATCAGGGATACAGTCACTTATGTCCACGCAGGGAAATTTATATGGAAAGTATATATAGATTTTGTTTTCTGAGCAAATGCAAAGAGAAAAACTTCATTCCCACTCTGTACACAGGTCCACACATTTAGAGAACTATTAAAATGTCTCATGTTTGCAACTCTAAAACATAATTATAAATGCAAATCAAGTTTCATTCCTACTAATTTTTCTTTTTCATAGAAGACTATTCTATCTTACATTCACATTTTCTTTACATTGGTTACACATAGGCCTACATATAATTCATAAGTGGTTTATACCAACATACAATACAGTGCCGTCTGTAAGTGAGTGGAACGCGTGATATTGTGCCATTGCATCAATGTTAAACATCCTTAACCAAAATGCTTCTGGAAGGACAAATTCTCATCCGATGAGAGGAAAACATTTTGGGTCATAAAGGCCGATATGTGAGGCATGTGGGATAAAAATAGCAGCCAATTTTCTTTGCTGTAGTTGGAGTTAGGTATGGGTCAAAGTCTTTGATAAGTAAGTGAAACGCAGGCCCAATGTTAAAACATAGGGAAGGGTGGTTCACTTACTTATCAAAGACTTTGACCCATACCTAACTTCGACTACAGCGAAGAAAATGGGCTGCTATTTTTATCCCACTTGCCTCACACATCGGCCTTTATGACCCACTTTGTTTCCCTTTCATCCAATGAGAATTAATGCCTCCACAAGCAGTTTGGCTGAGGATGTTTAGCATTGATGCAATGGCACAATGTCATGCGTTTCACTTACTTACAGGCGGCACTGTATATGAGACACCAATATTTCAGTTATGATGATGAAATACAACACATGTTGAAACATGCCATTCTGTTTTAATGTATGTAAACTGGCTATGAACAAAGATGATACATTGCATTGTATTGTTGGTGTATGTTTGGAGTTAAGGCATTGCAATGATCGAAACACAGGTGCTTCCGGGCTCTATTTCTCCAAACCACAAGCGCTTATTCCAAAAATGCACACAGGAAATCCATGTTTATTCCCAGCAGTAGCTTTTGACAAGTTGGAGACCCGTTTAATCATAGCTTTGGCATTTCCATGTCCATCCGTCAAGCAGTAGTGCTGGCGCTGACATGACAGACACCCATGAGGGTTGAGAAAAGTGTATGGGTTGGAGCGCATGTCCTTGTGGTAATGGAGCTGTCTGAGGCAATTTATCAACACTAGTTTTGCATACATCTAATCTCTAATTCTCAATATTATCAACAAAATACATTCACAAATTCCCTGCTTGTAATGCCTCGTCTTGGTTTGAAATGATGTTCGCTGTTTGTTGACCTTGAATATGTATAGTATTATTTTATTTAAAGTCTTTTGACATCCAATACAAATTATGTATGTAAGTTTTAAACTTCTCTACGACTAAAAAGGTAAGGGTAAAAAAAAGATAGTAATATAAATAGAAGTGTCCATAATTCAGTACTAAATAAATTACCAGTCTGTCGGAATATAGTCCATGGAGTAACTTGTAAGATGTCATTTCATTGTAAATGTCCATGCTCCGATAAAAAGGTGAATTTCATTTCCAGGTTGTCTTTGGTCCTATGATTCAGAAAAATAATGACATAGTCACCAATTAGAAATATACCAAATCAGCTGATTGCAATTGTTCATCAGCTTATGGCATTTTGAGATTTCAAAGTCATAATCTTAATTCACTAAAGTAAATGTAAATGTAAATGTAGACTTTTTTATAGTCCATTACACCGACGAAGTCAGTCTCAACAGACTTTACAATTACACCCTTGGCAGGCCTGTTCAAGCATGAGCCTTTCTCAACTCCCCGGGGAGTATACAGCCAGGCAGCCGTTTCCAGCGCACACAATGCTAAGTCACTCTACAATCGCCATCACTGCCTATTGCCAAGTACCCATTTACACCTGGGTGGAGTAAAGCAAAGAGTTATGGAGGATCTGCTCAGTTCCTCCATGCCATGGTTGGGAGTCGAACCTGCAACGTCTCAGTTGCCAGGCGAACACCTTATGCACTAGACCATGGCACCTCTAATCATTGTATTGTCGTATGCATCATTATGACACATGGCAAAGAAGACCATTTATCTACACTATTGCATATACCTAAAACTGGCTCCAACCCCTGAATGAAACACTTACCTAATTTCATTTCTTGTATAGATCGTTATTGTTATGTTATTGATTTGCGGAGAAGTTAGCAATTCAATTGGCAAACTGGACACCAAAATCTCCAAGCCTTTCCTCGAATATTTATACAATGGTGTTAAAACGAGACATCAGACAGTTAATATAGATTAAGACAGAATGGCAATTTGTGGCATGAGTTATTTTCTTTCATCATTATAACTGACATTTTGGTGTCTTTTATGTTGGAATTAATGTTATATATAATTATGTAAATTGTATGTATGTGTAAACAATGGTATTGTATAAATAAAATGTGAATATCCATGTTCAGATGTTGAATGGATGGATGATGGACGGATGATCGGGGCTTGATGTCCTGAGTTTATGCTCTTGGCAGGTTAATTAGGGCAGGAGTAGGACACGGCAATGAGGCGAAGTATGCTTGAAACAGCCGACCGTAGACCTAGGTGACCTGGCAAGAGCTGGATTCGAACCCTGGACCCAGCGATTGGCAGCCTAACAAGCCTAGCAGCCCAGCAAGCCACCACTAGACCAACCCTCCCCCCTAATGTTGAATGAAAGGAATCTTTTTCAAGCCAATTCATTGTTACATGCGCAGAAACTTCACTTTTAAAGTTTTGAAACACAAATAGACATGCGGTTGCACTAATTTCCCTCTTTTGCAATTGTAGAGGGTGTTCTGAACTTCTGAAGGCATCAATTCACTGCGCAACCGTCTCCTTATTTGCATTCAATTATGTTGTTAAATAGAAGAAGAAAGCAAGGAGCTTGGTAAGTTCGGGCAATCTTATTCTCTCTAAAGTTTTTGAAGGAGTGTGCTATTTTCTCATACAGTATACAGTTTATGTGTGCATGTACAAGACAAAATCAAAACAGTTAGGTTTCACAAAGATGATATTGAAAGGTATCAAATGTGACAGATATATCTGATCGTCTAACACATCTGAACAATAAGGAACCTGAAAGAAATTTATAAGGTCCAATCACATATATGCAATGGTGATTTGTTTGTTTTCATTTGTTGTTGATGTGCATGACTGCATATTCCATCATGTGGATTGATAAAATTGGTTGACATTTATGGCTTCGAAAATGTCTAGTTCTTCCTTCACTTGATACGACATGTTTTACTGAGTAGCAATTCTTTCCTTTTTTTGTGGATCTTCATTATTCTTCACCTAAGAAATTTGTCGCAGAACCATTACAACACTTTATAGTCTTCATTAAATAATCAAGCGCTAACTGCGCGATTTAGACTTGATAGTTAACATTGACATCAGGGTAGATAAAATTATATTCAGGCATATATGTACTTCTACATACCAACAGGACTGGACAGGACAGTCTTGCTGAAGTTTTTAGATCAGGTTGGCTCAGGAGTGATAAAATGCTGGGGAAAGCATTTGCAGAAAGGTAGTGTATCACCTTGAAGTGTGCATCTTCTGCCTCCGTTTTTCTTTTGTTTGTGCATACTAATTAATTTGGAATAGCATTTACTGTCCCATGTTTTAGTGCCAGTATGTGATGGAATAGCATGTAGGCCTATGTTCCTGTATATTATTATGCTCCAAAAATTTAATTTATATATATATACCAGGAACACAAAAGACAAGCTTTTCATCCAATACAAAGTGATCAATCAAAAATGTTGCTGTTGTTATGAACTTATCATTTAAAGTCACTCTGGTCATTCATATATATATTATATGTGGTCTTGTTACTGTTGAGGTGTAGCTTAAAGTTGATAAGTTCACGGAGTGGTAAGTGGCCTCATTTAGTAAGCCAGCAATGTTTCTGATCACCGACCCTTGAATGGCACACATTGGCTAAGGGTTCCTTGCTAAGACCACTAATAGGAGCAGGCTGATGACACGCATATCAATGATCTGCCCTGGCCTCTTGGCATAAACAGTTCCTTTCTTGCACACCTCTCTTTTATGCGAATGCAAGTGATTAACACTCATTGACTGCATCCCGATTATGATGTAATTGCTGCAGGAGCTACAGAACCACAGTAGACCAATACACATGGTGCAGTTGATTATAAGATGGTATGTTATTGATATGCCATATACGAGGATGCAAAGAAATTTTCTTTCAATACGAGCATCATATCATTATAATTCTGATATGTCATAATAACACTACACAGCCTGATTCAGAACAGCACAAGTACAGCAAGGGCTGCTGTGCAATCACTTGGACTCTGGATTAGCCCAAGAGAGTGTTCTTCCCTTTACTGACCATGTTACCAACATTTTTTAACTTCATCCATATTTTCGCACAATTATTTCGATGAATCAAAATTTGACAGTCATTCATTTGATTTCAATGTCGTTTTTTATTTTTTCAACAGCTGGTTTTCTGTTTGCAGTTATATTGAAAGAAAGATGGTAGCAGTCACTAGAGTACAAACTACATAGGTGAAGGAGCAATTATAATAATTGTTATTATTCGTTTAACCCCTAAAAAAAGATAAATTTGTATGCCATTATTTTCTATAATGTGGTGTATTTAGAAGTTAGGAGAGATGTCATTGCTATTTACATGGCTCCCAAGCT
Source organism: Platynereis dumerilii (assembly GCA_026936325.1). Classification (NCBI taxonomy): domain Eukaryota; kingdom Metazoa; phylum Annelida; class Polychaeta; order Phyllodocida; family Nereididae; genus Platynereis; species Platynereis dumerilii. The sequence continues at coordinate 13,133,764 of JAPTHN010000002.1, read as the reverse complement.
GTAATGAGCAAGATTGGGCATAAGTATACATATGTATATACTAGAACGCCCGTAGGAGAGAAGCGTACCCTGAAGTTTGTGAGGCTGTGAATGGATATTTTTTCAATTTTTATGCGTAAAAATGATAAGGTTTTATAGGACTATTTTGGATTGTTGGGCTTTTTCCCTGAAACGTTTAATTGTTTAGTTCTCTGAAAGCATTGATTTATATGTGGTCAAGGCATAAGACAGGCGTGATTTAGTGAAGTATAATTTTTTAGGGTACATAGTAGGCCTACTGGATCTGTTGAACAGTTGTTGGCTTGCGTTTGTTTGTTTTTTCAAATATTTGTGAAATGGCTATTTGGTGAAATGTGACTTTTTTGAGTGGCGAAAAGTAATGTGTATTGACAGATCTGCGTAGTTGAAGTGCTGTCATGTCTGTGACAGTCTTTCAAAGATGTAGGCCTAGGTGTGTAGGAACTGAAGGTCGATAAAATATATCTATGAATCTATAAAGACATTTAGACAGCCACATATTGAAAGCCCTCATGATCATTAGCAGTATGCTTGAAGAATCCTGAAAGTGTGGAGTAGCCACAGGTGGAGCAAGTGTATGCTATGGACAGAAGCCACCTAGTGTAAGTCATGGGAAGCACAGAGAAAATGTCTTTTTTGTTCAGATGGGATTGATAAGCGTTGAATAAAGATGGATTTTAGAGGATATATGCATCTTAGAAGGATATCAGCCCTTATTTCAAGGTAGAATGATAGGAAGGAGGTGCATGGAAAATTTCGTGATGATTGAAAGAGGTAGGGCGGAAAAATAAGATAAACAACAGAATTAGAGAGATGTGCAGTTATGTGGTGGATAAAGAACTTTGCCTTGTCATATTATATTGTCATAATATTAGCTGTATGGAACTGCACTAATATCTCATCAGCTCCTCAAAATTGTAATTGGCAAAATTCAATTTTATTAGAAACATTGTTGGTTTTCTTTTTCTCTTTATTTTTTGTAGTTTGCTAACCAATGGTTGGACGGATTGATGGGTGGACAGACAGACACACCCGAATAGAAACATTAGTCCCATTCTTTTGCAAGACAAACAAAGAACAGAGCACCACGCTATATCATGTTTCTAACAAAATCAAGAATTGTTGATGAGCTGTCACTTTTCATTGAATGGAAAGTAGCACTGTTTTTCAGAAGCAGTCTCCCAAGGAAAACAAATGACTAAGCAAAGGTTCACCTTAGGTCATTTGTTTTTGTGGTTACCACGTTTACACTTGGACCCGAATGCAGCCCCTAGTTTCCTCCTTGTAAGAATTGCTACACATAAGTCAGACAGTGTGGACCAATGTCTGCAAAACACACACTGTGGTGTTTACTGCAGGAAGATTCCAATGTTTGAGGAGTTGATGAGTTGCAAATACTCTCCCAAAACATGGTTGACTTATTTCCACCTACTTTATTCCATCAATGATGGATCCTGGGAGGATGAACAGCAATGTAACTGAAGTATACAACTTGTATACACGTTGTCGCATAATGTAGATACATTAGCTGCTGTTGTTATTGCAAGAGTTTATGAAGCACAACAGGCACTGGGGTCACTACAGGGCACTGGGTCTACCGACAGCTACCGTGCAATACAGATTGTAAAGTACAAACAAGGCAATGTTCATTATGCTGGCCATTTTCGTACTCAATGCTCAATTTAAAATTGACATCTTTATTTAAAAGCAATGTATCTTGACGAAAATACCTCATAAAAAAGTGCTTAGTAAACAGTAGTCTCCAGAAACAAGGAGCTCAATGGTCCTCATATAAGGCTGTGATACACTGCTTGCTGAAACTGCTCAGCCGCACATTGTGCAAAGCCTGCTACTGTACTAGACATATAGCATAATATAAGGCCTAGTTCAAAAATAATGAAGTCACTCAGCATATTTTCTGTAGGGGTCTCAAAATATGAGAATGGCTGTATGTTACAACTTAATGGTACATTATTGCTTTACGTACATTCTCGTACAAATTTCCTGAAAATTTCACAACATTCTATCTCATAGTTATTGAGATAAAGTTGAATTACATTGAAAAACAAGCATTTTTTTCACTGATAAAACGTGACATAATATTTTTGACCTCTTGCATTCTTTCAGTTTTACAAATTTGGACGTATTCTAAGGCAATTTCCCAACACTTTTTGGAATCTCTACATCCTCAGGCTTCATAAATCCATCAAATCAAGTATTTATATTTGCCTGTGTTGACATTATTGAGCTATTTGGATTCAAAGGTTGACTTCCAAAAATTAAGTCAAATTTGACTCTTACTGATCTGGGATGCTCTAGTGTCGCTTTGACAAGTGTCAGTTGAATCTTTTGGCCCTTGAGACCTAGTCTTATATCTGCTTACCCATTTCGGAGCTTCTTATGGTTGTGCAAAATTAAGTTCACTAAAACATTTCAATGAATAGCAGGGTAGGTGAATCCGTCGCAAGCGTAACGCCCAGAATACTTTGTAGTGCCACAGAGCAATAAAAGCTCCGTTTTAAATCTGGTTTGGTTTGTAATGTTGCAAAATCTGTGTATTTTTGAGAAACAATCAAGTAATCCAGGTCCGCAGCTGGCTTCTGGTGGTAAAATACAAAGATTTCTTAAATGGGGCTTTGTCGCAAGCGTAACGCTATGGAAAATATTGATCATATTTTAGTTTTCTTGTAAGGAGTAAAGCAATCATTCTAGTATAAATTGTAGTGATAACCAACACAATATTTCAGTAGCTGGAGCGTTTTTCAATGTTTAATTATCAAAATTTTGCTCTTTGTGAAGCTTTCCTCAAAATTTGGGGCAAATTTGTTCAAAAAGATACAAATTTCACTTCAATTTTGTAATTACTCTTATGCTTCATCCAGTTATTACTGATAATGCATATAAAATCAATTTGGGTCAAAACCAGAACACTTTTTTTTACTTTTGTGTCACACTATTACCCAAAATTGGCTTTTTGCAAGGAAAAATATGCTAAAAAACACGCTTCTATCATCATTTGCTCTGTTCGTATTCACTTTGGTGGCACCTATTTGGTACCAACTCGAAGCCAAAATACATACGCGTAACACAGGATAGGTGAAATCATTTTAGAGGAAAACATTTACCTCTGGTGAGAAAATATGTAAGTTTTTTGTTTTAAACTGCAACATAATTTCGAAAAATACAGTTTTCCTCGTAAAATATTTGGTGAATTTGGATGAAAACAGCCATGGAGACTTAAGAGTATATGAGTTTTGTCATCCAACAAAAAAATTCGATTTAATTTGAAGATAAGTTACCGTATAGTCTACTTTTCTTTTACTGCCATGGAAATAAAGATAACTAAAATTTGGTAATATTCGGCTTTTATCAGTCATTTCCACAAACCACAGCAAAATGGTAAATACCGTTTCTAGAACTTAGACATGTTTGTTACAATATTATGTGGTAATTTGATATGTATAAACATTTTAAAATTTTGATGGTAATGTCATACTTTCGCTTCATTATTTTTGACTAGGCCATAACCGATACTGGTATGCACTGGTAAATATTGTATATGGGGAACCTGTCTTTAATAGGTTGAAACTTATGAATATGATGTAATATGGGACCTTTTTGTCTAAGAAATTAAATCCTAAGAATCTCCTTTAAATAGTGTCAAGATTTTTACTGAAAATTAGAAATTAGAAAAAAAAGTAAGGTTTTATATAGTAAATCATGACACTAAACTTCAAGACAAAGGAAATGAAATTAATTCATCATGCAAAATCTAGTAAAGCACATTTTTGGTTTTCATGAATCATGATACCTGGAGAAAATTTTAACTTGATTTGAAAAACATGAAAAGAGCTGTTTGAGTGCTTGAGCAAGGCAGAACTACTTGGGTAGTGGCATAAGTCCGTCTCTTCAGGACTGTTGCCTTTCACATGACATCCCCTTGCAAATGAGCACTGCATACTGCTGCCACCTAGCACAAAGTCAGTTTAATTTAATTGCACATTCACAAAGTTTCTGTTCAATACTAAGGTAAACCAGAGTCAGACTAGGCAATAAAATTCTCTAAGGAAGTAGACAAGGCCATCAGCATAGTCAGACAGCCCTGGTTTCTTCAAGACAAAAGTTGTGTGAGTTCCTGCTTTTAAAGCAATGTCTTTAGTTGAGTTGCTTGACCAGACCTCAATAGCGAAGACATTTTTCTCTCTCCCTATCGAAATAGATAAATAAACAAAGGAGAGAATATTTTGATTGCAGAACCTGACCTGTATAATCTTATAATGTATATTCAGACATGTGAATTGTTCCAGATACTACCGGAAATATGGAAATGTCTGATTTTGTCCAGGAAAGTTGTTTCAAAGAATTGCAGGAATTGCCTTGGGAATTTGGGCAATTAGGAGTTCAGTTTGCCAACCAGATCAGAGATCTCTTGAGAAGAGATCAATTACGAAGGATGAACAAAAATTGGAATTGGTAATAGAGCCTTTAGGTATTGCAGATAATGGAGGTATTTACAGATCATTTCCTTTGGAAATTGAATTACCCATTTAGCCAGGATGATAATAATACTTTCTCTAATGAATAAATGGTTTTTAAAACTTTTGCAAACAAAGTCTACCGATATTGCAGATGTCAAAAATACAAGCCTTCGTTTTTTTAAAACTGAGTTCTGTCAACAACTCACCATGTTACATGTAAATGTATATTATTTCACTCGTATTATCAGCTTTGAATAAATCATATTGTTCTATCTATTTATTTTTCAGTAGATGGAAAAAATGGAGAATACCAATCAAAAAAGAAGCTTAACCCCTTTTATCCTCATAAAGATCCTCAAGGTTATTTAAAGTTTCAATTTTTAAGATGGGAATTCTCATGCACTTATAAATAGAGATGCTTCCTACAAAACAATATCACATTTTATTTTAAAACAGTGTCAAAGAAAATAGCTAGAATTTGTTAAAAGGAAAAAAAGAACCTAAACACACATTGTAAAGAATGGCCAATAATCAGGAAGTGACTCTTTTCATCTCTTGGGTATTTTTATCTGAATGTATGTTGCAATGCGAGAAGAAGTATTTTTTACAGGAACTATATATTTGAAGACATTTTAATAAATGCATTTTAACATGGTTGTTGTTTGTTATTTTGTAATTTAGAACATAACATTAATTAAAGAAAGTAATCCAAACTGATAGCTTGTTAAAACGATTTCTGTGTATTCTTCTGAATTTTGTCTTACACTATTCTGTTAATGTTGGTCATTGTCATTACTAATAATACTTTATCGGACACTCCGATACATATACTATTGTGCAAGTATATCAGATACACATGACTGTACAGTATATAAGCAAAATGGCCTGTTTTATGGTTGTTGTGTATTGTGAAATATGACCCTTGAAGCATCGAATCAGTGGCACAATAAAAGTCTTCCCTGTGATGAACTGATTGGCTGTGAAATTGACCATTGTGCATTCCTTGTCTGTTGCTGAGATTAGATTTTTTCCAAACAATTGACTCTGGTTCGAGGGAGATGAAAGTGTCAGCCAGACAGACTGTGAGACAGCTTTACATTCACGAAGACTGCCATGACAGACAGATAGACATGTATTTGGACTACCGTGAAGCTTAAGTGATGCAGAGGATCAGTTAAGAGCATCCCAGTCAGAGCTGCAGATTTAATTGTGACATAACTCATTTGAGGTGATCAACAGCCATTTTAACTCACTGAGAGAACAGAGCAAAGCATGACTCACTTGCTACCGATTTCGGAGTGTAAATACCTGGTAAATTCAGCAACTGAATATTTTCATCATAGATGTTTGCGAGGTACACAACATTGTGTGAGTAGAGGAAGAATATGGAAAAGATTCCTGGTATAAATTTATGCACAGCATGATTATGAAGAGTAATTTCATCATGGACTGCTGAATGCAAAATGGACTTCATGTCATTGGAATGCAATGGTACTTAGTCAATTTTTGCGCTCAGCAATCATTATCGCATTATCAGTAATAAGTGTTGCTTTTATTGAGTTCAGACATACTTATGAAAGACACAAACACCAAAAACATATTTTTGGTGGTCCGGTTTGTTGGAAGGTTTCCTAATATGACTAAGCAGAAAAAACGAGGGCAATCGGAACAGGTTCGCCTCACACATTAACTTGGTGGGTGCCCGTTGGAAGTTCTGCTCATCAAATGAAGCTTATTACACTTCAATATGACCCAAGATGTCCACTTTAAAAGCTCATTTGTGAGAGCGCACTCAAAAGCTGTAAAACTTCATATCATGTTATGACTTTTCCATGAAAATTGACTGAGTCAGTTCAGAGATTATTAAAAAAAATCAATGCATTTGCCTACTTCTTCAGTTACAACCATGGACCCATGAGTGACTGGTAGGTACTGACTACATTTGGCTATTTGAGAATGTCAGTCATGTGACTGCAGTTCTGTCCTTGAGATAAAGATAAGTACATAAATGTTATGTATGTATGTAGGCCATTTTAGTTTTGGCAAATAGGAATTCCCATGCACTGTTGTGAATAATCTCGCATAAAACAAGCTACAAGCCAAGCAGCTTACGGAAGTGCCATTGAAGCAAAGACATGAAAAGCGAAACAATGAAACAGGAGATGGCACCTCTCCTGTCACAGTGCTTACAATTGAAAAGGTAAAATCTGAGCCAAGTTGGTTCTCTATCTGAAATGCCAATAGGGTATATTTTCTAAAGACGTTTTGCAATTGATCTTGCAATTTGCAATTGCTTCAAAATTTGAACTAGATTACTTTTCAATATCTTAATTTTTTCGATACTACACTTAAAAATGTCGAATTAAAATTTAGTGCATCCCCAATATGTAACACAAGCACCAAGCAGCTTAGCAGCTACTTGGTCTAGTTTTGGTCTCCCATCGCTTATCGCTTAGATCCTGGCAAGGTCTTGATGCACTGGAGCAGCCCCATCATAATCTGGTAGCAGTCGATGAGGGTTAATCGCATGGATGAACAGAAAAGACAGCAGTTCAAGGAATGAACTGAAATGACAAGGGGCCATGGCAGTTTGTTGACAGGCCTTTCATCAGCCTACTCTTATAAGTGGACTCAGTAAGGTTCCCTGTGCAATTTCAGCATATTTTATCAGACACTTTCCTGAGCTCTTTACAGCTGGTCAATTGGTTATGTGGAATGAGCGGACACTTGCAATTTGAACATTGTGTTTTCTGAGCTTTCTGAGTCATCACCAGATGATTTGTCATGATCAATGTATCAGTTTCTAAAGCTATTTAATTTTGGAGAGTTTTGTTTTGTGTTGGTGTCTAACAAAGAAAAAGTTATTAATAAGATTCTTACGCTAGATCTGCGTTGACAAATCAGGTTTATTATGACTAATCAAACAGCCTCTATAGTTGCCATGCTAGTTTGACCATGACACTGTGTAAGCTGTCATGAATAATAAAGTGTACATTTCTTGGAAAAATAAATAATCTTTCCACACACAGTGTCCCTAAAAAAGTTTAGGATTTTCGAAATGAAAAAAAAGGGTATGCTTAAAGGGGAAGGTCTGGGGAACATTTTTAGACAGTAACAAAAAAAATTCTATTGGGAGAATTTTTAGTAATGTCAATTTCGAGATTTTGGTTTATTTTTACTTGATATGAACTAGTTAAGCCTAATCATTGATGGTTTTATGATGTCTTTGATCTGTGAAGTATTTCCATGCCGTCTTTGCTTTATTGTATGATTTATGGATTACTGATGGCAATGAATGTAATTGTTCATTAAAATATTATAAAAATGTCATGTAAATGTCAAATAATTACCTGCATGTGTTCTTCATGAATCATATGAATATGGTTTATCACAAACATTGCCTTCATTAACGCAATGCAAGACAAAGGCCTTTGTTGATGGACTTACTTGTACATCCAGACCAACTGAATATGCATGTGGGATCCTGGGAAGCTTCACAACTCATTCTGAAAATGACGTGATCCTAGAATATGTTTTGTATAGTCGAACATGTACATGCAACATTTGTGGTTAGACCAATGAGAAATTATTAGACAAATTAATACAATTTACTAATATCTGAGGCACATTATTGCAAAGAGATATGAATTTATAAAGATCGGTCAACTGCAATGCCTGTCGGTCTTCCATGACTTCACATGTGGCGGGTAAAAATTCTTGCTATCATTTGACAGCAGAACAATGAACCATCATTTTTTTAATACATTTTCAGTAAAACCTCAATGAGACATACATATCCAGAGTTTTATTAACTGAAGATCTAGTCTACATAATTGTACATATCACTGAATGTACTACAGGGACAACAAAGACAATTTTACAAACTTGTCTATTACAGTTACATTTGTCACACTCTTTATCCTCAGTCCAGTGTGAATCCTTGATTCTGATTGGTTGAGAGCCGCGGTGTATGACACCGTACACCCTGTCTGTCGTCATCAGACAGGGTGTATGAGATAAACAATGATGTCACAATTGCAACCATAGGATTGTTATGACGTCATCCTTGTAGCAACAATAGTCATGACGTCACAATGCCATTATTTGAGCCATTGTGACATCATCCAGGTGACAGCACTAGTGATGACGTCACAATGTTGTTGCTTTGTTACTGAAAGACATTTCAGACTCAGTTTGCAAGATAATCTATGGGCATCAATAAAACAAGAAGTCTGAGGATAAAACCGTTACACCCTGCTCGTTTTTCGAGGGTACGGGAATATACACCACTCAGGCCTCCATACACCACTCAGCCTTCGGCTTCGTGGTGTATGGAGTCCTTCGTGGTGTATATTCCCGTACCCTCGAAACGAGCAGGGTGTAACTGATAGTACACCATTGTTGGGCAAAAAAAATGTTCTCCTGAACTTTATCTACAATCCTGCTCTTTTAGTTTTTGGGCTTCATTAAAAAAATTCCTTATTTTTTTAAGTTAAGAAAATGAAGCAAGCTAATCCATCCCCTGGCATTATAATAAAATCATTGATAGTTTAAGATCACTTAAACCATGTTTAATGTTATAATATGTCATGTTTGATGTTTCAATAATTTTCTCTGACAAAAATCATAAACAAGCAGTAAACCATTTGTTTATATAAGCCTATAATGTAACAGGCCAGAAAAACAAGTAGAATATATTCATTCTGACTTTGGTGATTTTTGACACCTTGTAAGCAAACTAAGGAGTGCTTTGAATTTTTAAAAAAGTATAATTATTCCAATATTCCTTTCTTTGTTTTTGTGAGAAGAAAAATTTCTAGGCAGTCTTGAAATGAACAATTTCTGGTGAGGATATTTCTTAACAAGGTGTTTTTTTTATTCAGAACGAATATTTGGGGATATTGCATGCCTGGAATAAATAATTACAGTCACCATTATCCAAAAATAATTAATTGTCAGTTTTAGGTTTTCCGGGAGGAGAAACGGTTTGGAAATGTTAAGCGCAAGAGACATTAAATCAATTCGACAGAGAGCTGAATTTGCCTGCGCGCGTGCATAGATCTCCATCCCCCAAGTGTTCACACACACAAGGGATAGCCTGAAGAAGGGATTCTGAGCCAAGCAGAATTGGCAGTTTCCAGCTGAATGACCATGGTCTTGTGTAAGCTGGGTGTGCTAATTATGGCATGTGAAGACTGAAGTGTTGGAAGCGGAAATCGCAGAGATGTCAACAGCTTTCTGATACAGTGTGTGACATTACACACATAGTAAACAAGGTTTGTTACTTCCTTGCCAGTGTGCAAAATCTGGTATGAGCAGTGAGCAGTAATTTTAAATTTTGAATCACTGATTATACAATGTTGTTCATTATGAAATGGCATCCCGCAACAGTTTGAAAATGAACATTCAACTTGCTATCATGATGTCACTGATTTAGGGGCTTTTTAATAATTTGCCTGGGTCATTTTATTAGTTCAGTGACTGACTGAAGTTCAGTCAGCATTCGTCTTATACCTATCAGCAAAGGTGTCAGTAAACAAACTATCCACCCCATCCCCCCCCCCCAACTCAGGTACATATAACTCGGCCAATGTGATGAATGTAATCAACATTTTCTCCTGAGATGACTGCTTCCTTGAACCTAACCAAATTTGGCATGTGAGTATTAAGTGGTCCCATTTGTCCAGAAAAAAAGAGAAAAGTATGGTTCCTTGCTGAGACGCGGAATAGGAGCAGGCTGATGACATGCCTCTCAATGAACTGCCCCAGCCTCTTGACATTGCAGATCCCTTCTTGTGCAACATTCGGTTGAGTTGAGGAGTGATTTAAAAATATTCCTAAATTGCTACCTTATTGTGATGTACATGTTGATGAACCATGGTCTCATGATCTTCAGCCCTGGAAACTTACAAGGAGAGACCAATAAACCCCATCTGTATTTGCATAATTTTGCATGCTAATTTAAGTGAACATGAAGTCCATGATTGATTTATTATATCATCAATTTTACATATGAAGTTTTGCACTTCAGAAACACTTGAAGATATTATCAAGCATCTTTATCAGTTATTAATTTATTTCATTATTCAACATGCAGTTGTTCTTCATTTACTCATACACAGTAATTACAGCGAAACACTTTAAAATAGAATTAAAGTGGACTGTGGCACTGCGAAAATGGCACTTCGTGACTCATGATAGCTGATGAAGTGTCATCTTCTCTACTTTCATAGAGGCTGTTTGATTAGTCATGATCAAGAGTAAGCCATTTGACTTCTCATAACAAATTTTAGGGTGAAAATCAGATGCATAATCCTTTCGTTTGGCTGTCACCAACAAGTGGGATAAGTCTCCTTCAATCAAATTAACATTGAAAGTATTGGGTTTGATCATAACAAATCATAAGCATGATGACACACGAAGTGCCATTTTCACAGTGCCACAGTCCACTTTAATTCTATATCAAAGTGTTTCGCTGTAAACAAGCTTTAACTTTACTTGAAGTTGAACATTTCAGATGAGAGAGCCCATGAAAGCATTTAAAGCAAACTCTTTATTGCTTGAATAGACCAAAAAAAACAAAAACAAAGGTCTCTGTTATTCGATCTATCAGACGAAATAGATAAACAAGGGAGAGAATATTTTTATTTCATAACCTAATTTGCATAACATATCTGATGTTGTTTTTATTCAAAGATTATATCTAATTTACCACAAAAATAGAAATGTCTGACTTTGTCAAGGAAAGTTGGTTCAAAGAATTCCAGAAATTGCCTGGGGAATTTGGCCAATTAGGAGTTCAGTTTGCGAACCAGATCAGAGATCTCTTGAGAAGAGATCAATTACGAAGGATGAACAAAAATGGGAATTGGTAATAGAGCCTTTAGGTATTGCAGATAATCGAGGCATTTACAGATTGTTTGCTTTGGAAATTGAATTACCCCTTTAGCCAGGATGATGATAATACATTCTGAAATTAATAAAACTCTCGCAAACAAACATGCATCTGCCCAAATTTCAGATGTAAGAAGAAGCAAGCTTTCGTTTTTAAAATCTTAATTCGGTCTAGAGATGCGGACCGAACTGCTTTGTGCCATTATGGTCCAGTACCACCACCTCTTTAGTACTGGACCGCCCCAGTTCCAAAAAACCGGTCTAGAGGTTGTCAGGGAAAACTTGTCCAGAGGTTGTCAGGGAAAATTGGTTAAAACGCCCAAAAAAACTGAGAAATTAATTTTTCACAACTTAATTTTTCGAACTTTTCTGAGCATTTTTGGCGAAAATTGCACATAAATGTAATACCGGTATACTGGACCACCTCTCCCCTAGACCGGACCACCTCACCTCTGCACCGTGCGTTTCTGGACTGGTGGGGCGTGGTCCGGTCCGGTCTGCTTCACTAATTCGGTCACTGACAGGCCATGGTAAATCTATGTTATTATGTAATTTTATTCATCCCATATTAGTGCTCCTCTATTTATTACTAAACTAAAGGCATTAAAAAAGACAATACCATTCGAAAAAAGAAGCTTACGCATTTTTCATCCTCAAAAAGATCCAAGATTATCTAAAAAATTTGGTTTTAAAGATGGGCATTCTATGCACATTGGTTTTTAACTTCAGTGTAAGGTCAGAAAAAAATCTTAATTCTGTCACTGAATCACCATGTTGAATTTACATTATTATTTATTTGTATTATCACATTGGCATCAGTCATATTCATCCTTTATCTTAATACTTCTTCATGCTTCGGTCGACTGAGGGCATATATATAAAAATAAGACAATACTATTCGAATAATAAGCTTGTATCCCTTTTAATCCTCATAAAGATCCCCAAGGATTTTAAAAATTTAATTTTAAAGATGGGAATTCCCATGCACTTAGAGAGATGCTTCCTACAAAAAATGCCTATTTGAATATTTGAAAACTGCCTCTCTGAAAATAGCTAGAAAAAGTTTAAAAGTAAACCTGGACACATTGAAAAGAATGCTCAATAATCAGGAAGTGACACCTTTCCTCTCTCAGGTACTTTTATTTGAATGCATTATGCAATGCAAGAAGTATTTGCTAACGCAAAATAGATATTTGAAGAAATTTTATTAATATTAAATACAATTTATGCAGTTCAACATGGCTGTTGTTCGGTTGTATTATGTGATTCAGAATATAACATTAAAGAAAGAAATCCAAACAGATAGCTCGTTACAGCAGATTCATTTAGTATGAGTTTCTATAACTTGTTTTCTCATTATCCACGTAGCATTTTCGGCTTACGTGTTTGGTCCATTACAGCCAAACACTTTGATATAGAATTAGAGTGGACTGTCAAACTGTGAAAATGGCACTTTGTGACTCATGATAGCTGATGAAGTGTCATCTTCTCTACTTTCAACATAGAGGCTGTTTGATTAGTCATGATCAAGAGTAAGCCATTTGACTTCTCATAACAAATTTTAGAGTGAAAATCAGATGCATAATCCTTTCGTTTGGCTGTCACCAACAAGTGGGATAAGTCTCCTTCAATCAAATTAACATTGAAAGTATTGGGTTTGATCATCACAAATCATCAGCATGATGACACACGAAGTGCCATTGTCACAGTGCCACAGTCCACTCTAATTCTATATCAAAGTGTTTCGCTGTAATAAGACGTCATCCAAATCCCTAAGTTGGATGTAAGAAGCAATGAAAAATCGACATTCTGCGTCAGTGAGCAGATTAGTTTTGGAAAGTAGATAAGATTAGCAGGGGAAGAACAGTCACAACCACTACATTTTTGTATTCAAATTAGATGATATGTAAGTCAGTGCCTCAACCAATACATGAACCACATTTGCTACTACTTGTTGAATTTGCTGTAACAAGACTTATATCTGAATATTACTCTGGATGGCTTCTTACATCATTCTGTTATTTTTTATTAATTTTCATAATACGTTTTCAGAAACTCCCATAGATCTGTGTGCGGTTCCATGACTGTCCACTAGGTGGCATCCCAGAGGATAGCTTCCCGCCAAGTGGACTGAAGTGCCAGAAGTGATTATGGACAGTGAACTGTGTTCTCATATGTGCTAGTGGTGAGCTGTAAGCACCACAAATGCATGATATTTTGTAAGTAGATCTGATGGATCTTTGCATGTACAGTCAAAAATTAAATGTTATTCAATAAGTGAATCTTTTAAGAATGAACTGAGTTACACATGGAAATGCAGGGAAAGTCCCTGTCAACTTTGTAGCGGAAGAGTACACCACTTGGTATCTGCTGATTCAGACATTACTATGATTCAATATTGTTACTGTTTTTTGTTTTGTTTTGTAGACTATTTTGATTCGATTACCAGCTCTTCAGCTGATGTTATATTTGTTAGTTCACATTCGAGGATGAATAAAAACTATTTTTATTCTTGTTCTTATTTCCTCCGGGGCCCCTTTTTTTTGGCAGAGGTACATGACAACTGTAAGCAAGGTGACCGTTTAGGGTTGTTGCATGTTTTATTGTTAACTTGACCCCTGAAGCATTGAACCAGGGGCACAATAAAAGTCTTCCCCGCGACAAACTGCTGGCTGTGAAATTGACCATTGTGCATTCCTTGTCTGTTGCTGAGATTAGATTTGTTCCAAACAATTGACTTCGGTCAGGGGGAGATGAAAGTGTCAGCCAGACAGACTGTGAGACAGCTTCATAGTGAGGAAGACAGCCATGATGGACAGATAGGCATGCATTTAGCCAACTATGAAGCTGAAGTGATGTATTAGATCGGTGAACAGAAAGTATGAAACAGTATCAGAGATCAGAACAGCTGGTTCTTAAAATGTAATTGTGGCACCAATTTGAGGTGATCAACAGCCATTTTGCCTCATTGAGAGAACAGATCGAGCAAAGCATAAAAAGAGCAATTGATCTTACTGCAATGAGTGTTGTATATTCAATTTAAAGATGCATGCATACACCGAAATCATTTTGTAAGATATTTTTGGTGGTCCACATGCTCGTTGTAGGCAAGACATAACGAGGGCAATCGAAGACAAGTTTGCCTTATAAATTAACCTTGAAGATGTCCTTTGGAAGTTCTGCTCGTGAAATGAAACTTATTACTCTTCAATATGGCCCTAGATAATATGGCTTCTTCTAAAGTCAGTTTACAGAATGGTTAATGCAAAAATTATTAATGCAAAAATCAACACATTTGTATATCTTCAATAACTGTACAGCAGTTGAAGACCACCGCAGATTGTAGGGCGTCCTTATAACAAAGTACCATCCTTCAAAGTAAAGATGCTGGCCCAAAATTCAGTGATGATATTGTGCCTTAGAATATTTTACCTTTTTCTTCACGCACACATGAGATATGATTTTGACCATGTGAATCAATCATTAAATGGTCAAGTTTTAACTTGGATAGAAAATAATGCAGGGTTTTGAGATTTTTTGCCAAATTTAGGCTGTTGAAATCACATTGTTGATGTAGCCTGCGGAAAAACTGGAACAATATAGCCAGTCACAGATGAGGTCTCGAATGATAAGTGACAATAAATATTTTATTAATTAAGGTGACTCAAGTATGGTGGTTAGATCACATAGATTTTTCTAAAATTTTGCACAGGTACTCTATGGGACCCATACATTTCAAAAATGAAAAACAAAAAAATTTCACCAACTCATTTGGTTGCCATGGTAACAGCATGTTTTGCCTGATGACTGCTTAAAAGTCATAAATTGAGTTTTTGGTTATGTACCACAGAATAAAGCATCACATGCATTTGTCACACAAAAACGTCAGAAATGTCTTCCCAAGGATTTACACTAATACATTTGCCATAAACTTGAAGAAAAAGGTTTTCTGTAAGAGCTCAAAGGGCACCAACACACTAATTAATTGCAGATTTTGCATGCGTCAATTTTGAGAGTTATCAAATTTTTGGAACACAGTCATATAGATTTTTTTTTTTAATTTGCATATATCATAAACAAGTTATTGTCAAACAAATGGCAAAAAAAAATTTAAAATTCACTGAGTCATTCTTTTACTACAGTACCATGACAGTGCCAATGTCAATTTAAATAAATAAAGACAATTTTTGACACAGTTGACTGAAATTAACTAAGAAAATTGTTTGGATAAAGATGAGAAGCTGAAACTTTAAACTAGAATAGAATAGATGTTACTTCATTGAATAAAAAAAATAATTATGCATCTAGCTGCATTAGATCTCATTTAAATCGCAAATTACTGGCTGCCATGCTGTTAAAAAAGAGAGAACAGAAAATGGTAACGTCACAACTGTTTCAGGGCCTGCAGCAGTCGTGACATTATGTTGTTAGGCAGCCAGGCTGCTCAGAAGTATGTGCAGTGTACCACGATTGAGTCACCTTAAAAGAGATTAGCTTTTGAGAAGCTGTAAGAGACTAATAAGAGTCCTTCAAATGGAGTACAAGCATCCTGGGATTGTAGTACTTACTGTCTTGTGATCTATTGTCTTTTTTTCATAGCCGGCTTGAAACTGATTTTTCCAAAATTAGGCACAATGTGTCAGCATGCATGTTTCACAAAATTGGTCTTTCCACTATTTATTTGTGTAATGGGTGATCCTTGAGTATATCCAGGGTATTAGAATGCTTTTATAATACATTGAGAACCTGATTTAAAAGTCCCTTATCCTTGGGATGGCTTTATTTCTCCCTACAGCTACCGGAGCAAAATAGATGATCAAGCACTGGAAATTCGAATGACAGTACTTCGCTTGAAGGATGGGCAATTTTGGGCATCCCCAAGATTATTTAAAATCTGAGTTTTAAAGAAGGGAATTCCCATGCACAATTGCACATTGGTTTTTAACTTCAGTGACTACATGTGGATGTGTGAGAATGCTGATGATGTCACTTCGGTCCTGTTTTCAACATAGAATGAGTATAAATGTTGCACCTGTAGAAGCAGTGTAGATATTGATCACTGCATGTTTTCCAAATTCCTATTATGGGAATTGTATTCCGGTCTGATCCTCTAAAGCTATTTTTCAGCAATGGCAAAAAAGGAATTCCCATGCACTGATGTGAATGCTTTTGCAAAAAATAAGCTACAGGCAGCTGTGAATTGCCACAGAATATGTTACGGAATTGGTGTTTTCACAAAGACCCAAAAAGCATAACAACAAAACAGGAAATGACACCTCTCCTGTCACAGCATTTGGGTTTTTATTGAAATTCTGCCTTGGGAAGGCAAAATCTTAGCCGAATTGGCTCCGTGTCTTAAATTCTAATGGGCTATATTTCCAAAGATATTTCGGAAGTGTGCGCCAATTTTCAGGTGATATTCCTGTGAGTTCATTGTCTTTTCTTGATGCTTCTTGATGCTTCACATTTGTTAAAGCACAATTTAGTTCATCCCCAATATGTATATGGTATATTTTTGGTCTCCCATAGAACAATCCCCTAATCTTGGCAAGGTCTTGATACACTGGAGCGGCCCCATCATAATCTGGTAGCAGTCGATGAGGGTTAACCGCTTGGATGAACAGAAAAGACAGCAGTTCAAGGAATGAACTGCAATGACAAGGGGCCATGGCAGTTTGTTGACAGGCCTTTCATCAGCTTACTCTTATAAGTGGACTCAGCAAGGCTCCCTGTGCTATTCCAGCATCTGTTACACCCCACCAGGCTCCTCTCTTTAATGCAACCACTTGCCTTCTCTAGTTAGGGGAGAGCGGGGCACAGTGAGACAGCGGGCACAGTGAGACAAAGCCCGTAGCGTCTAGCTGGTACTGTTTACAGATCAACCCTCCTTTGTACAGTACAAAAAGTAAGTAAGTGAGAGTCTGACCTATATCCGGAATGCCTACACAGCATAGCGCGAGTGGAATTTTAATATTTTGGTTTTTAGCCAGTAAAAGTAAATAATTTTGCTAAACGACTTTTTGTTATAATTCCCAAGAAAAATGGTATGATGCAAATCAATTGCCAGGGATTCAAACCTTGATTATTTGTCTTAGTTTAGTGAGATGATGAACCGAAATACAGGCATCCGGTCCGCAGGATTCAAAAATTTTATAAAAAGAGCTGCGTGGGGCACAGTGAGACAGTTGGAGGCGGGGCACAGTGAGACATCATAAAATACACTCAAAACGACCTGAATGTAAGGCATAGCTTACAATTCACTATTAAAAACAAAATGTCTGCGATAAACTACTGATTTTAGTTAGACATATCCAAAGAGAAGCATCAGAAAGAATTTTGATTAGTATGTAACAGGTGCGGCAAGTTAAATAAGTCGTGAATGTGTCCTGTGCGATGAAGTTTCGAAACATGCTCAAAAACGGACCTAAAAAATCACCTAGCCAGCTGCTTTTATAAGAGTACAGTAGTTTCTATAGCAGCAACTGATAGAACAATTCCGAAGGTCCCGTGGATCGGCGGTTATGGCAGCAGATGTCCTGTCTCACTGTGCCCCGCCTGCTGTCTCACTGTGCCCCGCCCACGGGGCACAGTGAGACACTCAACGAGCATGGACGCAACTCAAAATTTCTCCAAACCTGTAAAAGGTAGGAACCTGAAACTACTGGACAATATACCCAACGTCATTACCTATAATGTGGACCTGATCTCATTTAACTTGTTACTACCAACATTTCGGAACACTTGAAAATAAAAAAAGTGTCTCACTGTGCCCCGCTCTCCCCTACGCCGTAGAACAGAGTGACTTTTAACAGTTTTCCAAAAAAGACTGATCCTCTGTGAAGCAAAGTTAAAGGAGACATCTCTAATATTTTGACCTCTGACTATATTCTTATGACGTCTACTTTCATTCTGATGACAGCCATTGTGACCAGATTTTTTTTTTCTTGATTTTCATTAAATAAATTTATCATGCCTTCTTTTTTTTCATATTGCCATAACCTGTAAACTTTTATCCCCCAACAGAACTGATCGACCCTGGCTTCAAAAATACCTGCCATGTTAGAATGTAACTCAAATAAATTACAGTAACATCTCTTTAGGGAAAGGCAATAATGTCCAAAAAAATGAGAAAATACTGGCATTCAGTGAAAAGTTTGGCATCTTGGCTGCAACCACACAATGAAGCACCACAATAAGGTTTCTGCATGATGATCAGACATTATTCTGCAGCTGAAGAAAGTTGCATGATCAAACTTTTGCAAACTGTTGTAGTCTCGCTGCTTGGAGTTTGTCTCTATAGTTATAACATTGGCTACTTATCAACTATCTTAAAAATTAAGCAGTTTGTCAGACAACTAAAAAACTACTGGCCAACAATGGATTGGATATTCCCAATTTTTTTAGGCATAAAGATGCTTAAATGGAACAACAATAGTTCCAACGTTCACAATTTTGGTTCTTGCTATAATTTATAAGGTGCTGCAAAATAAAATATTACATTTTCTGAGAAATAATGGCTTTAACTTTCTGGCATTCGTTCCGTTCAAAGTTACCCCTAGGTCCGGTTGTTCATATGGACACCAGCTACAACAACATGCATAAATACCACAAAACCATATGTAAGACAATGCAAGTGTAGGGGAGAGACGGGCTAGTTGAAGTGCAGGGTTAGTTGAAACCAGGCCTAAAATCAACCTTATTTTAAATTTTTGGTCTAAATGGTACTTTTGGTAGATACCTAGTTTATTGGCAAATGTTATCATACTTTTATTCATACAAATTTTCAAAATACTAATTCTTTAGGCAAGAAAGTTTGTTTTTTGGATTCAAGTAACTTATTTGCTCAGTCTTTGGGGGGAGTTATTGTGTAGTGATGATTTTCATCTAGATGAACTAGCCTTATTTCTAAATTAACAAACCAATACCTAATGCACTCCCAGAAGGTTTTTGCTGTTTGACTTTGATAAGACTGAAAGATACAACAATATTTTGTGCCGCGAAAGTAAAATTTTGTTAGTTGGAGTTATTGCAGTTATCAACTGCTACAGTGTATTTTGGCATTCCTGAAAGGGAAATAGAGAAAAACCAGTTTTTTGAGTAAATTCCAGTATAAAATTTATTTTTAATGACTATTGTACTGACTACTGAAGCTAGTGATTATCATAGGGATAGTATAGTATAGTACATCCTCTTCAGCAAGTTAGGAAAATATTTTCCTGTAACTGGTCGTTTGGGTATCTCGATAAGTAGTTCTTCGTGTTTTAACACAGTTTGTTGCTTGCATAGGGGGGACAACATTCAGAATTTACAATATACACTGTACATATTCAAATTCTTGGTGTTTCGCAAAAGACATGGCGGGGTAGGTCGCACCTGCCTCTGACCCATGTGGCATTGTTAGTGACCCAATCTCCAAGCATGGCGCAGTTCCTCCAAGGCCTGTATGGTGCTGCAGCCCAGTTTTGCCAAGTGACTGACTCTCCGTCCAGCCAGCGGTAAACATTAGGTTCAGCAGCCTCATTCCTTAGGCCAATAAAGTACTGCACTGTGTCACTGTAAAAAAAGTTGTGAATAGAACAGGTATCATTATGACAACATACTCGACTCCTGGTTGGGGAACCCAAAATTTTCAGTTGACCTTCATGAGCAAAATCACAGCTGAATGTCATACGGATGAGACTTTAAATTGGGGGCCCCTTGTATCAGTGTCAGTGCTGGGCATTGGGCAAGTAAAAGATCCTTCATGTGGGGTAAATGTGACAGATGTCGTGGACTCCCGCTCTCTCTCCCATCTCATTAATCAACCATTGTGAGCACCCAGAACTGGTCATAGAGGGCTGCACTTACCATATCTATCCATCTATCTAGATCTATCACCTTATTCACTTGCTTAACTGTGTAGATTGGTTCTACACAAAATAGCATGCAAAGCTACTAAAAGTATTATATGAGTATGTACCCCGTGCAATGTTAATAAAATAAGAAAGCATACTGAAACCTGTTGGTTGGACACATTGTCAATCAATGGCAGTAAGAAGGGAGAATTTTATCAGAGAACAAAACCAAAATATCTCAAAATGTATCTGTTACACAAGATCTTGATACAAATATCCTAACATGCCTTCAAAAAAAATAATTTTTACTAACTTTTTGAGGTTCTCGACAAATTGGCCTTGATCTGCATTCCGTACTCTTGCTGGCATGCCGCCTATTTCAGCACATTTACATGATGCCTGTGGATAGTAATGTCTACCTGCTGCTCGGTCGTATTTGTAGTATTTTACTTGGTCAGGTGTTTCTGTGGTGTTTGATTCATATTTGGTCCAACCAGTAAGATCTGTAAAAAAAAAAGAAAAAAGATATAGCATACTGTATGTGACTTTTTCTCACACTAAAAATTTCTACATCAGTGAGTTATGGACATATTATATTCATTACATATTTATAATTTTAGAAAAAAGTATGGAAGTTGGCATATCAATCAAATATTGTGAAATAATAATCAGTAGGGCAAGTTGACCCAACTTCAGCCTACTTTGGTTTTTGATCGCTTGTCATTGGCTGGCTATTCATGGGAATAACCTGCAGCTGTGGACCTAACCCCAGCCTTCACTCCTCTTTACGACTATATTGTAAAAAAACAACCACATGCTTTATAAGGCAGTGCGAATGTGTTCAAAAGACAACAGTGGGAAATGTACCTAACTTCAGCCGTGTTGTACCTAACTTCAGTCTAGGGTGTACCTAACTTCAGCCCCACACCTAACTCCAACCAATTGATCCTATTCTGTTATAAAATAAAAAATTCTTTAAAAAAAAGAATTGTAGTTTGCTGTTTTGAATGCAGTAGCCATATAATGAGAGTATCTATTTTCAACTTTCTTTCAACTGTCAAATTTCATGCTCTGTGTCTGCAAGCTGCCCAGACGGCTCAGTTGTCAGAGTACAGGCTTTGTACGCTACAGTTACATGCTTTGATGCATGCGTGGGTTTGAATCTGAAACAAAAATCTTTTTTTTTCTTTAATTAAATTTGCTAGAAAGCCTAAAAAAGTGGTAGATTTATAGGTCTCATCCTGTCAATCTCATCCTATTCTGTCATTCTATCCTATTCTACAAGGGCCTGACATGCGAAGGCTTCCCAAAAGTTACTTTAATCACACTCAGTTATAGCTTCATGAACAGGCATTTGAATTGATGTTGACAAATTATAGGATGGCCTTATAATATAAGATGAAATAAGAAGATACAGGACAAGATAAGATAGAATGGGCCTAATGAAATTTACTGCATTCTAATCAATTGTATCAATTCTATAGATTTTAAAAAAAGCAACTGACTAGGATTTGAACCCTGGATCTTCAAAATACTGCAGCAGAAGGCTCCCCACTGGACCATGGACACACTTGAAGTGAACGAGGGAATACTATGTCAAATCTAACAAGAAAGTCTCTTTAAAAAAAGAGACTTGTACCGGCATGGAGGGTTGTCACACATGTAGTCCAGCACAATGAATTGTAAATATTCAGAAAAGTTGTGACAAATTGCAATCCTTTTCTGTATACAATAAACGTGCAGTAGTTCTTCAAAAAAAATGTAACAAATAATATTTAAGGTTATAAACCTGTGTCTATCTACTTATATAAACATATCAAATTACGGACACTTATTGTTATTTTAATTTGCCAAACCACCAAAAATGTAATCAATCAAATACCAGTCATTGATGAAAAAAATGATAAATCAATCAATCAAGTAATCAATCTCAAAATTCTATCTATCTATCTATCTATCTACATCTGCTG
Organism: Platynereis dumerilii; assembly: GCA_026936325.1. Taxonomy (NCBI): domain Eukaryota; kingdom Metazoa; phylum Annelida; class Polychaeta; order Phyllodocida; family Nereididae; genus Platynereis; species Platynereis dumerilii. The sequence continues at coordinate 13,111,570 of JAPTHN010000002.1, read as the reverse complement.
GCTATAGTACATGTTGCTGTTTATGCTGCTATCTACAAAACATCTGGTTGTCCATAGGTTCTCAAGTTTTGTGTATCTTGAAAACATAATTTCAGTTGCTTTAACTGATATATTCAAGAAATATTTGAAGTTCTACTCTAACTACCAAATTAAATACTGCATGTAAACATAATATAAATCATCAAAGTATACATTTTTTGCTTGACCTAGGCTGGAATTGAACCCTGGGCTGCGTGGTGGGAGGCAGGCACTTAATGCATTCAGCCACTGAGACCCTGCAGTTGCAGGCTGAATTTTCAGGGTTTCATTCCAAAGCATGTGTTATGTCGTGGCTTATTATGATGAAATAGCTTGAAATAGATATTTTTAAGTTTCAGTTCACTGTCAAACACATATAATTTGTGGCATTAATTTGCAATGTCACATATCTCCACAGAAAAGCCCATAGAAACAGGAATTTTCCAGATTTCATTTGCAAAAGTATTTCCATTAAACTACACATAAACTCATGATGTCATTGCATATTTTATGTTAATGAGCATTGAGTAGTGCCCATCCATGTAGGTTACCAGTGACAATATAAGTTTGCAGCAGAGTAAAGCTATTACTAAGCAGATATTCTTGCTCTGGATCTTAGATGCAAACTACAAAAACAGCAGAATGATTAAATTTGGCCTTAATTACTTACCTGCATATAAAACATGACAGTCTGAAAAAAATCAATGCTCCAAAAATGTATTTCAAAAAAGCTTGGAAAGAAGTCATCATTTTCACGGAAAGAGGATAAAAATTTATTTTAAACTCCAGTTCTGGCAACTGGTCTATTCCAGTATGCCAAATGTAAAAATGTTTTAAAAATTAAATTTTTAGATAGATAGATATTCAGGGATGAATAAACGAACTTCTCATGTGAGATGTATTGGCTGGAGTTTGGGAAACCTGGGGGCTGAAGTTAGGTCATAGGGGGGCTGAAGTTAGGACCATGGGGGCTGAAGTTAGGTAAGATTGACATGTCTTATAAATCACCTAATTACTTGAATGATCAAGTAGAAAATATTGAAAAAAACCTTAATTTATGGAAGATTACTAATTTTTCCTTGTGATGAAACTTCTTTTGGGCTGCTCCTGCTTTAGTGAATTTGTACAGCCAACTGACAGATTTATAGTCCTTGTCATATTTACGTGGAATCTCAAGTTTTTTTCCTATGCTGTTGAATTGTGATGTCAGAGATGACTCTATTCTAGCATTGCAACATATGTAAATTAACTACAAGCAGTGATGTCATTTCAAACTGGGTCAGATTCCCCAGCTTCTAGCCAATGTTGATCCTCCTGAACTGAGCGTCACAGTTTCAACACAGTGTCACAGTAAGAGTTTTATCAGCGAAGCCCCCACAACTACGTCATCACAGCTTGATAGCCAATGGGCTGACCGTAAACTACGTCATCACAGTTCAAACATTGATATATTGAAGGAAGCATTACATTTTTGATCCCAATGATTTATCACAGCAATCACCAGTCTAATCCTACCAAATGGCAGCTTTGTGAGCATTCACAGTAAACAACTGTTATAATCCTCACAGAGTTGTTTGATAAATCTACAAACTTGCTAACTTACAACTTTAAACTTTGATGGAAGTTGGTATGAACAGAAGGCTTTGACAATTTGTTCGTAAACACATGGCTTATGTTATTTATATTTGTTCTGGCAGCCCATTGGCTGAGAGGCTGTGATGTCAAACTTGCATGGGTTTTTCCCAGACCCAATTTTAACTCTGACACTGAGTTGAAACTGTGATGCTCAGTTTGGTGGATTCGCATTGGTTAGAAGCTGGGGAATCTGACCCAGTTTGAAATGACATCACAGCTTGTAGTTAATTTACATATATTGCAATGCTAGAAAGAGTCATCTCTGACATCACAGTTCAACAGCATAGAAAAAAAACTTGAGATTCCACATAAGTATGACAAGGACTATAACGTTTTATCAAACCTTTTTTCGTTTCGCGTTGTATTCGCGTCGCAAAACAAGCAAAATGCAGTCCACCAAAAAAACATGTAAAATTCCTGATTCATTGTTATGATGGTCATAACTTTTTGATAATTTGTTCTATGTTCTAAACACATTGACAATAACTTTAAACCCAAGTACTGGCACCTTGGCTTCATCAAAATTTAATTACAAGGAGTTTGCTGTAGGGGGGCTGAAGTTGGGTGAGAGGCTGAAGTTAGGTCAACTTGCCCTACATCGTAATCCAAAACTAAGAGTGACTGTACATGTCACTTTTGAATAAAGTATTTAAAGCATATACAAAGTTTTCCTAAAATAAAATGTTGTTACAGTGTAGGCCTACCTGCTTAGTTTTTTTTACAATTTTCATGAACTGCAATATACATGTACAAATATATGACACCAATGCTCTAGCAATATAATGAATTAAATTTGGGAACTTGACTTGATGCACTCACATTGGGGTTCAAACCCCTGGTGGGGAACCCAAAATTTTCAGTGTACCTTCATGAGCAAAATCCCAGCTGGATGTTGTTCTGATGAGACATTAAATTGGAGGCCCCTTGTATCATTGTCTATGCTGGGCAAGTAAAAGATCCCTCACATGGGGTAAATGTGTAACATGTTGAGGACTCCCACTCTCTCTCCCATCTCATCAATCAACCCTCGTGAGCACCCAGAACTGGGCTTAGAGGGCTGCACTTACCATATCTATCGATCTATCTATTTATCTCCAGCTTATAACAAATGTCTTTCGATACAGATCTTCAAGTTTCGAATCTGAATGAGGTGTTGGCTAGTTTTACAATGATCAACCTGATATGAAGCCTTGCTGGGATCCCACTGTCCTCCTCTTTACCCCAAATCTCCTTACAACTACCTTTGACTCATCACCACAAACAACCTTATCCTATATTAAAATCTCTATTTAAGACAGCTAGCAATGCAATTGCAATTAGCAGAAGGCCACAATATAGGTCTGGAACACACAGGTCTGGGCCATCGCCATCTTTTCTTGGGTGAAATAACAGAATCTTTGGGGCATGGTTTTGGGGTGATTAAAGGCTATTAAAAATCGGGGGGAAAATGGAAGCATCTAGAATTTGACTTTAGAAAACTTGTTGAATACTTAAAATATTTTTATCAGGCCGATTTATGAAGTAATGACAGGAAACATAACATGTAAACAAAACTTCGGACATCAACCTCGAGTGCTTCGGACGCACTTTTCACATGGAAATAATGGTCGTACAAAGCCCAAACTTAGCTCAAAATGTAGGAAATACAATTTCTGAAATATTTGTGCCAGTTAGAAGGTGCTGCACCCAGTATTACAGATGATTTCATATTTGTAGACCAAAGTACGAAATGTGTATTTTTTTTCTAGGACATGGTATCCTATGGGGAAAAGTGATGTCATAAGTTTTCTGATGTCATTTTTCCCTATAGAATACATGTCCCAGAAAAAAAAATCACATTCAGTCCTTACGTCTACAAATATGAAATCATCGTGCTGCGTCATTGACTCAGCAATTGCACAAGGAAGGGTTGGATGGATACTGAGCCCTGCTCTGCTGATCTAGCCACAATATCACAGATATCAAACATTATGGGGGTGAATTGGTGTTGGGATGATGTGAATTCAAAGTAATTTTAAAAGGTGATATAAAGTAAGTAAAGGTAGGAAGTGATTGGGGGGGGGGAGTCCAAAGGTGTGAAAGGGTGAAGTAGAGGCTGATTCTTCCTACCTGCTGGGGTGTCGTACTTTATTTTGGCTTGTACTATAAATTGTGTCTCTTCTAATTTATGATTATTTATTGGAAGCCAAATTCTATGTCTCCAGACAACAACCATGTTACCAACTTTAAATCATCCGATTCACTGATTTTGGGATTGTGTTTGACACTCTGCATTCTTAATTTTGGCGTACAGTTGGTTGTCATGGTTTAACCTTCATCTTTATGGTCCCTTTGGCTACAGCTTTTTTACTGGTACATATTTGCAAAACGAGAATATTTGATGAGGAATCCTGTGATCTCTTCCATGCATCTAACTGGTGAAAAATAAAGTTATGCATAGAGCAAAAATTTTCTCTGAATTTTAATTGTACATGTACATGGATCAGTAGATCCAGTTCTTGAATAATAAATGATTAATCGTTTAAAGGTAAAGGGTAAAGGGACTTTTATTTAATCTGGGTAGCCCAGCTAAGTCAGTGACTCGTTTCCAGTTGGGCCCATGGCGCCTCCAATTTACATCTGATGCGAACGACGATGTCAGGGAATGACATGATGGCCAGCCTGCATGGGGATTGAACCCGGGTCCCTCGCTTGTGAGGCGAGCACTCTACTGATTGAGCTATCGGGGCTGAATTTAAACAAATACTTTGATGTACATCATACAACAGATAAATTTTAAGGAGAAATTCAGTTGAACGTCTTTTTGCAGGCATCAGCAACACTGCTGAGTAGGAAATATGGAGAATTTGCCCATTTGGGATCACTCAAAAAATTTTTGTTTACAGAATAGGGATATTAAACTTAAGTGCAAGAGGAGATGAAGTTGAATTCTTCAAAAAAAAGTGACCCAAAACCCTGACATATTTGAATTGTAGCTTCTTGGATCGACCGACCCAACAGATTTTGAGCCTACGAAAAAAAAATAGAGCTCACCCACACTCTTTATTCAATTATCATTTTAAAAAATTTAGAGTACAGCTTTTTGTCCTTTCCAGCAACCGACCGTAAAAGAGCACCTCAAGAAGATTCGAGAAGCTAAAGATCAATTATGTCTGGCCTGAGGTCTAGATTTAAACAGATCAGTATCTACTAACCTGGAAGAGTGTTGTTCTTCACCTGAACACAAAAAAACAAACATTTTTAATGATCATTATTAATATCATCAATTTCAATTTCAATTTATTTTTCAATTTATTGACCACAAAAGACAAAAAACTAAGAAATACATTGTCATGGTACATAAAAAATTTGTGGTAGGCTGACATCTCTTAGAGATACATGTATGTGCCATATCATCATATTGCCTATGTTTATAACATGATTGTAAGTTTATCATTACAATTGATAATTTCCAGAATTGAAAGAAAATATTTTCATAACCGAAACACTGATGTCATTCTTCTCAAGGTCTGATAGGATGTACAATACATTCTTTCGTGACATACAATCTTACCGAAGGACAAGTATTTCACTCTTTTTTGCTCTATATTTAATAAGAAAGGTCACAACGAGGTCTATAAACATCACCCCTTTTGATCGCACAAAGGAAACAAAATAATTTTTTTGATTTTATATACCTGCTTGTAGCAACTGAACTCACCCAACAGAACGAAATGTCCTTTTCTTCCGCAAATTTGAGATCTATTCCCGCAACCCCTCGGAAACACTCACATGTCGAATTATGCTCCATGTATTTCAAACCAGCAAAATCAGGAAGTTGTAGGCACTCCAGTATGCAGTCCAACAGATTGTCTGCTCTTTGCATAAGAATTTCTCCGCATGGGATGACCTTTGTCCTTTCCGGGCAAGTCATCAGGAATGATTTGTGTTCTGTTCAATGGAAACGAATAATATGCTGAGAAAATATTTGTATAAATTGTCACAGCAGCAGCGTAATTTTGAGGGCCTTTTTTTTGCTACAGCCATTTTTTTAAAATATCAATGAATGTCTGAGATACAGATTTTGAATTGGGGAAAATTGATTTTACAAACCTGCTCCATCAGTTCCAGAAAGAATCCAAAATAATATCCAGAAGCTCTTCATCTAAATGTTGTACATGCACTGTTTGCCAGATTTGCATTGTGTGTTACTGAAAATGCCAATGTCACTGTTGTAATGCATAATTGAATACCCGCAGTGGCTTGCACTCTTATGCCTACTGAAAGTTGTATTGTTTTGAGGCGTAGGGGGAACCGGGGCACATTGGAACTTTTTGCAGATATACTTATTTTACTAAATATTTTGGATGAATATCACCAATATTATTGAGTTTAAATCCAAGTCAGGTTGGACTGCACCTACTCCTCTGAATTCAGTGTCCCAATGAACCCCAACCAAACTACATACCAATTTCTCAGTACCAATGTCACAATGTGTGTTTATCAGTATAGTCATTCTTAAGTATTCAATACTAGATTATTTCTTTGTTTATTGTGCAGGTAAATATGCATTGATCGATAGGAAAAATTGGAGCCAGTCCGAGCATTAATCATGGATAAAATTGATTACTGGTACCATGAATTTTAACAGGAATCCCATCCTTCGGCACTTTACAAATTCGGGCAGATACAAAATTCTGGCAGATGCAAAACTCACATATTATCACTATTTATCTAGTTAAAATTATTGTGTAAAAAATGAATAGCCAAAGGAAACAGGAAAGAAACAGCAATGTTTGCATACAGAATAAACTAATGTTGGGCAATCAATTGTAATCACAAATTGTCTTATTTGCATTCTCGGCGTAGGATTTTGTGGCAAATTGCGAATGAAGTTCTGTGCTTTAGCCGTGCAAAACGCTACTGACTGAGAGGTCATTTCAACTAACATGAGAAGTTACCAGTGGCAGATGTAATGATGAGATTATAAGGATGTCTTTTTAATTGCCTCTTGTGTACATGTTTAATATCATTGTGCAAGCATGCATCCTGCTCAAAAACCATGGATCCTCTCATATTGTTGCAGTGCAAATATATCAAACAGCATACAGTGCCACCTGTAAATAAGTAAAACTTGTGATACTGCACCATTGCATTAATGCTTAACATCCTCAACCAAACTGCTTGTGGCAGCGTGAATTATATTATCATCCGATGAAAAGGAAACATATTATATGTGAGGCATGTGAGGCATGTTGGAAAACAATGGTTGCCAATTTTCTTGGCTGTAGTCAGAGTTAGGTATGGGTCAAAGTTTTTGATAAGTAAGTGAACCACCCATCCCATTGAAATAACATTGGGCCTGTGTTTCACTCACTTAGACTTTGACCCATACCTAACTCTGGGTACAGCAAAGGAAATTGGCAGCCATAGTTACCCCACATGCCTCAAATACTGGCAACACGCAGTTTGGTTGATAATGTTTAGCAGTGATGCAATGGCACAATATCATACATTTCACTTATTTACAATCGGCACTGTACAACAGTGAGTTGCAAAGTAGCTCAAAGTGAGTTTTAGACATTTCAGAGGATGTTTACAATGTGGTTATAGTTTATCAATTCATCATTAATTTATTTACCACCCATTGAACCTTAACAATATACATGTCAAACAATACAATAAAGCTTGTGCAGATGTCGATCAACCTCTCTTTCTCATTTGAAAGCAGCCATATTTTATTGTTTCTGTGCATAACAATCAAGGCCAGCTGGAAATTGCATTTGTATAGAATTAAAACAATTGTTTTCTTTATGGCAAATCTCTTTTTTTTATGCTGGAATCCAGGGGACTAGCCAGTGAATACTTATAATGGAGTTCCACGTATAACGAGAATTTTATTGCCTTTGGTTTGTTTCATATTATAAAAAGCCAGCTTCATTTTGACGACTACCTTTGTCGTAACTACTAATCACAAAATCCACAGCTTGTAATATTAACAGTCTATGAATAAAGCCTGCACGACAGCAACCTTTCAGCAACTGATTACTTTTTCTCATTCAGTACTAATCTGTAGGCTCTACCATTCTCTCGCATGTCAGTAAGTCTGGGGCAATCGGTATGAGGGTTAGTCCATCAGGGCCGTAGCCTGCAGGGGGGCAAGGGGGGCAGAATTTTGCCGAAAAAAGGTGCATTACCTACATGTAAAATTTCAAATTTTACAGGGTTTTCCGGGGTGCGTTGCCGCCGGACGAGTCTCTGCCCCCCCCCCTAGGATCCAGCCCAGGCTACGGCCCTGTCCACACCAAATTTCAGAAAATCCTGTATGCACTCTAAAAAATGTCGGGACAAAATTGGTTTTTTAGATTCAAAATGGTTTTTTGAAAAACCAAATTTCAATGCAAAAAACCAACATGGATTTTTTTAAAATTTCAATGCAAAAAACCAACATGGATTTTTTTAAAAATCCATGTTGGTTCTGCATTGAAATTTGATTTTTCAAAAAACCATATTGAATCTAAAAAATCTATTTTGTCTGAAAATTTTTAGAGTGTGACCATCTCAGATTTGTCGTATTGTTGTCACTGAGTGAACTCAAGCAGTTTTATATGACAGAGAGAATTTTATCGTCAATGTGTTTTTATGTATAATTGTCTTAATGAGTCCTCTCCTACACTACAAGGTGTTTCAACTTCAGCAACCACAGCCATAATACCAGAGGCAGCTGAAGGAGAGACCTGCAGATGCCAAAATACAGAACAAGATATGGCCAAAGAACTTTATTACAGATCTCGTATAAGTGTGCCATGTTCCATTTGAATATATGCCCAGATGATGTCAGTATTGCAATACTGACATCACTATTAGTCTAGTAGGAATGGGGGGTTCCCATGCACCCGAAAGATATATTTTTTTAACTTTGGTTTTCGGAATCCTCATAATGTGTAGAAAATATTTTTTTATGTTCCCATTGCCAATTATTGTCCCATGTCATCCGTACGGCGGCCATCTTGGATTAACGTTGAAATTGCCATCATTTTGACGAAAAATCACTAACTTCTAAACTACTGGTCACAAATAGGCATATGATACCATTTTTTCAGGGTAAATCCACCTGGAGAGTTGATTAAAGAGGTCCATTTTGTGATTTGTTCAATTCTAAACATATAAAGGTGAATAAATAGGCAAAAATGGTGAATTTTCACCAAAAAATTAACGTTTTTGAAAATACAAATAAAGCCAATCTCTTCAGACACATTCTGATGGACAGATTGCTAATAAAAGACTAGTTGTGCATAGATCTATGCAAGACGTTTAAAATGACACCAAAATTAATAGTTTACTATGAGTAGAAGCAATTCTAGGTCAAGATAACTGAATAGAAGCGATCCAGTAGCGCCGCTGACGGCACAGTTTTAAATCTCACCTGGACGCCACTTCTGAAGTACTTGTCATTTATTGGCATATGATACCACTTTTTCAGGGTAACTCAATCTGGGAAGTTGATTAATGAAGTCCATTTTGTGATTTATTCAGTTCTAAGTGCATTAATGTAAAAAATTATTCAAAAATGGTAATTTTTGTTTTTGGTCTTAACCAACTGTGCAATTCAAGAAACATCGATTTCTGCAGGCACCGCAAATGGAGAGCTGCACTTGAAAATGTTAGATGTATTTGTATTCCATCCAAGACATTTAAAATGAAACTGAAATATATAGCATGCTATTTGTAGTATGGATTCTAGATCTGAATCTAAGTTGGTAAAGATCATCCATGGTGGCGTTGTCATCAGTTTTCCTCGCAGCCACACCAAGGTCTGGAATTGTTGGTCTACATCAATGGTTGGAGACATGTAAATAGAAATTTAGAGGATGTCTGGAAAACGTAATTTGAATTGGTCATGGAAATCAGATATGCAAATTAATGGTAATTATTGAATTTGGTCTTGATCATGTAACAAATTTCCTTTCTTGATTTTGAGACAGCAGCCTGAATCGTTTTTGGAAAAGGAATGTCACAAAGGCCTATATACATTATACAAAACTAAACTTGAAAGATCAGAAGTGCTCCAGAAACGGCTTGTTTTTTGTGGAGTAGGTCAATTATGAAGTCAACATCAATTTTGTTGATTTCTTATGATGTCACTAAATCTGAAAATTGTCCCCCAGGATAAGATTCCTTGAGTCAGACATCTTGAAACAGCCTACTTACCTGTATTGGTTACCTATATCTGGATTTGGTACCAATCTTTTGCTTAAGACTTCCTCTATCCATTAAATATACCAGCAGACGGTGACAGCCGGTAGGCCTGTTTCAGTGCTGCTGACAGGGACTGGAAACAGGGTGAGGCAAGAACCAACCAAGCCTGCATGTTGGTAGGGAGCCTGAACTAGGTAGGCCAAAGAAATGCCATCAACAGAGCTACTGGGTTGCCGCCGTTAATGTACCATGGAGGGGCAACAACCTGAGCTAGGCAGAAAAACAGGGAACCACTGAAGGGTCCCCCAGCTACAGATGTCAAGGCACATCTGACGAAATAGGCCGAAGACGAACTGAGGATGAGGCCAGGACCCGGATGACAGGGCTAGGACAACCATGGCCAAACCTCCTCTAGGTCCGTCCTCTGCAGCGCGTCTATAGGACCCTGGGTGCTCTCCTTCCCACCCAGTGTTGGAGGCCCACAGTTTGGGGTAGCGGTCGGGTTCCAGTCTTCGATATCATGCTGCCCTATGCATACTCTGTAGTCAGTCACTCTTCAGCTAGGGGTCCAGTCCATGCTTAGGCACTTCTGGGTGATAGCAAGAGGTGGCAGACCAGGGCCCCTGGTCTCCCGCCTCCTGCTTGCTCATGCCTGGTTGTCCCCTGGGCTTGAGAAGTTGGGGGAGGAGCATGCCTCTGGGGACCAGCATCCAGAAATCCTTGCAGTACACCTCCCTTCTGGGGCCTCCGGGCTTGGTCATGACGTATGGGTTTGCATCTGTTTCGGGCTTCTTCACTCAGTTTGCTTTGGCCATTCCACCCTGGTGCCACCTCTGAGATATGATGTGCTAGCCTTTGGGAATCCACCTGAGTGCCTTATCAGTGGATGTCCTTTTTCGGGTCCCTCAGGGAAGAAAATTCCGAGAGCCCATAAATTGGCTGGGATGTCCTCACAGGAAGCAGGTATGCCATCCGCTGGGGCAGAGTGACCACAGGGAAGTCTGAGGAAAGAGGAATTTGGACAACCAAACAGACCTAGCAGCGGTCCTGGCCAGAAGGGTCAAGGTCACACACCAGGAAAGTGCCACACTCAAGAAGAGGAGATGTCATGTACCACAACGAAACAGAGGTACCAAGGACTATCACAGAAGGCATCCAGGAGTGGCACAAGGGCCACCAGTGTTAGTCCCATGGTGGGCGAAGAGGCAAGTGACCATTGAGAGCAGAACGACCACCCTCAGAACAACCGTCAGAGAGACCAGCCCCAGAACGGAAGCGGCAGGGCATTCTGGAAGGATAGTCTGAGACCAACTCCAGTGCACCAAGGAGACTCCAGGAGATCCCTGCTGCCAGTGAGGCCCCACCACACGAAGGGCGCTGGCACACTTGCAGCAACAGTGGCCATGGACAAGCAGGGAAATGAAGAGCCAAGAAGGAGAGGAGTGGATTAAGAGACAACAGGTCAAAAGAGGCCCCACCCAGGACAAGTCTACAGCATCAGAAGAAATCTCCCTACCCAGGTAAGGGAAAAACAGACAGGGCTTAAGTAAAGGAGACATTCAGCAGCTGAGCATGCCAGCCATCAGGGCCAACACCTCGCAGGCCATCGGGGAGCCTCTGTGAGACACGGAGACCAGCCGGTCATGCCGCCAGGAGGGCCAGTATCTAGGGGCACCATCTGACTCCGGCCATGGGAGAACCTTAGATGGACTAAGGAGAGGTATTGCATGATTATGATAGGTCACATATAGGGGAGGGGGTGGGAGGATTTCGTGGCAAAGTCACGATGCAGAAGGGCCAAGTGAGGAACAAGCCAAACAAAGGCCACCAGGCCAAGCTAACTATCACCCAGGAGAGCAATGCCAGAGCGAAGGCTAGGTCCAGGGCTCCACTTGCCAAGGGAAGGCTGCCCCGGAGCAGCTCAAGGGTGTGGGAGGCCAGAAAAAAGCACGAAGCTCAGGTCCAATGCTGGGGGAGAATGGGCTGAAGGGCAAGGGAGAGTACTTGCCCAGGCAGGAGAACCTACCGGAGAACCTACCAAATGCAGTAAACAAACCCCAGAGGAAAAGAAAAGTAAGATGTTGAGACAGGGAGACATCAGGAGGAGCCTTGACAACCCACAACAAAAGCAATCGAGTCGGGTGACAATAGCCCAACACTCAAAGGACATGAAAGATGAAACCGCAGCTAGATGAAGAAGCAGCCAAGGAAGAGGCAGCCAGATGACCAGGCAGCCAGCGAGGGGCCCTCACACGATGCCCCAGCGGCACGCAAAAGACCATGCACAGGGTAAAACCACCACTGGCAACCCAGTCATATGAGGAGACTAGGACAAGGACAAGACATGCCAGGGCGAGATTGGAAATTTGAGGACCAGCCAGGATGCTAGGACAGCCTCGACTAAAGACAAGGAGGGATATGAGGGCAGCAGGAGAAGTTCACGGAAGAGGGCCAGCTTCACAGGAAGGAGACCAAAGTCCCCAGCGGTGACCACGATGAGCCCACCCAGACACGTGGCACAGTGTCCTTGAACGAAGTTTACGGTTAAAAAAGATGTACAAAGAATCCGTCAACATGGCGTTGTAGTATGCAGTCTCAGCTTCGATATGACGTAAAGATCTAAAAAATCTGTTGGGAAAATTTAAATTTAAAATTTTTAGTTTTTCACACCCTTGTCACATGCAAAATATCAGTTTTAGATCAATAAAATAGCATTGCAGTGTTATCGAAATATCACAGCTTATCTAGTTATACATTAGGTTACTGAATCAGGTGAAAAATAACAATAAAAAGCATTTTATTTCTAATTTTCACATCATTTTCAACATTTAAGGGTGTTGCAAACTCGCCGAATCATATAATGTGTCAAATCAGATATAAGCAACCATTAGATTTCATGGAATAATCTTAAAAAATTGGCAAAAACAGGTAAGAAAAGCCCATAAAATTCTACAGAAGACCATTGAAATTGCTACCTACATTTCAATATGGACAGAAACATTCTAATATAAGTTGGAATTGATCATGTAAGCCATTAGAACGCTTGCATAGATTTTTTTTAACGATTTGAAAAAATATATCTATCAAAATACATTAATCTCTTGGATGTCAAATACAAGTTACATGGCAAGAGCCAAGCAGAACAGTCAAAGTCGTGGTTGAATGGATGTCTCCAAAGCCACATTGGACCATGAAGGTGGGGGGGCTCCCAGCCTGCTGAGGGATGGAGGATTCCAGCCAACCAGGAAGCAAAATTGGGCAATGAGTAGTGACAGAACAGTGGCAGATTTTTTTTCAGATTTTCAGATTTATTTTATTTTCCCATAATTTACAATGTTCAAATATTATTCTTTTCAATATTATATGTAATGGGAAGGGAGACCTCTCAAAGACTATTTGTCGCTGCAGAGAGGCCACCATTTTGTAAATATGACATAATATATGGAAAATAAAAAAGTTACACACAATTGATTCAGATTTAGTGCATAGTATATATACTAAGAGAAGGTAACAAAGTATAAAAAATCCATAAAATTCAGGGGCAGCCCAGAGCAGATTCAAACAGCAGGGCCAAGGATAGGGAAAAACCCAGGATAGGGATCTCCCCTAACCTCCTCCAAGGTGAGTCAATGTCTTGGAAGGCAGACAGAGCCAAAGCAGCATGGGGCCCTGGCTAGCCAGGCAGGACCCGAGATGAAGAATGGTGATGACCACAAAGTAACCTGCAAGCAATAGTACCCGGAGTCTTGCAGAGACCGGTCCCAAGGCCAGAATCCCCCACTACCCAGCATACAGGGCAGCAAGGAACCCACAGAAGGAAGGTTTCATGTAACAGGAAGCAAGTTGGGCTGGCACCAATTAGCACAATATTGAAGAATTAGAGCAAGTACAATGTCTAGAATTACTCAAAAACCCACGCAAATGTCAAAATTCATTCAATCGGCTGTAAGCAAGCGGCTGTCCAGCACACGTCCTACACGTTGAACAGCCAAGAAGAAAGAGGAAGGTTAAACGCAAGGGGCTGTGGGTACTAGGAGGTATGGCAATGGTGCCTAATTTTAAATCTTGGCTGTGAAGAAGTGTGAAAGCTTGTTCGAGAAAATATACGCACATGCACAGGTAAGCGTTGGTTAAGACCAAAAACAAAAATTGCCATTTATGTAAAATATTTTACATTTATGCACATAGGACTGAATAAATCACAAAATGGGTTAACAATAAATGACAAGTACTTCAGAAGTGGCGTCCAGGTGAGATTTAAAACGGTGCCGTCAGTATATAGGCCATTGTGACATTCCTTTTCCAAAAACGATTCAGGCTGCTGTCTCAAAATCAAGAAAGTAAATTTGTTACATGTTCAAGACCAAATTCAATAATTACCATTAATTTGCATATCTGATTTCCATGACCAATTCAAATTACGTTTTCCAGACATCCTCTAAATTTCTGTTTAGGGAACGTTCAGAATTTATGACTTGGGTGGTGTGGGAGTTTTGCTGGGCCTCCCTGTCAAAAATTGATACCCCCCCCCTTGAGTATCATGCGGATTTTTAGTACCCCACCCCTAGGTTTCATGCGTATTTTTAGTACCCCCCCCCCGACATACAAAGCAATACACACATATATATACTGTTATACATGGCCATGCATACAGATTTGCGTCATTTCGCGGACTTTTGCCCATAAAAAAGTCCAAATAAAGCGAGTTAATGCGTGTTTTTTAACATTTCTTCTTTGTCAAAATTTCATACCCCCCCCTTGAAACATGTGTGAAAAGTCAGTACCCCCTCTGAACGGTCCCTTACATATGTCCAACCATTGCTGTAGACCAACAATTCCAGACCTTGGTGTGGCTGCGAGGAAAACTGATGACAACGCCACCATGGATGATCTTTACCAACTTAGATTCAGATCTAGAATCCATACTACAAATAGCATGCTATATATTTCAGTTTCATTTTAAATGCCTTGGATGGAATACAAATACATCTAATATTTTCAAGTGCAGCTGTCTATTTGCGGTGCCTGCAGAAATCGATGTTTCTTGAATTGCACGATTGGTTAAGACCAAAAACAAAAATTACCATTTTTGAATAATTTTTTACATTAATGCACACAGCGAGCTTGAACAAACTTTGGGGTTAAAAAAATTGACCAAGAAAACGATTAGCGCAGTGATATAGAGGAAGACCAGGCGAACATTTTGATGTATCAAACGAAAAAATCTGTTGGGAATTTTTTTAGATATTTGAGTTTTAGACTTTTTATTTATCACACCCTATTTTTAGCATCTAATCTCCATGAAAAAGTGATCAAAACTGCCCATTTTTCCTGTTAGGTTATATCTAAGATAAAAGTCAATATTCCGAAGTAATAACATGCAGTCATTGCCACAAAAGCAAGTAAATACGACCTCATTCAGACTGACAGAGTGTGATAAACATTTCTCAGAAAATGTATAAAATATGTTTATTTTCCAGCTTGTCCTCAGTTTCATCATTCTGGTGAATAATTGTAGTAGAATCTACCTCACTTTTGAACTCGATGGTGTATTATTTTGATTTTTATGTGTTTTTTTTACAAAATTTCACCTCTGTGAAACAAGTACTTTTGCAACCATGTAAAGTGTAGCCAATGTTGAGTGAATCATCAGAAAACGCATTGACAGAATGTTTGGAAGCATTTAGTTAGGCATGTATTAAAACACTTTGACATTGCAGTCTTAAAGTGCAATAGTTGTACATGTTTGTATTAACTACATTTTCACATTATTTACTGAATTTATGCTACTTTTGTTGTTATATACAATTAAAGATGGGTTGATTTTGGATGCCAGAAAACCTACATCAACATCAAACACCCAACATCCATTTTAAGTACTCAAAATACTTTATACATGAATATTACTGTTTATTTATAGCTTTTGATGTTATTTTTGTCTTTTTGTTCAATTGCAAAGACTTTTCATGTAATATCAGGGGATTCAACTTCATAGTGAAGCAGATACTTACAAACATTCTATGCATGCATTGTCTGATAATTTACTCAACTTTGTCTATCCTTTTACATTGTTATGAAATGCTTGTTTCATGGTGGCAAAATGTGTGATAAAATGCACAAAAACCAAAACAAAGCCTGTTACAATGAGATGATGAGACCAAATTTGCTAAAATTATTTACTAGAATTATGTAACTAAGACTACCTGTTATTGCAAACATTTTATCAGGCCTTTAACCATAAATTTTAGCTGTTATAGGTTTATCACACCCTGTCAGTCTGGATGAAGTGGTACATACTTTCTGCAGAGACAATGACTGCATATTAGTACTTCTGAATAATGACTTTTATCTTAAATATATCCTAACAGGAATAATTGACAGTTTTGATCACTTTTTCATGGAAATTACATGCTTAGCATAGGGTGTGATAAACAAAAAGTCTAAAACTCAAATATCTCAAAAAATTCCCAACAGATTTTTTCGTTTGATACATCGAAATGTTCGCCTGATCTGCCTCTATATCACTGCGCTAATCATTTTCTTGGTCAATTTTTTTAACCCCAAAGTTTGTTCAAGCTCGCTGTGTGCACTTAGAACTGAATAAACCACAAAATGGACTTCATTAATCAACTTCCCAGTTTGATTTACCCTGAAAAAGTGGTATCATATGCCAATAAATGACAAGTACTTCAGAAGTGGCGTCCAGGTGAGATTTAAAACTGTGCCGTCAGCGACGCTACTGAATCGCTTCCATTCAGTTATCTTGACCTAGAATTGCTTCTACTCATAGTAAACTATTCATTTTGGTGTCATTTTAAACGTCTTGTATAGATCTATGCACAGCTAGTCTTTTCTTAGCGATCTGTCTATCAGAATGTGTCTGAAGAGATTGGCTTTATTTGTATTTAAAAAAACGTTGATTTTTTGGTGAAAAATTCACCATTTTTGCCTATTTATTCACCTTTATATGTTTAGAATTGAACAAATCACAAAATAGACCTCTTTAATCAACTCTCCAGGTGGATTTACCCTGAAAAAATGGTATCATATGCCTATTTGAGACCAGTAGTTTAGAAGTTAGTGATTTTTCGTCAAATTGATGGCAATTTCGACGTTAATCCAAGATGGCCGCCGTACGGATGACATGGGACAATAATTGGCGATGGGAACATAAAAAAATATTTTCTACACATTATGAGGATTCCGAAAACCAAAGTTAAAAAAATATATCTTTCGGGTGCATGGGAACCCCCCGTTCCTACCCAACTATATTGGCACTCCAAGCTTGAGTGTTGATTCCAACTGCTACCAACAAGTCAGGCTTAAGGGCTGTCTCAGTGTGAATGACAATTGATTAATCTGCATTCATTGGTATGGTTGTTTGATTCAGTTGGAGCAGGTGAAACTGATATGTTTGAGCCACTTGCTTGATCCATCGTGGACATTCATGGTGTCCTGTTGTGAAATTTCTCATTGAGGGCAGCACCTTGTGGCTTTTTAGCCTTTTAGGTGAGATCTGCGCCAACGAAACTGTTCAGAATTGATGACTGGAATGGGGATGATGGGAAGATTTTTCGGAAGTGAACGTGGCGGTGTTGCATGGGCATACCAGAGGACGAGAAATGGGGGGGAGGGGGGTAGTTGCTCCCCAAAAGTTTGGGAAAAGGCCATACAAGGAGGCTAAGAATTTGATCATCAAATAAACATCATTGGAAATCAGTAATAAGGATGCCCCCAAGTAAAACTCCCCCCCCCCTTAGGTCTTCTGAATGGTTCCTGAGTATATTATTTTTGCCAAGACAGAGCAGCACATGATAACCTCTCAGACCAACAAGTGAATGAATTTGTTTTGTTGTAAAAGTGCTAAAACTGATAGCAGTTATACACAAAATCTATGCATTATATATAGCTGGATATTGTAACTTCTGGATTTATTCAAAACATCAAACTGAATAATCAATGTTGAGCAACAATCTAACAGCTTATGTGTGAATTTGTAATGGTGTGATCAGTATGGGTTCAAAGTGACACAGCTGAAACTGCGAATATACCAACTGTGAAATCATTATGCTGATACTGACATCACAAGAGCACTGTGGCAGTTGAAAAGAACATGGCACACTAATACGAGATCTGTAATAACATATCTGGGTGTGAAGGCCTGGAATAGCATCTCCACAGAGACTCCACTGCCACCAGAAACTCTGTAACCATACAAACTTTTAGAAATAGACTAACGTTTGAGATTTTAGCTGAACGGGGTCCCTATATTGACTTTTTATTGCTCTCTATTTACTTTCCTCACCCTTCACTTTTAAATGTTTGCAATTTATCACTTTATTTTTTTTAATGATTTACCCTGTATACATTTATATATCTTTTTTTACCTTATCTTTACGTGATGTTCAGTTCATAACGTGTGTTGGACCGCCGAGGCATGCTGATAGGGATGCTCCATTAGAAGGATGAAAATCTGTCATACTTTCCTGGTGCTTTTTAGTTGACCTTTTATTTGTTAGCAATTTTGGCTCATTGAATCACCATTATTACCCCCCTTAAGTTGAAATTAAAAAATATATATATATATGTTTTTTCCTCTGTCATGACTAATTGCCTTTAAATCACATGAAACATAATTTAGTAATTTGTCTAAAATAACATTTTCCTCTTGTGTACAATGCATTAAGGGCCTTTGTGGATGTGAGCAGCATCAGACCATAAGTTTATACCACCTGAAATATTTGTGTATTACGCATATTCTCTATTGTAGAACTTCTCGGATACATAGGCAAAAAGATTCATGCAGAATTTTTTCAGATTAGCACCTATTTTCCCTTATATTGACAAAATACTGATGCGGTCTAAACTTTCATCCGCTACTGTAGGTGAATCCCTTAAAGAGTAAAACGTGGGAGTTACAGCTTTTAGTTGAATGTCAGACGAACATGATATAATATATAAATTATCTACTATGATGTAATGTTCTCCAGTTGGATGGTATTGGACATAATGAGCATTCATAAGTCATCTTTAAAATCTTTAAAAGAGGAAGACTTTCGAAGTTGCAAAAAGTTTTGAGGGCTACATTTCTGCCTCATAAATGTTGTGAAAAACCACAACACAAGAGCACGGCTAACTGTAATCTGCATTTTTTGTAGATTGCATGTTAGATCTGGAGCAGAACTATCTGCTTCAGGGGAATCCCCCTAATACCATCTTCCACTGGTCACTGGTCTTCCAACACATATATTAATGAGTTTCATCAGTTTATGTGTAGGTTCAGGACTTTCAAAATTTAGTTCATGTGTTTCTGCTCAATTGTGAATGCATGAATTGAATGAGGTAGATCATTATGGATAAATGTGATCCTTAGGGGAGACCGGGGTAAGTTGTGCCATTTTTTGCGTCAGCCTGATTTTCAGAAAAACCAAAGCTTAATCATGTAATCTGAGACTCAGACATCAAAATGTAAAACATTTTCCAGTATCGACCAAAGTTTCAGATCAGTCTGACCATTGGGAAAGTCATGGTAGGCATTTGAAAAAAGTAAGTCAAGTGGCACAACTTGCCCTGGTGGCTGGCTAAGTTGTGCCGTATGACGACATTGACGGGGTAAGTTATTCCAACTTAATCTATTTATTCCAATAAAACCTTGTATTTCACCAATTTCTTCAGATAGATCATTTCTATCATGTTTTTAACTTATGGTTGACATGTTATATGAAACTAATCAACTATTTATGAGTCATTTTGGCAAAAATTTTAAATGCTGCGAAAATAAGAATAATTTATTGTTTAGAGGGTGGTATAACACTTTTAACACATGTTCCTTTCAGTGTAAGTTATTTCACAACATGTTTAGGCCTTGTGCAAAATGAAGACAAAATTATTTTCTGGATGAAACTGGTTTTAATTAATAACCAGACAATGTGAGATGCAATCAAACAACACAAATGTCTAGATATACCTCCTAACTCCTATCAGAGGGACATCATCTTATAACAAATACCAAATGACTGACAAACAAGTCAGTCCTCGGCACTTCAAGTTTTCAGCAACAAAATTGAATTTATGAATGTAGCTTTTCATACCGTTGTATTTGGTGTGTTTTTTTATGGTGCCTTATGATGTTGACCAAGTGGGTATATATTGGTACCGTTGCCTTCTTTACCCAGTTCTTCATTTCACCCCAACAGTGGGCAGCACAACTTACTCCATGGCACAACTTACCCCGGTCTCCCCCACAGTTAAATTTCTTTTTGTTTCACAATTAGTTATGAAAAAAATAAATATGCATAATCATGATTGTTGATTTTTTTCAACATATGTCTATATTTCATAGATCTGTTAACGTAAATATTTTGTGACATACACACTGCACAGTAACCACTTTTGAAAATGTATAGTCATCTACCATTCTCTTTCAATAGATTTTCTTGTTTACTTAACTTTAATACAGGGACTTTAGTTAGTATGCCGATCTTGAGCATAACTGTGAATGATTGCTTTACCAAATGTATAGAATATATCCACCATTTTGGTAAGAAATTGTTGGGATTAAAATGGAAACAAAGATAAGTTATCAAACTTACAGAAATATAGTCTATAAATTATTGCATGCTACAGTGGCAAACCACTCAGAAGTGTCACACCTTGGGGCTTAAAATCTGCAAAATTGAATAAAATAGAAAAGAGCCTCTTCATACTAATGCAACTTTAAAGTATTGAGTGTGTAGAGATTTTTCATACAACTCCACAGGGAGAGTCACATAAACCAATGGCTCAGACCAGAACAAGAAAATTTTTTTTTTTTAAAATAGAGGCAATTTTCAAAGCCAATTCAGCTTTTTCCACATATTTCATCCCATCTACATTTAATTTCGGCCCGATCCCGCAAAAGCGTCCTGTTCCGCAACTGCGCATCCGCGTTTTACTCGCATCCCGCCGTTCCGCGAATTAGGCCCGTCCGCATTTTACTACGACGCTGGCCACCCGTTCTGATGACGAAGTTTCACAGACTGAAATTCAGAAAAAAAAAAAAAAAAAAAAAGATTGCCTTCCGTAAGTCCCGCAGCATAAATATAGTCAAATTCAAGAAAGACATTGAACAGCATCTGTCACAAAAACTACAACACCACAATCGATCAGTCTACTTGAACAGACTTGTGTCACTCTACAAATCAACTGAAAAGATTTTTGACAGACATGCCCCTGTTAAGACTAAACTTGTTACAGTTCGCAAACCTAATCCATTCACAAATCAAGAAATAAAGCCTCTTAAAAAGGAAAAGAGAAAGGCAGAAAAATTATGGAGAAGAACTGGTTTAGAAAAAGACTGGAATATCTTCAAAGAAAAACGAAATTCTCTCAATGAAAAGCTTAATCAGCTTAAATCAGATGATTTGAGGTGTAAAATTCAAGCCACAAAGGGAAATTCTAAGGCGATGTTCAAAGTTCTAAATTCTCATCTCAACAGAAAACAAGATCTGCCTCTTCCACATCACACAAATGAAACAGTACTAGCGAATGATTTCAACAACTTCTTTGATGAAAAGATCAAAATCATCAGATCCAAATTAGATTCAGGAACAAAGATCACAACTGATGCCTCTCAAACCAACATTGGCCACTATTTGCATCAGTTTAAAAGTCTATCAGAACAAGAAGTCAAGAAACTTATCACTGAAATGCCTGTCAAACACTGCCAACTTGATCCTATGCCAACATGGCTACTGCTTGAATGTGTTGATGAATTTCTGCCAGTCATAACCAAAATTGTTAATATGTCATTAACACTTGGAGAAATGCCCCTTGAACTGAAGCACGCACTTGTCAAACCACTCTTAAAGAAAGAAGGTCTTGAATTGATCAAAAAGAATTATCGGCCAGTCTCTAACCTTTCTTTTCTGAGTAAAGTCATTGAGAGTGCTGTAATCAAACAGTATGTTGATCATCTCACTCAGAACAATCTTGATGATGAAAAACAATCAGCTTACAAGCAATTTCACAGCACAGAAACCCTCTTAACAAAAATCCATAATGATATTATGCTTAATCTGAGCAATGGGGAGGTGACAATGCTAGTATTGTTGGACTTGTCTGCTGCATTCGACACAATTGATCATGGCATTTTGCTAGAAAGACTGCATAACAGGTATGGTGTGCAAAGTGCAGCCTTAAGATGGTTCAAATCTTATATTTCTGAAAGATCACAGTCTGTGATAATAAATGATAAAACGTCAAGCAAACTTCCGCTCAATTATGGAGTTCCTCAAGGTTCCAAACTTGGACCAATCTTATTTAACTCCTATGTTGCCCCAGTCAGTGAAGTAGCACGAAGAAATCAAGTTCACGATCAGAAGTACGCTGATGATGAGCAACTTATCCTGTCATTTAAACCAACCTTTTTGGGTGAAGAACATGCAAAACAGAAAATGGAAAATTGTATTGCCGAAATTAGAAATTTCTTGCATGACAACAAGCTGTGCAATAATGGAGATAAAACTGAACTTCTTCTGATTGGAGCACCAAACCAACTGAAGAAACTGCAAATGACATCTATCAATGTTGACAATGTAGAAATCAAAATTGCCAACCATGTCCGCAATTTGGGAGTGCTCTTTGACAATAATATGACCATGGAGAAGCAGATCAACAGAATGTGTCGTAACGCATATTTCAATTTAAGAAACCTGTCGAAACTCCGTAAAAATCTTGACAAGGAAATAGTTAAAACTGCTGTCAATGCACTTGTTACTCCTCATTTAGACTACGGAAATGGGCTGTTGTATGGCACTGCTACCCGATTGTTAAATAAACTTCAGGTTGCTCAAAACTCAGCAGTGCGATTAATTGAGAGGTTGAAAAAACACAAAAGTGTCAGCCAGAGTAGGAAACAACTGCACTGGTTATCAATCACAGCAAGAATTCAGTTCAAATTGATGACAACTACATGGAAGGCAATGAACAATCAGGCACCACAATACATCCAAGAACTTGTTCAAGTCAAATCTCAACAAGAACATAACCTGAGAAGCAACCACAAACTGCTGTTAGCAGAACCTGCTCCATGCAACAAAAATAAGTTTGAAGATCGAGCATTTTCCTATGCTGCACCAAAGCTCTGGAACACTTTGCCTGAAAAAGTGAGGACTGCACAAACATTACAAAGTTTCAAGAAGAATCTGAAAGCTCATTTGTTCCAGAATTCCTACAATTGATTTGATCTGAAAAAGCGCTGATGAGCAGTTTACTGAAATTAGCGCTATATAAATCCATATTATTATTATTATTATTATGTTGGAAAAGCCTCCTGTCGGGAGGCCTGTGGCCATCTATACAGAGGCGAGTGGCTATATATAGAATCACTAAGACTATATCAGCGATGGGCTGATGCATCGCCTCTAAAAAAAAGAAGAAAAGCAGCCAAAAAGTTGAAATGCACAACAAAGATAGGAAGTATTAGGTTTACTTTATTTCCGAGCATTTTGCATCTACAAGAAAACCAGCTCGCAATGCATTCCAAAATGTTATGCCATAATGAATTTCCTGTTCTGTATATTATTTACAAGAATTTGCAAGCTGCATTTTTTGTTTTCTATTGCTTAAAGAAATTTTTGAATTCCATTTTATGAAGAGCATGTATACGTATACAATAAACGTTTTTGTTTTAGATCTCTATATAAGAGCGCATTACTAATAATTGAATAATATGTAATTATTATATCAAACATGTAAAGTTCATTTTCGGGAGACCTCTTCATAATAGCTAGAATTAATATATTTTTTCACAATTTGAAAACTCGGAGGGAGTAACTCATTGGTTAATTACATGTATATATTCATCAGAATCAGTCATTTTCAATGTTACCAGCAAGAACCATTTTCTGATCGCACTTTCAGATGAAGATTTTGCCCTTCCACTCTCAACTTCTATTCCATTGTTCTAATAAATTTCGAAGATTAGGCAATTTTGTGCAAGGATTTTAATTAGTCAAAGCCAAAGGTTAAACTGAAAACAATTAAGATAATCATTTAAAATTACTAGGGAAGAGATAAAACTGGTTTTGAAAGTCTGGTTGTCTCTTGCAATCAGTGACTACATTGTAAGCTTGTTTCTTGTTCAGTTTTGTTTCAATCTATTATACGAGGGGTTTTCCAAAAGTTCTGTCCAACTGGTCATAACTTTTGCTAGATTTGATATAGAAACATGATATTTGGGTCAAATAATATTGACGTAGTTCCCAAATAACACCCAAAAAATCAGATCATAAAAATAAAAATAAATGCTTAATATGTTACCATGGAAACCAGAAGTCATGAAATGCGGCCCATATTTTGTAGGAATTGAACAGCTGCTTATGTTTTCTGTGTTTTGACTTATTTGTAAAATCATTAAAAACAACGAAAACTGGTATTATCATGACATCTCAGTTATTTTACTATCTCTGGTGCAGTTTCCCATTTTGTTTATGAGATGAGAAATCTTTTGGATATGGATGACACCATATATCCCTGTTATATTTCTTCAATTTAATTCGAAAAACTTGCAGAGAGAGTAAGAACCTTCTATCATACATACAAGGAAGGCAGTATGAGTGATAGAACCAAATAAAGATTGTACAAACTTTTTCTGAATGAAGAAAGCACACATTGGATGACCTAAGAAAAGAATACTGGACAATACCAAAACTGCCCTTAACATGAAGACTGAGGTATCTTATTTAGGCATGGTTAGAAAGTTTGAGAAAATGTATTTACGGGGTCCCAGTCATTAGTTTAGGAAGTTGTGAAATGGCTATGAATGTTTTGAATATATTTTGTTCTATATCTCTTGTAATAATTACATATTTTGACAGGATATATCAAGTATGTGTCTGTTTAGAAGACCGCAGTCGCATTTCATGACTTTTGGTTTCCATAGCAACAAATTAACAATTTATTTTTACTTCTATGATCTGATATTTTGGGGATCATTTGCAAATTACCTCAATATCAATTGACCCTACTATCATTTTCCTGTAGAAAATCTAGCAAAAGTTGTGACAGGTGGACAGAACTTATGGAAAACCCATCGTAAAGTACAAGAAGTCTGCGAAACACCAACAGTGATCTCTAGATGAGGACTATGAGGCATTGATTTTTAAAGGGACATATAAAATTAGAGGAAATGTACTCAGTGTCAAGTTCATTAATTTGAGAATTTGTGAAATGGTAGGGATTATTTTTAGTACATTTCTTGTCCTGTAGTCCTGGTAAAAAATGAATTCTTGACATGATATAATGAATCTGTACCTCTATAAGTGCCCTGGGCCGCATTTCATGACTTTTGGTTTCAATGGCAACAGATTAGACATTTATTTTTATTTTTATGATCTGATTTTTTCAGGATCATTTGATAATTACTTCAATACAATTTGACCCAAATATCAAGTTTCTGTATTAAATATTGCAAAAGTTATGGCAAGTTGGACAGAAGTTATGGAAAACCCCTCGTATGTATCACATGTACATTGGTCTCTGATCTCTTCGTTCATATTCAACTTAAAAATATTAAGTTATGTAGATTTTTCATAGAACTCCATCAGAACGTTCACATGACTCATCGACCAAAGACTCAAACAAGATATGCAAATCAAAAGTGGAAATGCAGAATCCGACATTTCAGTGTTATGGGCAAGATTTTTTCTCTTTCTTTGGGGGATTATTTTGCTCTTCCACTCTAAACTTTCATTGTTCTAATCAGCTGCCAGGTAAGTTTGATAAGGGCATTAATTAGTCAAACCAACCAGTTGAAAACAATTTTTGTACAATGCTTATACAAGCAATTCTTTTTTTTTTCTTTTTTTTCAGAAAATAAAAGCTTTCAAATTTTTTAATGAAGATACAGAATAGGAAATTCGACATGGCATCTTTCATCAAAAGATTATAATCATTTATACAAACACTTTAATCCACGAGGAGCTTGCATCTTGTTCTGAAGATGCAAAATGCATAAAGTAAATCCTACCTGAAGGCTATTTTGTGCATTTCCACCTCTTGCTTGCCTCTCTTCTTCTTCTCGTCCGGACCTTTGGTCTATGTAAACCTCCTCATGGAGTTGTATGAAAAATATCTACAGATACTTGATACTTTAAAGTTGCATACACATAAGGGGACTCTGATGCAATAGTACAGATTTTAAGCACCCAGCTGTGAAGCGCTGCTGAGTGCTTTGCTATCACAGCACTCTGAATGTTACAGTCCATCAGTTTCATATAGAAAAAGAATGGAATGTTGCACTGTGTTACTGTTTCAAGGTCTTTTGGATAATAGTCTTTCATGATGTGAACCCATTTTTGGCCATATGGTCATCAATTTGCCATGATCATGTGTTGAATTAAAAAAACAGCTGAGGGGCGAAATGTCATACCATAGGGCACCATTAAATCAGTATTCTATACTTATGACAGTAAAATAGTTCACACTTACAAGTGGCTTTTAGCTTACAATCTTATCATCAACAATCATCAATAAAGCTTATGAGAGAGTATTGCAGCAATTTTTCTTTTTGTGAACTTTGGGCAATTTCTGAGGCAGGCTTTGCTGATGGTGCATTGTCATTGCATGTCTATAGTTTTGGAAGGCTCACTATAAATTTCATGCACAAGGATGACTGTCAAGTCTAGATGTGCATACGAGAGGCGTTCAGAAAGTTCGAGGCTTTTTTTTATATGGACAGTTATTTTTGGTCTAGAACCATGAATTTTTCACAGGACAAAATGCAGCGTATTTGGAATGGATTTCCAAAATTTTGGACAATTTGGACATTTTTAAGTCATTCTGTGGTTGCCATGGAATCTGAAAGTTCAGCTAGTTGGGGCTGGTAACACTAAAACCAAGAAAGCCAATGAATTTTGGCTGTGAATGACCTCTCTCTATCACTTATATTAGTGAGATTGACAATCTTAGACACAAGAAATATGATATTAGCTTCTAAATACACTTTCAATCACACTGAATGTTGGTATTCTTATACTGAAGCTATGTAGGAAAGCACTCCAGCATGCCAGATTTTGCAAAGGAAATTCAGGCGGCAAGGGTGTGTTTCCCTGACTACTTAATGACTTGTGAAAGCATGGATTCACTGATATGAACAAGAAACCCAAATGGACAACATTATCCATCCCAGCTATTCCTGGGACAATTTGCTTTACCTAAATCCTGGTTTTCCCTTACTTTAGTCGATGAGGGCTAGAGTTTCAGGCACTGGAGGATAAAAGGCTGTGGATGACCGTAATGCTATCACAGAACTTTGTTTGGAGGACTTCGAACATTTACTTCAATGGGTCAGGTGAATGAATTAATGCTTTTGGTGAGCTTGGGAGTATTTTGACAGGCTAATTTTATATCTCTTTTGTCAAATACTGTCAAAATCACTAATACAAGTGATAGAGAGAGGTCTCTCACAGCCAAAATTCATTGGCTTTCTTGGTTTCAGTGTTACCTGCCTAACTAGCTGAACTTTCAGTTTCCATGGCAACCACAAAATGGCTTAAAATTTCCAAATTGTCCACAATTTTAAAAAAATCCATTCCAAATATATGCTGAATTTTATCCTGTGAAAAAATCATAGTTCTAGATTGAAAATAAGTGTCCATATAAAAAAAAGCCTCGAACTTTCTGAACGCCCCTCGTATGGTGCTGCATGTCCACAACAATTGCATGTGACTTGTTACCCCACGGTTGTGTCTCCTTGACCCTCGCATGGGGCAAAAAGTCACATCGGACTTTGCTTTAAATAATTGCAAAGTAACTAAAGCCTGTTTACAGTACAGCCACCACCATGTGATACAAATATAGACAACTAAATATTGCATAATTGTGCCAAAGGTCATTCGAATCTAACACACACCTGCTCTGTTATGGAGCTGTTTTTGAATTTTGTGTCTTCTGACCCCCTCCTCCCGTTTTGGGAAGGTGGTACATGTAGTTTAGCACTTTGACAGTGAAGGCAGTGAACTCATCTAACCACAAAGCTCCATGGGCATTGGGCAATAAATAAGGACAAGATTCCCGTTTTGAGCTGACTGGGGGAAGGAGAATCAAATCCCTAAGTGCCCGGTGAAGCCCTGGGGATGATTAGGGACTTGAGAGGTATACAGGGTGGGCCTTTGATAAGCCAAAACTGCATGACTCCCACTGACCCATATTTAGCTATGTCATTCACAAGGGTCAAATGGGAATATGGTGTTCTTTATGTCATGTCCTTTGGTTATCCAACTCATTTGCTTGTCTCAAACTTTGCAATATATCAAGATAGATGACAATAGAGCCAGGTTATTTAAAGTTTTGCACAATCTCCACATAATATATCACTTTGGAACAACACTATTATATATAATGGTGCTGGGATTTCAGTTGAACTCCAAAGTTAGATTTCCTGAACTATGCAATTGCTTTTGAGAAAAATGTGAGTAATCATACTTTCTGGTCAGGTTTAAAGAGGGAAACGAAATGGACGATTTCAATAGCTTAGTATATTGGGGAAATCTTTCATTGAACAACACATCCAAAGCCTTTATATAAATCGATTATTCCTTTTGATCATAGATTGGCCCTGAAAGGGATTGAGATTGCACAACAGAGTATTTCCTTAGCAGAGTTACCTATCCTCAAATAAAATGATAGAATTCAAGAGAAATAAGCATAAATATTTTTAATTAAGAGTGTCCTCTTGAAACTATCAAATCTAAATGCAAATAAATTGTCTTGGTATAATTAATTGGAGATCAATCATTGTCGGTTTCACTGATCTGAGTATCATCTTCTTAAATTATCCTCTGGTTGCAAGCTGAACAAACAAAAATTATCTCATTGGGGTAAAAGATTTTTATTCTTACTGGCCTGGTTTGGGGTTATAGAAACATAGCCTGTCATGGCAGTTTTAAAGTGCCAAACGAATAATAAAATAATGTTGGGAATAAAAATGTTCAGAATTAAAACATAAAGCATCATGGCATCCTACCTGCATATATATTCTGTAAAGCTTAGTCATAATGCCAGATATTGATGTGAAAATAGCAAGAAAGGAGCTCCTCTTTAAATTTGATAATTGCAGTGCTGTTGGTGAATTGAGCAAAAGCAAAGAGGGCATTACAACTTTTTTCATCAATAAATTACTGAAACAAACCCAAAGCAAAGTAAACAGCCTTATCCCTCAGGCCAATTTAATCTTCCTTCTATCATTTTCTGTTGCCTTATGAATCTCGAGGCGGTTAATTCCACTACCTCATTTGGTTTATCTAATTGATGTCTTTTCGGCAAACAATGAGGTTACAACAGGAAATTATTTGACCCTTTTTCCTTTCCTATATTTTCCATAACAAATTGGCTTGACATGACTTGACCCCCCTGGTTAACAAGGTAGTTATAGCCAGCCTTAAACTTTATGTTTTTAAAACATCTTTATATAATGTTAGATTCTGTCTATGTGCTTAGATTTTGAACTACTAAGTGCCTTTTTACATGAAATCAGTGGCATATTTAGCCATTATCCCCCCCCCCGATCCAAAACTGAACATGGAAGATATAGGAAACGCCACAGAGCAGAGTGTATTCTCCCCATGTAATGCCCCCCTCACGCCATTTCTAGATACACCCCTACAGTGCCGCCTGTAACTAAGTGAAAGCATGACACTGTGTCATTGCATCAATGCTAAACATCCTCATATCAGCGAAACTGGTTGTGGAGGAACAAATTCTTATCAGGTAAGAGGAAAACATAGTGGGTCATAAAGGCCGGTATGTGAGGCATGTGGGATAAAAAGAGCTGCCAATTTGTTTTGCTGTAGTCGGAGTTAGGTATGGGTCAAAGTCTTTGATAAGTAAGTGAAACACAGGCCCAATGTTAAAAGATAGGGAAGGGTGGTTCACTTACTTATCAAAGACTTTGACCCATACCTAACTCCGACTACAGCAAAGAAAATTGGCAGCTATTTTTATCCCACATGCCTCACATACCAGCCTTTATGACCCACTATGTTTTCCTCTCATCGGATGAGAATTCATGCTTGCAGAAGCAGTTTGGTAAACGATGTTTAGCATTGATGGAATGGCACAATATCATGTATTTCACTTATATGCAGACGGCACTGTACATGTATTACATGTTGTAATTATTGACCAAAGAAAACTTCAGCAAGAACGAGACTGCAGGAAGTTCCAATCATCTCCATGGTGATATCTCAGTGTCAAATCTTGTGTCTTTGAAATATAAGTAAACTTTTTGACCATTGTATCATTATTACTATAGCAATACCATTCACTACAGGTCCTGCTTCCACTTGAATGCAGAGGTCAGAACTTCGCAGATTGGTCAGGTTGGTGCTTGGGTTTTGCGGCAGTTTACCACCTGCCAGTAGGGACCAAGGGTTTATCAGACAACATTCAACAAAGGCTCTATGGGCTATAAATAATGGGAAAAAGTCCAGCTAAGAATTGCCTTAGTTGCCAACAAGGAGGTCTATCAAAGCCCAAAGAGCCCAGTATAACCCCCAGGGTTGTAAGGGTGATCCCACAGGAGAAAGGTGGCCATTGATAAGCCTTAACTGTTTGACTCCTGGTGACCTGTCCTCAACCACCTTAATCCTAAGGGCTGAAAAGGTCTATAAGGGGGATTGGATTTGGAGCCACTGCTTATCCCATGTCTATCTGACCTGACATTGTCTGAAACTTCTTAAAATAAAGTTGCAGTTCTGGACCAGGGGAAATCTCAGTGCACTGAAATGCTTCTTACTTGTCCTGTCACACTTGTAAGCTAATAAAGTGAAACTGTACTATCATGTAAAATGGGAGTAAGCAAAATTAATATCTTTGTCAAAAATTTTCCATGTAATGCAACAACCACAATTATGGCAAGGTCTGATTAACACCATGTATTTGAAAATCAATTAGCAAAGCAATGTTTTGAATCTGGTTTAACTAATGGGTTGTGTGGACATGCAAGACATTCTGATCCCTCTACACAATTCAATGTCAAACTAAGTTGAACACAACAACCCAGCTCATGCATAATAGTGAAACTGATAGATGATGTTATCAACAAAATCAACAAATATTTCATTCAACCGAATCTTCTGAACCATTAGAAACTATAACTGCTCTTGAAACTATAGCCATGACATTCACTGTAGGAAGAAATTTCAACAAGAGGGCGCAAAACTAAGGCTTGAGATGTCACAATACAACATGTAAGACATAGTCTCACTGACCATTAGCGGCATAAATTAAATTGAATTGAAAGATTTAATTCTAGTGATGCTCCAGCTGGCACTTTGCAACAATGCTGACACCAAGGATTTGCATTTTGCAGCTTGGGTGTGGAAGACAAATTTCATAGATTGGTCAGGATGGTACAGGGGGTTGACTGCAGCTTAGCACCTGTCATTAGGGACCAAGAGTTTATCAGACAACAAAGGATCTATGGGCTATAAATAAGGGGAAAAGTCCAGTTCATCAAAGTCCAAAGTGTCCCAGTACAGCCCCCAGGGT
Organism: Platynereis dumerilii; assembly: GCA_026936325.1. Lineage (NCBI taxonomy): Eukaryota > Metazoa > Annelida > Polychaeta > Phyllodocida > Nereididae > Platynereis > Platynereis dumerilii. The sequence goes on along the minus strand of JAPTHN010000002.1, from coordinate 13,080,208 downwards.
TGTAACGGTGATCCCACAGGAGAAAGGTGGGCCATTGATAAGCCTTAACTGTTTGACTCCCAGTGACCTGTCCTCAACCACCTTAATCCTAAGGGCTGAAAAGGTCTATAAGGGGGATGCTGTGTTTGGAGCCCACTGCTTTTATCCCACATCTATCTGATTTGACCTTGTATGAAACTTCTTTAAACAAACTTGCAGTTCTTGATCAGGGGAAGTCTCAGACACTGAAATATTTCATACTTGTCCTGTCACCCTTGTAAGCCAAAATCATAAAGTGAAACTGTACTATCGTTCATCATTCCAAGTCGTTTGAAGGATGCTATCGTTAAAATGGGAGTATGTAAAATGAATAATTATGTTTGTCAAAAAGTTTTCATGTAACGCAACAACCATAATTATGCATGTGGCAAGGTCTGATTAACAATATGTAGTTTAAAATCAATTAGCAAAGCCATGTTTTGCATCTGGTCGAATAAAGGGGTAGTGTGGAACTACAAGACATTCTGATCCCACTGCACAATTAAATGCCAGCAAACCAAGATTGACACTAGTTGTAATGATCCAGATCTAGCTAATGCAGTAGCGAAACTGATAGATGATGTTATCAACAAAATCAACAAGTAATTTATTTAACCAAATCTTCTGTGCTATCAGAAATTGATTGTTTAACTCATTCACAGATTTGACCACGATCAAAATGGTTTGAGATTCCACAAGGTTTATTTTTAACATATTTGCAATAAATAAAATTAGTGAAAGAAAGTTAAGAAAATGAAGTAATAAGAAAAAAGAGAAAATCAAGAATCCATTTGTGAACAAAAGAGAAAAAAAATGCAGCTATTTGGAAGAATCAAATGTGTAACAATTGTCCCGAAATAAGAAATCAATTGATTTGATTGATGTCAAGTTTACTCAACTGAGTATTATCTCCTAAGATTTGATAGATATTCTGCATATAAGGGACTTGTTCAGTACACTTAAATTTCTTCCTGCACCTGCAGAATTCTGCACAAAATTCTGCAGTTCTGCTGGAAGCTGCAGAATTCTGCAGTTCTGCAATTTTGGTCCTCTGTCACTGTAGCATTTCTGAAATGTCCCTGCAGCAAAATCTGTAATTCTGTAGGAGTTATGCAGCTTGGGAGATTTTATGCAATTCTGCAGCTAGATGCAGAATGCTGCAGGAAGCTGCAGAATTCTGTAGGAAGCTGCAGAATTTTACAAATTATGCAGCCACCTGCAGAATTTCACCTATTCTGCAGCTGCCTGCAGAATTCTGCAGTTTCTTAAAAAATTCTGCAGGAAGCTGCAGAATTCTGCAGTTCTGCAGCTCCCTGCAGGATTTTTGAAGCTCTGTTACTTCATTCAGCTTATTGCAATGTATCTGCAATGTTCAGACCTCTTTGACCAGCATGTTGCCGCTACCCAGGTTTGGGGGTGTAGCGGTTTGGGGGTCGGGGGGGGGGGGAGGTCGGGGGTTTTGGTGCTCGTCTGGCTCAGCAGCGTTTCTGTAAGTTTCTGCAGCAGTTCTGTAGGAGTTATGCGGCTTGGGAGGTTTTATGAGCAGTGCTATTCTTGAGGTAGCGAGGACCGCACCAGTGGGATCCCGGCATCCCACTGGTATGTTCCAGTTAGATACCCCTGAGGGAGCAGTTCTTTTTTTCAAAATTAGGACAGTAAGGAAACCAGTGGGATACCCCTGTACCAGTTGGATACCCGGCATGCCTACATAAGTATGAGGACCTAGAGGACACCAGGTGGGATACCCCCATACTAGTGGGATACCCACACAAGAATGAGGACAGCGAGGATACCAGTGGGATCGTAGGCATATAAACGTAAATCTATGAGTGGGATACCCCAGCACCAGTGGAATACCTATACAAGACTGAGGAGGACAGTGAGGAAACCAGTGGGATACCCCTGTACCAGTGGGATACCCCAGCATACCTATACAAGAAAGATGACCTCCCATTGAGAAACCCTGTACTGGGATGCCCACACAAGAATGAGGACATCACTATGAAAAGTTAATGTTCCATTTCGGCCATTGCAACACTTTGTGGCGTTTTTTGTGTCTATTTTCTTACTGCTTCCTGCCAGAATAACCCCCTCTGATTGGTCAATAGACAGGAAGTATGGCTTTTTGCCGTGTTAATGTTACGACTCTGAACACCACCAAAAATTCAGAAAAATAAAATTAGAAAAATGTTGATACCAGTCACTACCACGACCAATTTCGGTAACAGAAAGTAAGTATTATCGCTCATTTATTTTCTTAGTCGACAGTGAGGATATCAGTTCGATACTGGCTCTCTACAGTGGGATACCCCAACATACACAAACAAGAAAGAGGACCAAGAGGACACCCAGAGGCCAGAGGGATCCCCCTGTACCAGTGGGTTACCCAATAGAAGAAATATGGGAAATGAGTCAAATTTGATGTTTAAAATGTTGTGTTTCTACAGTTTTGTAAAATATTGTTTGATGTAATTTTATGAAATATTGTCATGTTTAAATGCTAGAAAGACTGTCAAGGTTTTTTAAATAGCCCATATCAACAGATAATCGTCTCAGCTTTCTAAAAAGGGGTCTGCCATTTCTGTACACCAAACAGTTGTCTTTCTTTGCCTTTTAGGTAGTCCCAACAATTCATAGGCTTGGCCTAACAATTCATAGGCTTGGCCTTGCGCGATTGTCAGATCGAGATAATATTACGTTTTTCGGCAACTTTTAATCAAGATACAGAGTTGTATCATTCCTCAATCAAAAACTTAGGTTTCATAGTGTCTAAATCCAAAGTTTTAGAGGGATGTGTGGGTAAATAATGTTGCACTGGCCGTTTGAAGTTGGTGAGCAAAATCAAAACAAACATGCTTCCAACCAACACTGAAATGTCCACCCAGAATAAAAAGAACTGCTCCCTTGGGGTTGGGGTATCCCACTGGTATGCTATCCCTCTACAAGGGCTAATTAACCCCATGGATGTCAAAGAGGTCTGAACTTTGCAGATGCATTGCAATAAGCTGGAAGAAACAACAGAGGTTCAGAAATCCTGCAGGGAGCTGCAGAACTGCAGAATTCTGCAGCTTCCTGCAGAATTTTTTAAGAAACTGCAGAATTCTGCAGGCAGCTGCAGAATTGGTGAAATTCTGCAGGTGGCTGCAGAATTTGTGAAATTCTGCAGCTTCCTACAGAATTCTGCAGCTTCTAACAGAATTCTGCAGCTTCCTGCAGAATTCTGCAGCTAGCTGCATAAGTGCATAAAACCTCCCAAGCTGCATAACTCCTACAGAATTACAGATTTTGCTGCAGAAACTTTTCAGAAATGCTGCAGGGACGGATGAGCACCAAAACCCCCGACCCCGTGACCCGGCCCCCAAACCCCGACCCCCCAAAACCAACATTTCCTGGGTAGTGTTAAGACCCTTGTCAAAGAGGTCTGAACTATGCAGATGCATTGCAATAAGCTGGAGCAAGTAACAGAGGTTCAGAAATCCTGCAGGGAGCTGCAGAACTGCAGAATTCTGCAGCTTCCTGCAGAATTTTTAAAGAAACTGCAGAATTCTGCATGCCGCTGCAGAATTGGTAAAATTCTGCAGGTGGCTGCAGAATTTGTGAAATTCTGCAGCTTCTTACAGAATTCTGCAGCTTCTAACAGAATTCTGCAGCTTCCTGCAGAATTCTGCAGCTAGCTGCATAAGTGCATAAAACCTCCCAAGCTGCATAACTCCTACAGAATTACAGATTTTGCTGCAGAAACTTTTCAGAAATACTGCAGGGACGGATGAGCACCAAAACCCCCGACCCCGTGACCCGACCCCCAAACCCCGACCCCCCAAACCAACATTTCCTGGGTAGTGTTAAGACCCTTGTCAAAGAGGTCTGAACTATGCAGATGCATTGCAATAAGCTGGAGCAAGTAACAGAGGTTCAGAAATCCTGCAGGGAGCTGCAGAATTCTGCAGCTTCCTGCAGAATTTTTTAAGAAACTGCAGAATTCTGCAGGCAGCTGCAGAATTGGTAAAATTCTGCAGGTGGCTGCAGAATTTGTGAAATTCTGCAGCTTCCTACAGAATTTTGCAGCTTCTTACAGAATTCTGCAGCAGTGCATAAAACCTCCCAAGCTGCATAACTCCTACAGAATTTAATATTCTGCTGCAGAATTTTTTCAGAAACGCTGCTAGGCCAGACAAGCACACAAAAAACCCCCAACCCCCCCAGCCGACCCCCAAACGGCTACGCCCCCAAACCAACGTTTCCTGGGTAGCGGTAAGACCTTGTCAAAGAGGCTTGAACTTTGCAGATCTATGCATTACAATGGGCTGATTGAAGTAACAGAGCTTCAAAAACCCTGCAGGGAGCTGCAGAACTGCAGAATTCTGCAGCTTCCTGCAGAATTTTTTGAGAAACTGCAGAATTCTGCAGGCAGCTGCAGAATTGTTGAAATTCTGCAGGTGGCTGCAGAATTTGTGAAATTCTGCAGGTTCCTACAGAATTCTGCAGCTTCCTGCAGAATTCTGCAGCTTCTTACAGAATTCTGCAGCAGTGCATAAAACCTCCCAAGCTGCATAACTCCTACAGAATTACAGATTTTGCTGCAGAATTTTCTCAAAAACGCTGCTGAGACAGATGACCACCCAAAACCCCCAACCCCCCACCAACGTTTCCTGGGTAGCGGCAACATACTTGTCAAAGAGGCCTGAACTTTGCAGATGCCTTGCAATAAGCTGGAGGAAGTAACAGAGGTTCAGAAATCCTGCAGGGAGCTGCAGAACTGCAGAATTCTGCAGCTTCCTACATAACTGCAGAATTTGCTGCAGAACTGAGGTGGCTGCAGAATTTGTGAAATTCTGCAGCTTCCTACAGAATTCTGTAGCTTCCTGCAGAATTCTGCAGCTGGCTGCATAAATGCATAAAACCTCCCAAGCTGCATAACTCCTACAGAATTACATATTCTGCTGCAGAATTTTTTCAGAAACGCTGCTGAACCTGACGAGCACCAAATCCCCCAACCCCCCCCCCACCGACCCCTAAACCGCTACGCCCCCAAAACCAACGTTTCCTGGGTAGCGGCAACACCTTGTGAAAGAGGTCTGAACCTTGCAGATGCATTGCAATAAGCTGAATCAAGTAACAAAGCTTCAAAAATCCTGCTGGGAGCTGCAGAACTGCAGAATTCTGCAGCTTCTTACAGAACTGCAGAATTTGCCACAGAACTGCAGAATTCTGCAGCTTCCTACAGAACTGCAGAAGTTGCTGCAGAACTGCAGAATTCTGCAGCTTCTTACAGAACTGCAGAATTTGCTGCAGAACTGCAGAATTCTGCAGCTTCTTACAGAACTGCAGAATTTGCTGCAGAACTGCAGAATTCTGCAGCTACCTCCAGAATTGCTGCAGAACTGCAGAACTGCAGAAAGAAATTATATTCTCCTCGACTTGTTCACTTATTTGCATGCATTATTGTCAGTTATTAACTGAATAATCCACTACATCATTTGAAAAGAAACTTGGCAGGGAATAGTGTAGACATTGGTGAAATCCACTAAGAGGAGATACAGAGTTTTGGACAAATATTTAGTTAGTGCCATTGTCTGTCCGCCAATAACATTCCCATATGTTTTGGCAATTAATCATTGAGTTTTGTTCTTTCATCCCTAGCAATAATCGAAAATTTCTGAAGTCCATGAGGAATTCACAACAATGTTGAATAGATGTCAGATGACCTGAGTCAAGATGGGCCAAGGGCATATTAAATTATCATCAATCCATCAGTCAATTACTGCAATGAACAAATAGAACCTGAAGCGGGATTATACGATGATGTCTTGAGGGTCAATCTAATAACTCCCCGTCCACCATCCCTCATTGTTGACATCAAGGAATCCATGATTGAATTCATTCCGCTATGAAATAAATTCATCTAACATTGGTGTTTTTGATTAATACTTAACTGTGACAGCCAAGAACAGGGTTTTATGGTCTTCGCCATTACTTACTTTCATTGTCCATTAATTTCCAGTACATAAATGATAAAAAAACTAAATGCACCCAGGGTAACAGACCTATACCTGCTTGAGTAGACCTAAACAGTGGAGGAACTAGGAAGAGCATACAAAACTTATAGACACATGACATGCTTGGTATATCCCCCCCCCCCCACCAGCCATTGAAATTGTTATTTGTGCCAAGACTCTCCCCACAAGTGTTGCATTTACCAAGATTTATTTTTATTAAGACAGAAGAACCTGTCTAGAGCAATTGTCAAAAGAGATTGAATATTCTGAGGCCTTAATAATTATTCAAGGTATAATAAAATTAGATATCAGGAAATCTAGATGGGAAGAGTTGGGCCATCAGGCCGAGCCCCAAGTTTGACAGCAAAATGGAGTTGCAAGAGGCTTCAATTCTGGATTAATGACTTCTATCACCACCAAACTACAGGTTAAAGATATGATGGCCTCAAGTACAAGTATATTGCAAAGGCCAAAGTCTCATCCTGAATGGCCGAAGTCTCCCACTTAATGGGGAGGGTTGGGCCAATTTTTTTTTTCAATTTTCATAGGGCTGTAGCTCATATTGATATGTTGTTGTGTAAATATCAACAGATAGTTTTCTGAAATATTTCAAGATACAATACATACATACATTAATCATGTGCTGTTAGCAGGAGGTGCAAGAATGTAAAAAGTGGCCCAACTCTCCCAAGCTTCCCCTGCATATTGCAAATACAATCACAAAAACTTTTAAAAATCTGTAATAGATTATGAAATGGTAATATTTATGTAAGAATAACATCGGCGTTCACTTTTTTCAAATTTTGTAACCTTCTGTATCACAGTATATATAGGAAGTTTTAAAATTCCATAAAATCGCACAATTGAAAATAAAAGATGTCTTGAACAGGATGGTTTATGAAATATCCATATTTGCAACTGCTAGGTCATAAACAAGCTTTTTGTTGTGTTTGAGTTCAGCAACATATGTATTTATCATGACATATATAATCATACAGATACCATGGTTCACAAGATGACAAATTGTAATCAAACAACTTTTAAAAAGAGACCCAAAAAGTCTGATAACATCAGGTACATTTTGATCAATGCGACCTTACAAAACTCATTAACAAGATTTCATTATTGTTCAAAGCCTAATAGAATTCTCCAATCCAATTGCACATGTCCGCTAAACTCTTTTAAAATTGCTGCCGGACGTTTAATTGCAGCTGACAAGAGAGGCCCTGGAGACATGGGTCAATGTCCAGGTCAGGGAGCCCTGGGAAAGCAATGACACCAATCATTCCAATGAAGCTTTTCTTTCACGGGATATTTGCATCTTCAGAATTTTGGCTGTAATGGTTTCATAATAGTGATTGTCCAATCTACACGATCATACCATCATTTGAGACGAACCCCAAATTTTTACATCTACTGATATGACAAAGCAAACCAGAGCGTGTGTGTGCCATGAAACAGTTTTTTACTATATTTCAAAGTATTGTTACACATTCAGAAGACACTTCCAGAATTTCTTCGAAAGAAGTGCACATATATTGTTTAACCTGAAGCAAAACACATAATTATATAGACGTCTACTCATAAAACCAAGGTTCCAAGAGAGGACTGTGAAGAGCCATAACTAAAATAGCCACTCTCAGCCAGACACTCTCTGTCTTCTCACAGCCTCAATCACAGGCATTTATGCCATTTACGATGGAACTACTTTGACCAGATTTGAAGGTTCTGGTCACATCATTGTATGTCTTCAAGTATAATCAATGTTAATCATCTCCACTTTCATGTGATATGAAGTGAGATTTTGGTGAAGCAGAGCTTTCCTTATTGATCAGTGAATAGCCATATATGATCATATGATCTGAGCATATTTGCATATGAAGGCAGGTATATGAGTCAGCCAATTTAGTTCTCCTCAAGACATTTCCACTGTAAACAACAGATTTTCTTCCTCATTTTAAACCAACATGTACTTGAAAAAGTCAATCTTACTCAGAACGCATCTATCTATCATGAACATGATGAAGAGACATAATGTAGTTACTCAGAGAAATTTTCAAGCATTCTTATATTATAATGCATCAGAATTACTATGCCCTAAATGGCTGATACTTTGATTGTTACTCCAACCAAAGCATATGTCCCTCTGCTGACACAGAATGATAGGTTAGATATGATCTGTCACATTGTGTCAAATATGGCTTGGCATCTGTCAATGGGGCCAAGAGTTTGTTACACAACAAGGTGGTAAATAAGACCAAAAATCAACTGAAGTACCACCGGGGAAATATGTCAAAGCCCAAAGTGCCCTGGAAGCCCATGGGGTTCCAGGATGACTGCCCATGAGTTGGGTTGGCTGGTGATAAGCCAAAACTGTTTGGCTTCCGATGACCTGTCCTCAACCACATTTATCTATATTGTATTAGTCCAAAAAGGTAAAATTTGTGGCTTTTACTGGAACATGTGTCCTTTGTCAATGGGTATAAAGAGAAATTCCAACAGAACTCATTTTCAACCAGCATATATATGTCCCAATTTAACACCATAAAATGTGCCTATTATTGAGCAATATTAGATTTGTTGTGATGTGGTGTTTAATGTTTCACAGTGAAACAAATTAGCTTCTTGCCTTTTGATTTACAGCTCTATACCATTAAAGCCTTGCAAACTTGGGACTGTAGTTTCTTTACTGATGACAACATTGTCAGAAATCTGATTAAAAAGTAAGATAATTTCTCGGAGCTTTACTGACAGGGAGTTCCATCTGCGCATTTTGACATTTTCTTACACATTGGTGGATGTGAAATACTTATGTCAATTTATAACAAATTCATATCAAGAGCATTTCTTTGTGATATGTGCTAAAAATAAATAGACCTAGTTTTCCAAACAAATATCCTTAGACTGACTGTAACAGCAATCGTTTTCTTAAGTAATATGCACAAGAAACTCATTTAAGTATGTCCTCATTCAAATTTTGATTTTATACTTTTTCTTTGAGTTGAGAACATAGCCCCTTGACCTGATCAAGTCAGTAGCCTATCTGGTTAATCAGGCAAGCTCAAGTTACTCAACCATTTGAGTGTGCATGCCTTCAAGTGGATTGGCTAATCAGTATGCAACCTGTTTGGCAGAGAGTCTCCCACCTACCACAGTGGGTTACGCCACTTACGGCAGACATGGTGAATATGCAAATATCCTGAGAAAGAAGAGCTTTGTTGATGTCTTTTGATTTCCCAAGGGTCTGTGAAATGACATTGACCTGTATCTCCAGGGCACACCCCCTCTTGTCAGCTGCAGTTAAATATCCAAAAGAAATTAAGACAGTTAGTGAACATGGACAATATGATTGAAGTATTCTATTAATAGAATTTTCATGGTTTATCCCATGGTGAAATTGATTTCTCATATACAAGGGATGTTACGTAAGGTAAGATGTCTCCATAGTACACAACCATAAATGTCCATGAAATGCTATTTTCATGCATTCTTGTAATGTATAAGTGTCAGAGTTGTGCTGCTACTGGTAAAATGGCTTTCCAATGCTAGCTACTGGTGCCAACCAACATATCTACATACAATGTATGTGCATTGTTATCACTTTAAAATAAGTAGAACATGCAGTTGTTTACCGTTCAAGTTTTGTGACCTATCCTGAGTTCTAGCTGAAAGGTCTACAATTTTGACCATGTACAAAATGTATAAATGCACGGTATTACATTTTATTCTTTGAGATAAATATGTGGTCACACAAGTCCATTAGGTAATTTAAGTTGATTAACATATTAACCTCCCAATCGTATCGTTAAATGAATGCACCTTCAGAAAGGGGCTTATTTCAGCATAAAGGACACACATAGAAAGATGCAGTGGGAGTTTCAATGCTAATTGAGTTCCATTTGCTCGGCAACTTTGCAGTATCTAAATTTAGTACTCAAGCATTACCATGCAGTGGAATCGAACCCCGGACCTCAAAATTACGAGGCCAGCATGCTAACCACTCAGCCACTGAGACATACAACATTGAAGTGGGAAAAAAAACATGACACCAATCAGCATCATAACATTGTGGAATCTTTACTTGTTTTCCAGTTGCGGACCAGCAAAAAATAACACAGAACACTGTCAAGTGCTAATCAAATTCTCATTTGAAGTTTGTGGGGGGAAAAACATTGCCATGTGTTGGAATCGCACCCTGGGACTCACTATTAGAAAGCTGGTGTGCTATCCACTCTGCCACTGAGACTTCCTGTCTGTGCAATGGGAAAAAAATCATGAGACCAAATGTACATCACAACAACTTTGGAATCTTTATGTGAGATTTACGAGCAAAGCAGGAGAAGGACCTATTAGTCAAGACTGATTTTAGTACATTGAAACTCAGCAGAATGCAATAGTATTATGCGTAATTGCCTATAGGGGTCCGGCTCCTGCTTTGGAAGATACAAACCTTTAAAAAATCTCAAGGCTTAAGTCAATGACTGAATGACATGATTTTTCAATAGGTGGAGCTGATGTTTCCATTTTATTGCACTGTGTGGAAAACCTTAATGGGACATCAGGCAGCTTGATTCAGGCCTTATTTGTTTTGGAATTTTTTTTCTCATTTTAACAAAGCCTTATCCACAGTGGTCATGTGGTGACAGGATTGACATGATTAGGATGTGAAAAAAATTGAATTCCAAGATTGAATCGGCCTCTGGTTCAGCATGCACTTGCAGATATTTAGAATTACATTTTACAAAACAGTTTCCTAGATTCACTCTATAATTATGGTTCTATACCTTGAGAACTTATGATAACTCCCTTCAAGTTCATTAACTTTTGAATTTCATACTTAGTGTACTTTATTAGATTACTAGTCAAAATTAGAATTGCGTATAAGAAGAGTGGATTGCCATGGCATGTTGGTATTTCACCAGGTTTAGGCATTTCCGTGCAAGCCTGAGGGTCACATCTGGCAGGTATGATAACACAGGGCTGAATAGACAGTCACCACAATGCCATGAGGAATGTCCACTATATCAGGTCCAAATAGAAAGTGTACTCTTTGACCTCAATTACAAACTGATGATTAGATGTAGTTCGTTTATGAAAGAGCAGATTCAGAACTAGGTTTCACAAATGTAAATGGGAAATGATGGATTTCAAAAGAGCAAAGAGTAATGTATTTTCGATATACCATTAACTAATCTTATCTTTGAAACTGCATTTGTGATGTCTGTCTGAAGATCCATGAAACTTGTGGAAATTGATTTGATGGTCAGTTATTTTAATTTAATTCCAAATAAAGATATTCCTGCTTTTTTTATACTCATACTGACAATCCTTACACCAAATAAAAGTTTTCGTTCACCAGCTTCCATTGGATCAACATGGGGCCAGTTGTACGCAAACATTTGAAGTTTATAACCCATATACGATTTGAAACACAATCACACAAAGTGACTGACACAAAGCTGATGTCAAGATTTTAATTACATAATACTCCCTCTCATGATTAATTTTGGGTCGTTCATTTAAGGATCAACTTGAAATGTGTTTAAATGGATTCCTATGCTTTGGAATTAACTAATTGTATGCAAACATTTGAACTGAAATGTACAAAAATATCACAAAACGAGAATCTGTGTTTGTTCAGCTTGCAACCAAAGGAGAATATTTGCAAATATTACTCAGATCAGTAATTTTATGAAAATCAAACTGATTGCATGTCAAGTCAAGTCAAGTCAAGTCAAGTCTTTTATTTCAACACCATTTAGGTCATACAGGGGCCTGACACCATTTCGGTGTATTTGGCCAAAGAATTTCATCAAAAGTTAATGACTATTGACACATATGATATATATAATATGAGTAAAAAGAGATTACATATGTATTTCAAATTTAAGTAAAAGGAGATCACAAATTACATAATAGATAATTTTTCAGACGTTTTTTCAAGACGGGAAGGGAGCAGTGGTAATCAATGGAGTTGCCCAGGGTATTAAAGCAAATGACTCCTCTATGTCTTATGTTTCTCTGCAATTTAGCTGAGGCAAAATATGGAACTCTAAATAATGTTTTATTTCTTGTATTGATATTATGAATGTCTTGATTTTTAATGAACATATGATTGATGACCGGGGGATGGCGACTAAAGTATACCTTATACATGAAAATAAATAGATTCATTGAATATAGTTTATTGATAGGTAGGATATGAAGAGACTGGAATAATGGTGATGAGTGAGTAAGTCGATTTGAGGATGCATGAATCGATTATTCCAGGCTAATTCACATGCATTTTACAATTCCAAGAAGCTAAAGCTTTTCCTCAATAGATTAAAAGATGGATTCATGTTTCTTCCCTTTTCCTGATTACTTCAATTTCTCAACCTTCTTTTCACTGATAGTGCTTATTGGAAAATCTGCTAAAAATAATCCAGTGTGGAATCTCCATCCCTTTCGATCCTGGTCAAATCTGCGAACAATTTGAATAATCAATTTCTAACAGCTTAGGAGAGGTTATTGAATAAAAGATTTATCGATTTCCTTAATAACCTCATCTATCAGTTCTGCCTCTCATGCAATCGCAGGATTGTTCTGTTAATATTGGTTTGTTGAAATTGAATTGTGCCATGAAAATTGTCCACATGTGCCCTTCAAGCAAATGCCAATCATGTCTTTGGTAAATGGTTTTCAAAACACATAGGGAATCACACCTTGTAGTGTGGTTTTTGCAGACAATAATTATTGTTAAAGTTCAAGAAACGTTTCAAATATAGGTACATGTTTTCACACTTTCTTTATACATAATTTTGGCTTAGTGGTTGGGCTCAAACAAGAAGCTTTGCAATGCACTGAAGGTCTCTCCCTATTTCTTGTGATACAGAGCATCCACTTTGTTTTAAGAAGTTGGAAACAAAGATAAGTCAGAAAAATAACACGTAAGCAAAGGACTCCAAACATTGTGTTGACTTGTTTAGGTTGCAGTCGATAAGGACAGGTTGTGTAGAAACTGCAAAAACATTTTATTCTGTACTGATGTATCTATCCCAAGTTGTCAATGGACAATTTCCGATTGATAGACCAACAGTTTATTATATGGTTTGGTTTCATAATAAATTTCCATCAATGTCCATCATCGTAGATAAGACGCAACAAGTGATTTGGAATTTTGTAATCACAAAATTAAACCTTGCATAATTCAAGCATTCACAAGGGGCATATTAAGAATAAACCTTGATGAAAAGGAAATGCCTAAAACATAAGGTGTTTTGTCTGAAACATTGATCTATTCAGATCACTTCAATTGCTGCTGAAGCAAAGTGCATGGACTGAGCTTCAGAAAAGACTTTGCTATTGATCAGACAGCAAACAGACTGAGAGGTCTGATTGCTCAATGACAGCCTAGCTCTTAATTCCTCTACTCTTTGGCAAATCCAATTACTTGCCGCTAATTTGATGAGCATAGATCTGCTGACAACAGGGGATGAACATATAATCACATTTGCTGCTCTCCATCCATTTCCCCAAACAGGCCGGTCTGTGCAACAAGTTTTTTATTGTGTGTTTTGGTCAGACGTCCAGAGAGGACTAAGAGGTTTTAACACATTTCTGCCTGAAACACAAGCAGACATCAGGCTTTTTATATTTAGAAGAAAGTGACTGCTTTAAATGAGACCATGCAGATCACTTACATGCACTAGGCTACAGAAGAGACTGTGCTATTGAGCAGACAACAAACAAACTGGTTGAACTGATTGCCCAATGACAGCCCAGCTCTTAATTCCTCTGCTCTTTGGCAAATCTAATTATTGGCTGCTAATTCAATGAGTACAGATTTGCTGACAACAGAGGACGGATGTAATTGTGTTTGCTGCTCCCCATCCATTTCCCCAAACAAGGGGGTCTGTGCAACAAATTTTTTTATTATGTGTTTCAATCAGACTTCAAAATTGCCTCATTTGGGAACTGGCATGTCAAGATTGCTGTTTAAATTCATGACTCGTGTGCAATACTAGACACATGATATTCACCTAATTTGAAGATATTTATTAAGTTTCATCCCATCTATATTACAAGTAAATCTCCCACAGATTGCCATTCAACAAGAAGCAACACTCTCCTTTTAGACCTCTCATTGGGCTTATACAATTTAGTTCATTGTGGTTGAGGACAGGTCATCCAGAGAAAATAGTTATTGCTTATTTTATCAAAAAGTCAATACGTTTTAGGATACCCAAATTTTTCAATTCCATGAATTTAAATATCAAATCAAAGATTTATTCACACAGTATGGTTGGCTATAAGCTCTTTATTAAAAGAACAATTATTCTTTCTTACTCAGAAATTTGTCATATCCCAAATTGTTATATATGTAATAATGATTCATAATTAATTTTATGTATTATAATTTCTTCTGTGTATTCTCTACTACTTAATTGTGTTATAATCTAATAAGTTTGATGATATCTTACTTTCTTCTTGCAATACCATCCTAGTTGCCATCCACATACAGGTGCTCATTAATACATGTTATTATAATTATAAGGTGTGTAGCTAATTTCTAATAAATTGTAGTAGTCTTTTTTTCCCCAGGGCCCACTCGATAACGACAAAGACTTGTCCTAGAGTGGGTCCTGGTCTTGAATAATTGTTGCCTTTACATTGTAATTATTTCTATAGAATTCAATTCAAGACCAAAAATAAATAAAAAGTTATTCTGATTCTATCACCAGCCCACCCTGCTCTGGGGCAGTCACTACGGAACCCCATGGGCTTTGTGGGGCACTTGGGGCATTGGCACTTTTTCCCAGTGTCACGTCAGCTGATTTTTTGTGTTATTTATCACCTAAGGAGCCTTTTTTGTCAGATGAACCCTTGGCCCCATTGATAGTGCTAAGCCATTTTGACACAATGCTACAGAATTATCATTGTGTGTTAAAGGGTTAAAGATTAAACGTTGTGTGTTAGAGGGTCAACCATCAAAATATCAACCATTGAGGTCACATTAATTCTGATGCATTATAATATAAGAATTACATGCATATTTCTCTGCTTGGTTATCGCATATTTACCTTCATGATTGATGGGTTGAAAGTGGAAGCGACTTCTTGATTGATCTTTTTCAAGAATATGTTGGCATGAAATTGGAGAGAAAATGACATTTTAAGTAGAAATGTCTTGAGAACTGGATTGGTTGACTCATCTACACTTATTTGCCTGTAGTCAAATGCAAACATGCTCAGGCAATATACAGTTACACTGATCAATAAGAAAGTTCTACTTCACTAAAACTACTTTGAGTAATATGAACATGGAGATGATTAACATTGATTATATTTCAAGATATGCATTGAGGTCTTAAATGACCAGAACATTCAAGTCTTTTTGAGGTGGTTCCATTACAAAGGGCACAAGTGCCAGGGATTGAGGCTGTGAGATGACAGAGAGTGCCTGGCACAGAGTGGCCTCCTTAGTATTTCCTCTGCATGCATGGCCCTCTCTTCTTCAAACCTTGGTTGTATGAGAAGACGTCTATTGGTCCTGTAAGTGCATTGAAATAACTTGTTAGGCTTCAGGTAAGACGATATGCCTTACTTAAAACTAAATCTGGAAGCAGCTTCTGATTGTTCCAAATTATTCTACAAAACAATTTCATCTCACAAACACACTCCATTGATTTTGTCACATCAGCAGATGTAAAAATTCGAGTTCTTCCCAAGTTATGATACAAAACATTTATATAGATGGTACAATATTAAAATGTTGTAACGGATAGTTACTTTTATCATTTTTTTATATATCGCAAATAAATAAGCCTACTTTTTCATGCAAATTTCCCTCTTTTACTGACTGTAAAAATAATTCATAAGAAAATGCTTGTACTTTCTCTTTGGGCAGAGAAACAGCTACTTGACCTGATAAAGTCAGTGGGCTATTTGTGAGCACTGAATACTGATGAATATCGATTTCATAGTCATGACAAGTCATTTTTGTGTTCTGAGATATATTGCCATGGTCCACTACAACATGTAATGCCTAGTATTACATCACATTCTCCAAGATAGATATCTGGTCACACTAGTTTGTCACAATCTGTGTTTGTTCAGCTTGCAACCAAAGGAGAATAATTATTTGCAAGATATCACTCAGATCGGTAATTTTATGAAAATCAAACTGATTGCCATGAATTGATTATTGCAGGATAATTCATACGCATTTGACATTTCCAGGAAGCTACAGCTTTTTCTCACTAGATTAAAAGATGGATTCATGTTTATTCCCTCTTTCCTGATTACTTCAATTTCTCAATCTTCATCTCACTGATTGTGTTTATTGGAAAATCTGCTAAAAATAATCCATTGTGGAATCTCCATCCCTTTCGATCCTGGTCAAATCTGCGAACAATTTGAATAATCAATTTCTAACAGCTTCATGCACCCAGAGGACGCCAACCTACAGTCACCATAGATGGCAACAGATTAAGTAAATTATAAACAGGCCTGCATAGATATATTGTGTACCATAGAATTGAGACAAGTATAACAAATTGAATGGGACAATAAATGAATTTATGACACAGATTGAAGACTCTGCATGCAAACTGCAGAGTGTATGATTTGATTGATTCAATCCCGAGCAAAGGTACCCACTAGGCCAGGCCAATTTGGTGAGCAAACTAAACTCACAATTGGCAATAGTACATAACTCTTCCATTCCCAATCCTAACATATACTTTAACCATTCTTCTTTTTTAATACAGACTTAATATGTGTCAAATCTGAAATTAGCACAGTTCAGTTCAACAAGATAAATCAATGAATGGGATGCTGTTTTCATAGTTCTCAATTTATATACACTTATATTTTTTTCCTTTCATATCATAACGTGAGACGAACCCAAAATATTTACATCTACTGATGTGACAAAGCAAACACAGAGTGTGTATGTGCCTTGAAATAATTTTTTGCAATATACTCATTCGGAACCAACTTCCAGATCTTGTTTGGAAGAAGTGCACATATATTGCCTAACCTGAAGCAGAACAAATAATTTCAAGGCACTTAGAGGACTTATAGACATCTACTCATAAAACCAAGGTTTCAAGAGAGGACTGTGAAGAGCAATCACTAAAAAGGCCACTCTCAGCCAGACACCCTCTGTCTTCTCACAGCCTCAATCACAGGCATTTATGCCATTAATGATGGAGCTAATTCAACCAAATTTGAAGGTTCTGGTCATATCATTGTATGTCTTCAAGTATAATCAATGTTAATCATCTCCACTTTCACGTGATATGAAGTGAGATTTTGGTGAAGAACAGATTTCCTTATTGATCAATGAATAACTGTATATGATCATATATGATCTGAGCATATTTGCATGTGAAGGCAAGTATAAGAGTCAGCCAATTTAGTTCTCCTCAAGACATTTCCACTGTAAACAACAGATTTTCTTTCTCATTTTAAACCAACATGTACTTGAAAAAGTCAATCTTACTCAGAACGCATCTATCTATCATGAACATGATGAAGAGACATAATGTAGTTACTCAGAGAAATTTTCAAGTATTCTGATATAACAATCAAAAAGATGCTGGCTTGTTATGCTAATAAGCATGGTATACAGATGGTCATATACAACGTCTTTTTGTTGATTATTGTATGCAAATGAGGCAATGCTGATTTCTGATTTGTCAGTTTCAGTATATGCCTGACACCTAATGAATAAATTAAGATATCCCTGTTAGCTAATTTATTGAAGAGCTGTGATTGGGTGTACTGAAATTTGTCCCTCTCAATGCCCACATATTTCCCTCTCTGATTTGGTATTTACCAGGGAAAACTTCAATATCAGGGAGAAAATATGCCTAGACATGGAATAATGTATCAGAATTACTATGCCCTAAATGGCTGATATTTTGATTGTTGACTCCAACCAAAGCATATGACCCTTTGCTGGCACAGACTGGTAGGTTAGACATGATCTGTCACATTGTGTCAAATGTGGCTTGGCACCTATCAGTGGGGCCAAGGGTTCATTACACAACAAAGGCTCTGGACTTAGGTAGCAAATAAGCCCAAAAATCAACTGAAGCACCGCTGGAGAAATATGTCAAAGCCCAAAGTGCCCTGCAAGGCCCATGGGGTTCCAGAATGACTACCTGAAATTTGATTGAAAAATAAGACAATTTCTGGGAACTTTATTGACAGAGTGTTCCATCTGCACATTTTGACAGATTTTACACATTGATGGAAATGAAATACTTTAAGTAATATGCACAAGAAACTCATTTAAATTTTGATTTTACACTTTTTCTTTGAGTTGAGAACAACGCCCCTTGACCTGATCAAGTCAGTAGCCTATCTGGTTAATCAGGCAAGCTCAAGTTACTCAACCATTTCAGTGTGCATGCCTTCAAGGGGATTGGCTGATCAGTATGCAACCTGTGTGGCAGAGAGTTTCCCACCTACCACAGTGGGTTACGCCACTTACGGCAGACATGGTGAATATGCAAATATCCTGAGAAAGAAGAGCTTTGTTGGTGTCTTTTGATTTCCCAGGGGTCTGTGAAATGAAGTTGACCTTATCTCCAGGGCACACCCTCTCTTGTCAGCAGCAGTTTAATATCCAAAAGCAATTAAGACATTTAGTTAACATGGACAATATGATTGAAGTATTCTATTAATAGAGTTTTCATGGTTTATCCCTTGGTGAAATTGATTTCTCATATACAAGGGATGTTACGTAACGTAAGATGTCTCCATAGTACACAACCATAAATGTCCATGAAATGCTATTTTCATGCATTCTTGTAATGTATAAGTGTCAGAGTTGTGCTGCTACTGGTAAAATGGCTTTCCAATGCTAGCTACTGTAGAAATCAATGGTGCCAACCAACATATCTACATACCAGTGATACAATGTATGTGCATTGTTATCACTTTAAAATAAGTAGAACATGCAGTTGTTTACCGTTCAAGTTTTGTGACCTATCCTGAGTTCTAGCTGAAAGGTCTACAATTTTGACCATGTTTTACTACAACATGTATAAATGCACGCTATTACATTTTATTCTTTGAGATAAATATGTGGTCACACAAGTCCATTAGGTAATTTAAGTTGATTAACATATTAACCTCCTAATCGTATCGTTAAATGAATGCACCTTCAGAAAGGGGCTTATTTCAGCATAAAGGACACACATAGAAAGATGCAGTGGGA
This sequence comes from Platynereis dumerilii, assembly GCA_026936325.1. Classification (NCBI taxonomy): domain Eukaryota; kingdom Metazoa; phylum Annelida; class Polychaeta; order Phyllodocida; family Nereididae; genus Platynereis; species Platynereis dumerilii. Next base: position 13,060,982 of record JAPTHN010000002.1, on the reverse strand, counting down.
GTTTCAATGCTAATTGAGTTCCATTTGCTCGGCAACTTTGCAGTATCTAAATTTAGTACTCAAGCATTACCATGCAGTGGAATCGAACCCCGGACCTCAAAATTACGAGGCCAGCGTGCTAACCACTCACTGGCACTCAGCCACTGAGACATACAACATTGAAGTGGGAAAACAATCATGACACCAATCAGCATCATAACATTGTGGAATCTTTAATTGTGACTTGCATCTTGACAAGTAAATGTAGTTTTCCAGTTGCAGACCAGCAAAAAATAACACAGAACACTGTCAAGTGCTAATCAAATTCTCATTTGAAGTTAGTGGGGGGAAAAACAATGCCATGTGTTGGAATTGAACCCTGGGACTCACTATTAGAAAGCTGGTGTGCTATCCACTCTGCCACTGAGACTTCCTGTCTGTGCAATGGGAAAAAAATCATGAGACCAAATGTACATCACAACAACTTTGGAATCTTTATGTGAGATTTACGAGCAAAGCAGGAGAAGGACCTATTAGTCAAGACTGATTTTAGTACATTGAAACTCAGCAGAATGCAATAGTATTATGCGTAATTGCCTATAGGGGTCCGGCTCCTGCTTTGGAAGATACAAACCTTTAAAAAATCTCAAGGCTTAAGTCAATGACTGAATGACATGATTTTTCAATAGGTGGAGCTGATGTTTCCATTTTAGTGCACTGTGTGGAAAACCTTAGTTGGACATCAGGCAGCTTGATTCAGGCCTTATTTGTTTTGGAATTTTTTTTCTCATTTTAACAAAGCCTTATCCACAGTGGTCATGTGGTGACAGGATTGACATGATTAGGATGGGAAGAAAACTGAATTCAAAGATTGAATCGGCCTCTGGTTCAGCATGCACTCGCAAATATTTAGAATTACATTTTACAAAGCAGTTTCCTAGATTCACTCTATAATTATGGTTCTATACCTTGAGAACTTATGATAACTCCCTTCAAGTTCATTAACTTTCGAATTTCATACTTAGTGTACTTTATTAGATTACTAGTCATAATTAGAATTGCGCATAAGAAGAGGGGATTGCCATGGCATGTTGGTATTTCATCAGGTTTAGATATTTCTGTGCAAGCCTGAGGGTCACATCTGGCAGGTATGATAACACAGGGCTGAATAGACAGTCACCACAATGCCATGAGGAATGTCCACTATATCAGGTCCAAATAGAAAGTGTACTCTTTGTCCTTGATTACAAACTGACGATTAGATGTATGCCTAGTACGTTTATGAAAGGACAGATTCAGAACTAGGTTTCACAAATGTAAATGGGAAATGATGGATTTCAAAAGTGTAAGGAGTTATGTTAACATAATTATCTTATCTTTGAAACTGCATTTGTGATGTCTGTCTGAAAGTCTGTGAAACTTGTGGAAATTGATTGGATGGTCAGTTATTCAATTTAATTCCAAATAAAGATATTCCTGCTTTTTTTATACTCATACTGACAATCCTTACACCAAATAAAAGTTTTCGTACACCAGCTTCCATTGGATCAACATGGGGCCAGTTGTAAGCAAACATTTGAAGTTTTATAACCCATATACGATTTGAAACACAATCACACAAAGTGACTGACACAAAGCTGATGTCAAGATTTTAATTACATAATACTCCCTCTCATGATTAATTTTGGGTCGTTCATTTAAGGATCAACTTGAAATGTGTTTAAATGAATTCCCTATGCTTTGGAATAAACTAATTGTATGCAAACATTTGAACTGAAATGTACAAAAATATCACAAAACGAGAATCTGTTTTTGTTCAGCTTGTAACCAAAGGAGAATATTTGAAAATATTACTCAGATCAGTAATTTTATGAATTTTTTTCCAGGCTAATTCACATGCATTTGACAATTCCAAGAAGCTAAAGCTTTTCCTCAATAGATTAAAAGATGGATTCTTGTTCATTCCCTTTTCCTGATTACTTCAACTTCTCAACCTCCTTCTCCCTGATTGTGTTTATTGGAAAATCTGCTAAAAATAATCCAGTGTGGAATCTCCTTCTCTTTCGATCCTGGTCAAATCTGCGAACAATTTGAATAATCAATTTCTAACAGCTTAGGAGAGGTTATTGAATAAAAGATTTATTGATTTCCTTAATAACCTCATCTATCAGTTTTGCCTCTCATGCAGGATTGTTCTGTTAATCTTTGTTTTGTTGAAATTGAATTGTGCCATGAAACTTAGAATGTCTTGCATGTCCACGTGTGCCCTTCAAGCAAATGCCAAGTATGCCGTTGGTAAATGGTTTTCAAAACACATAGGGAATCATACCTTGTTGTATAGTTTTTGCAGACAATAATTATTGTTAAAGTTCAAGAAACGTTTTAAATATACATGTTTTCACACTTTTTTTATACATAATTCTGGCTTAGTGGTTGGACACAAACAAAAAGCTTCGCAGTGCACTGAAGGTCTCTGCCTATTTCTTGTGATACAGAGCATCCACTTTGTTTTGAGAAGTTGGAAATAAAGATAAGTCAGAAAAATAACACATAAGCAATGGATTCTAAACATTGCGTTCCCTTCAGACTTTTTCACCCATTTAGGTTACAGTTGATTAGGACATGTCACATTTTGTTGTATAGAAACTGCAAAAATATTTTATTCTGTACTGATGATTTCTTAGTTGTCAATGGACGATTTCTGATTGATAGACCACTGCCAGCTGAGAATGCTTGCTAATCCACTATGGCAGTTGCTTTCTCATCCAGTTGCTTACTGCATGTGAATCATGGCAGAGTCTTCGTGCCATACGACACTGAGAAGTAGGTAAAGCAATTCGGTACCATGCACCCAGAGGACGCCAGCCTACAGTCACCATAGATGGCAACAGATTAAGTAAATTATAAACAGGCCTGCATTGATATATTGTGTACCATAGAATTGAGACAAGTATAACAAGTTGAATGGGACAATAAACAAATTTATGACACAGATTGAAGACTGTATGCAAACTGCAGAGTGTATGATTTGATTGATTCAATCCCGAGCAAAGATACCCACTAGGCCAGGCCAATTTGGTGAGCGAACTAAACTCACAATCGGCAATAGTACATAACTTTTCCATTCCCAATCCTAACATAATACTTTAACCATTCTTCTTTTTTAATACAGACTTAATATGTGTCAAATCTGAAATTAGCACAGTTCAGTTCAACAAGATAAATCAATGAATGGGATGCTGTTTTCATAGTTCTCAATTTTTATATACACTTATATTTTTTTCCTTTCATATCATAACGTGAGACGAACCCCAAATATTTACATCTACTGATGTGACAAAGCAAACACAGAGTGTGCATATGCCTTGAAATAATTTTTTGCAATATACTCATTCAGAACAAACTTCCAGATCTTGTTTGGAAGAAGTGCACATATATTGTTTAACCTGAAGCAGAACAAATAATTTCAAGGCGCTTAGAGGACTAACAGACGTCTACTCATAAAACCAAGGTTTCAAGAGAGGACTGTGAAGAGCAATCACTAAAAAGGCCACTCTCAGCCAGACACCCTCTGTCATCTCACAGCCTCAATCACAGGCATTTATGCCATTTATGATGGAACTACTTCAACCAGATTTGAAGGTTCTGGTCACATCATTGTATGTCTTCAAGTATAATCAATGTTAATCATCTCCACTTTCACGTGACATGAAGTGAGATTTTGGTGAAGCAGAGCTTTCCTCATTGATCAGTGAATAACCATATATGATCATATGATCTGAGCATATTTGCATGTGAAGGCAAGTATATGAGTCAGCCAATTTAGTTCTCCTCAAGACATTTCCACTGTAAACAACAGATTTCTTTCTCATTCTAAACTAACATTTAAAAATTCAATCTTACTCAGAACGCATCTATCTATCATGAACATGATGAAGATACATAATGTAGTTACTCAGAGAAATTTTCAAGTATTCTTATATCATAATATGAGGTTATATCATGGGTGGGGGCAGTATAAACCCGGTATAGTCACCAAGGACCCAGTATATCCCGAGACCCAAAGGGTCATCATGAACATGATGAAGAGACATAATCTGCCCTGTGAAATGGAAACACAGTAAGTGACCAAAAAACAGTAACTGAGTTGAGCATAACTTCTCAATCCTACTAATAATATCTACCTCCATGCCAAATTTCATACCTGTATCACCTCTAGTTACCCCACAAATCCATGATAAACAAACACAGTATCAACTGTTTACATCAAAATGGACCTGTCATGTCAGGCCAAAACACAGTAATTCACTCATTTTGTTTTGAAACACAGTATCTCTTTGGCTTCTTTTTGAGTTACTGTGTTTTGACATGACAGAAACCAGGAGATACTGTTTTTTCACTTCAACTGAGCAGACATCTTCAGCAATGACCTAAATAAAAAATCAAAGGTTTCTCATTCAAAACACAGTAAGTCATTAAAAAGCACAATGTTGTCTAATATATCTATAAGAAGATGTTTCGGGTGAAAAATGATATAGACACATACACTTTGATTATATTTCTTCATATTTGAAGCATTGACTTGAGGGTGCTTCATCTGGAGATTAAGATATAGAGGTCACAATGTTACAAACAAAGAAATGCATTTTTCTCAAAATCACTGAAATGGCAGTTACTGTGTTTTGAAATCACAGGGCAGTAATGTAGTTACTCAGAGAAATTTTCAAGCATTCTTATATTATATTGCTTCAGAATTACTATGCCCTGAATGGCTGATACTTTGATTGTTACCCCAACCAAAGCATATGTCCCTCTGCTGACACAGAATGATAGGTTAGATATGATCTGTCACATTGTGTCAAATATGGCTTGGCACCTGTCAATGGGGCCAAGAGTTTGTTACACAACAAAGGCTCCTTAGGTGGTAAATAAGACCAAAAATCAACTGAAGTACCACCAGGGAAATATGTCAAAGCCCAAAGTGCCCTGGAAGCCCATGGGGTTCCAGGATGACTGCCCATGAGTTGGGTTGGCTGGTGATAAGCCAAAACTGTTTGGCTTCTAATGACCTGTCCTCAACCATATTTATCTATATTGTATTAGTCCAAAAAGGTAAAATTTGTGGCTTTTACTGGGACATGTGTCCTTTATCAATGGGTATAAAGAGAAATTCCAACAGAACTCATTTTCAACCAGCATATATATGTCCCGATTTAACACCATAAAATGTGCCTATTATTGAGCAATATTAGATTTGTTGTGATGTGGTGTTTAATGTTTCACAGTGAAACAAATGAGCTTCTTGCCTTTTGATTTACAACTCTATACCATTTAAGTCTTGCAAACTTGGGACTGCTGTTTCTTTACTGATGACAACATTGTCAGAAATCTGATTAAAAAGTAAGATAATTTCTCGGAGCTTTACTGACAGGGAGTTCCATCTGCGCATTTTGACATTTTCTTACACATTGGTGGATGTGAAATACTTATGTCAATTTATAACAAATTCATATCAAGAGCATTTCTTTGTGATGTGTGCTAAAAATAAAAACACCTAGTTTTCCAAACAAATATCCTTAGACTGACTGTAACAGCAATCGTTTTCTTAAGTAATAAGAACAGGCAGTGTTCGAAATAAGGGGGGGTCAAGGGGGTTTTGACCCCCCCAAATGCTGTGAGGACCCCCTCAAATACATTTTTTAGAGGGACCCAGGGGGGGTCCCGAAAAAACCCCCTCAAATACTAAATGTGCAGGATTTAATCCAGAAATGGGGTTTTCAAAAGTAATTTTCTAGGATAATACATGCTTAAAACACTCAGAATTCATTTCAGAGTACATGTAGTCCTTTCTGAAACCCCTCAGCTTCTGGGGGCCTCCGGCGGCCCGCGGACCTCCGGCCCCGAAAGCTTCGACCCTTCAGGCCTTGCCAGTCAGAGACCCCCCCAAATGACATGGGCTATTTCGACCACTGAGCACAGGAACTCATTTAAGTATGTCCTCATTCAAATTTTGATTTTATACTTTTTCTTTGAGTTGAGAACATAGCCCCTTGACCTGATCAAGTCAGTAGCCTATCTGGTTAATCAGGCAAGCTCAAGTTACTGAACAGTTTGAGTGTGCATGTCTTCAAGGGGATTGGCTGATCAGTATGCAACCTGTGTGGCAGAGAGTCTCCCACCTACCACAGTGGGTTACGGCAGACATGGTGAATATGCAAATATCCTGAGAAAGAAGAGCTTTGTTGATGTCTTTTGATTTCCCAGGGGTCTGTAAAATGACATTGACCGGTATCTCCAGGGCACACCCTCTCTTGTCAACTGCAGTTAAATATCCAAAAGCAATTAAGAGTTCATTGAACATGCGCAATATGATTGCATTATTCTAACACCAATTTATCCAAAGGTGAAACTGAATTCTCATTCATAAGTGATGTTACATGAAGAATGGTCTGAAGTATGGTTCATTGAAATATCCTCGGAGTGATATTTTCATATATTTTTGTAAATCATAATGGTCAGATTTGTGCTGCTATAGACAATGTCTTGTAAACCGGCTTCCCAATGTTAGCTACAGCAGAAATCAATGGTGCCAACCAACATATATAAATACAACGTATGTGTTAAAAATGCTATGATTGTCAGTTATGATGCAACTTGCCATGTTGAAAATTGTAACATATGCAACATAATTTTCTTTAAGGTGGCCCCAAGCCAACGGTCATTTAGACCTTATTGGGGTTTCCTACCATAAAATACATAGCATTGCTTTGATGTATTAATGATGATTTCTTTTGGTAAATGAACAATTTGAATCCAAGTCTGAATCTTTAAAATAAGTTGAACCCACAGTTTTTAACCGTTCGCGTTTTGTGTCCTATCCTGAGTTCTGAAAGGTATACATTTTTTGTGTTTTGTGTTCGGACAAATTTTGTTCCATATTTTACTACAACATGTGTAAATGCACACTATCAAATTTTATTCTTTGAGATAAAAACTTATGATAACTCCCTTTATGTTCATTCACTTTTGAATTGCACATCAGAAGAAGGGATTTCCACTGCATGTTGGTATTTCACCAGGTTTAGGCATTTCTGTGCAAGCCTGAGGGTCACATCTGGCAGGTATGATAACACAGGTCTGAATAGACAGTCACCACAATGCCATGAGGAATGTCCACTACTATCAGTGCAAACCAGAAATATACTAGTTTTCCTCGATTACAAACTGATGATTACATATATTATGTGAAAGAAGAGGCAGATTCAGAACTAGGTTTCACAAATGTAAATGGGAAATGATTGATTTGAAAAGGGTAAGGACTAAGAAGTAATGTGTTGTCAATATACCATCAAGAAATCTTATCTTTGAAACTGCATTTATGATGTCTGTCTGAAAGTCTGTGAAACTTGTGGAAATTGATAGGATGGTCAGTTATTCAATTTAATCCCGAATGAAGATATTCCTGCATTTTTTGTTCCCATACTGACAATCCTTACACCAAATAAAAGTTTTCGTACACCAGCTTCCATTGGATCAACATGGGGCCAGTTGTAAGCAAACATTTGAAGTTTTATAACCCGTACACTGTATACGATTTGATATACAGTCACACAAAGTGACTGACACAAAGCTGATGTCAAGATTTTAATTACACAATACTCCCTCTCATGATTAATTTGGGTTGTTCATTTAAGGATCAACTTGAAATGTGTTTAAATGGATTCCTATGCCTTGGAAATAACTAACTGTATGCAAACATTTGAACTGAAGTGTACAAAAATATCACAAAACGAGAATCTGTGTTTGTTCAGCTTGCAACCAAAGGAGAATATTTGCAAATATTACTCAGATCAGTAATTTTATGAAAATCAAACTGATTGCATGAATCGATTATTCCAGGCTAATTCACATGCATTTTACAATTCCAAGAAGCTAAAGCTTTTCCTCAATAGATTAAAAGATGGATTCATGTTTCTTCCCTTTTCCTGATTACTTCAATTTCTCAACCTTCTTTTCACTGATAGTGCTTATTGGAAAATCTGCTAAAAATAATCCAGTGTGGAATCTCCATCCCTTTCGATCCTGGTCAAATCTGCGAACAATTTGAATAATCAATTTCTAACAGCTTAGGAGAGGTTATTGAATAAAAGATTTATCGATTTCCTTAATGACCTCATCTATCAGTTCTGCCTCTCATGCAGTCGCAGGATTGTTCTGTTAATATTGGTTTGTTGAAATTGAATTGTGCCATGAAAATTAGAATGTCTTGCATGTCCACATCTGCCCTTCAAGCAAATGCCAAGCATGCCTTTGGTAAATGGTTTTTAAAACACATAGGGAATCATACCTTGTAGTGTGGTTTTTGCAGACAATAATTATTGTTAAAGTTCAAGAAACGTTTCAAATATAGGTACATGTTTTCACACTTTTCTTTATACATAATTTTGGCTTAGTGGTTGGGCACAAGCAAGAAGCTTCGCAATGCACTGAAGGTCTCTGCCTATTTCTTGTGATACAGAGCATCCACTTTGTTTTAAGAAGTTGGAAACAAAGATAAGTCAGAAAAATAACACATAAGCAATGGACTCCAAACATTGTGTTGACTCTTTTACTTTAGGTTACAGTCGATAAGGACAGGTTGTGTAGAAACTGCAAAAACATTTTATTCTGTACTGATGGACAATTTCCGATTGATAGACCAACAGTTTATTACATGCATGGTTTGGTTTCATAATAAATTTCCATCAATGTCCATCTTCGTAGATAAGACGCCACAAGTGATTTAGAATTTTGTAATCACAAAATTAAACCTTGCGTAATTCAAGCATTCATAAGGGGCGTATTAAGAATAAACCTTGATGAAAAGGAAATGCCTAAAACATAAGATGTTTTGTCTGAAACTTTGATCTATTCAGATCACTTCAATTGCTACTGAAGCAAAGTGCATGGATTGAGCTTCAGAAAAGACTTTGTTATTGATCATACAGCAAACAAACTAAGAGGTCTGATTACTCCTTGACAAATCCAATTACTTGCAGCTAATTTGATGAGCATAGATCTGCTGACAACAGGGGATGAACATATAATCACATTTGCTGCTCTCCATCCATTTCCCCAAACAGGCCGGTCTGTGCAACAAGTTTTTTATTGTGTGTTTTGGTCAGACGTCCAGAGAGGACTAAGAGGTTTTAACACATTTCTGCCTGAAACACAAGCAGACATCAGGCTTTTTATATTTTTGGAAGTCCTTTGCACTCTACAATCGACACTTTAAAATATAATATACCTTTCAGCAGAATGTGGTGTTAATTCTTCTACTTTATTGGAGGCTGAGATGATATTTTTTTTGGAATGGCTTGGGCTTTTTATAAGCTGAGATGATACATTTTTTGGAATGACTTGGGCTTTATTGTGTCACAAAAAGCAATGTACAAATTGAACACTATTAGCTCACAAACACAGAAGAGTTGTTTGAGGGCTCAAAGGGAAGTTAGACAGATATGAGCTAAGCAGTGGACTCCCTTCTGACATTTTCACCCCTTCAATTTAAGGTGGATTAGTAGTACACTAAGTACAGGTTGGTATCATAGCACCACCAGGCTCTTGTGTTATCCACATTTTGTTAGTTGCGAAGTAACAGCCAAAATTATATTGTTCTGGACTGATGTCCACTGATTGCCATAATTAATTTTGAATTCAGTAATCTTAAAGTTAACGCTTGGATAACTGGAACATTCACAAGGTGCATGTTAAGAATACAATTTGACATGGAAAAATGTCTGAAAAAGGTGTATAGACATTTATGACTGTGAAAAGAAAGTGACCGCTTTAAATGTGACCATGCAGATCATTGCTGCACTTACATGCACTAGGCTACAGAAGAGACTGTGCTATTGAGCAGACAACAAACAAACTGGTTGAACTGATTGCCCAATGACAGCCCAGCTCTTAATTCCTCTGCTCTTCGGCAAATCTAATTATTGGCTGCTAATTCAATGAGTACAGATCTGCTGACAACAGAGGACGGATGTAATCGTGTTTGCTGCTCCCCATCCATTTCCCCAAACAGGTTGGTCTGTGGAACAAATTTTTTTATAATGTGTTTCAATCAGACTTCGAAATTGCCTCATTTGGGAACAAGCTTGTCAAGATTGCTGCATTAATTCATGACTCGTGTGCAATACTAGAAACATGATATTCACCTAATTTCAAGATATTCATTAAGTTTCATCCCATCTATTACAATTAAATCTCCCACATATTGCCAGCACGTTTGCTGGTTGAATGTGAGTTTTCTCGATCTTTCTCTCAAACCCAACTAATAAGCAAAAGACACATGTTCAACAAGAAGCAACACTTTCCTTTTAGAACTCTCATTGGACTTACAAAATTTAGATCATTATGGTTGAGGACAGGTCATCCGGAGCCAAAGAGTTATTGCTTATCACCAGCCCACCCTGCTCTGGGGCAGTCACTATGGAACCCCGTGGGCTTTGCGGGGCACTCGGGGCATTGACACTTCTCCCCGGTGTCCCTTCAGCTGATTTTTGGTATTATTTACTACCCAAGCATAGCCTTTGTTGTCAGATAAACCCTTGGCCCCATTGATAAGTGCTAAGCCATTGTTGACCGAATGCTACAGAATTATCATTGATCATTCGGAAGTAATTTACTAACTGTAACGATCTGAGACAAGAGGTCTTAACCTGCTCTCAGCAAAACATTATATTATTATATATATTATACTAGATTTACCCATGATAAAAGGCACGATAGTGCATTGTTATGTACACTGCAACCCAGCTGCCTGCATGCAGTTACCATTATAAAACAAAAGTACATGCCTTAAAAACAATGGTGAAGTGCCCACTTTGTTGTATTGATTACAGTAACTGGCGTTGAAGTAAGCAGATTGAGGTGAGAGAGTATAATTGGCATAATATGAATATTTGCATAAGACTTTTGTGAGTTGTGACAATTTTGTGTTTGCTCTGAGAGGTGCATGCAATCTTGAGATGGGATTGAATGATGCACTGTAGACAGTGGGTTTAGGAGTGAAATGATGAAGCAGGTGGCAGACCAGGATACAAACGATACAATTGAAGGCAAGGGCCGGAGAAGAGCTTAAAAATGAGGGTAATATGACGCAGATCCGATGAGTAGAAGTGGGCTGGTCACTATGCACTATTGCGCTGTGGCTGGCTATGGTCTGTGCGGATGTTTTTGGCGGGAAAATGGAGCAGTGGCGCCAGTCCCTGGCGATGTCATAAGCGGAACTACTGAGCAGATTCTTGCGACCCTGGTGGCAGAGGACAGTTGTCGTATAAAACGCAAATAAGACAGCAGTGGAACTGTTTTCTGCTGTTATCAGGATGAGAGGATAGAATTATAAAGATAGGTGCATAGTTGAGGTGAGTGTGAGGGCTGGGAAATGGGTTTTTAGGTGTGGCAGGAGTGAGCATGTCACCCATGATTTTTTGATCTTATACCCGGCAGGGATTATTATATTATATTATATTATATTATATTATATCATATTATATCATATCATATCATATTATATCATATTATATCATATTATATCATATTATATCATATTATATCATATTATATCATATTATATTATATTATATTATGTTATATTATATTATATTATATTATACTATACTATGTTATATTATATCATATTAAGTATAGTTTTGTCAAAATGCTGCAGTGGCTTTATGATATTAACTGAAACTGGGTTTTGTTACTGTGCACTGTCAGCAGACAAGCACACAAAATAAAGGAAAGGATTAGTTTTAGATCTGCTGTATGTCATTGCTCATCACTTTACTCAAAACTTGTTACAATGTGTGATGAAGTGTCAGTTGCAGTCTGTTAACAACATGATGAATCAGATGACTATTTCTTTGGTTTGATCACATCTGTTGATTTGACATACCATGATAATTACTGTTGTAACTTATGGTAACTTTTTTAATTCATTATCTCTGGAATTCCATTACTAGTTGTATTTTGATTGAATTTCACAAGAGATGACAGGATTGTCAAGACATGTTGGTATTTCACCCAGCCATAAATTTTCTGGGCAAGCCTGAGGGTCACATCTGGCAAGAAATGATAACAGAGGGCAGAATAGACAGTCACCACAATGCCATGAGGAATGTCCACTCTTATCAGCTCCAACCAGAAAGTATACTCTTAGACCTAGATTAGAAACTGATGATTAGACAGAGTTCATTTATGGAAAGCAGATTTAGAGCTTGGTTTCACAAATGGAAATGGGAATGATCGATTTCGTAAGGGTAAGGAGTAATGTTATGTCCATTCACTATTGACAATTCTCATCTTTGAATCAGCATCAGTGATGTCTGTCAGAAAGTTCATGAGATGAAAAGATCTGATAGTCAGTTAATCAATTGAACTACCTGGAATTCTGAATGTCATCCTCCTATTTTTTATTCTTGAAATTTATCAATTTGCACAAAATACCAGTTGACATCAGCTTAACAGCAGCTGCCACTCTTTAGCACCAGATGGAGCCTGGGCTTGAGCACGTAAATACACCCCGAGTGATCACATTTCAACATCAAAATTAAACTTTGAAGTACAAGAAAACAAACAATCCTGTTATTGTTTATTGTAGCATATTAGTAAATTACCACATATAAAGAGAAGTCCCACAGTAGTGAGATGAGCAGAGGACCCCAAGAAGTGCATTTCCTTCGGATTTTTTCACTCCTTTAGATTACATTGACAAGGGAAAGCCTGAAACATAAGTCTCTTGCCAATGACATTGATCTTTCCTAGATCCACATTTATGAGTGTGGAAAGGGTGACCACTTTAAAAGTCGCCGTCCAGATGACTCCAATTGATACACTTGCTTGCAATTGCAATAGATCTTCAGAGGAGACCGTGCTATTGATCATGCAGACAACAAATGAACTGGTTGAACTGGCTGAACTGATTGCCCAATGACAGCCTGGCTCTTAATTCCTCTGCTCTTTGGCAAATCTAATTATTGGCTGCTCATTCAATGAGCATAAATCTGCTGACAACAGAGGACAGATGATATCATGATTGCTGCTTTCCATCCACTTCCTCAAACAGGCAGTATCTGGTCAGCCCTGACTGACCTTGACTTAATAAAGTCACTGATGTTGAAGTTTCCCAACACACAGAAGTCATAAACCAATGTCAGCATGACATTGTGCATTGGTTAGGTGTCTAACTGATCTTCTATTGACATCAGATTCAGGTCAGAAAGGGACATCAAAATGATGCCAAGGAATTATGCTGCATTAACATTGTCCTTTGACCTAGTTTTTTACTGACCTTCTACTGAAGGCATAGAGCTGGTCGGGGCAAGAAGCTCGGGTTAGATATGAGGCCCCCCAGGGTTATATCTCAACTTTCATTTTTGGTGCTTTTTCTTATTGATAGGATTGAAGCTAGAGGATTTTTAGGTGACATCACAAATTTTCAGGGCAAACCGCACCAAACCATAGAAGTAATTTAAGAAACAAAAAAAGTGCATGGTTTTTGTAACTTTGATTAATTTTTTGAAAGGGGTTGTCAGAAATAACTTTTAATTTTCAAAAGTATAATGGATATCTGCATTGCTTCACTTTATGACCATTACATAAATGTGTTTTGGATCATATTTTTTGCATTTTAGCTCAAAATATAGAGGTCAAATTAAAATATGTGAGTTTGGGGCGAGAGGCCCCACATGGTATGGGGCATGAGGCCCCCCTTCACTGAGGCCTCGAAGCTGCTTCAGGACCCATTTCATAATGTATGCTTTACCTTAAATCTTGATAGAATAGCTAATTGAAATCTGAAAGATTTGGTCGAAATTAAAACAGGGCAAAAAATATTAAAAAATAAATGTATGAACAGAAAAATTCTGAAATTCAGAAAAAGTGAATAGAATGCCTTAAAAATGATAGAAGAACCACAAGAAATAACTTTCAAGCTGAATGCACTCGTAAAAAAAATTGCCATAGGATTATAATAGGGGGGCTTCTTGCCCGATGGGTGGGGTAAGAAGGCCATTTTATATTTTTTACAAAAAGGGCAGTTACTCCTTTATTAAAATTGGTAGACATTTGTCTCAGTAGTTATAAGTAGAGTCAAGTGATCCCTTCCTGACAACATAAGCATTTCTTTTAAATAATCGACCACAAAAAGTTGGTCAAATCGCACCTCGAAGTTAAGGGGGGCTGCATGCCCCGCGCTACTCTATGTGTACTTTTGTCTGATGCCCAACTGAATATAGCTGCAATATGATGTTCCGTTCACAGCAGATTTTGATGTCCACCCAAGGTTATAATTCATCGCTATTTTTTGCAAACACACCTTTAATGTGAAGTAATTTGAACATCAAATGCGACTTCATAATGATGTTGTTTTTACGCAGCCCACTGGTTGAGGCCAATGCAGCAAATTTTTTTATTAGGTGTTTTTGTCAGATACATTGAGCGGTTTCAACACTTTTTTGTCTGGAAAAGCTGGGGCTGGTTTTTTTCTGTTTTCTAAAGCACTCGACTGTGGGTACCTCGAAAGAACTTTTAGAAGTGAATTCTTGCACTTTTCTGGAAGCTCAGATGACATTTGGTTACTTTCAAGAGTATATCAGCAACAGGTCTAGTTATTTAGTAACTGGCGAAATGTAAAAAGTTTGATTTAGACAAAAATTGGAAGCTATCACTGGGTCAATTGCACCATAGCTTAGAATTTAGATTCTAGTTATTATTCAAAGTTCAGAATTTCCAAGCAATCTTAACGGGTCGCATCTGACCATAATAGTAATACAGGGCAGAAATGATTGTTGTTGCCAAGTTGCATACCTTTATGCCAGTATCAGTCCAGTCCATGGTAACTTTTGGCTTGAGACGTACTCCGCCACCAGGAGACATGCATTCAGTATACCACTCCCCCTAAATTTTCCCATATTGCCACTAATTGATTATTCCAGGCCAATTTACATGCATTTGATAATCCCTAGAAGCCACAGCTTTTTCTCAGTAGATTAAAAGATTTCTGTTTTTCCCTCTTTCCTAATTACTTCAATTTCTCAACTTTCTTCTTTTGGATTCTGTTTATTGGCAAGTCTGCTAAAAATCAGCCTGTATGGAATCTCAATCCCTTTCGATCCTGGTCAAATCTGCGAACGAATTGAATAATCAATTTCTAACAGCTTAGGAGAGGTTATTGAATAAAAGATTTATCGATTTCCGTAATGACATCGTTTATCAGTTTCCCTCTCATGCAATGGCAGGATTGTTGGGTTAATCGTGGTTTGTTGAATTTGAATTGTGCCATGAAAATTTTAATTTCTCGCACATCCACGTTTGGCCGTCTGAGCAAATGTAAAACATGGCTTTTGTAATTGATTTTCAAAACATATTGTGGATAATACCGTACAATAGGTAGCGTTGTTTCCTTCAATAAATGTTGTTAATGTTCAAGAATCATGCCAATAATACATAGGCACAATTTGTCTGATAATTTAGTTACTTTTTACATAATTTTAGCGAAGTGGTTGGGCTCAAACAAGAAGCTGGCAGTGCACTGAATATCACTGTATATCTCCTACTATACAGAGCAGCAACATTAACTTGAGAAGTTGGAGATAAAAAGAAGTCAGACAGATGTGTGATTAGTAGTTCACTGCAAACAATGCATTCCCTTTCGACATTTCCACCCCTTTAGATTATGGAAGATTTAAGGTCAGGTCAGTATAGGAGACAACCAGTTATGGTATGTATCACAGGCCCACAATGATCCTGTCTGATCCAACGTACCACTAAGCTGGGTGTTTTCCATAATATGTAAATGGCACAGCCATGAAATTCGCGCAGCTCTTAAAAAGTTTTTTTAGGACTTATGGTTTTACTATAACTTTCATTAAATTTATTTCATATTCAATGTATGAAAGGCAGTTATGTTACTGTTTCAAAGAAATTGAAAGACGGATATATATAAAAAAAATAGAGAGAAATTTAGACTAGAAACTATAAGAAAAATAAAATAGATCAAAAATAGAATATATAGATAGATAGATAGATAGATAGAATATTATAATAAAAAGGATTAAGAATGAATAGAATTGATAGATAATCAGCTAAATAGTAAAAAGGAAGACTACACTGAAAGCTGCCAAATTAAAGTCCATGCTAGATTGTTGATATTACATAATAGTGATAACACAAACAATAACATGATCTGCATGTAGATTAATTGCTCACTGTTACATAATCATCAGTTGACAAAGATTATGTAACCTTAATTTTGTTATGTTTTCTTGTTGTCTGATTTGAAATGAAATGAATCACATGTTAATAATATAATTTAGCTTGTCAAGGCTTATAATGAACCATTCCATAAAAATAATAGAAACAGGGAATATTAATGGAGAAAATTGAATTTTTAAGACACTTTTGAATATGAATATGTCATGTTTTGTTAAATTCGAAACTAAATCATTGATAAGAAACTGGTCCCACTTGACCTAATTTCCTGCTGTCGACCACTGATGTTGAGACCATCACTGCACAGATTTTTGAAACCTTTCTTGTGCTAAATTTCGCTTCGCGAAACGGCCTTCGGCCGTTTCGCTGCGCGAATATTAATTCCATATAATACAGAGCCTTTGCTGCCTTATTGTTCTAGCCGCTTTGCAAATTTGTGCATGATTACCACTCTTAATATAGTATGACCATATAATTGGTCATGATAATTGATCATGATAATGGTCTCCCCAAGATGTTTAATCGACATTTTTGACATTCGATGAATTGCATACAAGGAGCAAGCTGATTTTGGTACTACTGTCCTGCTCTCAGATATACATCCTCAGTTGTCAATGGACAATTTCTGGTCAATAGACCAACATCTTATTACATGCAAAGTTTCAGAATCTATTGCAATCAATGTCCCTAACTTGAGAGTGGATCCCGCAACTGATTTATTTTGTAATCACAAAAGTATATTTTTGATGATTGAAACATTCCTGCTGGGGGAAACATAAGGTCTCTTGCAAATAACTGATCTTTCATGGATGCACTTTTATAAGTGTGGAACGAATGACCACTTTAACAGTCGACATCCCAACGACTCCAATTGCTGCACTTGCATGCACTAGCACTTCAGAAGAGACCGTGCTATTGAATAGACAACAAACGAACTGTTTGAACTGATTGCTCAATGACAGCCTGGCTCTTAATTCCTCTACTCTTTGGCAAATCGAATTACTTGCCACTAATTTGATGAGCATAGATCTGCTGACAACAGAGGATGGGCGTAATCACATTTGCTGCTCTCCATCCATTTCCCCAAACAGGCAGTTCTGTGCAACACGTTTTTATTGTGTGTTTTGGTCATATGACCAGAGTGGTGTTCACACATTTTTGTCTGTAAAAGCGAGCAGAGGTCAGGTTGTTTTTTATCACTCTATAGAAGGTAAGAGCCTTGGCCTGGAATTCCTTTTAGCAGAATGTTTCTTACTTCTTTCACTATACCAGACACTGATTGATCAATATTTAATTACTTTTGAGAGTTTAGGACAATGTCCAGCAATCTAGTGTACACTAGTTTGATAAAGGCAAAACTTCGAAGGTCATATTTGAGTCAACCCAAATATAGATCAGAATTAAGACCCTATATTTTAAGTTCAGAATTTCAGCTAACCTTATTGTCACATCTGGTGACATTCAGTATGAAGTTCAGATTGAGAAGCATCAAACTTCATACTGACACAAGAAAAACGGCGATAGTGTTTTGTAACATAAAATGTGTAGTGGTAAATATTTTACCGTGAATTGTCCTGCAGCAACAAAGAAGACAGGCTTTAAGATCTTGGTCAGGAATTACTGCCAAACTCACAACTTTCTAGCCTACACAACATTTATTCCAATTTCAGCTTATCTTAAGTAAAATTTTGTCAGGAATTCAAATTTGAAGAAAAAAAATGCATCCTCCCTTTTATTTTGGAAGTTATAGGGCCTACCACTATTTGTAAAGCCCCCCTTAGTGGGGCGTGTCAGATATCCCCAAAATTTAATAAATTTGTCTGTAGTTCAATGGCTTCAGTAATAAAGCTGCTCTAATACCACTAATTAATATACTTGAATTCTATGATGGTCCATCAAAAACTACAATGACTACATGGGTATACATTTTTTGTTGAAATGACAAACATTTTGTGGTGGTAAATCGCGGTTTCTTATATTTCGCTTAATTTTCACTACACATGCATCATTCTCAGCAGAAAATAAGCTTCAATTTGAGTACCAACAACCGATAAGTTTAACCCGAACCAAGGAATTTCGGCTTTCAGAAATAAAATTCTAAAAAACTTGCATTTTTTTGTGCAGGCAGATATCGAAAAACTAACACAAACTCGTTTTAATATAACTATCTGGGCATAACGAATTTGACTTTCAGACCTGCATGACAAACGTTGAAGAAATGCAAGTTATTTAGAAAAATGACTTCTTTTTTTTCACACACCTAGAAGTGAAAAGCAGTGGCTCCATGTTTTGGATGTGTGATCCTAATTATGCAAAGCAAGGATATTTTTATGTAGTCCATTGCCCTCGTATAGTCCTTCTGAACATGTACATTGATATGTAATTCATGTCCATAAATATCTCAGATGACATTGAAAAAAAAAATCAAATAGGAACTTCACTTTATTTTAATAAATTGTTTTTACTTTTGTCACCTGAATTTGTTTCGATATATCCTGTTCACAGAGCAGCATATATTAAGACAAATTTTTAAAACTAGATGTCAATTTAAACTTTAGACAATAGGGAATGCCGTGGCACCCTCAATTATCATGAAACCTTGATTTCTATCAAGGAAGAGACAGTCAAACTTTGATGTCTGAAAAATGTGTCACAAAAAATTGCATTTTTCGCGCGTTTTTCCACTTAAATTGTGAGATAGCGACTTGGACACCAATATACAGACACCTAAAAAGGTCACCATCAGAAAGAGCACATTTTTTCACACAAGACAGAATATATTTTAGAATCTCTGATACGTTTTTGTGGCATCAAGAATTTTTTCACACTCGTGGCAGTGACTCCTGACTAAGATCTTGAAGCCTGTCTTAACAATGTTGGAACAGAAGAACTTTACAAAATAGTAGGCATAATTTGCTTCAGATCTACTATACCCCACACTCTGTCTCTGCCATGCAGTTGCAAATTACATGGGACATTGCTCTGGTCTTTGACACTTATCTCTCATTTGCTAACCACTAGGGGTCAGCGCTTCCGAATTGTGCTGTTATTGGCTCCCCCTAGAGTAAGAGCAACACCCATCACTGGATTGCAGCCTGGGCTGTGCACTTTCCTGGCAAGAGCAGCTTTGTTGGAAGTATAACTTTAATGTGAGCACTGTATCTACTGGTCTGCCATTGAGCAGGATGACCTTTGAGACAGGAACCAGAATTCAGAGATAATTTTTAGCTCATCCGTCTTCTTTGAAAATGAAGAGCTCTTGTCGTCACTCGATCGTCGACTGTGTCGTTGACGTTGATGTTGTCCCACTCCGGTTAATGTTGGCCATTCTGTGGCGGCCATCTTTCTTCATTGTTGAACGGCCAACTGTGCCCTTAATATTTCGCTTAGAATTATGAAATTTGTTACAGGTATTTTCCTGTGGGTATAGTTTGGGAACATCTCGAGAAATCCAAGATGGTGGTCATTTTGTGGCAGCCATTTTGGCAGCCATCTTTCTTCAGTTGTGAACTGCCCACCCTTCCCTTGATATTTCACTTAGAGTGATGAAATTTGTTACAGATATTGTCCTGTGGGTAGGGATTGGGAAGATATCAATAAATCAAAGATGCGGTGGCCATTTAGCAGCCATCTTTCTACATTCTTGAACTGCCCACTGTGCTCTTAATATTTCGCTTAGAGTTATGAAATTTGGTACAGGTCGGTATGGCTTGGGAACATGCTGAGAAATCCAAGATGGTGGCCATTCTGTGGCGGCCATGTTGGCAGCCATCTTTCTTCATTGTTGAATGGCCCACTGTGCCCTTAATATTTCGCTTAGAATTATGAAATTTGTTACAGGTATTGGCCTTTGGGTATGCATCGACAACATGTTGAGAAATCCAATATGGCTGCTAAATCGACCGCTATAACATGGCCAACATTGTTGAATTGTCCATTTGGAGCTTCGTCATTCACTTCCAGTTATAAAATTAGATAGAGTTATTGGCCTGTGGATGAGAATCAGCCGAATATTGATATATTTCACATTAATAGACGAGCGGTGAAACCACTTGCGGTTCTGGTTCCACGTGATACCCTCTGCAGGTCCACCATCTGTTCCTTCTCCGTGTCCGCCATCTATGTCATCAGTTTTTGTGTACATTAATAATTGGTAGTGCAAGGATGATACAGTCAGCTGAAAAAAAAGGAAAAAAGAAAATAGTTGTTGAGACAAAGGAGAGAGAAGAGCAAAGAGACAACAAGACAAGTCTAAAAATTATCAGTGATGATCAGAGAGAAATGAAAAAACAAGTGTTCATAAGACAAGAGATGATAAGACAGATATGATCAAACAAGTTATTACAAGACAAGAAATAGGACAACAGAGAGCAGGACAACAGATTATCAGACAACAGATTATCAGACAACAGATTATCAGACAACAGATGAAAGAAAAGTGATCAGAATAAAAGATCAGACAAGCAATAATGAGACAAATAAAGATCAGACAAGAAATAGTGAGACAAGGAGGGTGAGGTAATGATCAGACAATAATTAGACAAGGAAGATAAGGCAGGAAATTATCAGATCAGGACAGATTTCACAATAAATAATAAGACAAGGAATATCAGAACAAATAATCAGAGAAAGACGGATGAGATCAGTGGCATATTTAGGGGGGGCATTGGGCTACCTGCCCTCCCCAGCCCAAACTTTTAGATGGGAAAGTATACGAAAAGACACAAACTGCCCTGCATTCACCCCATGTTACACCCCCACCACGAGCTCCCTCAGTCCATTTCTAGATACACCCCTAGATGAGATAGAAATACTCAGAGAATGAAAGATCAGATGAGAAATAATCAGGCAAGGAAAGATTAAACAAGCAATAATCAGACAAGGAAAGATCAGACAAGCAATAATCAGACAAGGAAATATCAGACAAGCAATAATCAGAGAGAGGAAAGATCAGATAAGCAATAATCAGAAAGGGAAAGGTCAGGCAAGCAATAATCAGAAAGGGAATGATCAAACAAGCCACAATCAGACAAGGAAAGATCAGACAAGCCATAATCAGAAAGGGAAGATCAGACAAGCTATAATCAGAAAGGGAAAGATCAGACAAGCAACAATCAGACAAGGAACGATCAGACAAGCCATAATCAGAGAGAGGAAAAATCAGATAAGCAATAATCAGAAAGGGAAAGGTCAGGCAAGCAATAATCAGAAAGGGAATGATCAAACAAGCCACAATCAGACAAGGAAAGATCAGACAAGCCATAATCAGAAAGGGAAGATCAGACAAGCTATAATCAGAAAGGGAAAGATCAGACAAGCCACAATCAGACAAGGAAATATCAGACAAGCCATAATCAGAAAGGGAAGATCAGATAAGCAATAATCAGAAAGGGAAACGTCAGACACGCCATAATCAGAAAGGGATGATCAGACAAGCAATAATCGGAAAGGGAAAGGTCAGACAAGCAACAATCAGAAAGCGATGATCAGACAAGCAATAATCAGAAAGGGAAAGGTCAGACAAGCAACAATCAGAAAGCGATGATCAGACAAGCAATAATCGGAAAGGGAAAGGTCAGACAAGCAACAATCAGAAAGCGATGATCAGACAAGCAATAATCAGAAGGGAAAGGTCAGACAAGCAACAATCAGAAAGCGATGATCAGACAAGCAATAATCAGAAAGGGAAAGGTCAGACAAGCAACAATCAGAAAGCGATGATCAGACAAGCGATAATCAGAAAGGGAAAGATCAGACAAGACATAATCAGAAAGGGAAGATTAGACAAGCAATCATCAGAAAGGGAAAGATCAGACAAGCAACAATAAGAAAGCAATGATCAGACAAGCCATAATAGGACAAGATTAAGAAAATTAGACAGAAGAACAGGTCAGACAAGAAGTGACAAGAAAAGCATTGACAAGATAAGGGATAGTACACTCTGTCCTGCAGTTGCCAATTCACTTATCTCTCATTTCCTAACCACTAGGGGTCAGCACCTCTGAACTGTGCTGTTATTGGCTCCCCCTAGAGTAAGAGCAACATCCTCCTCTGGATTGCAGCCTGGGCTGTGCACTTCCCTGGCAAGAGCTTTGTTGGAGGTACAACTTTGATATGAGCACTGTATCTACTGGTCTGTCATTGAGCCAGTGACCATAGAGACAGGAACTAAAATTCAGAGATAATTTTTCCCCATCATACCCTATGCAGGTCCACCATCTGTGCTTTCTCCATTTCCACCATCTACACTGCTCACACTTAAAAATGCACACCTTCTAATTAAGGCATGGCCATAAATTTCTCACAGATCAAACTGAATATCCCTTCCTAGTGTCTAGAAAGTCTCACTGAAAAATATTGATAATTAGCTGCAGCAGGCCACATTTAGTGAAACTGCTTCTTCAAAAACCAAAATCACTACCAATGCAAATTGAGCCAGAAAACATTTTTGCATTAAGTCCATCGGAGTCCCGTTTTTGGAATTCACGGATAATGAAAGTTGTTCCCTTGACTCCTTCAAACATAATAACTGCATTTTGTTGGATTTGGGTTGAATTTTATCAGAAGTTGGTGTTTTTCACATTTTGTTTGTCATATCCTCTTCAGAGAAGTTTTGTCATAAGCTGGGACGATTACCTCAAAGTGACTTTTTTTTGCAATGCTGGATTTCGTTGTTGACAATTTGAAATGTTTAACATACGGACGTGGTTCGTATTCTTCACTTTACAGCCTCACTCATCTCAGTGAATCCCAAATTTGAATCAAGATAACAAATTATGGCTGGCTCTTTGAAAAACAAATGGATTTTCTTCAAGCTTTCAAAATCTTTGACCAAGCAGGCTTGGAAGGTTACAAAGAATTTTCTTGGGTAATTTACAAGTTTACAAGTTCTGTCTCTTTTAAGAGGTGTGCGTTTGTAAGTGTAAGCAGTTTAGTCTACATTTCTCTCTATTTCGCTATATGTTTCTGTCTTTCAATTTTTTGAAAGACTTCAAAGTCACATAACTGGCTTTCATAGATTGAATATGAAATAGAAATGAAAGTTATGGTAACACTTTAAGTCCTGCAAAAACTTTTAAATGCTGCCCAAATTTCTTGGCTGTGCCGTTTATATATGTATGAAAAGTACTTATTAATTTTGAATGTAGATTCTCGATCTCCGGATTCATTATAATGATGAATTTACCTTCAGGAGATTTGACGAAACACAATCACTGATGAAGACGATGCGAAATCGTCGAAATATTTGAAAACTTTCGTCAAATCTCCGGAAAGTAAATTCGTCATTATACTTATTAATTGTCTGTTTGGAAACAGGATTTATTCCTATAATTTGAATACCTCAGTGATGGAAGACCCTCTATCTGAAGTCTCATGAGCAACCAGAACTTGCCTGGAAGCATTGGGGATATCAAGTTTCTCTGTTTGTAGGTCAAAGGGCTTCAATTCAGTTTCCAAACACAACTTCACACTGGTAATTAGATGAATGAATGGAAAGTTTTTGTCCAGGTTCATTAACCTTTACATTCATTGAGCTTATTATTAGGAGAGCCAGGAGAGGCCCACCCAGGGGTTAATGTTGTTATAAGCGGCCATTTAATGGGCAGTGACCAGGATGCAGCCACGTGCACCCCAATCATTTCTAGGCGTCCTGGGGTCAGGTTTCTAAGCAACACTATGTGCCCCACGAGCTCCCTTATTAGTTGCCCCATTAACCCCCAGTCGTAGTCCTGGAATTCATACTTATTTTAGCCTCAGGGCAGACCACAACTAAATGGCATATGTCAGTGACCCTGTCAACCTAGGAGTGTGCATTGCGCATGCCCCCTGTCACCAATCTTCCCCTATTTTCACCCGCACATGTCCATCAGACTCAGCATCCACCTCTTTTACGGCAAATTCATTACAGAAATTATATTCGCGAAGTGAATTGAGCACAATCTAGAGAGGTTTCAAAATCTGTGCAGTGATGGTCGACAGCATGAAATTAAATTAGGTCAAGTGGGTCCAGCTTCTTATCAATGATTTAGTTTCGAATCTAACAAAACACAACGTATTCATCTTCAAAAGTGTCCTAAAAATTCAATTTTTGGCCTTTTTACTTTTTAGCCTATTATCTAATATGTTAATGGCACAGCCATGAAATTTGCGCAGCTCTTAAAATGTTTTTTTAGGACTTATGGTTTTACCATAACTTTCATTAAATTTATTTCATGTTCAATATATGAAAGCAGTTATTTCACTGTTTCAAAGAAATTAAAAGACAATAGAAAAATAGAGAGAAATTTAGACTATAAACTAAAAGATAAAATAGATTAAAAAAATAGAATATATAGATAGATAGATAGATAGATAGATAGATAGATAGATAGATAGATAGATAGATAGATAGATAGGTAGATAGATAGATAGATAGATAGATAGATAGATAGATAGATAGATAGGATAGCAAATGAATAGGATTAAAAATAAATAGAATTGATAGATAAACAGCTAAATCATAAGCAGAAGACAACACAGACAGCTGCCAAATTTAAGTCTACATGCTAGATTGTTGGTATTACATAATAGTGATAACAAAAACAATAACATGATCTGCATGTAGATTAGCTGCTCACTGTTACATAATCATCAGTTGAAAAAGATTATGCAACCTTAATTTTCTATTGTTTTCTTGTTGTCTGTTTTGAAATGATGTGAATCACATGTTAATAATTTAATTTAGCTTGTCAAGGCTTATAATTAACTATTCCATAAAAATGATAGATACAGGGAAAATTAATGGAGAAAATAGAATTTTTAAGACACTTTTGAACATGAATATGTCGTGTATTGTTAAATTCGAAAACTAAATCATTGATAAGAAGCTGGTCCCACTTGACCTAATTTCCTGCTGTCAACCATTGATGTTGAGACCATCACAGCACAGATTTTTGACACCTTTCTTGTGCTAAATTGCGCAAATATCAATTCTGTTAATCTTTAATCATATTTGTCTAAAATCACATGTATAGAGTAGGTCGGGGCAAGAAGCCCGGGTTAGGTGAGAGGCCCCCCCAGGGTTATATCTAAACTTACATTTTTGGTGCGTTTATCTGTTGGTAGGATTGAAGTTAGAGGCATTTTAGGTGACGTCACAAATTTTCAGCGTAAACAGCACCAAACCATAGTCGAAATTAAAGAAACAAAAAAATGTGCATGGTTTTTGTAACTTTGACTAATCTTTTGAAAGGGGTTGTCAGAAATAACTTTGGAAATTTTTAAAAGTATAATGGATATTTGCATTGCTTCACTTTATGACCATCACATAAATATGATTTGGATCATGTTTTTTGCATTTTAGTTCAAAATATAGAGGTCAAATTAAAATATGTGGGTTTGGGTCGAGAGGCCCCACATGATATTGGTCATGAGGCCCCCTTCACTGGGGGGTCGAAGCTGATTCAGGAACCATTTAATAATGTGTACTTTGCCTTAGATCTTGATAGAATAGCTAATTAAAATAGAAAAAAATTGGCCCGAAATTGAAACAGGGCAAAAAATATTAAAAGATAAAAGTATGAACAGAAAAATTCTGAAATTCAGAAAAAGTGAATAGGATGCCTTAAAAATGATAGAAGAACCCTAAGAAATAACTTTTAGGCTGAATGCGCTCGCAAAAAAAAAATTGCCATGGGATTATAATAGGGGGGCTTCTTGCCCAATAGGTGGGGTAAGAAGGCCATTTTAAATTTTTTACAAAAATGGCCATAACTCCTTTATTAAAATTGGTAGACATTTGTTTCACTAGTTATTAGTAGAGTCAAGTGATCCTGACAGCATAAGCATTCAAATAATCGCCCATAAAAAGTAGGTCAAATCGCACCTCGAAGTTAAGGGGCCCCGGGGCGCATGCCCCGACCTACTCTATGTATATATTTATCTATATATCTATCTATGTATCTATCTATTTATCTATCTATGTATCTATGTAACTATCTATGTTTCTATGTACGTAGGGTAAATGTGGGTAATATCACGCATGTGGGCAATATCACGCACCAGACTTTATGGTCATTTGAGTCCTCAGCTATGCATGAGATCACCAAGGTAAAAAATTAAAAATGTACGTGTGATACTTGGGAACAAATCTTAGAGTATTTTCTGCTTCACAATGTCTCAGACAAGTTTTCAGGAGGATTCCAAGCATTTTACTTAATTTTTCTGAATTTTAGTGCATTTTTATGTAATATTTTAAATGTAAATGACAAGCAATTGCAACTGTTGGTTAGTTGATGCATTTGGTAGAGGTACATAATGTGAGAAAGACATAAAATGGGATTCCTAAAATAATTTATGCAGAATGATGGCCTTGAAGAAGCCGCTGGTATGCATGGATATGTAATAAATTCCAATCAGGGGTAATATCACTCACTTTGTAGGGGAAATATCACTCACTTTGTAGGGGTAATATCACGCATATTTGGGTATTATCACGCACCTTTTGAGTGTCCTGCAGCCACAATTTAATCCCTCTAACCTTGCATTGGCTGGGTGGGCTTCAAGCTGTTGGTAGGCTAGTTCAAGAAGATATGAGGGGGGGGGGGGTTGAGTCTGTAATAAATGTATTTGATGGGGGGGCTCTTGTGTCATCATAGTGTATAGCTTATCATAGTTAGACCATGACAGTAACCAGAACTGTCATGATTAGACAAATTCTCCAACAATTTAATAACATTTCCATGAAGCATGTGTCAATTTTTTCAAGAAGACCCCCAAGATAATTTCTCTAATCCTAGATATCTCAGTTCCATGAAATATACAGTTTAGCATACTATCTTGCTGGAACTTCCTTATTATAATGCAGAGTTTGAGTACTTTTAGTTGTAGTTCTGCAATATTGGTTACAAATTTTAGGATTGTGGTGCTTTGAGAACGTACATGATGGATACACAAATGGTTATGGTCTCCAACAATCATAAAACACACTCAAGGAATTTAATTTTTGTTGTTCATGGAGCTTTTTCCAGATTTTCTTGGATGTTTGAAGAGATCACCTTGCCACATGCTCATTATCAATTTATCCCAACACTATGATCGGCTGATCGTTTACAGTGTACGTGTGTACAACCATTTTTGGACAAAAAATTCGAAACAGACCCTATAATCAGAGAGTTATTACTAATGCTCAAATTTGCAGGGGGCTAAATCTGGAAATGGTATCAACTTACTTCATTCTGCAATATAACATTTAGATAAATTATTTATAGATAGACAGATAGATGCTCAGATCTATACACAGATAAATCTATGTACGTAGGCCTATAAAGTGCAACATGTTGAGAACTCTCGCTCTCTCTGTCTCATCATCCAACCCTCGTGAGCACCCATAACCTGGCTCAGAGGGCTGTACCATATCTATCTATCTATCTATCTATCTATCTATCTATCTATCTATCTATCTATCTATCTATCTATCTATTTATCTATCTATCTATCTATCTATCTAGCATCTGGCAGATAGACAGACCGGCATACAGACAGAATGACAGATAGATAATAAGCTAATCAACCAGAGATATTTAGTTTGTCTCAATCTGCGTGATATTACACCTACTGATGCGTGGTATTAAACTGAAGTGCGTCATATTACCCACAGAAACAGCTTAAATGATCCTAGGTGTTTTAGCACAAGAGCCCCCCCATCAAATACATTTATTACAGACTCAACTAGCAAGCTGCCGACTTCGGGAATTGGATATTTGTTTGACACCTGAGTTCAATTCCAATAAAAAGTCATATTTTTGGTCATGATAGTTATGACACCTCAGGCCTTGTAGGCATACAAAAACATTGCAGTGTAATATCACGCATTAGGTGCGTGATATTACCCACATTTACCCTATGTATCTATCAATCTTTCTGTCTATCTATTTTATTTTTGATCTATTTTATCTTTCTAGATCTAGTCAAAATTTCTCTCTATTTTCTATGTATCTGACTTTCAATCTTTTTTAAATAGTAACATTATTGATAGTAGGGCAGATGGCTTCTAAAGATGCTATGGATGGAGGAAAAAATATTTATTCCTTCATTGATTTTTGCAATAGGCCTATCTTCAGGATTTGCAAGTTCGCCAATGGGGAATACGGTCTATAAACTTCAAGTGAATTCTGGTAAAGGTAAGTATTTATAGAATGGGCCAAAATTATACATGTAAATTCTACTATATATACCGTAATACCAGACCAAGGTCAAACTGGATCGGAAAATATGGAAAATATATTGGGGGAGTACAATTCTGTAAGCACTTGCTATTCGTCGACTGTACCAGTGTTGATGGGACAGTGGGTAGCGAAAAAAAAATGCAGGTACGCAACACAATACCATTTTATTTTTAAAATAAGTTTCTGAGACCCACACGAGTTTCTATATCTTCATTCCTAATCCAGGCTTTCATGGAAAAGGAATCTCTAGATAACATTCATGTCTAACTCAGTCAGGCAAGTTAGGACTGTTACAATGCATTAAAAACAGAGTTCATCTGGTTTTTGTCTAAGTGCAAATCACTTGGTACCTCAAATTCCCCTTGAACATGAGATAGCAACATTTGATCCCTTGCCCAATTGAGGGGGGTGAATCAAAGTCAATTGCTGCATTAACTTATTAAAGACTCTCCTTGGCTAATTCCCTTTGAGACAACACTCCCCCTATGAAGAGAATCAGAAACGAAAAGAATGATTTCTGTGGGGATTTGAATGCCCTCCCAGGGAAGCACCTGCCCAGCCCCTAATTCTGCTTCTGTGTGATTTTCAATGAACAAGATCAACTCATCAACTCACAAATTACAGCAAACTAATTACAACTTCCTAGTTAAAGAACTCTTGTTTTTTCTTTTCTTCTTTTCTTCATTCTTTTTTTTTCTTGGTTGTTTGTACATGCATCAATGCGGAATTTCAAATTCTCAACTCTCTCTACCTAGGAATGCTTCATCTTTCTGATCAACGTTTCTCCCTATATATAGGCTATAGTAGAGGCCACACCAACACATTTACACAAATTCTTAGAAATGATCATCAATAATTATCCGAATTCATATTCTATATAAATTTATTTTGACCAACAAAAATGCGTAATTCATCCGAACCCTAAAACGCTGTTTTATTTCGAGATACATTTCTGGAAGGGTTCCCGGATGTCAGACACAACAATGTCTGCCTAGTGATTAGCAGACGGGTAGTGAACTGGGTCTGTTGTCATTTGGGGGCAATTCATCACTCGATGATGGTGCCTATCAAAACAAGTTTAAACTGCAATGCTTTGTTGGTCGAGTGTCATCCCATTTAGATGCATTGAATGAAAAGTGCAGCACTTCAGATGCCTGCCAAATAAGGTTGTAAACTAGCTTAACAAGGGAGACTATGCTTCATTGCTAATGCAGTTGATGATGCGATTAAGGATGGTTGTATCTTAGTGAGCTATAGCGTTGCTAAGCATAGTAATATTTCACCCCTATTTAGGCCGAGAAATCAGCCTTATGTTAGTGATGATGGCCAATTAAGAACCACACTTTCAATAGACTGTCACTAGCTAAAGAAACATAGGCCTTTGAAGATGGGTTGGGGGAGCACAAAAAGGACAATCTGGTGGTTTCCCCACAAAAACTTTTTTCTATCTTTATGTTTTGGTTGGAAGGGGTGTGAGACATTGTAATTGTCTTCATCTCATTTTGTTGCTGTAGAAACTAAAAAAAGACGTAGGCCTAGTATAGAGCTAATGGCCCTGATGATTACTAATTGGAATCATAACATTATATTGTCAGTACATTGATGATTTCATTTTCGATATCACACATGCCATTTTAATGACTTAGACTCCTCCTTCGGAAAAAAAAAACATGTAAGTAACTCACAACCCAAAAGTCAGGCGTATAGTGGCATACACTGGACATTTCAAAGCATTGAAACGAATTCATCCTTTCTCACAAACAAATGCCTCTCACAAAAAAGGTTCTAGTGAAAAAACTTCAGAGTTGTCCCAAATTAACTATTTACAGACTGTTGATTGAATAATTAGTGGGAGCAATTAGACATGGCACTGTAACTGATGAGCTGACTGAAAAAGCAAAACTTATCAGTTTCATCTAAAACAGCAAGTTAGGAACAGACCGCACCACCTGGAGTTAATTATTGTGAAAGTTTGTCACGAAATCATCCCCCTCCGACAATTACAAATTGTTAAGCAAGATCAAAACGGAACATGCCAGGGAGCAGCTTCGATATTCTGTTGCATATCAATTACATGTTAATCAATTTTTTCCAAAGTTCAGGGTAGGAAGCTCAGATGCACTATACATTGTCCATTATAGTTTCAAATGATATGAGTACCAATATACATATGAGTTGCAATCTGGATCTATCTATCTATCTATCTATCTATCTATCTATC
Organism: Platynereis dumerilii; assembly: GCA_026936325.1. Classification (NCBI taxonomy): domain Eukaryota; kingdom Metazoa; phylum Annelida; class Polychaeta; order Phyllodocida; family Nereididae; genus Platynereis; species Platynereis dumerilii. The sequence continues at coordinate 13,030,316 of JAPTHN010000002.1, read as the reverse complement.
TATCTATCTGTCTATCTATCTATCTATCTATCTATCTATCTATCTATCTATCTATCTATCTATCTATCTATCTATCTATCTATCAAATCTCCGTGTATCTGAACCCTCTCCCAATATCTTTTTATCTTGGTGACATTTACCAGAAGTTCCCATATTTATGTCTACCTTCTTTCTCAGACATGTTGCATAAGAAATTGAAAGAATAAAGGGAACCAATTGAAGTCTATCCATTTTGAAAACACTGTAAACATTATTATCAAAACTTGAGTCAACTATCATTCAATGACATAATATCATCCTGGTGTTCTGATTAATAAAGATAAAATCCTAACCACCAAAATTGACCAAATCTCTTCTCTCTTCAGCAGCCTATATATGGGTGTTATACTGTGATCTTTACAACCAATCACTGGCCTCATTAACCCATTTCAGCTCAATTGGTTGACAGCTGAACATGTTTGGTGTCAAACCCAGGTCAGGACTTGGAGCAATTTGAGAGGATAGGTGGAACACGAGTTGAAGTGATACTATGAATAATTAAGAAGCAACGCCATCTGTAGTGCTCTTGTGGAGCTGTGTTGACCCCCTTCCACTTGCTACCCCCCCCCCCCCCACAAGATCAAAAGTGACCAGTGTTACAATCTTGTAGCACTTGTCATTGCAGGCAGTAGTGCAAGAGCAACTGAATGGTCTGCAAAGTTTTAATTTTATTGTGGACGTTCCAATAATTTTAATAAACCACTTGGACATTCAGTGCTCATAAAAAGACGGTGGATTGGTTTATTTCTCAATTAAGCCACTGAGGATCAAGAAAAAATACACGCATGCATGTAACTGGAAGACACTACAACTTTAGTCTACGTCTTCAGGTACAACTCCGTAACAATACGATAGAAGAGAAACAGAGTGTCCAATGACATTTCAAGAAAATTAAGAACTCGGTGTCATTAAACAAGAGCACTGATCCTCTCTCAAACAACTGCACCCTTCACAGGTACTTGCGACAAGTTTATGAAGTCAATTCAGGTTCAGTGGGATTGGAAGCTTAAAGAAATAATCTTCTCTTCACAGACAAGGTAAGAACTCTTTTTATATTGTTTACTAACATTTATTACGACATATTTGTCATAAATCGCTCTATCCATATGATCTAGGGGCAGAGGGGGCGCCTCTCTCTTTAATCTGTTAAATCTTCCTAATTTTCTTTTGGGGAAAAAAAACAGTTCCAGAGACACTAATGTTATAAACAAATTAGGCAATGTAATCCACCCCTGTCATTGTATCTTTATGTGACTATCAAACAACACCTAATAAGATGAAGCAAAAATCACGTGATTTGAAGATTCAAGCAATTCTTGAATGTTCTGACAATCTGCATCTGTTACAGATATATGCTAGAAACTTGTTGATGACTTGTGCTTACTTCCGCAGCAATATGAAAAGTTCAACTTCTCAACTACTTTGTGGATGTCATATATTGTGGCTATATGTAAGAGCAAGGATGGCTTCACGCTGTATTCTCAATAGAGTATATATTTCTGTGCTTAAAGATTGGATTGGTTTTTTTTTATAAATCATAACACAATTACTCGAGAAGTGTTTTTCAAATGTCAATTTGATCGCCCTGAACAAGGAACTTTGACTATACCATTATAGTACCGAAATCCGAATAGACACAACCATCCAAACAGGACACAGATACTTAAATGCCACAGTAGCCAAAATGCGATTAGACCTGAATATATGTCAGATATATATCACAAACACTACAAGTGACATGTAACTGATCTATGACAATTATGATATCAAAAAGGAAGCAACTTTGACACTGCACAACTCCACTGTTTGATGATTTCGAACAGTTCAGTCATGTACATCCTTCATTGGATTTAAGATAGTTTCCCGAAACTATATTAAATCCAATGAAAAAATAACAGAGCTCATACTCAATGAAGCAGTCACTTTCATCCAAAAAGACTCTTGTCACTTTCTCATAAGTGAGACAATCACTGCCATCAACAGTGAAACAATTACTGTCCTTTCACTACCAGTCTACCAACCTAATTCATTAAATGATCAATATCATCTTAAATGAGGCAATCACTGCCTGTGAATCGCTATTTCATAATCATAGTCCAGCAGAGAAGAGGCCGTTTATGTCCTTACCCAAAATTGCCAATTGCACACTAAACTTGTCTTGATGACTTGATGTATTGTAATTTTCATTATCAAGAAGTATAACAAGGTAAAAAAATCCTTTATGGTATATCTGAGAAAATAACTAAAAGATAACAACTGAACAGTCTTTTTCCTTGCTTATTTTTCCCGGGATTTATTATTTTAGGACAAGTAACCATACAATGCACAATTTGTACATGTATGCAATATTCGAAATCTCATAAATGAAGCATTACAACCATATCACAGCGAATATCACTTCAATCCTGAATAGAATGACACAGTCACTTCTATCCTCAATGAAAAATCATAAGTTAAAAAAATCTCAAATGAAGCAACTGCAACCATCCTGAAGAAATAATCATTACCACCCTAAATGAATCAATCACTACCACACTATATGAAACAATCACTACCACCCTACATGAAACAATTACTACCACACAAAATGAAACAATCACTGCCATCCTTAATGAAACAATCACTACCACCCTAAATGAAACAATCACTACCATCCAAAATGAAACAATCACTACCATCCTAAATGAAACAATCTTAACACTACCACCCTAAATGAAACAATCACTACCATCCTAAATGAAACAATCTTAACACTACCATCCTAAATGAAACAATCACTACCACCCTAAATGAAACAATAACTACCACCCTAAATGAAACAATACTACCATCCTAAATGAAACAATCATTGCCATCCTAAATGAAACAATCACTACCACCCTAAATGAACAATAACTACCACCGTAAATGAAACAATCACTACCATCCTGAATGAAACAATCACTGCAATCCTAAATGAAACAATCACTACCACCCTAAATGAAACAATACTACCACCCTAAATGAAACAATCATTGCCATCCTAAATGAAACAATCACTACCACCCTAAATGAACAATAACTACCACCGTAAATGAAACAATCACTACCATCCTAAATGAAACAATCACTGCCATCCTAAATGAAACAATCACTACCACCCTAAATGAAACAATCACTACCATCCTAAATGAAACTAGAATGAGCGCTCAGAGATCGCATACCTCAGCCTGCCTTCAAAGTAAGACTGAAGCTAAACACAAAGTTTCTGATTCATGTTACCGTTATCAATTAAAAAAAAAAATAGTATATGTTTCTTAAGGGTTACCATATCAGGTAAATAGTTTTTCAAAGGGCCCATTGGAACTATTAATGAATATGGCAGTCAATCGATGAATCTATCTATCTATGTCTATCTATCTATCTATCTATCTATCTATCTATTCATCTAACAGTCTTACTATCTTTTTATGTCTCTATCCATCTCTCTGGTTTTTAAAATAGTGTTTAAAGAATTATCTGTCCCTTTTTCCAGCAAAGTATGATGAAGTAAAATGACCTTCAATTGATAGTAGCCTATAGTTTTTATGCATCATCAATGCCAATCAAGAAGCAATAACAATTTGTAGAATTCTATAATTAACTAGATTCAATCAAGATTCACAATTGCTGAACGGGCTGTAGAAATATATGCACTCTCTTGAACTGCAAGTGCAAAAATGACTTGTATACTATTACAGCTGCATGCAGCTCGGTAGAGGCCTAATTTCGAAATTCTGTAACTGTAGGCCCAAAAATTCTCCAATATTCACCAAAATTTAATCAGGTATTGTTTTGCACAAATGAACACATCGTGCCAAAGGAAATCTAAAACCATTGAGAATTGTTTGCAGGAGTCGATTAACAAACACACAAACCCACAAGCAGAGATCCCAGAAAATGCCTACCCCTACAATACTCCGCCTGCAGGCTGAGTAATAATCACTGCCATCCTACGTAAATAAAAGAATCACCCAAAATGAAACAATCACTGTCACCCAAAATGAAACAATCACTGCCATCCTCCATAAACAAATCATACACCAAGAATAATCACTGCCATCCTAAATGCTATCACTACCAACCTAAATGAAACAATCACTACCACCCTAAATGAAACAATCATGACTATTCACTACCATTCTGAATTCAACTAACGCTACAATCCCACATTTATAAAACAATCATCATACTATCCTTAACAAATCATTCACTGTCATCCTCCTTGAAACATCATAACCATGTTAATAATCACTACCATCCTAAATGAAACAATCACAGCCATATGTCTGAAAGGAACAATCACTATACATACACCATCCTAAGGAACCTCAACTGCAAATCAATTTGACATCCAGATTCATTGCTCTACACAACAGCAAGAGCTGAGTTGTAAAGTTTTTCAGAAACACAGTCCCAGGAACTTGTGGGCCTCATTTAAGATGGTTACAAAGCAGAGAGACTGAGGGGCTCAATCCAGCTTGTGGCCAGTGGCCAGCCAATACTTTTTGCTTAATGCTTCCTTCGTTTAATTCAGAGGAATTAGCACCCTGGCTTGACTGGCAACCCCCTTTGGAAAGGAGCAGCCTCCCTGAGGGGCATCCACCCTTTGGGGGGAGTCTTAGGGCCAGCTATTGGCACCCTGGCACCAGACTGGTTTAGGGAAGATGAGATTTGCCCAACACAAAGAGCAGGGGGCTGAAATGGCTCCCTGGGGCAACAGGCTGACCGCCGATGACCAGCCACACGCATTGCTGGCATCTGTTTGCATGCACCCAGCAACTCTCCCCCCTTCTCAACCCACCCAACACAAAGTCTCTGAAAGATTGGTCCATTTCTACTTGACCACGTGATCAGTTACTTCATCCCCTGTTCAATCACTTAATTATCGCCCAGTTGCACCTCTCACAAAACAAGTGGCGTTCCCTAACGGAAAAACTTCTCCACTTTGATTAACCTCATTCAGGTGACGACCAAGACTCACTCTATAGGAGCTTCTAAGGGCCACCAGGCACCAGGGCCCTGCATTCCTAAAAGGAGCCTAGTAGTAGGGGGAACCGGGGCACATTGGGACACGGGGCACTATGGGATGGTGGGGTTTTTTTGGTTCCTTGCAAGGTATATGATATGGTAGTGCCATCATATCTTGTATTTCACATCCTGATGTTTCTATCGTTTTATTGAAAAATTACAGCCATATCCAGAAGATTGGCGAAAGAAAAGTCAGAGGGATTCAATTCAAACCATTCTCTAGACAAACCATGAACAATGAGGCTTTCTCTATGCTTGTATAAATTTGACACAACGTAGAGAACAGTTATGAATTGCTATCCTGATAAACACACTCACTGGTGCTTGAGAAATGAGCATTTTGGTGTAAAAGTCACATCAGGACTCATTTGGGACGGTGAATTTGGGGCACATCGGGACGCACTTAATATGGCAGAATGTAAGTGTCCATTGTCCAAGTCAACTGAATGACCTGGGACACACAATGAATAGAGGCATAGTGGATTACCATGTTCTGTGAACAAATGTATCGCAATGCACTGTCACGGTGTGTTACTTACATAGATGACCGCAGCCAGGACAGTGTATGTTAAATGTTTGAAACTGTTTAAAGTTATTAACTATTGGCACTACAAGGTGTTAATGCACTGTAAATAGTCTTACACACTACTTATATTTAATATCTATTGCACATGGAGTGTTAAAATGATTTTTCAATTGAAGTCCCAATGTGCCCTGTCGGGGCACATTGGGACAGTCATGATTATAGACCGAAGATAGACAGATATACTACAAGACAACATGTTTGCCTCTATTTATAACAAGAATATTTTTTCTGAAAAAAAAGTAATGTCTATAAACTGTATGCCAGGATTTCTTTCTGCGGGAACTTGCTAAAAATCTAGTATTCCAATGTGTATCTGTCTCCAGCTATACACTTGAGATTTACAGCAGAAAACTTCGTCTTCCCATATTATGTCTTGCCTCACCGGAGTTGCCTGGAGTACGTCCATGGCTGTAGACAAAACCGAAACTTTAAGTGGATGTACAGCAACAAGTACAGACCTCACAGAGGGCCTAAGGTTGGCTGTCCAATGTGTCCCTGAGGGGTGCTGACTCCTGCAGTTCAGGGCCATTAATACAGCAGCTCTTAGAGCAGTAATTCTCAGGATTAAAGGTAGCTGGCCTGATTGTGTGTGTCTCTATCCTTCAAGTAGTTAGGGCCTCCCCGGGGGTCAGTCAGGGATCTGCTATACAGCCAAGATAGGGCCAGACAGGGAGACACAAGGCAAGACAGTACAGAGGGGGGAAACACACCCAAGTACCACAGAGTAGGCATACAGACTAAACAGATCTTCAATTAATTATTCATTCAAGGACATTTTGATTGGTCCTCTCTGCTTAACAACACCATTTGTGCATCATTTACAGGGTGTCACGTGACCATGCTATGAAACCTCATTGACCTTTCATAATTGGAATGACGAAGCACAACTTTTGAATTGTCAGCGATCTCAAGAAGTTCTGTGCCAATAACCTGTTGTTTGAGGCATTAAAAAAAACAATAGTTCTTTGGTTGCATTGGTAGGTAGATGAATTTCCGTGGGTCAAAATTTGAAAACGTTGAAATTTCAGCTGAAAAAAAAATTGAAAATTTTTCGGTCCAGAAATGCCTTTTAAGTTGGCATTGTAGGTCAAACAGTCAGCTATCACTGCACTTTCATGTCCAAGGGTCCCAATGCTCTGCTGTTCCGTACTGAGGTGATAAATACAGCTGTAATGTTTTTTGACTGTCATTAAAATCACACTTATAACTAAAAAATCCTGACCACTTAGGGCTAAACAATCTATTACCAATGATTAGGCAAGTGGCTTGCACATTTTGGGCCAAGTTCCAGGTCTTTAACACCAATTATTTTTGAGATACTACATCTTGGTCAATTAAAATACCAAATATATGTGCCTAAAACTTGAAAATCAGCACCACTTAGAGAGCTCTGAAGAATATATGATCAACGCATGGGAAAGTGGCTATTCTGCACACATTGAGCTATATTTCAGGTCTCTATGACCAATAGTTATTTATATAAAAGATAGAACATTTCCTTGAACCAGAAATTCACAAAAAAACCAAAATACTCTTTTCACCAATACATGTAGTTTGGGTTCTGAATAACAAAGATGATCTCCACTACTCCCTGCAGTGCCATATTTCAGATGCTAGACAATGGTAAAATGTCACTGGTACCCCATATGTGATTAGTAGTTTCAGAGAAGCATCAAACTTCATACTAAGCATGTCAGAAGCAAGGAAAATGCAAAAATGTTATGTAATATTCTGTTGAAACATTTATTGTTAATACATATTCAGCCGATTCAAACTGCAGTCACCTGAAACAAAATTTTAGTGAGGTAAAGACAATAAGCCATTTTTGTTGTGATGCCAATGACAGCGTGGTGCTAATGACAAATTGGGTAAAAATGTTTGTTGGGTCCAGTGCTAACCTGACAGTCTGGCAATATGTGCATGCAATTGACACCGGCAACATGTTTTCAGTTATTCTGGCCCAGAAATATGCAGTCAAATAGAGCAGCAAGGCATTTTCTAATGACAAATTGAGATAGGACAACTGACATGCCAACAGAAATACTCAAATATTTGGTTTACATAAATGATACAGAGCTACAGATAGTGCAGTTATTTTCTAGGGTTCTCAGACAATGTCAGATACAAGGTTTTCTCACAGAATGTGAGTCCCTTTCATTTTTATTAAGAAACAAATCCGGTGTGATGCTAATGACGCAATATTGGAGACATTGACACAACAACCTCCTGCTCTTATACAGAATATTATTTCAGCTATTGGTAACAAGATTTTTGAAGAGTGATAGTCAAGTCTCCATGTATGGTAGAGTTTAATTGAATCAGGATCCTGTACTAGTTTTTCGTGATGCAATCTTTCAAAGAAAATGTTATTGGCGACCGGCCATTTTCAGAGGGGCTGGCCACTTCAATGCAATTTTTGGATGAGATAAAAATAACCTGCCTCATGTTTTTGTGTTATGCGTTTTGCTAATATCCTTGTCTATGACGAATGACAACAAGAGGTCCTGCATGTGCCTTCCTGCCATCTTGAATTATTGTTAAACACTGGAGACAGGAATTTCAGACTTCGCAAATTTTGACCCTTAAAACTAGTCCTGACTAAGCTTCGTAAGATCTATGCGTTGCATGGACCATTGTTGTGAGCTACACTTTTGAAACAGGATGAAAAAAAAATGAAAAAAACATCTTTTTGCATTGTTTTTTCCACAGGCCTTTGCCCTACAGTCACAATTAGTAGCGTAAAACAGGGTAAAGTTGGCAATCCAGGGTAAAGTTGGCACGCTATTTTGACCCACTTAATGGCAGAAATGCCAAATTTTCCTTACTGACATGTACATGTATGGCAACTTTATCAAAGATACCTGTGTCAGTGAGGAAAATTTGCATTTTTCCCCTTAAGTAGGTCAAAATAGTGTGCCAACTTTACCCTGGACGGCCAACTTAACCCCGTTCTACGGTATTTGTTTTTACAACACAACATATTACAACATATCACAGATTACATCTTAGCCTGTCAATAGACCAAGGTTTTTTTTGCTTGTGATCTTCTCAGAAGCCCAAGGTCTCCTTACCCTGAGGATTTCCTTATATTTAAATGCATTTTGTTTTCTCTTTGCTGTGTCTAATTTGCTTATAACTCGTATGTGTACATTCACACTTTTCTAATTTTGTGTTTATCAATTACCATATTTGTGTGAGTTTATCACAAAACTATGGATTGCCAGACTTAACTTCAGAATTTGATGTAGCTTAATTGTCAGCAGATTAATGCAAACTTATCCTCTTATTAACTGACATATCTGCACATAAACACTTTATATGAAATATTTGTTCCTTTGCATGAATGGAGAAGTGTGTGATAGGTGCAACTCTTTCAGGCCATAACCTCGACAGGTCTACTCAGCGAATCAGAGAGCTCAGAGAATTGGGTCAGGTCAATTGGGGTCATGCTGGGCTCCTGAAATAATCACATCAAGTGAAGAGTGCTCAAACTTTCCAATAGTACTTAACAATAATTCATGGGCGTAATTTGGTGGGGGATGGGGGGACATTTTTGACCCCGGGCGACATAATATGAAATGTCCCCCCCACTTTTTTGTGTTAAATTAAAAAAGTAGTAATGGCCCTTGGGTTCAATTTGACAGGGAGCAGTTCTGAAAGACATGTCCTACCTTTCTGCTTGGGCAGGTTACCATGCCATACAAAACTTTGAAATTCTTGAATGTGAAAAAGCCTGATTGACTTTGTTTATTTGTGGATTTGACCGCCGATTCTGACTGCGTCGCCCTGTGTTCCCCTCACATTTGCCGTGAAAATTACACCCCGGAAAAATATCAGCTCATCATTCTGTATTATAAAAGATATTTTTAGGCCGGTTCCTGCATGTGGTTTCCCAAACAATCTTGGTCCTTTTCCTTCCCAATTCCACCAATAGGACTGTAGTACCGTCATTTCAGCAAAGTTGTCAGCCTAGATATTATTTCATTTGTCATGGTGCCACAACAGGAGTTGGTTGCATGGGGTGAACAACCATCTAAAAATAAGATCTCTGAGGTTATCATGGATATTGCAAATCTGTGTCAGCTCTTTTGGTGTGCGAATTGCAATCGCTGTTTTGTTTCTTGAACAATAAAATTTGAATTAGAAAACATGCAAAATTAATTTGAAAATAATGCTTTGTTGAGGTAAATTTGTGCCAAATTTCGATTTTATTTGCTGTGTAATGGCATTTTCCTTAAGCCGCTCACTCTTCGGTGAGTGCTTTCTAACCTGATCATGCTTAATTTATCAAGTATGGCATTGGATGAAAAGCTAACGACCCAATCAAAGCCGAAACAATTGAGGTGGTGTCAGTGGAATTGGACTGCGCAGCCCCCTTGGGACGAAGGTGTATCACTAACTGTAAGCATCACACGAACAGGCCATCGAGTCTGTTGGGCTTTTTATTCTCTCTTTATTCAGCCATACCGGGTTGGCCCTCACCCCAACCTCCCCACAGGCCCCGCATTGCATCCTTGGGGGCTTTTTGGCCCAATTTTGGCGCCAAGGGAAAATGTTCTATTGTGAGGCGCATGCGCATTGAGTTAGCAGCCGATCGGTCACGCTCCATTGCACTGACGGATTCGGATTTCTGAGGTGAGCATCAGGAATTGAATAGAAATGGAAGAATGGACCAATCAATCACTGACCAGCTCAGATCGATGAGTATTTATTAGAAACCTAACTCAACGGAGAGATCATGAAATCTTGATATTTGCCCCACATTCCAATGAGTGTTTCTAATTAAACTTTAAACTTGTTGATAGGACACTCATGGCATGCCTACAAAGCTAGGGATATCTAAATATTCATCAGCTTTGACATGAACTCCTGGGAGGTTCTATAGGGATTTGTCACTTTAAGTGCTTTACTTGTTCAGTGAAAACAATCAACTATGTAACACAAAAAAACATGTACCAAGTTGACATTTATTAGCAAACCATTTAGGATTATAAGTGCATTAACCCATCATTATAAACAACAAACACTTTATGTATTTAAATTATGTTTATTAAGGTGACTCAAGCGTGGTACACTGCACATACTTCTGAGCAGCCTGGTTGCCTAGCAACATAGCGTTCCAACTGCTGCAGGCACTGAAACAGTTGTAATGTTACCATTTTCTGTTCTCTTTTTTTAACAGCATGGCAGCCAGTAATTTGCTATTTAAATGAGATCTAATACAGCTAGAAGCATAATCATTTTTTTATTGAATGCAGTAACATCTAGTCTATGCTAGTTCAAAGTTTAAGCTTCCCAGCATTATCCAAAAAATTTTCTCAGTTAATTATAGTCAACTGTGTCAAAAATAGTCTTTATTTATTTAAATTGACATTGGCACAATGATGGTACCGTAATATGGGGTGAATTGGGACAGAATTGGCCGTTTTTCTGTCATAACATGGTCAAAAATCAACTCAGAAATCGAAATATGGTGTCAAATTGTGTCCGAGCAGAAGACCTAACTTTCTGTTGGAGCTTTAAATGATATCTGAAATTTCCGAGATTCAGGGCCCAAAAAGCCACTGTCCCAAGTCACCCCACAGTTTGGGGTGAATCGGGACACTCCATTATTTCAACAATCAATACTTCCTAGGTTCTTTGAGTGATTGTTTCGGATGACTGAACAATAGAAAACATGTTCAGTGTGCAAAATATTTATTTTGAGGAAAATCTGATATCAATTCCAGTGAGAATATTCAGATTTTAAAAAATGTGATAAATGACAGAAAAGTATCAAAAGCTGTTAGTCTGGGAGCCAAGAGCTCAAAAGTGCTTTATTTAAGGATTTGGCTCAACCCGAGAGAGGGATGGACAATCTATACATCGTTGGAATCGCAAGATTCTGTAGATTATGGAACTTGGGGATGCAGTTAAGGAAAGTGGTGCAATTTTTCATAAATTGGTTACCATGGCAACCAAGTCATAATATTTTTACACTGATCATTACACTAGTAAAATGCATTTTTTAGGGATTTAGTCCATAGTTAGACTTCATCAAGCCAACCTGGCATGTACTACCTCAATTACTAATTTTGATGGTCATGTGGCCTTTTTGGTCACATGACCATACTGACCACCATTTGAGGTCAAACCAGGTCAAATTGATAAAACTAGCAGGTACGGAAAGCCCTTGTTATAAGCTTCCATATCACACAAAATTTATATACATATCCATGGAAACTGGTTGCCATGGCAACAAAGTTAGAAATGACACAAATTTGACTTGAAAATTGGAAAATTCATTTTTAGGGATTTACTCGACAGCCAGACTTCATTCAACCAAGCAGGCATGTACAACCATAATTAGGCATATTATTGGTCATGTGACCTTCTGGGTCACATGACCAAGGTGACCACAATTCAAGGTCAAACCTGAGGAATTGACATTTTATTAAGATTTTACACAACATTTTCTACCACTGTAGCTACAATAATTATGCAATATGTACAAATGTGGTCTTGTTGGATAGCCCTTGTTATAAGCTTCAATCTCACACAAAATATATATACATATCCATGGAAACTGGTTGCCATGGAAACAAAGTTCAAAATTGCACAAATTTGACTTGAAAACTTGAAAATTCATTTTTAGGGTCTTACTCCTCAGCCAGACATCATTCAACCATCCGGGCATGTACAACCATAATTATGCATGTTATTCGTCATGTGACCTTCTCGGTCACATGACCAGGGTGACCACAATTCAAGGTCAGACCTGAGAAATTAACATTTTTAAAAGATTTTGTGCAACATTTTCAACCGCGATGGCTGCAACAATTACACAATATGCACAAATGTGGCCTCGTTGAATAGCCTATTTTATAGGGCTTCATTGCACACTTAATGCGTATAAGTATCCATGGAAACTGGTTGCCATGGAAACAAAGTTCAAAATTACACAAGTTTGACAATGATGTCAGGCAAGTTTCGGCTATAAAAAAAAATCATTTCAAAGATTCATTCTCAATATTACAAAATATAGAATATCTACCAGTCAGACCCCGAAAAGGCACAAATAGACCATATAAGCCATACGTGTACCAAACTTTGTCCATGTACATGCAGTAGTGACTGAGTCTCGGGCCAGAAATTATTTTTTTATTTTTTTTCAATATTTCAAAAGTATACATTCTCCATCAGACCTTTTAAAATGCACAACTAGACCATATATTATATTTGAACCAAAACTTTATACATGTACATGCAATTGTGACTGAGTCTTAGCCAAAAAAAAAGAAATAAAAAATTGTAATACATTTTTTCAAAAAGTATAGAATATCTCTCAATGGGACCATCTTAAGGCACAACTACATATAGGCAACATCTGTATCAAATTTCACCCTTGTACATGCAATAGTCATTGAGTCTTGGCCTGGAAACAATCAAAATACTTTATATATTTTTTTTTGGTTATTTCAAAAAGTATTTAATATCCACCAATAAAACCATCAAAAGGCATAACTAGATCATACAGGCTATATGTGTACCAAATGTCATCCATGAACACTCAATACAGACTAAGCACAGGCCCGGAAACAATCTATCTGCCCGCCGCCCGAACGCCTGCCGACCTGCCCGGCGGACAAACAATATTTTACCCAAGTGATTACATAAGTTCTTCCAAATAAGTTCATTGGATGCAAAATTACATATTCCAAGGCTTTACCTTGAATAGTGGTCAGCATGGTCATTTGACCCAGAAGGTCACATGATAATGAACAATGCAATTGTGGTTGAATCAGCCCAGTTGGTTTATTTGAAGGCGGGGTTAGGGTTAGGGAGGTTGATATAAGCTGGTGATGTCAGCTAGTGACATCAGTTGGTGATGTCATCCAATGATGTCAGTCAGTGACATCAGCTGGTGACATCAGCAAGTATTGCCAGCTGGTGACATAAGCCAGTGACGTCAGCCTGTGAAGTCGTTGACAGCCAGTAGGGTCAGTCGGTGATATTAGTAAGTGATGTCAGCCAGTGATGTTGGCCAGTGACATCAGTTGGTTATGTCAGTTGATGACATCAGCCAGTGATGTATACGCCAATGATGTCAGCCAGTGATGTCAGCCAGTGATATCAGCCAATGATGTCAGCCAGTGATGTCAGTTGGTGACATTAGTTGATGATGTAATCCAGTGATGTTAGTTGGTGACATCAGCTGGTGATGTCAACAAGTAATGTCAGAAAGTGACTTCAGTCTGTGATGTCAGGAAGTGACATCAGTTGGGAATGTCAGTTGATGACATCAGCCAGTGATGTCAGCCATTGAATTCAGCCAGTGATGTCAACCAATGATGTCAGCCAGTGATGCCAGTTGGGGACATAAGTTGATGATGTAATCCACTTGGTGACATCAGCTGGTGATGTCAGAAAGTAATGTCAGCCAATAATGTCAGTCTGTGATGTCAGTAAGTGACATCAGTTGATGACATCAGCCAGTGATGTCAGCCAATGACATCAGCCAGTGATGTCAGCCAATGATGTCAGCCAGTGATGTCAGCCAAATATATCCGCCAATGATGTCATTGATGTCAGCCAATGATGTCATTGATGTCAGCCAATGATGTCAGTCCGTGATGTCGGCCAGTGACGTCAGCCTGATCCAGTGATGTCAGCTAGTGACATCAGTTGTTGACATCAGCTGGTGATTTCAGCTTGTGAAATCAGTCAGTGATGTCAGTAGATGATGTAGCCGGTGATGTGGGTCGGTGTCAGTGATGTCAGCCAGTGATGTCAGCTCTAACATCAGCCAGCAACATCAATTAATGATATTAGCCAGTGATTTCTGCAGTGACATCAGTCAGTGACATCAGTCAGTCACATCAGTCAGTCACATCAGTCAGTCACATCAGTCAGTGACATCAGTCAGTGACATCAGTCAGTCAGTGATGTCGGCCAGTCAATTACATCACAGGATGACATCAGTTAGTGACGTGTCATATCACTGGATGATATCAGCCGATTATGTCAGGCGATGGCGACAATCTCTGATGTCAGCCAATGATGTGAATCTATGAGGCTCATCTTTTCATGAAGCCTACCAATAAATAAAAGCCTGAAAATAGTTGGTGTCCTTCTATTTAGGCTCAGTATTCGTCAATATTTAGAGCACTTTGTAAAAATGAGAAAACATACGGGCGTTAATGTTAGTCTTTGTTTGATTTTTTTATATTGATGCAAAATTATTACCAAATTAGTCCAGCAGTCACAGGGGTGAAGTCACCAACTATACATTCACATTTACATTTTCTGCCTGAAAAATTGCACCACTTTTCTTAACTGCATCCCCAAGTTCCATAATCTACAGAATCTTGTGGTTCCAACGATGTATAGATTGTCCATCCCTCTCTCGGGTTGAGCCAACCGCCCATTTTTTCTCCTTGGCTCCTGGACTGTAGTTATCTGCTTATTTTAGAGGCGATTATGAATTCTGGACTAAATCCACAATAATTGATGACAAGTTCAATAATATTTATCAAAAAGCCATGCCAGTATATTCAAATGAAAATTGGCAGAGTATGTTTTTATTATTCCTGAAAATTTGCCATTGACCTGGATCTTAACCCATGACCAAATATGCATAATCCCACATATAGTCTACTATTCTGGTTCTCTGTAAATTTCAAATTTTAAAAATGTTTGCTGCAAGTTTGATAGCTCTGGTGTTTATATTTTCTGAGGAATGAGCAAAGTTTTGACCAGTATGCTAAAATTCAAATTATGCAGGCCCAGGTTTAAGGTGCTGCAGCTCCTCACTGCCTGCAGTTAGAAATGTGAAATTCTACCACAATATGCGCTGATATGTGTACAATACATGTGCCAAAAATGAATTCTCTAGGTTGAGTAGAAGTGGTTGATCTTTGAAGAAATAATACACATCCCTGTCTTGTCCCGATTCACCCCTGTGTCCAATTCACCACATATTACGGTACTGCAGTAAAAAAAATGACTTTTTTTATTCTTTGCCATTTGTTTGACAATAACTTGTTTATGATATATGCAAATTTTTAAAAAAATCTGTATGATTGTTTTCCTAAAATTTGATTACTGCCAAAATTGATGCATGCAAAATCTGCAAATAATTAGTGTGTTGGTGCCCTTTGAGCTCTTACAGAAAAAAAAGCATTCTAACCTTTTTCTTCAAGTTTTTGGAAAATGTACTGGTGTAAATCCTTGAGAAGACATTTCTGACGTTTTTGTGTGACAAATGCATGCAATGCTTTATTCTGTGGTACATAACCAAAAACTGAATTTATGCCTTTTGAGCAGTCATCAGGCAAAACATGCCGTTACCGTGGCAACCAAATGAGTCGGTAAAATTTTTTTTTTTCATTTTTGAAATGTATGGGTCCCATGGAGTACCTGTGCAAAATTTTAGAAAAATCTGTATGATCTAACCACCATGCTTGAGTCACCTTAAAGGCGTGTTCAAAGTGTGCTATTTTCCTCAATGTTAGGATGCACATGTATTACCGGCGCTGAAAACCAGCAATTAAGGGGATCAGTGAATAGAATAGTTATCACACCTACATGTACAATCATTTGCAACCCATGCAGGCTGGGCCCCAATGTTCTGCTAATCTTGCAAACATACTATCACAGGAAGTGACTACAATAATTTTATAGAATTATTCCTCATGCTTTGTTCTGAAATTTCTGCCGCAAAGAAGTCAACAGAAATAATTCAGAGTACTCATAGTGAATTGCATTGTGGAATTTCAAACGTTTGAATCATGTTTGAAGCCCATTGAAATTTGGCCCAGGGGGAGGCAGATCATGTGTTGGAACTGCCACCTGCAGTAAACAGAAGGCTAAATAGGATTATTACTCTCTTATTAATGACATTTTAATCAGTAAACTGCGCTAGATAAGTCAAGTTGGTCTGATTCTATTTATTTGTTTTGCAAGCAGTGGATGATAATGTGTTAAAATGTCAAAAAGTGATTTTTTTTTTGTGGAACCCTCACACAAGCAGACAGCTACATTTTGCATGGACAGTGCTGCCACCTTTGCCCACTGTGTCATAGGTCTGCATACAAATGGACAGGCGAGGGAGCTAAGGATAGCCTTACCTCTGACTGGTTCATGAGATTGAAATAAATGCACTGCAGAACTTGGCGGATCCAGTGGGGGCGTATTAGGGTGCTTGGGCAGCACATTACATTGAAGAAGCCTATGGTGCTTGGAAAATCTCTTAACAGGTGATCAAGGGGGGGGGGGCGAGCGTGATTCCAGCATTAATTCATTGGCCTGCGTGGGCATCGTTTCGGCAATGACGGCCCCGTGCTGCTCTGTATTTTCTTCAAAATGCAATATCCATGTCTGTGGTCCAGGGAGGGACCGGGCCCCATAGGCCCCCTGCATCCGCCACTGTCAGGTTCTTCAGTTAAAGTGGTTTCATCGAGTTTGTTTGCAGAACATTTAAGGGTTGTGTCTTCGCAGTGCCACTGAAGCAACTTTTAGGTGAAGAAAAATTCTTGAAAAAAAAGGGCAAGATTGCAGAGCTTGGTCAAGAGAAGATTGTGACACAAATGTTAATGAAGTAACCAAAAGTAACAGAAAGTAACTGAAAAAGATATTAATTTTCAGGTAACAGATGGACATAATTAGGCAGATGCCTCAACAGACATGTCTGCCATAACGTGACTTCAAGGGTTGCAAATTTGAGCTTGCATTGGTCACTTCCAAGTTCAGTTCCCCAGGCTGGCCACTGTCCACTTTGCTTTTGCATGACAACGTCAAAACTCTCCCCATTCCACGTAAGCTTATCATTTGTCCATCACTGGCACTGGCTCAGAGGGAGATTCCAGATAGGACCACTTCAGGTAACGAGACAATTACATCCTATCAAAGTGCTTGTAATTGCCTGTTATGGCAGATGCTCCAATGTTTGGAAATCCAATCAGAAAAATTAAATAAATGCACACCAGATGCACGCCAGACAGGGCACTGCTTTTGCCCAAATGTGTGATGCCAATGTTGCTGGTCCTGAAATATCAAATTGATATGTGTTTAAATCTCATTGTACTTTCTTTGAAATTAAAATTAACTACTTCAAAAGTAAAAATAACACAAATCTCCAGTAGCCTATACTAATTGGAAATGAACAGGCTACTGTTTGATATGTTGTCTTAGATCTATCGATTTTGATGCCAAAGACTATAACAGTACTACTTGTGACTAAATTTGGCTGCTAAAGACTTTGACAGTCGTTTACCCAAGGAATTGCTCACAAATTGTGTGTCACATAGGCATATATGACATATCGGGGATATTTCAGATATCATTGACTTTTCATTAGAAATTTTGATAAAAATGAGATAATCAAAACAAAAATGCACGTCAGTAACTTGGTATATATTATATGGAATTTGTCAAACAGCTGTCAATGCCCAGACCCCAGGGCATTGGCAAAGGATGCCAGATCACGTGATGGTGCAGTCAATCCTTTCGGCTGCAACGGGTACACTTTATATCACTACCTTCCCATATGGCTACAAAATGACTGAAAGATTATTCAATTGGTTAGTTCTGTTGTGTTTAAGATATGCTTCGATATCATTTGTCCAAAATGCTTCAATAGCAGGCCCACTGATCAAAATAAGAAAATAAAAAAAGCCGGTAATGACTGTGATTCTTCTTGAAATAATCCAATAATTATCATCTGTAAACCCGATCTTACAGTAGGCTACTCGAAGTCTCTTACGACAGTGACCAACGTCCTGTTGCAGAATTCAGAAGTATATTGGCCTGTGCAGCTAATTGGTGAAGTGGAAAAAGGGCCTTGGGAATTGGTTTGCCTCTCAGTACATCACTAATGACAAGCCCTACACACCAGAGCCTCTCATTAGAGCCCGGAGCCGCCGCCATAATAAGCCGCCGTCAGTCACAGCAACCTTAAGTCAAGTCGAGCCATGATCAAGCCAAGCCGCCGCTGCCTATTGACAATCAAGCCGCCGCCAACTGAAGCTATGGATAGCTCTGTAATTGAAGCAATTAGGCTCAGAAGCACTCCATTGAGGCTAATTGCAATTCTGGAGGTTCTGGAGGTTCTGAAGCTTTGTTCTCCAGTAGTCTACCTAATTGCCATTGAGGAACAGACCTTGGGGTTAAAGCTGACAGGTGTCAAAGCTAATTGCACTTTAGCTTTCCATTGGCAATACTGCTTTGCATTGATATGTTATTTGGTAAAGGGAATGAAACAAAATCTATATCGAGAAGTTTAGCAGTTTTACATTTTATATGATAATTGAGTTTGTTGACTAGAAATTAAAACAGTCAAATGTATAGCCTGCATTGGCCTGTGCTTTGTTCTAGCATGCACTTAGTGGCAGACAAAAATGCACATAGAACCCGGAAATTAGGAGTCTAACTGACTTACACTTCATACACTTCTTTAACTCTGTAGTAACTTTGCACCAATACCTTTGGCTGATTGTTTGTTTTCTGGTTATCATGCAGCAATGCCACTTTGCACCAACACACATTTTTGTCAGGACTTCAGATGCTAGCTTTTCCAATAGTACAGGTATCATGGATCAGAGGTCTAACCAACTAACCGCAGTTAACAAAACTCACTAAGTTTTAGGCCATTAATCACCTTATAAAAAAATATATATTGACAACTTTCAACAGATTAATTACTAAAATTAAAAAATGTAGGTAACATTTCTTATAATTTCATTTCATTTTTGGTGATAACTCAGTTCAACCAGTCTGTATATGGTTGTTGTTTTATTCTGTCTCTTACTTGATAAGTGAAGTTTTTTTTGTTTGTTTTTTTTTTTTAATTTTTATTAGGCACTATTTCCTAGAAAGTTAAACAAATCGGCCTAGGCCGCCCAAGTTATTTAAGTCAAGTCATGAAACACTCAAGTCAGGGCAAATTACCAAGTCATGATGGTTGTTCAAGTCAAGTCACCAAGCAACCAAGTCAAGTCATGATACCAAAACTCAGTGACTCCGGGCTCTACCTCTCATGCTGCATGGCCACACTCTATGCACTAATGCAGAATTGCCAAATAAGTTAATGTCCATCAGACAGTAGCTCTAAATTGAGAGTTAATTCACTACTCCAGTTAGGCACAGGTCATTCCACAGATGTCTACTGCCCTAAACAATGGGTTGTTACGTAAATCACAATTGACTTAGTGTAAGCCGAGCACGTCACGTCAAGTCCAGTACGTCACACGAAGCACCCCTCAAAGTGATGACATCATCACTGGCCAATGAGTTAATTGAATGATTTTAAATGGAACTTCTGTGCAACAGTGCAGTTGCATAGAACACTCTGTCAAAGCATATAGATGGGGGTCAAAGCTAGTTGACAGCAATACGGCATAGATAGATAGATATGGTAAGTGCAACCCTCTTAAAATGTTAAGCTCAGTTCTGGGTGCTCATGAGGGCTGATTGGCGAGATGGGAGAGAGAGCGGGAGTCCCCAACATGTTACACATTTACCCCATGTGAGGGATCTTTGACTTGCTCAGCATAGACACTGATACAAGGGGGCACAAATTTAACGTCTCATCCGAACGACATCCAGCTGGTATCTTGCTCATGAAGGTACACTGAAAGTGTTTGGGTTCCCTGCCCGATGTCCGAACCCATGCACTGCCATGCAGGCACAGACCTTCAATGAGCAGGTAGGCACCTAAGCCACTAGGCCACCTATCTGCATGGCCCCCGAGGCTCAGGGTGTCCACCAACTTCACTTGTTTATGAGAGGGAAACACTTGATTTGGGATTCAGGGAGTAGTATTATGCCATGTGATAATTATATTGTTACAAGAGTAGGCCTAGGCCTATAGGCCAAAGCTACATGTAACATGAAACGATATAGTTACCAGCAGACCCACGCAGGTCATGTTTTAAGGTCTTGGTTGACCACCCTGAGCTCCTCTCCAGGCCATCCTCCTAAGTTCCTAACTGTGTTTCTGATATGTATTCTGCCATGTACCAGTAGTTGTGTAGTGTGGTGAATACTATGTGCACCTGCAGCTAGGGTGGGGGCACCATGTCAACATCTGGAAGGACACAGGAATGGTATGTACTCAAAAGATGTGGGACCCTCAAGTCACCAGATCCTGAATCCTCTGGAAGTCAGCATCTGGGCATTTGTGGATAATTAAAGGGCCCAGCAACAATCCTCGCTGGTCAGTGACATTCAGCATTGTTTGGAGGCTGAAACAATTTCCAAAAGATTTGTACATCCATAATACACACCACTGCCATTTTCTTATATTTAATCATAACTTCATTTTAGGAAGGAAACATATAGGCCTTTTAAAAGTAAGCAAATAAGTGTAAGGCTACACATGGTGACCAAGGCAGTCATTAAAGTCCAGTTTTGAGCCCATAAAAACAAAAGTCTCACCATGGGGCATGACATATGTACAGCACTGTACCAAAAGTGGCGAAAAGAAAGTCATTAACTCAAAAAGCTCTATGAATTCTATGACAATCCAGCAACAGCTTTGCCTTTGGTTGCTCCAACTAGAGCAAGTTCACAGTTATCTGCATTAACACTAGGGATCAGGTCAATCTGGATCTCAACTGCAGTTCGTACTTTTAGCACTAGAGGGCAAGGATGTCTCACTGCTGCAGTCTGCTTCTCCGCAGGGATTCTGTCCGCGATGCTTATTGACAGGCCACTCTGGCTGTTTTTGGGCTCCTGTTGAGTCCTGGGGTTTTAGCCTGAACTGACTGGTCTTGTCTTGGAAGGTTCAATATTTCAGCTATGACTACAAAAAGCATGATTATGACAATACTTTTACAAAGTCAAATTTAAGCTTTCACAGCTAATTGTAGCAGTTATATATAGGCAAAACATAGGCTTATACCAATAGTGCTCAGTTACTATATATAGTCATGGACTGCAATTCGGGATGGCCTTGGTGGAATATTTAGCTGCAGGTTAAGTTATTTTGAAGGCAACTTTTGCTGTCAAGAGATAAGTCCCAGAATATAATATATGCTAGACATTATTTTCAGAAAATGTGATTAGATTTATTTACCTTTTCGGAACCCGTGCTAGTTACCAATTTCTACCTGCACAAGAAAATACCTTCCAGGGCGCTCAATTTCCCTTTTGAACAAAACAATCAAAGCGACCAATTCGAAATGGCATTGATCAGTCGAAGTATGGATAATTAACATGTGCTTCTACAGAACTGCTAGCAATTCTTGGATGTGTCCCGAATGTCTGCTGGCGACCCTGAAGGCTTCCAACAGAACCAGACATCTTAGTGCATCCTAAATGTTTAACATCGTCCCTTAGGGCCCTGTGTAAGAACGTTCTGTTGGTCTTAAGTTCCAGAAAGTAACTGAGTCAGTAAGTCAGTAAGTGCCACTGAATTAATAAACATGTGTCTACGATAGGCCTACATTAAGGAGAATGGCAGCTGTAGGCATTATGGTAAATCTACCATTATCAGTTTCTTGATGCTCGTTTTTCTAAATTGTATAATTGTTGTGCATTTATACATTTATTGTAATAATTGTCTATCTGAATTTGTGCAAGAAAATTAACGCCTTGTCCATAAAGTGATGTCATGTTTTTTTTTTTCTGCCATGTGTATAGGTCTACTCTATTTTACAAATCATAATCTGTATGACCTAAAACGCCCAGTGTCCATTGCTTCCAAAGGTCCCTCTAAATCAACCTTGACATGCCTACTGCCCCACCAATCAGCATTACTGTTGGCTGCATTAGTAGAAAGAGACCGCCATTTTTGCTTCCCATAAATTAGGTTTTGCTAAAGTGTTCCTGATGCATATTTCATCATTTTTTGCGGAGATGAAAAAGGAGCAGCAATATGATTAGTGGTGATGAATAGCACAAGAGATGGAGATACATTGTACAGCGCATCCCTGCAGCATCCCTTATCCTAAGATGCAGCAGGCCAAATATGATAGGAAAAAACCAACTGCTATGAATTATTACATTTTCCATACAGATGTATGGTGATACATTGATACAATTGTGGTTATTTTGTGTTATTAAAAAAGTTTATAATATAAATTATATATATGTTTCTCTGATAGGCTTATACCACATATAGATGTGAAAGTAGGTTCCGTTATTGATTGTTCTCAATCAGAGTTATCCATGCATGGAAGGATATAAGAACTGCCTCTTTTTTTAATGACCTCTGTTGCTATAGTGGGTGGTACACCCTAAAAAAAAAGAGCACTATTGTGATCCTGGAGGTTTTATTACTTTTCGAACTCAGAGGAAGCCAAATGGAAACAATGATGGCTGATGTATAGAGAGGGAGACAAGTGGCCTTTTATGGCAAATTGAGTAGAATGCATCATATTGGCAATCAGGGTATCATGGGCCAACAGTTGCGTCGCCAGTACTAAGCAATACCAGTCAATTTGGCAAGGGGCAAATGCATTATGGTGATTATGGTTTGAAATCCACTGCATCATAAGTTTAAGGGATTATTGCATGGGACAGATGGCCTGTGGTTAGCTGCTGAGGTGGGAGAGGTGATATAGTGATATGGGGTGGGGCATGGGGTTGGATGGACAGACACAGGCCAGTTCAGCCACATGGAACCTTGCAGGTTATGATCGTATAGTCAAAGATTGTTATTCCGGATTTCCTTTTCACAAATCTGCATTTAAAGATCTCCTTTTGTGAAAATGCCACATTGTCTTGAGTTTGATTCAGACCTGTCGTCCCTATAAGATGTATAATATATGTGGCCATTTCTCTACAACAGTCTACAGACAATCGTGAATTGTTTTACATAGATTTATTGATATATTCGTGATTCGTTGTTTCTTTTAGTTCTTTTGCTTTTCTTCAAAGGAATAAGAGATTGGAGACAGACATCGTGTTAAAATATAATAGCAAGGCTTAAAACAAGGCCATTGTTTTGCTCTAATAAAGTACACGGCATTGTATCAACTCTGACTTCCACATATAGGAATATGAACAATTCTTCGTAGCTCTATGTAATGATGCATGATGGGGACGAAACCTGACGGTTGTATAGTTCATTTAGATATCAGTTACTTGCAGAATTTCGTGGTCAATTGTGCTGGGATGAGTGGGCAGTGTCTATATGAGTAAAGGATCAAATTCTGAAAATGATAAATCTGAAAAATAAATAGCAACTTGAGGAATGGGGGAGGCAGATCACCCTGACAGCTGGGGTGCTTGGGGTGCACGGTTTTGGGGTTAATGCCATATGTAGCATTATGGGCCAGGCCATCACTGCCCTCATGCAATTAGCCAATCAGAAATAGGCAACATTACGAGGTGTGGTGGATGAGGAGGGATTGGGGGGGGGGGGGGGCTAGGAGAAAGAAAGTCATGCATGGGTATTGATTGATGGTTAAAGAGCATGTGTACATTTAGTTCTCTGGTTGTATACTGTTAAGAGTATACAATTAACTAATTAACAATCTGTATGTATGTCAACCATACATTACCAAAACTAGTCTCATAATTGCAATCCTCATCACCCCTCCCTTTCCTTAAAGCCTACACCACGACCAAAACAGATCATGGGGATCAAGGACAGGGGAACAAACCACCCTTGCCCTGCAGATCACTTTTGCCCCTTACCCCCTCCACCTTTTGCCCCCCCCCTCACCCCACCAGTGGCCCACTTGACATCCAGGAGGACCTTGACATGATTTCCACATTAAACGTCGACTGATCACAGCCATTGCAGCAAACATCAACGGACTGTGCCATTCTTGGGCAATTACCAAGATTAAAGCAGTTGGCAGAAGATTTTCAAGTTCATCAACACAACTCTTCAGATTTTGTACCCGGAACCCCAGAAGTCCAAAGCCAACCACTTAACCCCCTTAACCAAACACCAGCCCTATGGACAGTGTAACTGATCCAAGCCATTTAATTACCTTCATAATCACCCACTTAATTACTAAATGCACCTCTGCAACCTCCATGGTACCTCGATCAATCATCTGCATATTTGTGACTGTCTTGACCAACATCTGACATCTGGTACTTTTAGAGAAACAAAAGAGAAAAATGATTTAATCTGTTTCAAACAGTATCTTATGTTATACAATGAAACTTTGGAGAGGGACTCACGACATTGCATCTTCCACAATAGACCAATCATTTCTGATTTGTTCCTTCTTCTTTTTTTCAACCCCTATGTTTCTTCATATTTTTCCTCTAATCGTTTTATTTTTTATCCTTCGTTTGTTTCTTCTCCTTCTGCCACTTCTTCTGCTGCTTCTTCCATCATCTTCTTCTCTTCCCCTTGCATGCATGTTTTTCTCTTTCTTTCTATTTAAGGCTACTCCTGTCTTGCTTCATATCCCGAAATTATTTAATGGTCAAAACTTTAAAAGAATAAATCGGTCTAAAAACATTTTTTATATGCAATATAATATTATTATGCAGCTTTATAATTCATTTATATTTGGCATTTATAGCTCTGTGGTGTCATTAAGAGCAAAATGGCGTCACAATTTTCTTTTCTTTTTTCCCTGTACACCCACCAATGACGTTGTTTATATTAGTTAGACATGATATGCTGCAATCGACAGATAAGGTCCACTTTGGCAACGGTTGCTTTTGGCTCTGAGCCAATTCTTGTGGCAGTTGCCAACTTGCCGATGGTTAGCTGCAGAGCGTGCCTTTTGCTGAAACAGCTTTTTAAGACTTTTTAGGAGCCAAAACACCACTTTTTGAAGGGATGTATTAGTTAATCTAATATTCTAAGACCTACTTAATAAAAAAAAAATCAGGTAAATTTGAAGCCATCAAAGAAGGGTGGAGGATGGGGCAAAAGCCAGCCTCGGTTTCAGTTGATTGCAATTTCCTCTTTCAATTGCCAAATCCAGGTCACCAAGAACAAATGGTACACTCTTGCTGCCCTGAACTGGTGTTAATGGAATGTGATGATTCTATGATTTTCCCAGGCCAGTTAGTCACTTTACTCCCAGGTACATGTTCAGGGATCCATTTATTCAATAAAGCACATAGGATATTAGTAAGATCCTTCAAAGACAGTTGCTCTTTAATGGTCTTTGTGAGAAACTCAAAATTTATTTTCTGCTGATGAATGGCTCCTTTCCATGTTGCGTAACATCAGTCCATTCATTAAGAATAAATTAATTTGATATAAGCCTAGGCCTATGCATCGTGCACAATGTCACGTTACAGTAAGAAAATTTTATATGATTTAGGTACACTCATGATCAAAATGCTGGAATAATTTGGATTTTCAAGGTATTAGAATTTCAAAGTTTTAAACTTGGTGAATGAATGTGAGGCATTGCAAAGATTTTTTCCTCAGACATTAGATTTATGTATAAATGATATTATGAACCATTTTTGGTGGTTGAGAATTATTTGAAACTTTTCTTTGGGTGACCTGGAAAAATTGACCATTTTTAGTAAAAAATCATCAAAAGTTGTATCATGGCTCAACAACATAGACACAAAATTTTGACATATACAAAAAATGCCAACTTAATCTTGATGTGTACAACCAAAAAACATGGCAATATCATGTTGAATGCCACATTTATTGACCTCCGCCTTCACTTGACTTGACATGGATTCCGCCAACCTGTTTTTTGCTTCTTATTGACCAATATGGCCAAATTTTAGTGAAAGTCTCTTGCACCTGGTCCAGATTAGTTGGCTGAACCTCCATCTTGTGTGCAATATGGTCCAAGATGTCCTTATAGTGTTATTGAGGCTCAATTTTGGTAAAGTTGCCAATAACGGCAAATTCTATATTTTCTCAATTTTCCTGGTTTTGAAGGATTTGTGATGCCCTACAAGCTTGAGCATTGATTTAAATGAATGAGATGTTACAACTGAGGTGTTCTCTACACTGCGGTACCATTTCCTCTTCCAACAAACTCAGATAGGAGACAGCCGGTACGTTTCCATTCTGCACAACCCTACACAAATTTACGTCATAATGGATGACACACCAAACAGGCACTGAACCGCCTCCCTGGGCCCTTGTGGCCATGAGGCAGTATTTGGACAGTCTCTGGACACCCTCCCATCACACAAAAATCTCTCCATCAGCTCTGTGAAACATGTGGTGGGATATATTGACTGAGATAGAATTTACTTGAAAAATTCTAAAAATATTCCAGAATTTTTGTCAAGAGTGTACTCTATTTGAAAGAGGAAATGGTACCTCAGTGTAGAGAACACCTCAGTTAAAACATTTCTTTCATTTAAATCAATGCTCAAGCTTGTAGGGCATCACAAATCCTTCAAAACCAGGGAAATTGATAAAATTGAGAATTTGCCGTTATTGGCAACTTCACCAGACTTGAGCTTCAATAACACTATAAGGACATCTTGGACCATATTGCACACAAGATGGAGGTTCAGCCAAATAATCTGGACCAGGTGCAAGAGACTTTCACTAAATTTGGCTATATTGGTCATTAAGAAGCAAAAAACAGGTTGGCGGAATCCATGTCAAGTCAAGTGAAGGCGGAGGTCAATACATGTGGCATTCAACATGATATTGCGATGTTTTTTGGTTGTACACATCAAGATTAAGTTGGCATTTTTTTATATGTCAAAATTTTGTGTCTATGTTGTTGAGCCATGATACAACTTTTGATGATTTTTTACTAAAAATGGTCAATTTTTCCAGGTCACCCAAAGAAAATTTTCTAATAATTCTCAGCCACTAAAAGTGGTTCGTAATATCATTTATACATAAATCTAATGTCTGAGGAAAAAATATTTACAATTCCTCACATTCATTCAGCAATTTTAAAACTTTGAAATTCTAATACCTTGAAAATCCAAATTATTCCAGCATTTTGATCATGAGTGTATGACCTTTTGAACAGAAAATTTTAAGATCACATAGGTGAAAACTGTTTGTTACTTCACATATTCACCTATTTGTGAAGATTTATATTTGTATCAATCTGTCCATGTGCACCCATTGATCTGTCAATCCCTACAGCATGACAAAAAGACAGTCTGTCTATAAGTCTGTCTATCTATCTATCTATTAACATATATTTATCTCTCCATTTATCTATATCCAAGGCTGTATCTATCTATCTATCTATCTATCTATCTATCTATCTATCTATCTATCTATCTATCTATCTATCTATCTCTCTCTCTATCTATCTATCTATCTATCTATCTATCTATCTATCTATATCTATCTATCTATCTATCTATCTATCTATCTATCTATCTATATATATATCTATCTATCTATCTATCAGATTCTATCTATCAGATTCTATCTATCTGCAGACATACCCGTCCATCTATCTATCTAAAGCTATATCCACCACCTAGAATCAGTCCTAGATTATCAAGCGAATTAGTAGCTATTTGTATTTTTGTCTGATATAATTAGCCGTTCTGTGTAGTGGCAAATACACAGTCAGTGCCAAAAGTCAGAGAAAAGTAGTAATTATTTGCCATTAATGTCTAATTATGGGGAGGAATTTAACCGCCATGCATGGCTGACCATGAGCAGAAACAATTGACACGCTTGGAGCCACACAGGCCTGACATGTCAACTGTTGTCAGGATTGTCAGCGTCATGTCATTTGATTTACATCAATCATGACATCTAAAAGAAAGTGTAGGGCAGTTTTGGAGATCAATATAGCTATGATTATTCATATTTTAGGCATCACGATCAGTTGGTGGCCTGTTTCTTTTTCAGTTGCACTGCCAACAATAAATTATCTATATGGGTCAAAATTTGGTAAGTCTGAAATTCTTGTCTCCGGTGTTTAACAATAATTCATGATGACAGAAAGGCACATGCATGACCTCTTGATGTCATTTGTCATAGACAAGGATATTAGCAAAACTTCTGACACAAAAAATATGAGGAAGGTTATTTTTATTCCATCCAAAAATAGCATTGAAGTGGCCAACCCCCCTGAAAATGGCCTGTCTCCACCAACATTTTCTTTGAAAGATTGCATCACAAAAAATTGTACAGGATCCTGATTCAATTAAACTCTTCCATATATGGAGACTTGACTATCACTCTTCTAAAATATAGTTTCAAATTTCTGAAATAATATCCTGTATAAGAGCAGTAGGTTGTTGTGTCCATGTCTCCAATATTGCGTCATTAGCATCACACCAGTTTGGTTCTTAATAAAAATGAAAGGGACGCACATTTTGTGAGAAAACCTTGTGTCTAAGGTTGTCTGAGAACCCAAGAAAATAACTGCGCTATCTGTAGCTCTGTATCATTTATGTAAACCAAAATATTTGAGTATTTCTGTTGGTATGTCGGTTGTCCTATCTTAATTTGTCATTAGCAAACGCCTTGCTGCTCTATTTTGACTGCATATTTCTGGACCAGAATCAATACGAACATGCTTCTGGTGTTCATAAGATCATTTCATGCACAAATTGCCAGATTGCCAGTTTTGCACTGGTCCCTACAAAGATTTTTATCTTAATTATCATTAGCATCACGCTGTCATTAGCATCACAACAAAAAATGGCTTCTTTCCTTTACCTCACTTAAATTCAGTTGCAGGTGACAGGAGTTGAAATTGTGTTCAATATATATTATCAATTAATGTTTTAACAAAATATTACACAGAATTTTTGCATTTTCATTGCATCTGACATGCCTAGTATGAATTTGACTGTTCTCTGAGATTACTAATCAAATATATCTGATGATAAAGAAAGGGGAAGAAGTAGCATACGAGGAAGAGGAAATTGCAAACACATTTAATGAATACTTCTGTGAAATAGCATCTAAAATGGCACAGAACATACCACAAACCAATGAATACAAAAGATACCTCGGAGACAGTAATCCAAACACTATTTTTCTTCGACCAACTAATACATCTGAAATTTCGAAAATCATTGATACACTTAATAGTAAAAAGGCAACTGGACCAGACAACATTCATATCAAAACAGTCAAGTCAATAAAAGAAATCATTACCCCCATACTGACATATATCATCAATGTCTGTTTTATCGAAGGAAAGTATCCTATACAACTGAAAAGAGCAAAAGTCATACCAATACACAAGAAAAATGATCCTACAGATCCCTCAAATTACCGCCCAATAAGCTTGCTATCTTGCTTGAATAAAATAACAGAAAAAGTAATATATACCAGATTGTATGACTTTTTAACACAACAGAACTTTTTCTACGATTACCAATTTGGATTTCGAAATCATCATTCAACAGAAATGGCTTTGACAGAAATCATTGATAGGATACGCCAAGATATTGATGATGACTATTTTACAATTGGCTTATACATAGATCTGACGAAAGCCTTTGACTTAGTAAATCACAACATTCTTCTCTACAAATTAAAACATAACGGAATCAGGGGAGTTGCTTACAAACTTTTTGAGGAATACTTAAAAGACCGGACACAATATGTGCAATTAGGTGAATATAAATCAGAAATACGACCGACTAACTGTGGCGTACCACAAGGCTCAGTACTTGGTCCCGTTTTATTTTTAATATATATCAATGACATACATAGATCTACAGAAGCCAGGATTCGTCTATTTGCTGATGATACTAATATTTTCTTTAAAAACAAAAACCCTCTCCTACTAAAGCAACAGATAACCCTTGAATTCAATAAATTAAACCAGTGGTTCACAGATAACAGACTCTTACTAAATACAAGTAAAACACAATACAACATATTCTGTCGGAAAAATAAAATAGTACCCCAACAATTAGATCAGCTGGTATTAAACAACATCATTGTGAAAAGATCACGCCAAGTTAAATATCTGGGAATGATTCTAGATGAAAAACTGACCTGGAAAGAGCACATTTTTGACCTTGAGACTAAATTGATAAAATTAATAAGGTCTTTTAAAATCATCAAAAATTGGTTACCAGAAAGAGAAAAACTAAAACTATACTATGCCTATTTCCACTCTAAAGTAAAATATGGGATACAGTTATATGGAACTGCCAACAAGGCTTCATTGAATAAAATCCAGGTACTTCAGAACAGAATAATAAAAATCTTATTCGGGCTTGACTTTTACACCCCCACTAATTTTATATTGAAAAAGTATTATTTAACCACAATAAAGGACTTATACAATATTTCAACTGCTCAATTTATCCATAAACATCAATCAAAGTTACTCCCTAAAGTGTTTAGAAATTATTTCCATCCAGTATCTCACACAGTTGAAAGAATGACAAGACAATCTAACACACTTAGCATAAATAGGGTAAATACTGAACAAGCCAAGAAAATGACCCAGTATGCAGGTGCAACATTATGGAATGAAATAAATAAAAACTTAAGTCAAGATCTTTCAAAACTTTCTGTTTCTATATTCAAAAGAACAATAAAAACTTACTACATCTGCAAATATTAACTGATACATCAAAAATATTGCTGTCGGACAATGGTTGTAATCTCAAATTTTAAATTTGTCAAATTCCAATTAATTATAATACTACCATATTAATATTTCTATATACCTCTGTACAGGGCTCCAGCCCGATAAGCAATATGCTTCTCTGGAGCCCTTAAGCAATATGCTTAAATAAACTTACATACATACATACATACATACAATATGGGGTGTCAGTGAGATTTTACCATTGTCTATATGGTTCAGCAAAGACATTGGGCACTGGAGGGGTAGTGGAGATCATTTTCGTTATTCAGAATCCAAACTATTGGTGAAAAGAGTATTTTTGTTTCTGTTTGTAAATTTCTAGTTCAAGAAAATCTTCTATCTTAATAAGTATTGGTCATAGAGACCTGAAATATAGCTAAATGTTTGCAGAATAGCCACTTTCCCATACGTTGGTAATACATTCTTCAGCTCTAAGTGGTGCGGATTTCAAGTTATAGGCATGATGCTAATGACACATATATTCGAAATTTAATTGACCAAAATGCATTATCTCAAAAATAATTGGTGCTAGAGACCTGGAACTTGGCCTAAAATGTGCAAGCTACCTGGCTAATCATTGGTAATAGATTATCTAACCCTAAGTGGTCAGGATTTTTCAGTTATAAGTGTAATTTTAATGACAGTCAAAAAACATCACAGCTGTAAATATCACCTCATTACAGATCAGGAGAGCATTTGGGACCCTTGGACATGACAGTGCAGTGATAGCTGATAGTTTGACCTACCCGATGCCAACTTAAAACGGCATTTCTGGACTAAAAAAAATTTCAAAATTTTTTCAGCTGAAATTTCAAGGTTTTCAAATTTTGACCCATATATGTTCTATCTATCTATCTATCTTTTGCACTATCTGTTTTCTGTTTTTACCGTGTGTTCTTTTACTCATTAATTTTTTTTGTCTAATTGCTGTCAGTTAAAGGCTTACATAATCCCAATCCCATACTGATCGAAAGTCATTAAAGCAACTTAAAGTCAATTAAAAGAGCTCAGATCCGACTAAGAATTTCCTAAACTTCTGCTAAGTGAATATGAACTTCAAAGAGAGACCAGTCCCAAACTATTAAGGTTTCAGGATTGATCAAAGGTGTGTTCAACTTATCAGATTTGTGTGGTTTATATTTATTTTGATAAGGTGAGAAAATTGTTTAGCTTGAAAGTGCCCGGGGTAGTTAGGCTTGAAGATCTGCAGATCTCTATCAGCATTTGGGCAAGTATTATAACAGTCCTATTCTCACAATGGCCCCTGAAAGGCCTTCTCAAAGGAGCACAGTCCAAGAACAGCCACAGCTTTAGTGTCCACTGGGTTTGGCAATTATCTACACAAAAGGGAAAACACAGAAGAAACACACAAGACACAGAGGGTGACACAAAGGGATTGGTTTTGGGCAAAAAGGTTCCTTTTTAGATCCAGGATCCGAGTCAAGCCAAGTCAGTTTAGCCAGATAATCGCTAAATGATTCTTTTTGTGTTTAGTTTGTTCCTTGGTTGCTTGGGCTCTTGTGAAAGAGCCAGGGGAAAGAAAACAGAAGGGCCCCAGGCCTACAGCCCTTTCTCTCATCTTCTATCCTTTCTTTCTATCCTTTCTTTCTATCCTTTCTTTCTCTTCTTTCTCTCTCTCTCTCTTCCAAGCCTTCCTGCTCTGTTAGGGAAACGCTGGACAAATAAACCAGAAAGGAAACAGACAGGACAATAATTGGACAAACAGAGGCGGCTGCAAAAGAAACTTGTAGCAAATGCTGCCTCCCTCTACCCCCCCCCCATCTCTCTCTGTAACATCCCTCCTTCTAGGCTTCTTAGTTTGTCTGTCTGTTTGTCTGTCTCCTTGTCTATCTTACTGGTTGTCGATATATATTATGATGGTCTATCTGGATCACAAACTGTCCACTTCACATTCCCCCTCGGACTCTTAAGATTAAGTTGATTGAAGATGTCGATGTTGAGATGTACTAAACTTATAATCATATACCAATTTAGAAAGTTTAAAATCTGAAAATTGTCAATGTTCCGGCAAGAAAACCCATTCTATTTCCACTTATATGTCATTATAGGAGCTGTGTATGCTGAATGATTTGTAAATAAGTGTGCATTTCTTAATAATTATTACCAAAATGACAAAGCACAGATCTGCTGTGACAGGGGTTATTCAGTGGCATCATCAGCTCTGAAAGTTGCGACATGAAGATTTGACAAATTGGCTTTAGATTATGTCTCATCTGAAGCGTTAAATCAAATTGCCATCAATGCTAAGATGTTAATCTATAAATCTTAGATAATCTGTGTAAATCTGTTAATCCCTGTTCGTCCCTGTCTCTTTAATATTCACATGTAGTTACAGTGGTGGTGTTGAGGATTGCATAATGACGATCCATTAATTATTCCTCAGACATTTCTCTCCCCGATCATCAATCAAGTGTTAATTGGCAACGATTAACAAGACTCAATTGCCAGTTGTAGTTACATAACAGTGGGCAACCTTAAGCACTTATTAAGGCCATTGTTATTCATTGCTCGACTTTGCTTGATTGGCAATCAGTTAGCTCAGTTTTGTAACCTGAGATGATGATGTAGGCCTAAATGTTTTTTGTTGTTGTTTTTTTTTTCATACAAATAAAGTAGGCCAAATTCAG
The DNA here is from genome assembly GCA_026936325.1 of Platynereis dumerilii. NCBI lineage: Eukaryota > Metazoa > Annelida > Polychaeta > Phyllodocida > Nereididae > Platynereis > Platynereis dumerilii. Next base: position 12,996,561 of record JAPTHN010000002.1, on the reverse strand, counting down.
AAAATAAAACTCCAATATATGCATTTGCTTCGCTTAAAAACATGAATTTTAAAAATTATGGTACTTTCTAGAATTTATTCTGTGATGGTGTATTTTGTATTAATTTTGGTGTATGAGGTTTTTACTTAAATTAATGACATATATATCCAGACATCACGATCACGACCAATATTTCTTTTGCATTTTCCTATTTCGAGATTTATTGTTTCCAGATAGAGCGGGAGGGGAGGGGGGGTGTTGTGGAGATTCTAAATAACAGGGGATATACCTTTGCAGGGGAGGGGGGGGGAGATGTTAGAGGCAGACCAGTTTGAGACGCATGCGCATAGCCCCTGATTGACAGCTCTAAGCCACGCCCCCTGGTGTTAGGCAATGGCGAAAGTGCAGTGGGCTAACCACAGTGAGTCTTTATTGTTAGACAAGTAGTGAGTGACTGTTTCTGGTCCACAGTGCTCTTTTTAAAGGGAAAATACGTTTTTTGAACCTACTGGAAATTAACCAGAATTTATGCTTAGCTGAGACTGCAATCTGTACAGATTTATCACATGGTTCATGCAGATTTGATATTAAGCATTTATCCTCTTAATTGACTCTGAAATATAATCGCACATTGACTATCACAGCACAAACGGATTTAGATTTACAATATGCTTCCTACGGGACCTCCTAGACCGTTGACAGTACACGGACCACCTGGCTTGCTTCCTTCCCCGGCAATTGCCCCCCTGCAGCATTCTGGCCTCCCTTCCCGGGCCCCCCTCGGCCCCCCTTCTCTGCCGGGCCCTCTTCCTCCGCCTGCTCACCTGCATGGCCGGCCCCACTTCCCGCACTTCTACGACCATGGGTAAGATGCATCAAATATATGTCAGTTTTGAAAATACTATTTTATGGACGTGGAATTCACTGTGGACAGAGCATTTGAAAAATGATTCCTAAGCGGTTGTTTCTGAAGAATATACTGAGATGCTAAGAATAATTTTGTGGGGGAAAAAATCTTGAAAAGATATCATCATCACAAGATACTGCATGCAATTCGGCTAATTAAATGCTATTTAAATCAAACCTTCTCTTTATTCCAAAGTAGGCCGAAAACTCACGAGAGAGGCATACAGATTCTCTACGATATTTGGGTCAATTTGAATGAGATAATTTCATGTACAACACTTTAAAATTAAGATGATCTCTTGTTTTTATTCTAAATTATAAAATTAGAGCTCCTAGATTTGATATATATTCTTGGCGATTGATTAAGTTTGGGTAGTCTAATTGTGAAAACAAGCACATTTACACAGTTCTAACTTGTATGCCTAGGCCTATAGCATGTGAGAAGAATTTCCCTGCGGATGACGCTGAGTTGCATTTCGGATGGTATCATTCCTCATGCACTATTCATTGCGGGTGTTACTGGCAGTCTGGTACAGTGATAGTGACTTGTAGGCCTATGCCTGGTATAGTTTTGAAGCAGTGGTCTGGGATTTGCCTACTTAATTGACATCACAGAAAGTTCAAATGAGAATTTTAAAAAAGAAGCTGAATTTGTCATTTAAAATACTGCTAAATTAGAGAAAATTATACAGAGATTACATATTTTGTGGGTGTAATGCTTAGTTGTTACTCGTCTAGTTTTTTCTTATTTTCTGCTGACATTATGGTCACATTTTCTGTTATTGTTCGGTTGAATTTTTTGTTGTTTTATAATTTATATCAATGCACGTTTTGCTGTACGTAGACCTGATGTTATATCTTAAATGAAATCAGTCTAAATGTAAGAATGAAGAACGTTACGTTTCTCATTACCAGATGAATTAATTTATCATTTATTTAAATACCATTTTCACATTAGTCTATGTAAACAACCAGCGTACCAGGTACACGAACTATAACCTCTGTTTTGTGTGTAGATCCTGGTTTAAAAAAAGCTAAAAATTAATAATCAATTTATCATATTAAAAACAAACGGTATTTAAATTTAAATAGATTACTTTTTCTGAGAACCTAACCAAAAAATGCCTCATAACATAAGGATTGGTCTGCAGAGCCATGTCCTGCTAAGATAGTTCCAAAATAGAAAATAGCTTTTAACTTCCAACCCCACTGTTGTACGCAACCATAGGGAACAGAGCCTGTGGTTGCATCCAGATCTAAGCCACCATCCCTCACTGGCCACCCTGGGGTGTGATACTACCCGGCAGTATGGATCCACCCTCCACCCTTCATCTGTCCCTCTTCTCCACATGTAGTCTCTCTTTCCTCCTTGTCTCTATGTTTCCATGTCTCTATACTCCATAGCTATTTTCAATATATGTCAGTCCATTCATTATTTGCAGTCTGACAGGCACTGCCAATTTCAACGTGCATATTATAATATGAATAAATACATGCAGAACCTTTTTTTTGGTTTGAGAAAAAAAAGACATATTAATTTCATTTTATCAGCTTGGAGACAGTGTATTGAAATTCAATATTTTGATCCTGAGTTATATTCTAAACAAAGAGCTCTAGAAACTAATTGTATTTTCCTTCTGGAACCATTTACCAGGCATATATTTTAGCCTATAGAAGTCAGATTTTCATATCCATGGGGAGCACCGGTCCAATATGGTGGGGGGGGGCAGTGCCCCTCCACAGGGACGCCACTGTACTTTTGACATTACTTGTCACAACCACACATACATACTTGTGATGTCCTGTATGTACCATTTTGCCAAGAAAAAAAAACACCTCAAAAATTATATCTGTCAATCTTGGCCTATTCCTCCTTCCCTCTTTAATACCCTTTAATACCCCCTCCCTTTCCTTCCCTCCCCCTTCCCTCACCCTTAACCCATCTGACATTTTGAATCTCTCTGTGCAGTGGAGCGCGTCATTTGGATCCCTAATGATCCAGCAGCTTGATCCTTTCCTAACAGAGCCATCTCTTGCGGTCAAACAGATGACACAGCACAGCCTGACCAGTGTCCAGCAAAGCCTGACCACCCAAGACAGAGGGACAGACAGATAGACAGACACACTGACCATTCATTATAGACGCCTCATTGCCCAGTAAGAACTAAATGTTCACATCAACACATTTTCCACAGGCTTAACCCCCCCCCCCCCCCATACAACAAAAGCATTGGTATTCATGAATATTCATATGGACATGATCATGGGGCTTTATTAATCATGATCAATCACTGTTTTCTACTGAATTGTACAAGCTCGGTGTCAAAAAGATCCAAATGTCAACACGAGGATTAGTATCAAGTCTCAATAATCACCAAACAGATTTGAAATCTACCCCACTGCACCCTTTATACAGAGGCGTTGATGCCAAGCTACGCCTCAGAATAAAGGTCTATTTATTTCTTGATTCAGATTCAAGAATTAAACTAGAAATAGTGATAAAATATTGTATGTACTGCATGATTGATTAATTGTTTGTCACATAGGTTTCATAAAAATTATCTGGAACAATCTAATTATTTCTAATCAAGACAGAGATGAAATGAGACAACATTTCTCGAATATGTGGCTTTTAAATTTTACAGTGGGGCCAATCTATAGAGCTAATTTCTGCTTCTTTTTCTTCTTCTTTTTTTTGGGGGGGGGGGGTTTGGGCACGATTTCTGTCGCAGGGTTAGTAATAAACAGCTGACATAATTTTACATCATATTCATCCATCTTTTGAAGCCAAAGAACTCTAAATTTCTATACAGGTTTTTAGAAGTTCAGGTCCTGAATGGTGGCAACACATGTTTGCTGCAATGTATACCACGTGACATGATTGGAAGGTCTGTGAAATAGAGAAGGTAATCAGATGTGAACGGAGGCCCATTTAGGCAAAGGATGGCTGGAATTGAGTAAATATTTTGCGAATTGTGTCAATTTCTGACTGGAATGGCCTTGTAGGGGCTGAATGGGGCATGGGGGATATTAGCTGAATAAAATTAGGCCTGACTGGCATTGGCTGGCTGTGGCTGCAGGCAAGAGGCCTATAGTGGTCCAAGTTGGCTATCAGTCTGCATTATACCCCAGAGGGAGGGACAATGTCAATTAAGAATGGGCAAAGAGGGATTAATATCAGAGAGACTGCTCACCATAAGCTTATGGCACTCTTCACAGTCTCAATATTGTCTTATTGAAAGTGATTGACATGGAACATGAAGGGGATAGCTCATGATCCACAATTGATACTCTGATGATGTCTCTGATGATGTCTCTGATGATGTCTCTGCCGATGTCTCTGCTGCTGGTGCTGTTGATGAGCCAGTTATGCTAGGATATTGAAGTCCTTGGCTTATGTACAAGGGTATCCCATTGTCATGCTGACCTTTGTGCACCAAGTTCATGAATCGAATTTGCTGGAGGCTGGATGATTCTGAAGATTTTGCAGATAACACATACACTATATAGTGTACAATTTGTGTAGCCCAGTGTAGCCGAGTGTCCGAACTACATTTATTGAAACATGGAAATCAAATACTGTGTTATGTCTGTCTACAAGTGAACTGCTCTTGCATTGCCACAGATTAGAACATATGCTGTCTTGTGTTGCCATCTAGTGATTAGTTTGCTATTCCGCGAGCTCCTGTGAGCGTCCACATCATTTCAATCAGAGGAACACGCACAATTTTGTCTGGAAGACACCGGGGCTGTTTCTGAGTGTGCTGATGGCCTTGTCTACTTAGAGAATGTGATTGCCGAGTCTGACTCTGGTATACATACATCAATGTTGCATAGAAATTTTGTGAATGTGCAATGAAATTAGAACTATTTCTTGGGAGAGCAATGCTGCTACATAGCATACAAAATCAACTTTTGTGCCAGGCGGCAGCAGCATGCAGTTCTCATTTTCACCAGACTGGTGTCATGTTCAGTTTGTTTGGTTACATAAACTGCCGTTCTTTAAAAAATCCATGAAATCTTTACGGTGGTTCCTGGGATCAAGGAATATCTTCCACATGACCAGTGCCTTTCGAACTCACAGCAGCCAACGTTTTATGAATAAAATTACCCAAGAAGACATCATAAACTAACAAGAGGTGGTGGAAATTTTCCTCCACGGATATAGGCCTAAATATATCCAATAACTTGACATCTTCCATTTTCTTTACAGGTTTCCTGGGTTGGACCCTCGTTTCCCTCTGGCCTTCTCAGCTGCTGCTGCCGCAGCTTCGAATGGTTTGAACCCGGGACCCACAGCTGCCAACATGGCCTCTCCTGTCCACCCCGCTTCACATCCGCTTCCCAGATCCACATCCTCAACCCCAACCGGACGTCCGGAGATGCCCAAGTTACCCCAGTTGCCCCTAGTGCCCCCTTTTCCATTCGGCCACCAGAGGGTGCCCTACCCCAACTTCATGGGATGCCCTTTTCCCAACTTCATGTTCACCCACGAGGACCTCGACATGATCCTCTACGGCTACACCAAGGGCCAGAATCCCAAAAATGGACAAGGTCACGCCCTCTCTGGGTTGAGGGTTGGAGAGCTCAGCTATGGTAAGTATCATGTTTGATCTTTGCTCAATGGATTGAGGTTGTGACAGTTAAGATGCTATTAGAGTTTCCTTTACACAATAGGCCTAATAGGTCCTCATTTCGTGAATACAACCAAATTCCTGAAGGTCTGAAATCCAAGGGCATGCATGCAGCCGTGCACCACATTGAATCGAAATAGCCACTCTGCACATCTGACTTCGTCCCAAAAAGCAAAAAAAAAAAGATTTAAAAAAAACTAGTTTGGGTCATTATTCTCCTAATTGAGTCTCAAGAGCAATTGCTTGGGAGCCTCTTCTCCGCTTGTCTCTGTCTTTGTTTCCCATTTGGGAAGTAACTTATTTTCAGAGGAAACGAAGCAGAGATGGAGCAATGGTGATTGAGACTGACCCCAACATAACGGCTTGTGTATGTTGTATGGAGAATCAAGTTAAACTGAGGAGTGTACACAATGGCAAGACTCAACACGCGACTCAGGGAGGCAGGGAGGAGGCAGGGATGAGGCAATTAGGGTTGTGGGATGAGGCAGACATTCCCTTAATTCAATTTAAGACAACCCCTGAATGGGCCAATGCTGTTCTTCAAAATGCTCTGAGTCTGTTCAACTCAGCTCACTCATCAAGAGGGGGGGGGGGCAGGAAAGCAAAGGAAGACATTCGGGGGGGGGGGGGGGGGGTGTTTGCCCTGTTTGCCCTCAGGCTATGTTCCTCCCCCCCCCCCCACCCCGGTTGATTCTCCAAACTTCAATACTTTCAACCCTAAGGGACTGACCCATTCTAAATCACTCCCTGAACACAGCTTAAACTTATGTTGCCCACACGCAGCCTGAATCACTACCCCCCCCCCCTCCACCCCTTGCCCCAATTCGCCAAGAAGGGCATTCATTGGCTGTGCAGTCGCAATGATGACAATTGTGCAACCCTCCACTAATCACTTCTCATCAGCCCACCTCTCTTCAGGTCAGAGTGAAGTTGCCTCTTCGGGCCGTCTCATCTCTTTGTTCCAAATATCACTAAAAAAACCTAGCTTGTTTCAGGAATTACGAGTGCTTACAATCAGCCGTTTGAAGACATCAACGATGTCACTATGCCCTATCTTTCAAAATGAATTTGCCATTGGTTTACAACTTTTAAAGGTGTGATTTCACTGCTGAGTGGTATGACTCAGTCACGTGACCCAGTCACTCATTTTTGCTGATCATATATATAGATATGTCATCACTACACTTACTATGTCATTAAAAATGGCTTGGCAAGTATATGACCTCAGTAAGAATTCATAATTCCATGGCTGTAACAAACAAAATGCACATATAACAACCCAAGATTATATTCAAGCTTTTTTTTATAATAAGTTCCAAGAAAATGACCCCTCCTCTTTTATTGGACAGATTCGGGTTCAGGGAGTATGCATGCAGTGTCCTTTCTTATTTGAATCGGTTTGATTATTATTTTACATAAAATTATGTTGCATGGTATAATTGCATGGAAATCTTGAAGGTTTCAAAGAAGAAATTCATTCATAAGCCTTTTTCTACAAAATATGATGCTTTAAAGGGTATACCCGATTTTGGTAATTAGGACATCTGTTTCCAGACTATAGGGAAGGTTTGAGGAAAGGATTGTCAGATATTTCGAGAGCACCCCAAAATTGGAATGCCAAATTTCCATAATTTCTTCAGCGCTGAATGACCCATTGTCACAGGCGGCATCCTGCATATTGTAAAGCACATATAATTTTGTAAAGGCATATTTTTGTGGATTTTTTCAGGTCTCATTTTGTCTCATTTTATTTGATCAGATAAGCTTGTTAATCTAAGGCCACGTGTGCATTTGATTATGGACAAATGAAGCCATGCTTGGGAGGAAATTGAGCTGTGTGTTTTGGGTTTTTGCCATATTTTTAATCATGTCTTTGCACCTGCAGTTTGAGCTGGGGGCCTTTAGGAATACCTACATGATTTGTTGAGCAGCTTGGACCCTAGGTGTTACCTGGGCGATTTCTTTCATCTCATTTCTGGTGGCAAATTAAAGCTCATTTTCTCTCAGGTGGCCCAAACAACACAACCATTTACTTCAGTGTGAGTCCTGTGTCATCCTCCGAAATGAAACCCCCTCAACTTACATGCTTTTCTCTCAATTAAACAAGTGAATACTCAAAATAACCTCAGACATACTCTAAGCCAAACCTCTGTCTATCAGCAGACGCCCTTGTTTGTTTTCCATGAAGAACACACGCAAAGAACAACCAGAAAAGAAAAAAAAACCTTCTCAAAAAATTCTTGTTTGAGCAGTGTCAATTCGTACTACTGGTTTTTTAAGATCTTCAAGCTTAACGTATCATCATTATGTTTTAATGAAAAAAAAAATCTTTTAAAAGTATGTTCAGCCCGATTTTTCCAAATGTCTGTTTTAAAAAAAGAGGGCTACATGTTTTAGTCTTTACAATTACAGCTAATGCCAATTCCAAATTCTGATTTGAAAAAGAACAAAGAACCCAAAACTGTATTGTAAACCTTCAAGAGCACAATGCCAGGAGCTTGTTGTAACATTGCTGTTCGGAAGAGACTTAAAATGGGGGGCCCCCTTGTCATCAATGTCTTTGCTGGCAAGTAAGATATCCCTCACATGGGGTAAATATGTTAGATATTGAGCACTCCCACACTCAGTAACTCTCCATATCCCATCTCATTAATCAAGACAGAATGGGCTATAATTAAAATTTAGAGAGATTCACTTACCATACATCCTTGTATCTATCTATCTACATATCTATTTTACTCCAGCAAGGTTGCTATACAGCATGCAGTATGGGATCTTATGTTTCTATTGGGTTTGTAAACTCCGCTCTGAAGGGACAAGTAATCAATACGGCTCAGTTTGGCTCAGGAGCAGGTGGCGAAATTCTCCAAACTGTTACTATCAAAATATTTTCTGTTTCCTTGCCAGCCCTAAAAGGCAGCGGGCAGGATGGAAAGAAAACAGCTTGGGTGCTGAAAAAGGCCAATTCTGCTTCTCAAAATATTTCTCCGGATCAGCAGACTTGTTTTCTTTCGGCTGGTCGAGCTAGATCAGCAGCCACAGCAGAATGGAAAGGGTTCTCTGAATTTCATAAAAGTTTGTCTGCAGGAAAATCATCTGGAATGCCCTGAATCTTGCTGTTTTGATTGTCTCCTGCATTCAAGATTTAATCTAAGATCAACCCAATATCGAACATTTCGAAACATAAAAATTGAACTCACTTCTCTGTCAGGAAGGAGATATTTTCCTTCTAATTCAACAAAAAAGTTTTGTATAAAACTTTTTAAATTTGACGGTTCTTCTTCTTCTCTCGGTTTTAAAATATTCTAAACAAAAGTCAAATTATTTTTATTTTTGCAGGCATTGACAGGATCCTCAGAAGAAGTCCAAGCAATTCCTACTCCCCGATGAAGAATGTGCAGACTGTGGTTGATCCCTCTGCACTGGACATGCCTGAAGGTAAGGCAAAACTGTGGTTTCTTTTCTTTTTCTTAAAGACTTAAAATAATGATCCACTCAAAAATATTTGTAATTGCACATGGAACAAGTTTCGAAAAAAAGCTGAGGTCCTACATTTTATATCAGAAGAACCACCCACATTCTCAAATTCCCCCTTTTCTCGACCCCCCCTCCCCCTCTCTATTTTTGTCCCATCTCATTTTTGCCATTAATGCAGACCCATTGCTACAGAGCATTATGGCAAATGCATGTTGGAAGAGATCTCTAGACTTGTCATTATAGAACTTCTCCAGAAACATCCCATATCAACTTTTTATATCACTTCTTTCCTGATATCAACTCAAGATGATATTGGCAAAGATGTTTTATGGCAGATTGGTGCTTCAAACATGGCGACAATTGTCATCACAACAAGTGGTTATGGCGTCTCATATGCAAATTACCTTCTGGGGGATGGCTGCTTTCATTCCATCCGTTCCAAAATGATTCCAAATGAATCGCTTCATGAATCAAATGAATGACAATGTGTGGGAACATTACTTGGGGTGTAAGCATCACATCTCATATGCTGTTTACTAAATTGTCACTCAAATGAGACCCAGAGAAATAATCATGTCTTCAACTGTAAGAAGTCCTGCATAGAGCCATTTTCTTTCCCATGCATGTACAAATGTTTTTGTTCTTTATACTGAACTTCAGAATGTGTCTGTCACATGCATGTGTAGCTATGAATTTCAATTGAGTGAGGATTCATATTGGAAATTATCTGACAAGTGCCTGCCAGAAAGCTTTTACATTTGTCGTGACAATCACAACCTTTGGTTTGATGCCATCCCTTAAGATTTCAAGACCAGACTGATAGACAAATCAGCAATCCAGACAGTTTTTGTTTCATATTTTAAGTTAATATTAAACTAATTACAATTAAAAGATATTCCAAAACAGACAGACCCCCACACAAGACCATCCCATGGCCTCAGAAGGATGGTCTCACAACGCAGGATAGCGGCCTACTCTTGTCACAAGGTGTATTCTGTTTAAAGTTTCCCTCCTCACAATATTGATCAGCAACCTCCAATACAATGTATAGCTACAATGTACAAATGAGCTACAGACTCCAAGCCACCATGAGGAGTAACCCCTTAGCTCCTGAGCAACCAGCAGATCATGCCCAACCACTGGCCACAAGCAACCTCATAAGACAGGCCCATATATCACAGTCTGAATTATGGGCCATCTCCTATGCACTGGGCTGTATCTTAGGGGCATCTGCAGCTTATGGCATCGCTGGTCCATCTTAATTTCTCTTTATCTTAGAAAAGCCCCAGAGCCATCAAACAGAACCAGGCCTTTCCGGAGATAGCCGGGGATGCCCGAACTGCATGGCTCCGAAGCCTATCGTTGCCCAATCTCAGAGGCAGGCCAGTTGGACAGTGTCTGTGTATGGTCACTCTGGGCGTAGCTAAAACATGCAGTGTGAGCTTTAAGTCGGAGTTCAAAAATAATTAATTTCTAAAGCCCACTTTGGTGGCAGAATTTATGTTCCATGCAAATAGATAGATAGATAGATAGATAGATAGATAGATAGATAGATAGATAGATAGATAGATAGATAGATAGATAGATATTGTCTGTACACACATGTGCAATTGTGCATATCCCTCTATTCATCCGTCTGTTATCATTCAAGACCTTCTTGTCTGTTGCGGTTGTTTGTTTATAGAATTGCTCAAGGCATTTGTCCTATTGTCTTACAGGGCGGGCATTGATGGAGAGATTGAAAGACGATTTAGAAAACAAAGGATGGCCTTTTCTGTTTCAAGCCTACCAACATATTGCTCAAAAATAGTTTATAAAAAAAAGACCATACACGACCATGAATTCTCTATTCATTGTGTAAGGTTGTGGCACCACCCTCCCTCATACTATCTTGTCTATTGGCAAATTCATCGTTTTAAACCCATATTTCATATAATCTCAAGTTGGACACCCAGGTATCGAAATTCTTAAAACATTCAAAACTTTGACTGGTAAGACTAGATATAATGCATATTATAAGCCAATTTACGGTTGGTCTATTTCCAAAAGAGATAAAATGCGCTGGGTCTCCCAAATCGGTGTAGGCCCACATGGCTCAATCAACAGAATTGGTGAATTAAAACCTTTTTTAATATAGTGTGCGAATTATCAGAGCGCTGCTGTCTCCTGATAGTTGTGTATGTTGTTTGTATGTGTCAAATTGTAATACTTTGGAAAGACAATGGATGTGGAATCCGCCCCTGCCCTTTGTGTGCACTCGGTAGCTCCCTTTCGCTGTATCTGTTGTAAACAACTCCCAGAGCTCCGCAGATAAGAGGGGCAGGCAAATTAAATAATACATACAGAGTGAAGCAGCTCCCTTGGTGCTGGCTTTAAGAAAATATTGACCTTACTTCACTTCTGTGGAAGGCGCACGACTTAGAATGGCCAGCGCGGAATTAAGGAGTGTGCTACAAATTCTCCAGACACCGATAGAGCCACTGTAGGAGATGCAAGTATCCTCCCATGCCTCATACATCTCTCTAAGATGGTTAATTTGGGACTGTGCTCAGTGTTTAGCATTCACTAACCTATGTCCTAACATCCTTTACGTTCAGTACGCAAGGCATACCATATAAGGTCCGAGGACGCAGCGTCTTGAGCGTAAAACGTGACGTATGACGGCTAGCACGCACGTCCTGGAGAGCGTCCCGAGAGCTCGTGTAAACGCAATTAAGTAATGCACAGGGCATTTGTCTACAGACAGAGAAGGAGAACTTAGGCCAATGGAACACTCAGGAAGGAGTCTAGTGCTGAAGCTGCAGTAGTGCTTTGTATTAGAGCCTATGGGTGACTCAATACAAATATAGTTCTCGGAACCAATGCTATCATCAATATGCCGGGATTATGCCCAAAACTCAGATTCTTTGTCATTCACAGTGTAATTTTGCTGAGTGATGACCGCATACAAAACCAACTGAATATATTGTATATTAATGCCGCTGTTGATTAGAGAATCACTGGAACCACAGTTCGCTGCTCCAGAGTACTCCAACGATAGTGTCATTCTTCCAGTTGATTTTCTCCAACTGTGTGTTGATTTTAACTGGATACAATTTTATACTACTGATAGAAAGTCTTTACACTACAGATGAACTTGTTAATTCGTCACGATTCGAATGTTGCATGTTGTTTTAAGTTTTATTTTTAACGTTTTTAAAATTGTTACTCTTTCCTTCACGTCAATCATTGTTAAGTCCTTGGTTTTGTTGTTCTGGATTGCATCATCAGATTCTTGTCAAACTGGGATGGCTGCAATCGTTGTAATGAGTGTAACTCAAGAGCATTTAAGGAAAACCACAAAGTGTCACAAGCCAAGATCAGGAGCAGCCAGGAAGCCAGGGGCAAGATTCGGGGAAGGACAAGGAATTTGGGTTGCTTCTATGCACTAATCTCATGTCGATAGTGGGCTTAGGGCGATTCACACCCAGACAAGGTTTAACCCCTTTGCATTTGACCCATGCTGGGGCTGGCTAATGCCCCACTTATCTGGTTAATGAGATTGTATCTGTGACAATCCTCGTGTCACCAAGGTGACAGGAATGTTACCATGGCATTAAAGATTAAGCTGGCTTAACATCCCCTGTCCTCTCTTCTCGATGTCACTTCACAGTTGAGTTCGTGATTGTTTGTCCTATCCATTGAAATGGGTTGCTCACACAATAAAATCTCTATGACCTGAGTATTTCTGAATATGTTTTCAATATGCTTTGTCAATAAACAAAAGGTGTTTATATCCTTGCTACAGTTTTTAAAACATCTTCAACATGTTCCATATAGACAAGATACGATATAAATATTCAAATATACCAAAAGCGATAATATATAATTATAATTTGCTAGGCCTTTCATTAATTTTTTTCACATGCTGTTTCATGACGTCTTGTCAAGATGAGAAATTATCAGATTCTTTGCGATTAAAAATATTCATGAGATGATCAAGATGGAAAATTCTAATTTGTAACATTCTTTACTTTTAATGACAACTTTGTTAATGAATAATTACTCTATTTTTTACAGGAGTAGAGCTGGTCCACACCAACTTTGCAGGCACCATCCACTACGGAGTTTTCTGCAAGAAGCCAGTGATCCCCAAAGGAACGCGGTTCGGTCCGTTCAGAGGGAGGCAGGTCAACACGAGCGAGATCAAGACAAATGATGACAACTCCTTCATGTGGGAGGTAGGCACAAATAACATTTAGTGCATTGATCCAAGTTACAATTTGAGTCTTGGACTATATTACTTGCTTCCCGGAATTATATTTGCTGCATTTTAATCATCTGCATAAATTTGCCCTCTTATGTGGAATTTACAATATTGTGACTGTCTTCAATGCTGCATACATACTGCTAAAGCCATGAACCAACAATACTATAGTCATATTAAATATCCTATTTGGATTTTAAACTGAAGAAATCTCTGAATCAAATTGATACATCAGAATGTCATTCAAATTATATATATATATATAATATATATAATACTAATAGCAGAACTTTTAGAAACCACTGTATCGACAACCAAGAACTGGTTACTGAATCATATTTCAATATTTCTTGCATTAAAAAAACATGCTACCCTGCTGGGCCTTGTTAAGCTCACAAATAAAAAACCAACTTGTGTGCACTTTTTTGTGTAGTTTGAGGTTTGTAATTTCACATATCTGCCAGTTTCATCTAAAGCCAAAATGTTGCAGTTCATTCAACTATGTGGTGTCAAGCTGTGGTTAATAGCAGCATCAATAAATTCTTTTCTGGTCAGCAGTCAACTATAATAAATTGAAACAGTATTAAAAGGATTAGGGAAAGATCTAAAATTTGGCAGCCATGTGTTGTCAGAACTTATAACCAGAGGGATGATAATACAAAGGTTTTTTGATAATACAAAAGTTTCTGTCAGTGCAGTGGCATGTGATGACGTAAAGGATTACCCTGGTTATACATGTATCCAGGAGCATACAATTTCTGAAAATGTCCCAAATTTTCCAATTATGGCTTCAGAAAATAATAATTATACTGCTGCAGTGCTCCTATATTGTCTTCCAATCCCTAGTTTTTCGAAACAGAAAAGGCATTTGATTGGAAGGCTTATGAATCAATCTTGAGATTGGTGTAAAATTACTATAGATACAACTTAAAAATTGTAATATTAAGTATAAAATTTTAGAGGAATGTGTAGTAATTATAAAATTGGTTAGGCTTTTCTTTGCAAGTCACTAGGACTGATATATAGGCCACTTTCTCAATATTCCAAAGGACATTATCACTGGAAGGTCCTTCGTAAAATTACTTCATGAGGTCAAGTGTGTAAACAAAAACTTACCTATATACCATGAAAAGTCAATTCCAATGTACTTACAACTGTATTGACATGACAGAACTTCGTTACTACAGTGTAGATCAGTCACCTTGAATAATTGATGGGCTCGAGAGGTGTGACAGGACTGTGACCATTGTCCAGTGAGAGTTGCCCACTGGTCAGCTAATTGCCAGCAGTTTGCTATGAGAAGGGGGGAAATGAAACATGTTATCTGAACAATAGCACCCTCCTTCAACCCATGTTTGCTTAAGCCCACAGTTTGTATTCCTTCGATTTCAATGACTTTGTGTTTGTACTAATTTAGTGGAGGGCCCCCAAACTCACAAAGGATACTGCAGACATCAATTAAACAGATACTCAGCATGGAAAATCGATGCTACACCTCATCAACCCAGTTTAGGGCTTAAGCTGTTTTACATATTATCACCTGAAAGGCACTGAGTGTCAGAATTTGGTTCAAGTCAATGAAGTTAAATAGTTTAATTTTATACAGCTCTATGAGTTAAGTACTACTTGTCATTCTGTGCCCAATTTTTCTAGTGATATGAGTTGTTTTCTTTTGTAGCAAAATGTATTGATGCAGGTAGTCATTTTTTAGAATATAATTAAGATTATCAATTTTTTTCTCAACCATTGTTATAATCATCAGTTCGAAAAAAAACTCCTGGAAACAATTTTGCCTTACTCACTACATTGCATATTAAAATTGATTTATTTTCATCATTTTAAACCAATGATGTGCATTCCTACTTTGAAGGAATCTCCAAATTTCACCTTTATTCAAACTTTAAATAATTCTGTTCAGTGTTCAATTTTGTATCTTCTTCTTAGAACTTTCTTTTCTGGATTTGTCTTTTTTTTCTCTTCTCTTCTTCTCTTCTAACAAGTTTCTTTTTGTTTGCACCACTAATTTTTCTCTTTTTTTAAAAAAGATCCAAGATTTGGTTAACGGCATTTTGATCAGTAACCATGAATACCTTTTCATTTCTTCTTCTTCTTTTTTCAGATATTCCGGGAGGGCAAATTGAACTATTTCGTGGATGGCCGAGGGAACGCAGGCAACTGGATGGCTTTTGTAAATTCAGCCAGGTATGCCCAGGAGCAGAACTTGCTGGCATTGCAGGTGAATACAATTTCCATTTTTTCATTTTCTGTTTTTTTTTTATCCATGCCAACTGATGTCTTCACTTTGCATGCAATTTGAGAAGTTAAAGTTAAAGCCTCAATTGAATGGTGCAACGGTACATGCTTCATCTTTGTTCTGGAATTCTGCATCCAAAATCTCTTCAAATAAAACAATTCTATTCATTAGAGATGATTTTACAAGAAAAGGGACAAAATGCGATGTTGCATAAATCCTTGTAGACATTTTGGGGTTGTTAGCAATAATAAGTTGAAAGAGGTCAATCTGGATAAGCTGACATGCATGTATAGATGAAATTTTCATTGGCAAGCAATTTAATAGCTTTGGCAGCTTTTGAGCTCTTTGCAGATTGGCGGTCCACTAGAACAAAAAATTATTTTTTTATTTTTAACTTGCAAACTGGCTTTGCCACATCATTGACAGTTTTCAGCTGGGGACCGCTAATCCTCAAACAGCTCTAATATATGAATTTTTTAAAACTCTGACAATATATTTTTCTGACACTACCAGGAAAACGGAGAGATTTTCTACGAAGCCTGCAAGGACATCCCCCAAGGCACAGAGCTGCTGGTCTGGTATGGCGACTGCTATCTCCAGTTCATGGGCATCCCCATCGCCTTGAAGGAGAACAATGAAGTCGATTCCACTGAAGTAGAAAGTAAGAAATATTTCTATTTTCAAAAATACTTATCATTTAATAATATTTCTATACCTTTTTAGAACTGTTTCTGAAATGCATTTATCTTAGAATTTAATGGAATTATCCATTTTTGAAGTTGATCCAAAGCACATGCTATATCTCTTTCAAATTGTTAATGCGAAAATTATTTCACATCTTTGAAGACTGTTACTTATTATCTGCATTCTAATCTACAGGTGCTTGTCAAACCTGCATTATTAAAAATGGAGGGCAAAGGAATATGGCATCTCTATTTTTATTTACAATGATATGAAATTATGACCATATTCTAACCATTATTTGCGACATACATTTCTATCCCCTCCTGTTTTGTGAAGTACTAAAAGATTATTACTATTCCAGACAGTGAAGGTTATGCGTGTGAGCGGTGTGGCAAGGTGTTTGCCTACAGGTATTACAGAGACAAGCACCTCAAGTACACCCGCTGTGTCGACCAGGGCGACCGCAAGTTCCCCTGCCATCTCTGCACCAGGTCTGTGTCGAGCTCTCTATCTCTGTATATCTGATGTAGCTTTTAATTGTTTTTATTACTTTGTTTTTTATTGTTTTTACTCGAAAACCAGCTTTTAGCTGCTGTTATTTGTTTATTATACTCGAGTGAAAATAAAATTTATTCTTATTCTTATAGATCTCTAATAATGTATAATATATTAAAATAAACAAGACATTATTGTCTAAAAACTTCCTAATCAATCTTGTGATATTTTTCAGATCATTTGAGAAAAGAGACAGATTACGGATTCACGTTCTTCACGTCCACGAGAAACATCGTCCCCACAAATGCACGGTCTGCGCTAAAAGTTTCTCACAGTCTTCCAGCCTCAACAAACACATGAGGGTAAGTGCACTCTAAAAATAAATCCCACACAAAATCCTGATTGAGCGTTGAGCTCTTCCTCCATATCATCCCAATTAAAACAATTTGGTATATGAATATTTGAAATGCATGAATGTGACTTGTACCTTGATTTTCTTTTTAATTTTGTGGAGAAATTCCTAGGATTCTCCCGTATTTAGGAAAATCCAATCTAATTTCCTCTTTTTTTCTAATGTTGTCCTCATTAAAACTAAATATTTATGCGCTCAAAATTGAGGTAATCTTCTAACCTCCATTATTATCCAAATTCCAGGGTTATGCTTCTCAGTAACACCTATTTCAGTACTAACACCACTTGTACTAGAATTGGACACATTGTACCCTATGAGTAAACTCAGTTTAGTAATGTGGGCTTGAATATAGTTTGGGGCAGAAAGCACTTTGAACAGATTAGCTGGCAAGTTCACACATTTGTGTCAACTGTTCTATTTGCCTTTCGACAATGCCCTTTTCAGGTTTGTAATTGATTGTATTCATGGTACTAACCTAAGTTTGCTTTAGGGATTGGAGCTGGAGTTGTAACTTAGAGCTGGCTAAGAGCACCCCCAGGCAAAGGAGGGCAGTATGTGATTCACTGTGAACAGTGTTGTCTCTCTGTCAATTTGAAGGAAAGGTCTTTAATGCTTTGAACAGCAGAGATCATTCAAAGATGCACTTCAAAAGGAATTGTTTTATGCTTTTAAGAGGTGGTGGCTCCCACAGATTTTTATTGGGGGGTCAGAGGAATTTGGACATGCTTGCGTTCATGTATTACAGAAGGTTGTGGCAAAAATTTTGCCAAATCTTGGCTATATTTTCCATTAATTCATCAAAATGTGTCTACTATTTACAAAATCTAAATCTCCTCTTCCTTCCCTCCAGGATCACAGTGGTCAAAGACCTTACACATTCGTTTACTCTTAAATATTTTAAATCCCTTCAATTCTCACTGATCTTAACATCTAAATCTCTTCTTCCTTCCACTTCAGGTGCACACTGGGGAAAGACCTTACAAATTTGTCTACTCTTACTCTTACTTAACATCTAAATCTCTTCTTGAAAGACCTTACAAATTTGTCTACTCTGACTCTGACTTAACATCTAAATCTCTTCTTGAAAGACAGTACAAATGTGTCTACTCTGGTAGTATATAGTAGTATATATTTATTTTGCAACATAGTATACACAGTTACAATGTTTAAATGTAAACAAGAGATACCTTTAAATATTTACAAATAAGTATACAGATAAAAGAGCAAAAATGTAGATATATGTATATGTATATAAGAATACTTTTACTCTTACTCAACATCTAAATATCTTCTTAAAAGACAGTACAAATGTGTGTCATCTAAATCTCTTCTTCTTCCACTTCAGGTGCACAGTGGGGAGAGACTGTACAAATGTGTCTACTCTTACTCTTACTTGACATCTAAATCTCTTTTTCCTTCTACTCTTACTCTTACTTAACATCTAAATCTCTTCCACTTCAGGTACACAGTGGGGAGAGACCGTACAAATGTGTCTACTCTCACTCTTACTTAACATCTAAATCTCTTCTTAAAAGACCGTACAAATGTGTCTACTCTTACTCTTACTTAACATCTAAATCTCTTCTACTCTTACTCTTACTTAACATCTAAATCTCTTCTACTCTTACTCTTACTTAACATCTAAATCTCTTCTTGAAAGCCCTTACAAATGTGTCTACTCTTACTCTTACTTAACATCTAAATCTCTTCTTCCTTCCACTTCAGGTACACAGTTGGGAGAGACCGTACAAATGTGTCTACTCTTACTCTTACTTGACATCTAAATCTCTTCTTGAAAGCCCTTACAAATGTGTCTACTCTTACTTGACATCTAAATCTCTTCTACTCTTACTCTTACTTGACATCTAAATCTCTTCTACTCTTACTCTTACTTAACATCTAAATCTCTTCTTTAAAGCCCTTACAAATGTGTCTACTCTTACTCTTACTTAACATCTAAATCTCTTCTTCCTCCCACTTCAGGTACACAGTGGGGAGAGACCGTACAAATGTGTCTACTCTCACTCTTACTTAACATCTAAATCTCTTCTTGAAAGACCGTACAAATGTGTCTATTCTTACTCTTACTTAACATCTAAATCTCTTCTACTCTAACTCTTACTTGACATCTAAATCTCTTCTACTCTTACTCTTACTTAACATCTAAATCTCTTCTTGAAAGCCCTTACAAATGTGTCTACTCTTACTCTTACTTAACATCTAAATCTCTTCTTCCTTCCACTTCAGGTACACAGTTGGGAGAGACCGTACAAATGTGTCTACTCTTACTCTTACTTGACATCTAAATCTCTTCTTTAAAGCCCTTACAAATGTGTCTACTCTAACTCTTACTTGACATCTAAATCTCTTCTACTCTTACTCTTACTTAACATCTAAATCTCTTCTACTCTTACTCTTACTTAACATCTAAATCTCTTCTTGAAAGCCCTTACAAATGTGTCTACTCTTACTCTTACTTAACATCTAAATCTCTTCTTCCTTCCACTTCAGGTACACAGTTGGGAGAGACCGTACAAATGTGTCTACTCTTACTCTTACTTGACATCTAAATCTCTTCTTGAAAGCCCTTACAAATGTGTCTACTCTTACTTGACATCTAAATCTCTTCTTGAAAGCCCTTACAAATGTGTCTACTCTTACTCTTACTTAACATCTAAATCTCTTCCACTTCAGGTGCACAGTGGAGAGAGACCGTACAAATGTGTCTACTCTTACTCTTACTTAACATCTAAATCTCTTCTTCCTCCTACTCTTACTCTTACTTAACATCTAAATCTCTTCTTCCTCCCACTTCAGGTGCACAGTGGGGAGAGACCGTACAAATGTGTCTACTCTTACTCTTACTTGACATCTAAATCTCTTCTTGAAAGCCCTTACAAATGTGTCTACTCTTACTTAACATCTAAATCTCTTCTTGAAAGACCTTACAAATGTGTCTACTCTTACTCTTACTTAACATCTAAATCTCTTCTTCCTTCCACTTCAGGTACACAGTGGGGAGAGACCGTACAAATGTGTCTACTCTTACTCTTACTTAACATCTAAATCTCTCCTTCCTTCCACTTCAGGTACACAGTGGGGAGAGACCGTACAAATGTGTCTACTCTTACTCTTACTTAACATCTAAATCTCTTCTTCCTCCCACTTCAGGTGCACAGTGGGGAGAGACCGTACAAATGTGTCTACTCTTACTCTTACTTAACATCTAAATCTCTTCTTCCTCCCACTTCAGGTGCACAGTGGGGAGAGACCGTACAAATGTGTCTACTCTTACTCTTACTTAACATCTAAATCTCTTCTTCCTCCCACTTCAGGTGCACAGTGGGGAGAGACCGTACAAATGTGTCTACTCTTACTCTTACTTAACATCTAAATCTCTTCTTCCTCCCACTTCAGGTGCACAGTGGGGAGAGACCGTACAAATGTGTCTACTCTTACTCTTACTTAACATCTAAATCTCTTCTTCCTCCCACTTCAGGTGCACAGTGGGGAGAGACCGTACAAATGTGTCTACTCTTACTCTTACTTAACATCTAAATCTCTTCTTCCTCCCACTTCAGGTGCACAGTGGGGAGAGACCGTACAAATGTGTCTACTCTTACTCTTACTTAACATCTAAATCTCTTCTTCCTCCCACTTCAGGTGCACAGTGGGGAGAGACCGTACAAATGTGTCTACTCTTACTCTTACTTAACATCTAAATCTCTTCTTCCTTCCACTTTAGGTGGACAGTGGGGAGAGACCGTACAAATGTGTCTACTCTTACTCTTACTTAACATCTAAATCTCTTCTTCCTTCCACTTCAGGTACACAGTGGGGAGAGACCGTACAAATGTGTCTACTGCTCCAAGGCGTTCACAGCGTCCAGCATCCTCAGAACCCACATCAGACAGCATTCAGGGGAGAAACCCTTCAAGGTGAGATTGGACAAATCTTTCGAAATTATCAACCAATCAGGAATTTATTTAGGGATTCCATGTGTCAAATGTAACTTTCTGATACACAAGTCTGAAGAACAATTTGATAGATGGGACAGAAAAAAATTTCCGAAAAAAAAATTTTTCCAAAAAAAAATTCTACGGAAAAAAAAATTTTCCAAAAAAAAAAAATTGTCCAAAAACACAAATTTTCCAAAAAAAAAAAATTATCCAAAAAAAAAAAAAAATAGAGAAAAAAACATCTTAAAAAAAAAAAATTCCAAAACAAAAAACACTTTCAAAAAATTCCCCAAAAATTAAATTAGCAAAAAATAGTGCTTGGCATTTACCTATGAACCAATCTAGTATTTACAAGTCCCGTCTTCTATGCTGCGGCATTATCATATATTATATGTACAGGCAAATACCAGTTAGACCTACATCAAAACTTCAAAAGCATAATGTTTCAATATTACGAAACACAGCACTTAAAGAAGGCTCCTTCTGGGATACTCCAAAAGTATGATAATGTATAGCATATATCCCAATTCTTGCCGACATAAAAGCATAGGCCAACCTTTAGATAAAATAAGCAGTCTACTTGAAGTTGTTCACATTTGATGTGTGCTCACAACTCTACTACTTGGTGAATTGTGACATGGACAAGCATGGCCACTATCAGCCATGGCACAGGAGCATGATGATGCAAGCATGTTCCTATTGTGACATACTTTAGTGATGCTACAGAGAACGTGCTGTACATGCTACTAACAGGGGATACATGGCTTCCTATTGTTCCATGGTATTGTTTACTGTTGTAAAGATGACAATGGGAATTTTGGGCTAATCGCTGCAGAATAATGACTTCGTGCTGTAGGGCAGAGCAGAGGGCGAAGGGTGATTTAAGGGGTAAATAAGAATGTTGGGCTCTGTGGGAAATGTGTGTGGGGTGTCATGAGGAAGGTTGGGGTTAAATTGAGTTGGGGAGGGGGTAATAAAGGTGTGTGCCCTTGGATTGTCCCTTATCCCAAGAGATATCCAAAGGTAGGCCTACAATACAAAAATTTGGTGCTTCATCAGTTCCACGTGCGGTTTTTAAATAACCAAGACTTAAAATCCATGAAAACGAAAAAAAAATTCAGAATTTATAAGGATACTTATGACAGTAAATGTACCCCGCACTGTAAAATTTGAAATTTTAGGTCAGCTTAAATGATTAAGTGTGATGGTTGCACAATTCCTTTGAGCAAACATAGATGTTCTTTTAAGTTGTGATAATATGTTCATTATCATAACTTAAAACAACAAGCTGTGTTACCTCAAATGAATTGTGCAACCATCTCACTCAATCATTTAAACAGACTCAAAATTCATATTTTAAAGTGTGACATGGATTGACTTTTATAACATGAATAGTGCTGTAAGACAACAGAGTTTTGCTGTCATGATAAGTTTTGAAATTTTGATAACCAGATAAACCGATACATACCAGAAAAATTATAAATCAGAGTCGATGTTCTAAAATTTAATAAAGTCTTCTAGTTATGGTACAGTGAGCCAAACAAAGTATGGCAACCAATTTAACAAAGTTTCTATCTGTCCCTGTCTTTCTGTGAATGGGGGCAGGGGTAAGCATGAGGGGGTTCTATGGCTTGGAAAGCTTTACAATGGAGAAACCCCCAGAAAGAGCACAGGGTTTTTAAGAATTGCTGTTAACCTGAATCCTGGGCTTATAGGATCTGAGAATCGTGTCTTAACTGGCTTTTCCTGGCTCTTGCCACAGAACCGAGGTTGTCAATGGCTTTGGGGTGATTTTTCACCCTGCGGTGGATGTGACAGTCTTCTGTTGGTTACAGGCTGCCTCGGCGTCTCTTTTAAACCACTTCGATCAGGTAAACACCGCCTAATGTGCAATGCCATAAACACAGAAGACACACAGCTGCAGACGGCGAGCGGCCATTTTGTTTCTGTGGTAGGCTGCATACTGGGTGAGGTCTGTGAGCCTCTCTGCTAGCCTACGTGTGGCTTCAATGACAGAGAGCGGTGGCCAATCAAACGTCTCCCTTTATGTAGCTATTTAAGCCCAGCAAGGATACATTTCTGCCTGTGTTTACTCTGCTTCTGGCCTTTCTCTATCTCACGCCTGTCTGCTAGCCAAGAAGGCTGAGGCCCCAGGATAAACATGGCCACAAAGCTTCCCCTTGCCACCAATGTTTGCCACCCAACACTCCCCGTGTACTGGACCGCGCCACACACAAGGGTCTTTTAGAAAAACATGCCGTTCCGCATAGTCTCACGAATGTGTCAAATAGCCGCAAGTAGCCTCTATGGCTAAGATATGAAGTCGCAGTGGTCTAAGATATTTGCTCAGTCCTATAAATCTCAGCATTTTTCTGATATATACCAGATCGCCATCCTGTGCCAGGATGCTAACATTTCGGATAGCAGTCATTCGAAAAAGCTAAAGCGCAAGAAATAAAATATGGCACAATGCTCCAAGAAAAGTAATTTTTGATTAAATTTCCAAAGAGGTAGCACCAATGCATACTCATAATTATGACCTAGGGCTTAGTAACAAAAATGCTCTCACGCAATTTTTGTTGAAAGAAGCACATGTGCAACCATTTTACAAGTAGCCTATTTGCCTTGTCCTGATTGGAGCTACAATGGTGCAATCAAAAGTTCATCTTTATAAAGTTGACACAGTAACTTTCTCAGAAGAGAACTGCTCATAACAAATAATAAGCTCTAAGTTTAATTTGGAATATCTTTCATCTTTCAGTGCAAGCATTGCGGGAAGGCGTTTGCCTCGCACGCAGCCCACGACAGTCACGTGAGGAGGACGCACGTCAAGGACAAGCAGTGCGCCTGTTCCGTCTGCGGCAAGACGTTCCAGCAGCCGTACGAACTCAAGTTCCACATGAACATGCACAGTGAGTAGAACATGCACTCTAAAAAAAATTCAGACAAAATTGGTTTTTTAGATTCAAAATGGTTTTTTGAAAAACCAAATTTCAATGCAAAACCAACATGGATTTTTGAAAAAATCCATGTTGGTTTTTTGCATTGAAATTTGGTTTTTCAAAAAACCATTTTGAATCTAAAAAACCAATTTTGTCCCGACATTTTTTAGAGTGTAGGACATGCGGCTTATTGCATCTTGGAATTTCTCTCATGAGGATTTCATTGTCACTATATGAACCTTTTTAAGATTAACCCTGGGCTTGTAAAAAGAGACATGCAGCATAAAGTTTGTCTAATTTCGCTGTGCCTTTGAACCAACTTTTGCTGATGTTAGTGTTGCCGACTGGACTGTTTTTGACATGCACTACCCGACTGGCACAGGTTTGTCCGTATCGGTATTGCGCGGTACAGTTGAAAGACCAAAAAAAATAAAACAGCATAAATCAAAAACCGGTGCGTACCAGAGGAGAAGGTTCTGCACCACAGGGAATTGGTCCAGTCCGGTCAGCAACACTAACAGATATCAAATTGAAAATTTAAAATAAGATGGCGTTTTATGTCAGCATCCATGGTTATAGCTAGTCAAATATTGTGGTCATGTCATTACCATGTAGGTTTATGAATTGAATAATGGTTTTACCTCCTTCTTATTTCCTTGCAGACCAGGAGTCCTCCCCCAGAGACCTGCCATCTTCAACTTTTCCCTCCCAGGGAATCCCTCAGGGAATCCCTCAGGGAATCCCTCAGGGAATCCCCCAGGGTATCTCAGGGGTGTTTTCCCTGGCCAACATCGCCCATGATGTCAGACATGACATCAACATGAATGAGAAACACAATGAAGTTGACGTTGTCAATGTTGATGACATCATGGCGGCCGCCTGATTGTGACGTCATCATTCGAAAATTGGAACGAACATGGAATTTACATTATTTGGAACCAATTGAACATTTGAGAGTCTACTATTGAATAGAACACAAAAACTATTAGAATTTATTTTCCTATTAAACCTTCTCTTCATTGATCACTACCCAAAGTAGTTCCAGATTTCTTACCAACTACAGTATGCCTATGTCATAATTTTCAGAGTTTTCTTAATCATTTCAGCAGAAGGTTCCAGATTTCTTTTTTACTTCTATCTGTGACTATCATCTGTGATATTTTTCTGTGTGACTGTTTTCTATTTTCACCTTTTTGAAATTATGAATAATGTTTTCATTAATCTTTCAAATTGAAATTGTATATTTTGTAAATACAATATTTAGATGTAAGACTAATCTACCTTGCACAAATTGAATGAATTTAGCTCAGGGTACACAGTGTATTAATGAAGTCCTGTACATGTAGCAATTGATTTGTGTACTTTATTGTCAATTTTTGTGGAGAAGTGTGTGTCTAGTCATATTTTGTTGTCATTTTGTGCCAAAATGAAAACTATGAAATCAACTAAACTGTGAGATATGATTTTGAAAATTAATAAAATGTGAATGCTAAAACAGGATAATGTCTCTTTTTTCATTATAGATTGGAAGTACAAGTATCACAAATAAATAGAAAACTAAGATTGATTTGGCTTAACTCTGATCTTGCTCTGTTGACCAGAAACATTTTTAACACAATTTTTTTTTCTTAACCTAAAAAATTAAAAGTTGTGACATCTGGATGTAGATGGGCTAAAATTGATGAAGATCCTTGATTATAGCTTTTCTATATTTTTAGAGAAACCAGTCTCCCCATGGAACTGTTATACCTGGTAATTTATTTTGAAGACACAAGCTAAATTTCCCCACTTTGGAGCCTACCACAATTGTGCTGGAGGATGGAAGATGGGAAGATTAATTGAAATAATATTCAAACAAAACATCCACCCTAGAAATTTGCATATTAAACAAGCCAAAATCTGAGCCCAGATTATGGGGGATGTACATGAAATGAGAATCTGTTTAATTCTGGCTTCAATCTATTAGTTTTAATAAGCAGTCAGAGGAGAGGACAGGTTAAGCAGGAGATGGAATAAGTCTGAGAAATTTAAGGCTTTGTCTGTTATTTCCGCTGTGTGGTGATCAGCCCATCTGCTGTCTGCAAACCGCTCTATACCCCCTGAGCACTCTCAGTTGGCCCCTGGTAAATGGTCTCATCAAGAAACACACCTATCCTTAATTTCATGTACAGTTGAGGGGTAATTCGCTTCCAAATTTAAAGTTAGTGGAAATTGAAAGTCGGGGTCCAACCTCGTTCAGATCTGAGTAATTTCGTCAACAACACTGAGAGTAAGATCTGAAAAGACGAGTGTGTTAAATTTTGTGCTCAACCCATCTCGTGAACACCATGGGTTATCATAATTCTAGAGGCTCCATGATTCAGGGTAATTTTAAATAGCTCGACGGGTGTAACACGTATACCTGAAGGGCCATTGGCAATGGTAGGCCTAATAGGCCTATATATATATAGATTTCACTAAACTAAAGAACATCCCTTCATGGTTTAGGCCTACTTAAACTTTAAAGTAGGCACCAGTGGCGTAGCTAGGAAATTTTCCAGGGGGGGGGCAAAATATTCAAGTCAGCGATGGAAATGGAACATTTTTGTTGGGGGAGCTATTATCGCTGTCACGGCAGAGGCGCGCCATCGGCAAAATACAACGTTTGATGACAATGTAATCATTTCTTTCCTGGTCAGGGTGGAGCCAGGGGGGGCGACTGCCCCCCCACCCCCTGTAGCTACGCCACTGGTAGGCACATGCCCACAAACGACCTCAGCCAGTAAAAACTTTTGGTTTAATTTCCCTCAAAGTCCTACCTATTCCAATTTAATATTACCTTGAATTGTAGGATTAAATTGTCGTCTGCTCTGGCCCTTAGCAAAGGAGAGTAATGGAGGAGGTCAGAGGTCAAGGAGGTGCGCGCGCATGTCGCGTGTCTGTCCTGCCCTGGCTCCGGTCTGTCCTTCTTTCTTGCCTGACAACACTCACAACCAGAGATCTTATCTTCACACCCAAACACTAAACTGCTCCCCAATAAATCTTATCTAATTATCTACTCATCATGCTGGAACTTTTTGTCAAATTGCCAAATAAGACAACGGCATCAATTTACATCATCATTTCCATTTATTAATGCAAACAACTGAGACAAACATGCAAGATAGGCCTAATGGTGATTGAAAAAGCTACCCCTAATTTCTGTTGGTTTTATTAAAAGAATACACATGAAAGTAAAAAAATAAGAAAGTAACAGAGGTCTGATGAGTGTTTTTCGTCAGACCATTTCATTTTCTGAATTTTTCTGACATCTGTTTTGAGATTTTTTCTTTTTTTTCTTAATTGTCAGGTGTAACATAAATTGTTTAAATGGAGGTTGTGTTTGTTGGCCCTGGCTACTGTAGATTTATTGAGAATGGAGGTTTTAACAAAATTCGAGGGTCAATGATAAAAGAATAATCAGGGAAGTGAGGAGGGGGTTGTTTAACTTGTTAATATAAAATTCATGGGGGACTTAAAATGGCAAAGATAAGGGGAGGGCACCTGCTACTGAAAAGGGCCGGAGAGGAACATAAGGTCGCAAAAGGGCATTGACCCTAAAAGGGCCCCTAGTTGATCCCGTGACCTGATGAGGTCCTTTTTTGGTCAAAATGTCCAAAAATGGCCCTTTGAGAGCCTGGCCACCAAACACGCCTCCATCTTTATCTAGCTGCTATATTTCAACTGTATGGGCAATAGTTGTCAAGAGTGACTTAAAAACGATAACATTAGGCCAATATTAGGCCAACAGGCAGATGTTTTATGGCACTAAGATTCAGGCCCTTCGCCCAGACCGTGACTCAGTCAAAAGGGCCAACGCCATAACCGGCAAATTTAATTTACGCGCCATGAATGGCAGGCCCGTTTGATTGTCCCATTCTCGTTTTAATTGCCACTTTTTTATTGGGCAAAAATAATTAAAAATGAAAAAAACTCCTTCAGAAAAGAGCATCCTCGAATTTCAGATAGGGCCTGTTTATTGAGAGTTTTATAGAAATGTTTTAGATCACTGGCTGAAAAACATTTCTCACTATACTGAATGAGCATATTTGCTTGAATTAATTAAAGCAGGCCTTTTTTGCTATCCTTTTCTGATTCCATTGTTCAGATACATAAACCAACACCATCCAAACCGTGTAATCACACATGGTCACCAATTTGCCTCTAGCAATAGAGCTCTATGCTGAACAAACACCAACACAGCATAATTCGTGAATAATTCCAAGGTATCATAGCAAATGAGGTTTAAATTGTCTGTCTAAGGATAAAAAGCGATGTAAATTGGATTGGATGGAAGATAGGCAGAGGAAGCCAAGGCCAGACCACAGTCGTGTCAAGGGCCATCTGTCAAGACCATGAACAACAGTTACTGCTTCTTCTTTTTATACTAATCTCTGCTTTTGTTTTACCCCATTTTGCTTTTAGTTACTTAATTTTGATTGTTTTTTGGAGATTGGAAATCAAAATATAGGGATCTAATTAAAAAATCTGTGAATTCAAACAAACCTGTACAGAAAAAAAGGTCCCACATTTGATATACCAATGTGAAATGAGTTATAAACAAGAAGCAAAAACTTACAGTAGGAGGTTAAAATTAAACCAGCATCTCAAAACCACCCTTTATCTTCTTTTACTTGCATGTCTGATTTATTAGAAACCACCACCCACCAGCCCAGTATTCCCTTGATGTTGGAAATCCTTCCTCTGAGCTCATAATACAAACTTTCCGTGATCACTTCTCCTTCAAACCGAGAGAACACATTGATTCAATAAATCCATGACCCAAATTAAAACAATTCACGAAGAATGCCATGTCTGATGTCCGTTTAAATACCCCTGGCCCCCTGTGGACTGCCAATTTGGCCTTCTTGTCTGTTTTGACCTGTCCTAATCAAGGATAGCAGGAAAATTAGCCTCTCTATGATAGCCTCGTTCAAATTGCTTTCTGATTTCAAAACACAGCTTGATGAGTAAAACTCATGAGTCGAAATAAAGAATTGTGATTCAGTTAAATGGAGTAATCTAATAACAGTAGGCTATAGGCCTGACAATTTAAAACAAATATATACTTTGGATTGTAATGACTGAGCATATATACTGTGATCCCTGAGTCATTAATAGGCCTACATAAACACGACGTTGCAAATTGTGGAGGGCCACGCGCTGCAATAATACCCTATATATAAGACAACACAATTGCAATTCGAATTTGGAGATTGCAGAAGAACTGCCATTTTGCAAATAACATGCAGATATGGTGCAAATGCAATAGTTGACCTTGTACATCTCACTTATTTTGGTAATGCTGTGGCATGCAAATCATTTTTTCTTTTATAGCATTTGCAGATTTTTTAGAAATAGGTTTTAGTGCCCATTGGTAACGCATTTTTAAAGTTAGTACAGTGAATAGGGCCAATACACTATACAGTCGGTTTACAACAAGATGTCTCAGCGACAACATTGTTTTTACCAAGCAAAGCATTTTAAAATTAATTTCTCCTCGTAATGTGAATAATGTCACTTTTCAACAACAAAAAACAGCACAACCACAGGAGCAATTTGGAGAATCAAGAATGGGATTGGTCATGAACCTTTGCTTAATTACCTCATCACAAAACATCCTGTTGCCTGGGGCTCTTGGCTTCTGTCCTATCTCCATCTCTGATCATCTCTTGCTCTTGATGATGCGGAGGATAATGGTACTGATGCTGGTGTTGTCATTGGTGGCTTGTGATGGTGAGTGCTGTTACAAAAAGAGATGGTGGCATTGAGTAAAGTCTGGAATGAAAAATTGGCATAACTTTCAATTTCATTTTTGTCCAAATAATATTTCTAGAGTTTACTAATTGGGAGACACCCTCGTGTACTTTATTTTCCCCAACTAATTTTCGTATTGGGTTTTGCTGTTTTGCTTTCTTTTGTTGTTGCTTTTTTATTCATTTGGTATTAGGGCAATTTATTGAATACATTTCATCATTGACTCCACCAAAAAAAATGTCTTATTTTTTCCTTGCTGTGTTTGTAACTGTGAGCCAATTTGGCCTGAGGGTCTCGTGCAAGTTAAAGAAGACTGCTACTAATTGATTGTGAAAAAAAGCTGTTCATGAAATAATCATAGATGGAGTCGTTTGTAGTTAGTAATCACGTAATATACCCTAAGGATATTTTGGGTCTGAAAAGGTTTTTAACCCTCTGAGACCACAGTCCTTTATTCAGGAGTGCCTCCAGTCACAAATTAGGGTTTTATTGAAATTGATTTCATTTCAATGATTACGTAATTTGCATTGTCGTTTCTTGTTGATGTCTCGTGATTTCTCCAGTTGCCTCGCCAAGTGCGAGAATAATTCAACACAACTGTCCTGAAGAAGTCACGAAACAGAGAAAAAGGGGAAACACTTTTTGCCTAATTCAATTTTCTTTTTGTTCACAAACACCGGCTTTTTTATTTTTGAGCCCTTTGGGTATCTCTTGCATTATAGACAATAAAATGTGTTTCTTTTCATAATATCTCTGAACTGAATGCCAAAAAAAGATGTGGGATATTTATCAGTATTGGACAGAGACTCTATCTTGTTAAGGTGTCTCAAAGACAATATTGATCTCTTACTGAATTCAAACCCACAATTTCTATTCTCGATTACTGCTATGGACCTAAACAACCTTCCTTCCAACTGAGCCAGTATACTCCAAGCTCATTACTGACAAGTGGCAAACATATGGCTTAGAAAGTGACCAAAATGGCGACAGGAGTTGCAAAGCATCTTGGGATAGGTGTGCCAGGTGCCCTTCCAAGCCCCAAGGAAAAACCCTCAACAAATTACCCTCCTGCAAATTACCCCAATCTGTCGTGTTTTGGTTACAGTTACCTGTCCATCATGCACGAGTTTCCAGTCATGGTCATTTGCGGAAGGCACTTTCACTGGTTTCCTAGAACGAGGGATATACTTTTGTTACGAGCGTTCACTAGTTCAATAATGTCATTATTTAAATATTCTTCTCCATTTTTTATATCTCTGATTTGTTGCAGAAGCAGATATGTCGATCGGATTCAAATCGCAGAGTATGAAAAACTAAATAGGCCTAAATATAATATGTTCCATACACATGTAACTAACTGTGCATTAGGGCATAACCACAAGTGACATTTACCACTTTTATCAATAATTTTCATTTATTGTCAGCAAATGTATGCCTCGGAGCAATGAGGATCATTCTTGAAATGGAAGAAATTCAATCCCATAAATCTGCAAGTAAAGCAATAAAGACAATGAGGAAGAATGGCTGAAAGTGCTGAAGGAATGAAAGATGTAATTGAAGAAAAAAGGATTGGATGAAAGGCCTGACAGAAAAGACAAAAGAAAAAGGTTACCTTGTAAGCAAAGGAGAAATGAAGGATGGGTGCCTATATTTCTGGCTGACATTAGAGAAGTTGGCTGGTTATTAGCAGTGACAGTCTGACCCAGGGCCCTGTCTAAAACAATTATCCAGGCTGACTGGCTGACTGGGCTTATACTGGCTGACTGGCTGAGCTTATGGCTGACTGGGTTTCTCTACACCGCCCTGGCCTGCCATACAGCAGCCTCAATTGCATTCCCTAACTGTCAAGGAAATTCTCCTCATAATATGTCAATTAGCTGGCAGCAGGTCGTTTCAGCAAAACCCAGCCCCTTGCTTTACGGTTATTTGTCACGGAAAGAGACTGTTTTGCCAAAAGCCACTTGTGGCCACTGGCCAGTCCCTGCTCCTGAGTGGACCAGGGGCATTGTTAAGTAAAGACACAGCTACATGAGCACCTATAAGGTCAAATGCAGATTCCTTTCTACACTGTAAAATTTGAAATTTTGAATCAGCTCAAATAATTGAGTGAGATGGTTGCACAATTTGTTTGAGCCAACATATAGCTTGTTTTTATGAGTTATGATAATCTTTATGTAGTTATAACTTAAAACAACAAGCTATGCTGGCTCATAGGAATTGTGCAACCATCTCACTCAATCGTTTAAGTTAAAACTCAAAATTCAAATTTTACAGTGTAACAACTGTTCAAGGGGGTGTATCGCTAGGCTGTTGTGCAATGATCGTGAAACAATGATTAGTGATTGTCGATTCATTAAAAGTAATGTTTTGCTAAACTCTCAAAACTACTCAAATTTCATTCCATCTCCATAAGTTAATTTGGTTCTTTCTTCTTCTCTTACATCATTCTTCTGCTATTCTTTCTGTCCTCAGGTCCCTATCACTCATCCCTTCCTCTGCTGTCCCTTCCTCTGCTGTCCCTTCCTCTGCTGTCCCTTCCTCTGCTGTCCCTTCCTCTGCTGTCCCTTCCTCTGCTGTCCCTTCCTCTGCGGTCCCTTCCTCTGCTGTCCCTTCCTCTGCTGTCCCTTCCTCTGCTGTCCCTTCCTCTGCTGTCCCTTCCTCTGCTGTCCCTTCCTCTGCTGTCCCTTCCTCTGCTGTCCCTTCCTCTACTGTCCCTTCCTCTGCTGTCCCTTCCTCTGCTGTCCCTTCCTCTGCTGTCCCTTCCTCTGCTGTCCCTTCCTCTGCTGTCCCTTCCTCTGCTGTCCCTTCCTCTGCTGTCCCTTCCTCTGCTGTCCCTTCCTCTGCTGTCCCTTCCTCTGCTGTCACTTCCTCTGCTGTCCCTTCCTCTGCTGTCCCTTCCTCTGCTGTCCCTTCCTCTCTCTTTCTGTCTCCTCCTATCTTCTTCCTCAACTCATCCTTCGTCGTCTCCTCTCTCCTATTCTACTCTCCTCTCCTGTCAATGGCAATTCAGCCACTGCAGTCACATTGGCTACTCCTGGTCATCAGTCTATCTTTGTCTACTTGGTCTTTCTTCGCACCTGTGTCCTGCAGTGTTGTGGCCTCTCACCATTACTCACACTGTAAAATTTAGCACCTATCGTTGTTCTCCTCTAATAAGCCATATCTGTAACAGTTATTGTATGACTATTCATACTCGTATAAGAGGAAGAATATAATATAACACTTATAGCAGATATGAAGATAACCATGCATGCAACAAAAACGCAGTTTGGTTATATCATAATATGATTCATGGCTTTAATCACCACCAGCTGAGAAATGTTTACATGGCTAAAGTGCAGTTGTTGCTCTTATAAAATTTAAGGCAGCTTTTTCACAGTGACAGCTCTTGGACCTCTCGGGAGGGCATGATCAGGGCATCAGACCATCATCCGGGCATCACGGGCCATCCTCCAAAGGGCCCTCTTAATTACCTTGAAAAGGGAGCGTCGCTCGTTCATTTGGCCAGGTGTGAGGCATGGCCCTCGGGGACACCCTCTTTGGCCAAACTCATCGGGAAAAGGCCACCGTTGAAGACCCCTTGCTGGCTGCAGTACACTGGCCACCAGGAGCCAACTGAAAGGCATGGGGCAGACAGCAGTCCAACAGAGGCCATGCCCACTGTATAATTTCAAGGTATAGCCTACGTTCAATGTATTTATACAACAACAGTCACCTTTCCTGACAACATATTGTACGTATATATGCGTACATGCATGTAATATGCTAGCAAACATAGGGAGGAAAGCAGGCTAATTTAAGACCCATGCACTGGATGGCGGAGTCTCTTATATAGGCCTAGTTATTCCAATATCATGCTTTATACCATTCGACACCTCTGTCAGCCAATCACATTACAGTATTTCAGGGAAATAATTCCCATATTCTTTGTTGTCCAGTTATCCTCTCATGTTTGACTGTTTGAGTGTTTGTTTCATGGTATAAGCCAGTTATTCACCATGGGATCAGGAATATATGTGTTTATCACACCTCGGCCTAAAGGCATCGGGTGATGAATCACATATTCCCTCTCCCGTGGTGAATAACCTTTAGGCCTACATATTTCAATCTATACATTATAGATTTTTTTCAAGTGTGACTGTATCATGTATAGCTTTTACCAGTTTGTTTCCCATACAGTTGCAGACCAAAGCATCCTCATCCCCATGAGAACTGAGCTCCAGGCGAACACTCTGTAAGCCGGACAGTCAACACTCAACAGGATAGCAGGCCTTTGCAAGCCCTATCTCAGACACCCACAACCTCACTGGGCTTTCAGCCAAATTTGAGAAGACCTTCTATCCTGGGGCATCCTCCTTACAAGCAGGCCTCTTGTAAACTGGGTTTATCTGCCCTGCAGCCATGTCCCCGGGTTGTCTTCTGCCCTCTCTAAGGACCTGTCACAGCTCGTGGAGGGCTGTTGAGAAAGTGCCCTGTCAGAGTGCCCTGTCACCGACCACTGTCACTGACCACTATAGGGGACATAAGGTTTGACCCCTGCCAACCTCGCTTACAGCAGAACAGCCCAAGATGTCAAGAAACCCTGCCCTTCACAAGGAGTAGCCATGTTCACAGTCCTGCTGATTTACGACCGCAGCCTCCAGAAATTTCACACGATCCTGAAAGGGAAACAGACTGATCAAGGACTCCTACCATCCGAAATGAAACTCAGTACCATCCGTAAAATTTTAAGACAACAAACATGCATGATATATAGATGTGATTGATTGATTGATTGATTGATTGATTGGTTTGTTGGTTGGTTGATTGATGGATTGGTTGGTTGATGATTAATTGATTGAGTGATTGATTGCTTGACAGATAGATAGATAGATAGATAGATAGATAGATAGATAGATAGATAGATAGATAGACAGATAGATAGATAGATCTCTCTATGAGGGGGAGTTTCTAAATATTCTCCCAGTGAGTACTGTCATATATTTGTTTTGACACATTTGGCAGATAAGTGCTACCCAGTATACAGGCGGTGATATTTATCTTTCAGCAGGTCTGAATGTGTGATCTGGTGTCCATAGTCCTGTAGTAACATGCTCTATGAATGGAGCATAAATACGTCAACGATTGACATGTATAGATGGAACATGATTGTAATCTGGGCTGGAACGAGTCTTTTAAAGGTCATTTGGAGTCTTTAGTCACATGTCCTTTAATTCCCTACATGCCAGCACGACCTTTCAACACCGCCACCTAGTGTGTGTGACACGTTCAACATTTGACAACCCAAAAGCCCTCATTTCACACAATTCATGCTATCTGTTTATAAATACTGTGTACTCACTAGGATTAGCACGTTTTTTCACTGCCCGATTTCTTTGCTTGCCTTTTCTGCTTTCCATGGCTTCATTCTGCTTTTATTTGCTTGGCAAACACAACTGTTCAACCCAGGTGTCCAGGACTGTTCACCTATTCCTTTTGAACTTGCGTCTTCAACTTCTCACAACCAAACTTCACTGGTCTGAGAGCAATGCCGAACATCAACCATGGACCAAGCACAACATCTCCCTGCATAAACCATAACCCATAAACCATATAGGTATCACATGGGCAGTGAAACACAGTGCCTACCAAGAAAAGTCAGAAAACTTCAAAGGCATAAGACTATACAAAAATGACGATCTGGTAATAGAGGGTAGACTAAGCCTGCTTCCAGTAACTGTAAAAATAAAACTATTTTAAGCTATTTATCACACCCCTGTATCAAAGCATCCCATTGCTTCCATAAAAAAACAGCACTGATAGAATATCTAATTTGAGTAACTATTTGTAGGCCTATAAAATGTGTCTTCATGCTTCTTCACCTCATGGCCAATTTAACACGCTCTACCACATCAAAACTAATTCAGCTGGAAAGAGCCAGTCGTCATGATGAGACAAGGAACTCTTACCTTTGTTGCCAAGGGGGTATCTAATAGATAAGTAAGTATAGATACTATCTATACTTACCTCGGAATAAAACACTCCATGTGCACAAGGTATCTTGAAGGTTTGGTTGAATTAATTGAAGGCATCTTAAAGGCAGAATAGCATATCATTAGATCTCAAATGTAGAATATAGTTTGTACATCGTATAATTATCAACACCAAATAAAACAACAAATTAACAATTTTAGAATTGGGTTGAAATATTATATATATATTGTTTTATTGACACAAGAATATCAGTAATGATACATTTGTCAATGTTAGTATTGCGAGAAAACATTGGTTAGTAAAATGTGATAATATTTAATAGTATAAAAATTTTATAAGTATATATATATATATATATATACAATAAAAATGATAACTTTCATAAAATAGGACATGTAGGTTATATTACTTAAGGTTCCAGCCACCGTTTACTTCCACTAATCAATCATGTTACATCTAATGAATAGTATATAACAATTTATACCTAGTTATCAAAAATATAAATATGTTTAAAAAGCGATTTTCCAGACAAACAACTAGGAATAATAAATAATAATACAGTGCATACATTCATCTTCAACATTGATATCATAATATCTGTCAATAATCATAGTGAACTAAAAATAATAGGCCTGTAACCACTTTAGAGACAAAGCATCAAAAAGCATTCACATCTATATAGTATATTCATATATAGTATATTCATTACTTTCAGCATTTATGTATAATAATATCCCTTAATAATCATATTCTTTTGCAAGCTAATACAATTGTCCATTTTTCAGAATGTTCATGATATATTATTTCGGTCTAATGTACACGATGGTGTCATAAAGAGTTTGCAGTTATAATCTTGCAAAATGTCATCAAGAATATTTACAGAGATTTGCACAATAAGAGTATATTGTAAGTAAAATGGTGTATCAAATTATCTATACATTGTAACATAACTCATGTGAAGGTAGGAGATGTTCTGTTATACATCAGCCTGTTGCAGGAACTTTCCAAGGCTAATTTGCATTTCGGCCTCTTTACTGCTCATTATTGCTATAAACTTATCTGTGTCATCAAGTGATCTAAAGTTATTTATCAGATTTTCTGCTATCTGAAATAGTTCATTACGGTTGCTCTGATTGCTTGGGCAAATAATCAGGCAGTGTATTTCATCTTCAGTCATATTTAAGCTACATTTCTCACAGATTCTATCTTCTGCCGGAATTTTTGGCCGTTGATGGCGACCCGTTTCTATACGTAGGCTATGCGAGCTTGTTCTAAATCTGGCAATTTTGGTTATGATTTTACCGCTATGTCTTAAAAGCAAGTACGGCTCTAACCTGCAGTCTGTTTTAAATAGTTTATATGTTCTTAATTTAGGTTGCTGTGTACTGTCATTTATTGACTCGATTAATCTCATCTGTTCAATTTCATACAATTTTAGTTTAGTTCTACTGCCTATACGATCAATGTTATGGCTTCCACTGTCATGCATGTTATAAAGAATATTACAGTTATTTAGAATCTGGATCACTTTACCGAGCCAGCTGTTACGGTTGCCATCTCTGTGCATGTCCTTTTGAATTGATAGACATTTCTTAAGTATTTTATGATCAGACATTTTTTCTAACCTAACCCAATAATTTATCATCCTTACTTTATGCCTAACATGTAGTGGGAATCTACCAGTCTCGCCATACACTGCAAGAGATGGGGTTTGTTTTCTTACTCCTAGAACACTCTTAAGATAACCAAGTTGTAGGTTCTCTAACTCACTTATAGATTTTTCACCTGTCCAGATTTCACTGTTGTACTATTGTTGTACTAATATTGTGCAATCTTCCTGGCTTGGGAATTTGGTTGCGCTGTATCAACTATTAGGGTAAGCACCACCACACAGAGTGCAGTGTGCACATAAATCACCATGAAACAAAGTTGAAGTTCTTTAAGAAACTGTACCTTTGAGGAATTTAGATACCGAAACGTGTCCCGTGTATGCATTTCGTAGAGTGAGGGTGCCAGAGAGCAAACATCGCCCCTTGATACCTTGTTTCATTCTGGACAGATGTATGCTTTATCAATACCTACCCCCTCCCCCTGTTGACAAGTATATGTTTACCTCTCAGTTCATCAAAGATAAAACAGTGTCAGGTGCTTTGAAGGTGTTCATTTCGGTAGCAAAAGTCTGCTTGCACAGTCTCCTTGCGAAGTCTGCTTATAAAGTGTACATTTGCAAGTATCTTGTCTCTGTAAATTTAGTGAGTAAACTCCAAGAGACAAAGAGTCCTTGCAAGCCTCTAACAAAAAGTACCGGGCAGATTCCTTGATAGACTGCACGTGCTGCAAGCCAAGAGACCGGACAGAGAATGCCAGAGATACCATGTAAACAAGAGTTAAAGAACAAAAAGAGAAAACAGGAAAAAGAGAGAACTTTGAAGGTGTTTAGTAACTGTTTGCTTTTGTTTGGTTTTCTTCTCAGATGTGGATATGTTGAAACCTGAAATGGAAGACAAAAGATGGAAGAAGAAATGGAGATACACGTATCAAGTGGTGACCATTAAATATTGAAAAAGGTCCTTATCCAAGAGGTACAAAATGTGTGTCAGATAGTTTTCAGAACCGTGTTTGTGCAACTATCCTCTTGGTTGCTGCATGGACATACATGTAAGCACTGCTTTCAGAACAAATTTATAACCTTCAAAGCCTATAACTTCAACATGCTACATGTAGATCTATTTTCCACTGCACACTCTCAAACTTGGTGTGTTTGTAGGTAAAGACAAGGGTAAACAAAGAGTCATTAAAAAGACAGTTTGGGTTTCCTGGCAGATTGCTGCCATAAAATGCTAATTAAGTGATAAAGGGATGGGACACTGTGGTCAGTGGCATAGCTGAGGCCCACCAACCAATTCCATGACTGACCAATTGTTTTGCTATAAAGTAGGCCTGTTGGAAAAGAAAAGGAAGGGAAGAAGAAAGGAATTAAGACAGTCTATAGAGAAAGAAAGAAGTGATACTATAGAGGAGGACATGAGCAAAAGGAGAGAGAGGGAGAGAGGAGAGAGAGGAGAAAAAAAGGAAAGGCTGGAGAAACAGAAGTGAAGCGAAAGACTAAAAGACACAACAACGCAAAAGAAGATGAGATAGGACAAAAGAAAATAAATTACGACAGGGTAAGATAAAGTAATCATTACAAGACAAGAAAGAAAGAAACAAAACTGCGACATCAGTTAAACTTAATTCCAGATTTTAGTCTAGGATATTTTTTACATTAATTTATTTGTGCATATTGGAATATTTGAATCAACATCATGTCATGTGAAGCTAACCAAAAAGTGAAATGATTCAAATGAAGAAAGCAAGTGCATTTGGACAGCTCACCACTTCACCCAGGCAGCAGGGCTGGCACAACTTTGTTAATTCTTTATGGGGGCGAATCCCCTGGGCCCCCCTGACTCTGCACCCCTTGCTTTCTAATCAGGGCTAATG
This sequence comes from Platynereis dumerilii, assembly GCA_026936325.1. Classification (NCBI taxonomy): domain Eukaryota; kingdom Metazoa; phylum Annelida; class Polychaeta; order Phyllodocida; family Nereididae; genus Platynereis; species Platynereis dumerilii. Next base: position 12,957,342 of record JAPTHN010000002.1, on the reverse strand, counting down.
ATTCGTGCATAATAAGCTAAGAAACCCTCAAAGGGCAACTTTTATAACCCTTTCATTACACTGTGATCATTGTGAAAAGAGGCAGACAATCAAAACATCGGCCCTGAATAAGCTGTAAATTCAGAACTGTTACTTTCAGCCCAGTGCTGTGATAGACTGATAATCACTCGGCCATTAATTGGTGTTTTATCAAAAGGTGTTTATGGTTAAATACATCCAACAAATTTAACCTATTCATCCCGATTTTACTAGTACTGCCTCTGGTATATGCCCTACCTCCATATATATGAATGCAACAATTAAATAAGAAAATAATTGCAAAGCGTTTGAGAATTAAAGACACAGTGCAATATAAACTAATCTGGCAGAACAGTGTCCTTAGTGTGAAATTATGTACAGCATTCATTTCATTTCCCCTATATTCTTAACAAACCAAAATAGATCAATTTTAAAAGTTTTCTTCTTTCTTTAGAACTACTTCTTCTTTTCTTCTTCTTTCTGCTTCTTGCTCTTCTACTTTAATCTTCTTTTATTATTCTTTCTGTTTTTATTTCTGCGTTTTTTTTTCTTTTTCTACTTCACATTTCTTCATCCTCTTATTTCTGTCTCTTCTTCCTAATTTATCTTATTCATTCAGATTCTTCTTCTTTAATTTTCCTTCTTCCTCGTCTTCTTCTTTCTTTTTGCATTTCATTCCATATTCTTCTTACTCGTATGATGATATAAATATCAATTTAATAATTTCCTAAACCCCTTGAATTAACATGCAGAGTCTGATTACAGGACACATGTCAACAGTGTCATGAATAATTATCATGTAATCGGCTTAATCTTATTTGAATGGGGTGGTTTCGTAACAGCCCTGCTACCTGACACCAATGCCCCAATGCCCTGGTGGGCGGAATACGAACTTTGGGGTGTCCTCTTCTAAAACAATTGCCAAGTGACCTTTGACCCTGCGCGTGCCCCAGGTCATGTGACAACCATGTGATTTCTCGCTGCTGAGAGTCACGTGTCATGGCTGACTCCTAATAGATCAAGGGCTTAATTGTAAGGCATGCTGAGGGTTTGCTACATGCGAGCAAGATGTTTCTAGGAATAATTCATTTCAACACTTGAATAGGTAGGGCCATAGGTTGTTGGCAGGTTATGGAAAGAGATACAGGGGGCGGATGGGGGTAAAATGCTCTCCTTTTTCCAAAGAAACTCAGTCTTGATTAACACGCCGGGAAGCATGGATAGGAACAAAAAAGAAGGGATCCTTCGCTTTCCATTGTCTCCCAATCTCTCCATCGATGGCCTGCGCTTAAGACAATAGCACAAATGCAGTGAGCAATTCTATCAACAAAGAACCGCAACAGAGGCAGAGGTGTTGAATTACCATTTAAACAAATCAGCTGTTTATAAACATAATCTATCTATCTATCTATCTATCTGTCTATCTATCTATCTATCTATCTATCTATCTATATTTCTATCTATCTATCTATAGATCTATCTAAGGTATCTATCTATCTATCTATCTATCTATATCTACCTATCCATCCATCTATCCATCTATCTACATTGTAATTGTATATATCTATCTATCTATCTATCTATCTATCTATCTATCTATCTCTATCTGTCTGAAGACATCCTTCTATCTATCTGCCTTGAGCAACGTTGTAAGTCAGTAAAAAGCCAAGTGTAGTTCTTGGGCAGATGGCACTTGTAGCTGAACTATGTAAATAGCTGTGGGGGTGAATTCATGATGAATGGCCTGGTTATTGGGGCTATCAGATGAGGGGGTAATTACGAGCAGTGCCCTTCTACCCCCACAAATTACCTGGCTCCTGTTTGGGGTAAATTCTCAGTGAAATAAACACCTTGATTGTGGTCAATGATACAAATTAGTGTAATAAAGGCCGCTCATCATCACTCCTATTATCATATAATGATTGTCATATAATGCACCAAGGTTAAATACAGGGAGAAATGCACAGTTTACATAGCAGGGTGACTTCAGATAAATAGTACACAGCTAATTTCCCAAGCATCTGTACCATATCTTGGAATATTTTATAGTACCTTAAAATAAAGTGTTGTCAAGACAAAAGGAGGCTCTGGAATTTATATAATTTTCTTTATAAATATGATATATATGACCGACTTGATTTGCAACTTTGTGGACACAAAAGGAGAAAATTAAGTATTTTCCAAACTAATATACATTGTAAAAGAAATTCTAGGCAGGAGGGACTGTGACATTTCTTAATATATTCATTTGTAAATAAGTAAGTATTCTGCTAATAGTTGACATAAAACTCCATCGATTGTCTTCTTTTATATCACCTATTCGAAGCTTTTGAATTGAATGGCATCACTGATATGACCTTTTTGGATAAAGTGTTGGAAAGGTCTTGTTGTATTCAGGAATTTAGCATGCTTGCAGTAAACAATGTCGAACTGTAGGTCTGAAGCTGTGTCAGAACTTTGACTCATTGTGATCCCGAAGCTTTATTCCAAAGAATTCAATGATATGTTATCATATTATAGGATATTCAGCAGAAATACCATTTGACAGAGAAGTCAATAAAGGAAAAGGCATGAATAAGGAAATAAGAATAGCTGGGAAAAAATAATATAATCATTAGATGCAGGCTAATTAGGACAGAAGGACGAAACATGTACAAGGAGAGAAGGATTAGCGCAGGAAAGAACGAATAGAAGTGATGGAGTATGCAGGAGGACTATAGATAGGGAGAAGGGAGAAAAAGAATGTCGAGGAAAGAAGGAAAGAAGGAAACAGGGAAGACAGAGTGAGGAATGCTCAAAGAAATTCTAAAAAAAAGTGTTAAAAAGGGTACAGAGTTAGGCCTACTAGAAGCTCTTGACAACAACATGTTGCCATGGGCTCCAGTCATTTTGAATAATCATAATTATTCACACAGAGATTGACAATTTCACGCAGATAGTCAATGATATCTGACTTTGATCAGAGTAATTAAAGCACACAGCTTACTGTGTGTTCTTGGGTGGTCCAAATGCCTCCATCGCCAAGTGTTGTGTTGATGCATTGAGATTGATCGGCTGCTCAACTCGAGTCGAGTGAGTAGTTTTGACTCATTGGTCAAGACCACAGGGGAATTCCCTCAGCTCTGGGGATCCTCTGACGTCACGCAGACGCACGTCCTCAGAGACGGGTCTTCACGATTGCACAAACATACACTTTTTTGTGTTATTTTGTTTTCGAGAGATTATCTATCTATCTATCTATCTATCTATCTATCTATCTATCTATCTATCTATCTATTTAATCTATCTATCTATCTATCTATCTATCCATCTATCTATCTATAGATCTATCTAACAGGTCTCCATTCCATCTTGATTTATTTTATAGATCTCTCTATCTATCCATCTATCTACATTGTATAGGCCTGCGTCTATCCATCTACATTTCATCCCGATCCCATAGATTTGACGTAAAAAATACATTTTACAAAGGACAGGCAGCTAGGCCCTATACATGTTTAGAAACAGGTCTTCCCTTTGCACAAAGCAGTTGTTCAAGATTCGATTGTTTACAAGGCAAGCAGACGACATTAAGAAGCACGAGGTCCTTGACGCTGTGACGTTTTGTTTGACGCTCACCTTCAAAGAGACGTGACGTCCCCGACGTTATGACGTCACCCAGGACGCTCTATCAAACGACAGGAGAGTGAGAGGTCAAACATTGAGTCCCAAAGGACCAAAGAGGAGAGAGGGCATTAAAGATATTAAAGGGATTGGAGCCGAGACACCTGATAGGAAGCAGAGTGCATGGGGCACTGGCGCAACATGCAGGATGAGAATCAACCTTATCTGGTCCTGGAATAAACCGTTATCAATAAAAAAAATTATGCAATCATATAGAAATACAATAGAAAACAGAGAGTAAAAGGGACATTTTCAATGTAAAAAAAAAGACGAAGATAAAATAAGATTCTTCAACATGGTAATTTTTTTGGATTTAGCCCTCTTTTTTCAACCAAACTGAACTGATAATCTTATTCTCATGAAGAGACTATGTTGGATGCATGGATGTGACTCCAGAAAGACTGTCTGTAGGCCCACTACCAATATTCTAGACATAATAAAGAGCCCCAAAGATCACTCCCTACAGGAGCCTCTGCAGTCTGCACTGACAGTGCCACTACACTCCTCCCATGCACCCTTGCTTCTGCTGCTGGACAGCCTGAGAGCTGAGCCCTGGTATTAATGGAGACGCGGAGAGGCCGAGGAGAGAGTCATCTATTCAGACAGGGCCCCTTGATAGCCGTTTGTTAGCAGTGTGTCTCTGTCATCTGCACTTAAACAGCAACTGGGGAGGGACAGGGGGGAGCAGGGACTCCGGGGGGAGACACGCTCCAGCAATGTTGCCACGCGCCCTTCCCCCCACACCCCATATGGTCAGCTACTGGTCAGCCCAACTGCTGGGTTTGGGTTGAGAAGTAACCATGGAAGTAGCAGGTTTTCTTTGGTATGAATAGTGGGAACAGTTTGGGATGGGATGTGGTATAGGTAGCCTGGTCTGCCTGGCCTGTATTCACATAGCAGGGAACCAGACTAATGATATAGGGAGATTGGCTCTAAAAGAGTTTATTTGGTCACATGTCCTATACGTGTACATATGATATGCAATTATTAATTTAATCATCAGTACCTAATCTAGGACTTACTCTGCTGCATGACACATTGCAGTCACGAAACATCGCAGGATGATCTCTTGTATTTTCTTTCTTCAGTAAAATCTGAATTTCCCTGCTCTTTTCATGTATTACCCTCTCCTCTCTTTAATTCTCTCTCCTCGCCCTCTCTCCTCTTCCTTTCTATCCTTCTTTAATCCACTTCTCCTCCTTTCAGCTTAGCCAATACATGTATGATCCCAGTAAGTCTGTGACCACAGATATTTGTCACAATTTTCCCATGTCATAATTAGGCTCCTTTCTCTGAGTAATTATGACACAATTAGCAGTCACAATGCCACAACAATGGGCTACTTTGAGGTCGATAATTAGCCCACAATGGGCATCAAGCCTGTCCAGGTCGGCATGACTTTGTAGTGGTCTTAGGGTGGTATTACAGAACTGTTACGGTAATGTTGCCAGTTGTCGAAGGTGGCCTAATTATGATGCACTTGATGACGTTTCTGTCAACACCAATTATCGCCCACTTCGGGGGTAATGGTGCCATATTTCCCCTAAAGAAGGTGAGGCCAGTCACTTGTCTGTCACTGTGATCTGTTGAAAAGATCAAAGAAAGGGTTTAAGATACCAACATTTTGAAAACTAAACATAATGAATATCATAAATTCCCATAGGCCTAATTGTAAATGGTTTATTTTGTTTACTAAAGGGTGTTAACGCTTGTAAAGCTAACACCAGCAAACAATCGTTTTATTAAATACTAATTACAATCACAAAACTTCAGATTCAAGAAAGAAAACCAGTCTGAAATGAAAGTTACAGTTCAATTTTTGAAGACCTCACAAAGCCCAAATAAACAGTACCACCCTAAATGTAACTCTCCTCACTCTACCATCCTCAATGAAATGCACTACCACCCACAGTGAAACAAATTTATATATTTTAAGCAATAGATAGATAGATAGATAGATAGATAGATAGATAGATAGATAGATAGATAGATAGATAGATAGATAGATAGATAGTTTATTTCACAAATCATGATAGAACAACTAAAAAATAAAACATACAGAATCGTAGGAAAAGCTTTTCTTCTCCAAAATATTTTTTGCATTTCCAAACAAGTTTTACTATATTGTATGCAGCTAAACCTGAAGGAAGAGTAGAGGCAATCTGTTGGTGTGTCATTTGCTCTAGTTTGCCAGGAGAGGGAGTGAGTGAGTGTGTAATTGTTTTGCGCTGCTGAGGCGATTGTTCATTGCTCGTGATTGTTTGTAATTACTAGAACGAGGCTGGTTCAGTTAGAGTCATTAAGTGAGGGGATACATTTGGCTTTGCTGGCAATTTAGGGCCATTGCTCATTCCAAGCACCCAGGCCATTACAGGGCTGTTTATAAAACAATTTGCAAGTGCAAGTGACTTCCAAGTGAGAGGTTGGTTCTGGGTTGGGCAGGCTGCACTTGCTTTGTGAGGTGCTTAGTTGGGAATAATTTAGATTAGGGGAAGTTGAAGGGATCCACCTGATAGGGTGATGGGGACCTTTTTATTTTTAAAATGCGACTCTGAAGGTCTCATTTATGGAAGGACCAAAAGGCATACCTACATGCCTTTTCTCCAAAAATCAAACTTCAATAAAGTCAATTGTGTCACCTAATTGCAATGGAGCCTTTAAAAAAAACAAAAAGGGTAAATGTAAAAAAAAATTTTAAAAAGCAAGAAAAGAGGCCAAAAGAAGGAATTAGAACGTAGAACAACTAAATGTCAATCTCGTGTTGCTAATCAGAAGTGCTCTAGTTGGAGTACACTGACTCCCCTCTTCCCTTCATGGGGCCCAGCTTGGGCGTGTATCTTAAGACTGGCTTTCCAAAAACAAGGCCTGGAGGCAAAAACAGTCCCGAAGTATAGAGCTCCAGGAAAATTGGGAGAAAATGATTGACAATCATAACAAAAGCTGAACTGGCCCAATCCAGCATAAGGGGAGGGCATAGTTCAATGCGCATGCGCGCCACAACACCCCTTATTTGCATACTGAGCAGCCATTGACAGGAGTGTCCAGCTTAGAGCGCCAGTCACTCGTTCAATCAAGTTGCTGTAGCAGACGACAGGGAAGCAGACACCATAACATTCTGGATATTTATCAGGAATATGTAGATATTTGCAACATATTGGATATAAACATAAGTTTTTATTAAGTCCTGAACATTTTTTTCAAAGCATAGCCGGATTTGTATTATTTATTCCGATCAAAACGTTCCTAAAACCAATCATGCGTGACATATCGTCTGATAATCCATCTAGAATTCCATTAGAATAGGTACATAACTTCCTTGTTGGTTGCCTATCTCACAAAGATCAAGAAAATACTTAACACTACCAGCCGACTTGTGAGTGGAAAGAAACTTGAAGACTTCATTATAAACACACTGGATTAACAGAGAGCATCCCTGTCTCTCATTTACTTTTGAAATGCACGCCGTCCACCCTGCCCAAAGCGGGCCAGCGGGCAACCACGTCAGGCAAAGCATTCTACCCCCAGTGACACCCTGCTCCGTGGCCCCCCGAGCCCCCATGGCTCCACCACCCCCTCCTAACGGAGCCCCCGTGCCTCTGTCGCCCGTCAGCTTACCCCCTGCGGGGTTCCCTCTGTCTGGGACCCTTCCTCGCTTATTACCAGGGTAAGTGTGTACATTTCATATGATTTGTCTATCCAGTTTTACTAATATTTCATTTAGAATACCTCACGCAGGGTAAAATTGAAGTACTGGAGATGCGCAATTCAATTTTCCAAAACATGCATGCAGGCCAATGACTAGTTACTTTTTGAAAACTCCAATAATAGGGTCTATATACTATGGCTTATATTATGATTTTAAATAAATTTTGTAAAATGCTAAAATGAAACCTTTTGCTGGTGTTTGGTTAGTTCTAACAAATTATAAACATCGACACCTTCAGCCAACTCCATTTCTTGATATTCAGAAGAGTAATGCAATTTCTCTGTGGATGATAGGCCTATTTATAAGAGGTAGTGCAGGAATCTGACGAACATTATGTATAGGACTCTAACTTCGAACTGCATCTTGTTATGAAATGCCAAATGGCATTGGGATTAACTTTGTGACCCACCAATGTATTAAGAAAGTATAGCTTTCATTTAAGGTTCGGTTATATCCATGCAGCTTGTAATCCCTGCACATATTTAAAATATATATGATTTTTTTTATGCTGCATCAGGCCATAATGTTGTATGCAGTGTAAAAGCCACCACAATAGCTGGAAGAGAATTGACATATTGGAAATCTGTATTCAACAGTAAATCCATGTGAAAACTTCGTGGGGGGGCACATTCAACATGAGTTTGGGTCCTGTAATTCTGAGCTTCCATGGTCCTGTATTTGCACTATCTATTGATCCAATTCCCATATTCCCTAACTAGGCATTTTTCTGCAAAATCCTCGCTAAATATTGATATTGAAAAGTAGGTAAATCCGAATTCTAAATCCCAAACTGTCGACCAAAATAGAAACTGCATACACAGAAGCATTCGACTCAAAATAGAGCCTGTTATTTCAGCTGTAATAAACCTCTTAAAAAACTTATGTAACGAATAATTTCATAGGTTTAAACCAGTATTATCTCACATATTTCACAGTTCATGATTATTTTTTTATCAAATTCATTCTGTCGTGAAATATCCCCCATGAACTATCATTTTGAAATTCGATCCATGTTGAATACAATATATTTTATTTATATGGATAAACAACAAATATTTACAAAAAAAAAACTCAAAATAATAGAGAATGTATGCTGTGAAGACTTGCAGGTATACTTTTTGAATGCTCATCAGTGAATTTCATATTTTCATTTAATATTTGTCTTAGACGTCAAAAACAAAGTTTGTTTAGATATAGGCCTATAATAAACTACATCAGCCTCTTGGAGTTTCAGAGCATGTAGGTCAGCAAGTTTTACTCACACATATATATATATTATATATATAATAAATTTGAATATTCTACAATGTATACTTCTAAAAATGGCTAGAGCCATTTTGAAAACTAATATTATTGTCAAAATTAAATTTTGAAAAAGCCTTGTAGTGGCTAATAGTCTCAAGGTGTATTATCCCCCTTGACATAATTTACATGCACGTGACATGCATGGATGGTGCATTCTTTTAAGACAAGTAGGCCTACTAGGAATTTTGGATATATAGCATTTTGAAATTAGACCTTTACTTATAAACAAAGGCAAATGTTTAGCACCCTCTAATGTTGCAATAACCCTGGGACCCATGCATAAATCCAGGGATATAGGGTTGCAAGTTTCCAGGAATGATAATATTTAAAATATGCCTATAGAACTCTACTCCAAATCCAGGCCAGTACCTTGGGTATAAGGTCCTTATTCCAGCTTGTCTATCAATATTTCAGCTTGTCATTGAGTAATACTCATGAGTGGTGACTAGTTCATGATTAATTCATTTTGTTCAAGGTTCATACAGACCAATTAAGGACACTGGGGAGCTCAATCCTTTTATTTTACTACATTGACAGGCATCCATACATAGACAGATATCTGACCAATTAGTCACATTAGAAATAGCAGCTCAAGCAAAAAAACGAAATTCAACATGAAAAATAATGAAATAGATAGTATTCGTAAAGATAAATTAAATTTTGCTTCAAATTTTTAACATAAACTTCAGAGTGTAGGCCTATCTATAGGCTATACAACATGTTGTTGACTTTATTGACTGCATATTTTGCAGATGCCTATTAAATGGCATTAACACAGTTCTAGGGTTTTTGAAGATTTGGCCCAAGGGCAGAGGCCAATGATTAACCCCTATTTGGGGTCGGAGGCCATCTTGAATTTGGGCTGGCACGCACCTGAACAGATGCTGGGGCTGGCAAGTGCCCCACCTAGGGGGTTAAGGGGGCTTTTTCGAAAATTGTGGAGAAAAAAAAAGAAAGACATTTACCCATATCTCTCAATGAACTTAAAAGAGGATGTTTTTTAAACTTGACAAGTATTCCCATATCCAAAAAGATCACCAAAGGTTCACAAAATAAGCCTGCATGTCCAGGTTCTGCATTGGCTCTGTTAAAAGAAGACCTGCGATTGCACATTTATATATATATATGAAACAATTTAGCTTCAGCATTGGTAAAATAAAATACAAGTCATGTCATCAAGGTCCTATAATCCTAATAATACAATTTCTCAAATCCAGACAAAGCAACATTCTGTTGTGAATAATTCACATCATATTTCATTTCTATGAAATTCTATCTGAATGTGAAATCCATGACATGAAATATCCTATGGATCATTTTTAGGGATGGAAATTTGATAGACTATACTGAATCCGAGATCGATAGAAATAACACGAGGTCCACTTGAAAAAAGAACAAGCACGCCAAGTAACATGTTTACAAATCAAACAGGGATGGCGTTGTCAAAATTGAGCAAAATTGTTAGATATCAGTCGGATAGGACAGCTGCATGGGATAGAATGCTAGGCTACAAGGCAGAAACTGCATCAATATCTCTATCCATATAATAATATATTCTATATAATATCGTATCTACCTATCTGTTTGTCTATCCGTCAAACAATCTATCAATTCATAATCCAGCTATCCAGCTATCTATCTATCTATCTATCTATCTATCTATCTATCTATCTATCTATCTATCTATCTATCTATCTATCTATGAAAGATACGTAATCACTGTGGATGGTAGTGTATTTCATTGGGAATGGTAGTCATGCATGGGACTTACATTTAGGGTGGTAGTCTTTAATTGGGATTTGTGAGATATTCATAAATTGAAAGTAGTCTTTTTTGTTCTCTAACTTTCAATCTCTCCATCAATGCCCGCCTTGTGAGACAATAAGACAAATGTATTGAGTAATTCTATAAACAAAGAACCGCAGCAGCTTAATATCATTGAAGACAACTAATAGAGACACAGGGTTGAAACGTTCTGAAGTTTTTCTGTCGATACTACATGGTGATGGATACTGGGGTATGTCTATATCTCGGGTTCTACCTGTAAGGAGTTGCATTATAAATAAATCTTGAGTGCTAATTATCTAATAATTAATAAACATTCATTGTTGTTGATTAGGCCTACATATAATCGTGGATAGATTAAAATATAATTTAAACATGTTACCTTTTTTTCAAACCAAAAAATCATGACTTAATTTTACAAATAGAAGTTTTAACCAATCCAGGTAATGTAAACTGATAGGCAGCTCAGTGACATTTTGACAGTTACAGCCAGACCACATTTTCAGGTTTTGTTACTCTTGGTGAAATAACTTTTTGTGGGAAAATGTCAAACTTGTAACATGAAAGACCGGTGGTGCATGCTCTGCAGGGGATCATAAATAATAGACGAACAGCAAACGAAGAGGAAGAAAAAAGAGAGATAGAAATGACATTTTGGATTATCAGATTTTTTAAAATACCTTTTGTTATTCTGCATAAAAATCAAGAGCCTAAGGGATTGTGAGTTTACTTAGATGAGCAACAATGTGGTGGTTTGAGTTTAGAAAACAACATTTTCCACTGAATTCTTTAAACAAATCAAAATATTCTGAGTGTTGATGTCTACATCTATGGGAAGTATAATATACAGAAAGATTTTTTAAATACATCACTATATGTTTAAAGTTTCCTTAGACATAATTTTGGACCATATGTCGACCATATCTAAAGATCCATGAACAGACCTGAATTTTGATTCAGTGACATCACTCGAACTATATAGGTCAGCAGTATCATACTTCCCTTGAATATCTTACCAATTTCTTGCCTTAACTTTTCAGATTCAAACTGGATGGCTACGCAGGAATGGCGTCGAACAGAGCAGCCGCGGCAGCAGCAGGAATGTTGGCCAGTCAGCATCCTTCCCCAGCGATGTCCCAAGCAGCAGTAGCAGCCGCCGCCGCGGGAATGATGGCCATGGCAAGACTGCCCATCCCGGCAATGCCCCACTCCGCCATGCACTCATCCCCGGGCCAGAGCAGTGCAAACGCCGGTCTCCCCTTCCCCCCTGCCCCTTCACCAAACATGAACATGAACTCCCCGCAACTGGCCCAGGAGCACAGGGCAGCGGCTATGCACCTACACAATATGCAGCAACAGTTTAACATGAATAATATATCAAATATGAACAATTTAAATAGCCTCAACTCTATGAACAATATCTCCAATATGAACAATTTGAATACGATAAACAACATGAACAGTTTGCCAACCAGCATGGCCAGTATGCCAAGTCACCAAAATCACCACCACCAACACAATTCCCATAGGCAGGACCAGCCACAGATACCAATGTTGACTTTCATGTTTTCCCACGAAGATTTAGACACTGTATTATATGGTTATGCCAAAAACAAAATCAACGAGCACATGCCGGGCCATGCTCTCTCTGGGCTGCGGATATCCGACCTCTCTTATGGTAAGGGTGACTTCCTTTTATGAAAAAGTAACATACACCTGATTTGATGCCAATTTCTTCAATGAATTGGTGTTAAAAATATGCACAATATATATATAGGTGATTGCACAGCTCTTGGGTAATTGACGGGCACCTGCCAGCACAGCTGGCAGGTAGGTGCCCGTCAATTTTCAAATTCTTCCATTTTATAAAACCGCTTTCTGGAGCCATTCTCTTTCTGGAATTATAAAAGAAATTCGAATTCATATTACATATATAGTGCATGCCAAAATTACATTCAGACTGTCATGTTAGAGGTCAAACAACAATTAGAGCACTGTAATCTACTTTACGTAAGGTAAAATTAGAGTTACAATCCCTTAACTGTTTTGTGCATACACACCTATCTCAAATGGTTACAACTGGTTCCCATTCAGCAGGCTGGGCTGGAAATACGGCAGAAGAGTATCAGGAACATGCCTAGCATTGACTACCTACATGGTATAGCCTCATAATGACATCTAGAAAAATAAACGTGAAAATTAATATTTCCACCAAAGAGGAAATCTTTGGACCAGATTCAAAGCTGGCTAAATAAATCATGTGGACCTGAAAGTTGATCAACACATTATTTACACACAGTCATACACATCTCTTTTATAACACAAAGCCTAAAAGTTTCAATACACACAGTCTAGTTTTCGATCACTAGAATTCAATATGATTTCTTTCTTCTCATAGCATGCAGCTGCCAATTTTTAAGTGAATTAAACAGAATTTCACCTGAGAAGTATATTTTTTCTTCACAGCAAACCTCCTTGTACTGGGGTGTTGAGGTCACCCTGCCTGTCAGTCTTACAGGCTGTACATAGGTGTCTAGCTAAGCTACTAAATCACTCTGGATGGCAAATGAGCAGAGTTCTTGAAAGGCATTTGGGGGCTCTGAATTGACTGAATTTTACTGAGTCAACAGTGAACATATGAGGGGCAGACAAGCCTGTTAAGCCCTTTTGTGACAAGTTGTTAAAATAAACTTGCTGATGGCATTAGGAGCCCAAGCGTGCAAGAGGGAAGGGAAAGAAAGTTCAAGGGGGGGGGGGGGGGGTACGAGGGTTGGAATAAAGGGGTGCAGAGGGTTTGTTAGGCTTAAAGGAAGGTGTTGATTTAGTTGACAAAATGGATCTTCGCACTTTCAAGTTGTCTGAAATTCTGAAATGGTCAGGTTGGTTTGGCTAGTGCTTTAGACATTTGAGAGGGGAGTCGACATTTCACACGAGATATTTCACTTGACTAAAAGATTGACTGACGTAAACATATGAATAATCCATTGATTTGTCCACCCCCCCCCCCCATTCCAGTATAGGCTGTCTGTCTGTAATGTCATTGATATTATGTGGTAATAACTGCATTGGATTTGGTTTGCTCATTTTGGATTATGTCACCATTCCAACTCAGATTTTGTTAGGCATAAACTGGTAGGGTTTTTTCCCTCAGTGTCAATATCATAGATTGGATTAAATTGCTAAATTAGAGGTTTGGTTCTCCTGCAGGTGCCTCCCCCTTTTCACCCCTGGTTTTTCACCCTTTGGTTTGTCACCCTGTCTTTTCATTTCTTTGGACCTTTATTTACCCCTTGTGTTCTCCATGCAGGGGTTTTAACAGTCACCCTGCTCGAGGGAAAAGCTTTTTAGAAAAACTAACAGAGCTCAGGTGAAAAAACATGGCGACGGCCGCCATATTGTTGTCAATTGTGACTCGAGCGCCCTCCCAGTAACTAATGGTTTCAGGTTTCCAAAAGTGGGGCCTGTCATCCCACATTTCAACAGACTGCCCCACTGAAATTGGTGAAAAGCAGGGTTGCTATGAGAGATGTAAGGGTTCCACGTGGTCTTTGGCTCTCTTTTCCATTCTCCCAAATGTTTGAAGCCTCCTTGACAGTTTTTGGGGCCTCTTCCAGTCTTCAGTTGTAATTAAACTTTAGGGATGGTCAAACAAGACCATCAGCACTGAAAGATTCACACAGAAATTTTCCCAAAAGCACTTTCCTGAAGTTTTTAAACTCTCTATACTCGAAATTATCATTGCTTACAAGGTCTTATTGGTCTCCCTCAATTCCTCCATAGACCAGCAGTTTTATAAGCTCGCATAACTATTTGCTCAGCTGAAAGTTTGCAATTGCTGTTTCATGCAATAATGTTTACACAAGAAAAATAAACAGTCAGGATTCTGTGCAGGTCCCTAATGTTACTGGACTAAGTGTATTTATATAAGACAGTCTAGGTGATTTACAATCACATCAATCTGAAATTCTGAATCAGACCAATCTACAAATTCGTATACGTAAATCAAAAGAGAGAATTATCTCGTCAAAAATATAAACTTTTCATTAATAGGTAAATTTTGTTAAATATCATTCAGTGCAGGGTTGGATTCTGACAATTTGAAACCAGCTACACACCAGACTCAATGACTAACGACATACAAAAAGAAAGCAATATATAATGTATAATATATAATAATATATAATAATATATAATATAATACCATCACATCACATCATGAGAATAGTGAATATATATCTGTTTCAGATCTTACATTTATAATGAAATTGAATGACTTTATGTAAATCAATCAATAGAAAGTTGTTGTTGTTTTTTTATTTTCAATTTTGGTAAAATCTGCAGCGTACATTCCCCCCTTTAAAACAAACTAAAACAGTGAAAACACACCTTTCTTTTTGCAGGTATCGACAAAATTTTAGGAGGAAGTTCACCCAAAATGTCACACCTGCACAAATCTCACAGTTTAACCCAAGTGGACCCATCCACGTTGGACATCCCTGAAGGTAAAATATTAGTTTGCATGCATGTTCTTAACCTTGTATTCGACTAAGAGACTGAAAGTATAATGACTTATACCACTGTTTGCTTTTTCTGGCCAATCAGAAGGCAGGATTTCGCTCTGATATAATGCATATCACAGCTCATACACCTGACCATGATATTGCATGCTTGGCTGACTACAAGTTGACAAAATTGAAGGAAACACTGAAACAAAACTGACCAACAAAGGATTAAAACTGAACAACACAGACAGTAAACAAGGAGGAAGATTGTATCAAGTGTAACTGGTCTCAATAAAAAGGCTATATTCACTCTTTTTTATAAATACCATTATCTGAAACAATGATCAAATTTAAGGTCACTTGATAAAATAGTACATTTGGGATATGTAAGCTGCAAAAAAAATAGCGGAGCAGCAGACCAACAATTTTGGCCCCATTTGGCAAGCTCAAAGAATTATTTTTTCTTCTTAATTCGGGGGCTGCCGCCCCCGTACCCCTGCTTCTTCTTATTTCGGGGGCTGCCGCCCCCGAACCCCTGCTCCTTGCTTTCTGTTATTGTTCAAAAGTCTTTCATAATTTAAAAATAACATTTGCTAAGCGACTGTAATAATCAACCTCCCCAAAGTGACCTTGGCTGAGATGGCTGCACTATCGACCTACCTATCTATCTATATATCTATCTATCCGTCTATCTATCTATCGGTCTATCAATCTATCTGTCTATCAATCTATCTATAAAATTAATCAATGAAATTAATGTATTGTGTTATTTCCATCTATCTATCGATTTTTCTATCTTTCTATCTACAAAATTAATGTATTATTTCCTGAGAACAAAGAATTCTGACCTGTTGCCTTCAGGGCTGCCAACCTTCAAATGAACTGAGGAACATGAATGTGCAACAAATACAATGCAATGTTGTCAAACAAGAAGGATTGAAGGCAAACAAAGGGATTTAAATTAATTTGTTTTGTACTTAGTGGTATAAGTTAGATAACACCCTTGTTTGTGACAATATGCAATAATCCTCGGGCTAAAGCCCTCGGATATATTGCATATTGTCACAAACGAGGGCGTTATCTATTACTTATTCAACCACTTCTGCGCTGTAAAATTTGAAATTTTGAGTCAGCTGAAATGATTGAGTGAGATGGTTGCACAATACATTTAAGCTAACACAGCAGTTGTTTAAGTTATGATAATCTGTCCATTATCATAACTTAAACAACAAGCTATATGTTAGCTCAAACAATTTGTGCAACCATCTCACTTAATCTAAATCTGACTCAAAATTTCAAATTTTACAGTGTAAATCCATGCTTCTGCTGCAACGCCTTCACTATGTTCATTATTGACGTGAATACATTCCCTCCCCTAGAACCAGCTGCAGTGGCCACCCAGGTGAATCTATTTCAACCTCCATTGATTCATTCCCATGAGCAGCAGATTCACAGCTCAAATTGCTCCTGTATGGTCTCTATACGAACATACTTTTTCCTCTCAAACAAACACAACTGAAATACCATTATTGACTCAACTTCTGACAGAATGTCATTCTGTGAAAGAGGATTTTGGTGTCTGAATCGAGCTATGATCCCTTGGAATAATGGAATTCACTCTTGAGGCATTTTTGCCTCTGTAGATGGCAGTATGGGGCAGAGAAATGAACTAAATGTAGTGAACGAGAGTAAACATGCTCTTTGCAGAAGATTTGCCAGCTCAACTTGTTTGGAGAAGGTTCAATAGGAACAGAGGGCAATGCTCACATGGGCAGGCTTATAGATGTTGGGAAGAACTGTAAACACCAAGAATAATGGACCTCAGGCATCTAACATATACCAGGATGTCAATGCTGTGTCACTGCTCTGGCTTGGCTGTGCTATTGTTGCAAGTGTCAAGTTTGAACTCCACTAAGGCCACACATAATTTATTCTTAGCTTCGCGGACCCGCCGACACAATAGATTTCCTGCCGATTTTACATTATAAAAAAAAAAATTTTCACCTTTTTTTTTTTGTCCTACCGACCGACCCTAGAAAAAGTGCCTTGAGAGGAATCCGAGAAGCTAAAGATCAATTATGTGTGGCCTAAGTCTTGTTCACCTGAATTTTTAATCAAAGAACTTCAAGGTGTGAACAAAAAAGGGACAAAAAGAAGTAAAATAGAAAAAAAAATCACAAAAAAGAAAGAAAAAGAGTGAAAAAAAGTGGTTCAAAATTTGATATTGCTGAATGCTGATCAATTCCTTGATCTAATTTTAGTTCAGTCCAATCATGAGTCAGCCACCTAACGAGAAAAATATCAATTTGCGCTCTGGAATAAAAATAAGATACAGCTTGGAGAAGCCCTCACCAGACATTTAATTGATGGATTTGTTGGTCAATGTTTTAACAGACAACCTGTAAATATCGAATTTCTTTAATAGAGGGAGTGGAATTGACAATTCACACTACCTGTCAAAGATACTGTTATGTAATTGTAGCATTGGAATGCTGCTTATCCTTGTTTTTTTCCCCAACCTAGAGTTGTCTTCGAAAAAACTAAGCCTTTCTGAAGAAATTATGTCACCAGGTGTGAAAGCCAGTCTAAAACTCATGATTCATTTCTTTCAAACAGGACTTGAGCTCCACCAAACAACGTTCGCAGGAACCATTCACTATGGAGTTTTCGTTAAAAAGACGGTGATCCCCAAAGGAACGCGGTTCGGTCCGTTCAGAGGGAGGCAGGTCAACACGAGCGAGATCAAGACAAATGATGACAACTCCTTCATG
Organism: Platynereis dumerilii; assembly: GCA_026936325.1. Classification (NCBI taxonomy): domain Eukaryota; kingdom Metazoa; phylum Annelida; class Polychaeta; order Phyllodocida; family Nereididae; genus Platynereis; species Platynereis dumerilii. The sequence goes on along the minus strand of JAPTHN010000002.1, from coordinate 12,939,592 downwards.
TGGGAGGTAGGCGCAAATAACATTTGATGCATTGATGCAAATAACATAAAATTTTGAGTTTGTGACTATTGCTTCTGGAATAAAGTTATCACCTGCATAGAAAGGAGAATGAAGAAGTGATGACTATCAGGAATATCCCTGTGTCCATGAAACTGTCTTATAAACCTTATGAATCATGGATTGACACAGAGAACATATAGGTGTATAAATATAACTGTTTATATTTCCCATTTGTATGACGGTACACAAAGGAACTGAGTTTTAAAAAATTTACTGCTGTTTTCATTTGCTAAACTGACTGTCAAAGTTAATTCCATGACGAGACTTGTCTTTTCAACATTTTCTTTGTTTCCTTCACAGGTGTTCGCCAAGGGTCAGCTGAGTCACTTTGTGGATGGCAGGGGCAGTGCAGGCAACTGGATGGCCTATGTCAACTGTGCCAGATATGCCCAAGAACAGAACTTGTTAGCCCTGCAGGTTAGTCATTCCTGATTTTCAAAGGCATATCTTATTTAATTTCAAAAATATATAGCAGATGAAGAAACCATTATGATATTGAAGAATTTTGTCAGCTTAGTCTTCATCTATCTTTAAAAACATGCAGTGAAAGAGTAAGGTGTAAACCTACACTGTAAAATTTGAAATTTTGAGTTAGCTCAATTGATTGAGTGAGATGGTTGCACAAATTGTTTGAGCCAACATAGCTTGATGTTTGGAGTTATGATAATCTTTTCGTTGTAATAACTTTAAACAACAAGCTATGATAGCTCAAAGGAATTGTGCAACCATCTCACTCTATCATTTAAGCTGACTCAGAATTCAAATTTTACAGTGTAGATTGAATTTATACAATTCCAGGATACTGCAACCACTCCAAAAAAACAAAACAAAAACAATCTACTTACCTCATAACTGAGTCTCCTGCTCGCTAATAAATAAATGAAACAAAAAATATTGGTTTTAGAGCACATTGGAATTCAAAACCTATCTGTTCTAATGGGAGCTCTGCACAGATACCACAAGGTCAATTGTATGTGGGCAACATTTGTTACTGCCCTAATCTCTGGGAGAGTGTGAGAGAGTCTGAGGTCATAGCTAATCCCCTAAATGCCCTTTTAATGCCCTTTTTCAACTGCCCTTGAACAGTGTGAAGACCTCATTTACTACGAAGCCTGCAAGGACATCCCCCAAGGCACAGAGCTGTTGGTCTGGTATGGCGACTGTTATCTGCAATTCCTGGGCATCCCAGTGGCCCTCAAGGACAACACTGATGCAATTAATGACACCGATGCCTCAAGTAAGTCCCTTCCTTTTTTTCTGCTTCCTTTTTTCTGAACTTTTTCTTCATCCTAATCATTTCTGTTCTCTTGCGAACCTTTTTTACATCTACGTAAAGTTTTTCTCTTCTTCCGTTCTATCGCTTTATTTTCTTGCATTTTCTGTCACAGCTGAAATATATAATGCCATATTGAGTCAGTAGATTGATTTGGCTGAAAAACCAACTGTCTCACTTTCACAACATTTGCTATAATTTATATGGTATGAGAAGCCTTTTAAGCTCAGTTCTGGATGCTCACAAGGGTTGACTGGTGAGATGGGAGAGAGAGTACGATTCCTGAACATGTTACGATTCCTGAACATGTTACACATTTACCTCATCTGAATATTATCTGTATAACAACCAGCTACAAGTCACATTTTTATGTCCACCAGGTACCACCTTAAAAATATCCTCCAAAACCAAAGTCATAAAAGGAACATCAAATATTTAAAATAGCCTTGTTCTAGTCCAAATATTTGGAATAGAAGACATTTTGTGCTGAAGATGACAGCCAAAGCTACACATGCATTGGACATAATTTTATCACTCTGCTGGTCCATAATCCTATTATACCTGTAGCTGTTCACTCGGATAAAGCAAACACTGTAACTTCTATAAGTGTTATGCAAAGTGACAAACAGAAAGAGAGTAGCCGAAACAGCAACAGAGAATAGAGAAAGAAAAACTACAATAAAATTTATCACTCATGACGGATGTTGACCAAGAGTGTTTTTGTATTTTTTTGCGAATGTTCAGAAGTGTGTAGCTGCCCTTTATGTTAGGCACGAGTAACACTGTGTACAAACAGATGTAAATGTCAGGGGCTATGTGTTCTGCATCCCTCTAACACTTTATCAAACATTGCTACATCAGGATTGTGTACACAATACCACACTCATCAGTGACATTTCTCACCGGGACTATAATTTCCCAGGTGGATTTACGCACCACTAGAGTCTGCTCATATGCTGTTCCCAACTCGTACTCTCACGCCAGTCTGTGATGTTTGTGAATCCTGTTATTAAATCAATTTTAAATAACATTTTTGTTTCTTCTTTTCTTTCAAAACAGGTGGAGAAGGTTATGCGTGTGAGCGATGTGGCAAGGTATTTGCCTACAAGTATTACAAAGACAAGCACCTCAAGTACACCCGCTGTGTCGACCAGGGCGACCGCAAGTTCCCCTGCCATCTCTGCACCAGGTCTGTCTTCACTCTCTATCTCTAATAATGTATAATAATAAAATATACAAGGCAGTATTATATTAAAACTTACCGAACTGGAACTGGCAATTTTCTTATGTATACCTCTTTTTCCAACTATGTCTCTGCACTCGGCCTATGTTCACTCACTCTCCAAGTGAATTATTATTATCATGAACAAGTCATTATTTTATTGAAGTCATCTTGATCTAGCTTATGATCTCATTTCCATTTTCCTCCACCATCTCTGCAACAGGTCTGGGTTCACTATTTAAGTAAATGAGCGGTAATTGTGCAGATGTGTCGTGTCATTTTTTTAGAACAATAGTATCAAAGATGTATTCATACATGTACATTTCAGTGAGTCATGTCTGTCCCAGTTTGCGCCTATACCATGCATCACATTTAACTGCAAAGGCCAATTCAAATAATTTCCAATAGTTTCCTCCTCTGAATGCATTGTTAGGATTGTTTCAGGAGATTTCTGCAAAACAATTCTACAAATTCCTACAGCAGATTTCTTTAGAAGATTTCTATATCAAGTTTCATAAGGAGATTTCTATATCAGGTTTCTTTAGGAGGTTTCTTTTCGGCGTATTGAGATGCGAAAGATCAATTTCTTGTTCTCGATATCTTGCCGTACATGGAATGCATTATCTGCTGAAATACAAAGGAACTGGCAAAAGTTTGTAAATAAATATAAAATCCTGGATGAGTTGACAAAGAGCCATTGCTCAAGATGTAACTCATCTTAATGTCACGGTGGTGTCAGAAGTTTTTAAGCGAAATGTGAGCAACCGAAATGTCATATTCATGACCAGAAGGTTGTGTGACTTTAAAATTCATGTAGCAATTGCACAATGCACCCACCACATAATACATCCTGACACAGAACATTTGCCTTGTATTGTTAAATGTATTGTTAGATGTTGTGGCTGACATTTAAATCATCTTTTTCAGATCTTTTGAGAAGAGAGATCGTCTTCGCATCCACATTCTTCACGTCCATGAAAGACATCGGCCCCACAAATGCCTGGTGTGTGGAAAAAGCTTCTCCCAGTCTTCTAGTCTCAACAAACACATGAGGGTAAATATCAATTACTTCGTAACTTTGACATCTTCTAGAAATATTTTTCCTGTTTTATAACTATTCGCTTTCAGTACAACTTTAGATATAAATGTGATCCTCTCTTCTTCTTCTGCGCTGTACTCACGTCGATGATGACTCCACACTTTCGAATTTCTTAGTCACTTCCTGCCAAATGTCACTTTTACTCGTCAATTTCCTCGCCTTGTTCAGATCCAAAATGTTCAATTGTTTGAATTATTTTTTTCTTAGTTTTTCTGACGCATGTATCTTTTTGATATTCAGATTGTCAAAGGCCCTCAAATAACAACTCCTATATAGAACTAGTATAGTTCATTTTTCTAATACAATAATTGAATAAAATGTAGTTAGAACACAATCATACATGCATTTTCTAACAATTATTCATATTTCTGTTGAGCTTCATTTTTTCCTTATTGAAATAATGCCTCAGCTGTAAAAATAATCCGATAGTTTTTAGAGGTTTATAACTACTACATTATGCATGTAGGTGAAAAAGAAGCTTTGTCCAAGCAGGAACACTTGTTTGATAACTAAAAAATTCAGCAATTGCAAATATTCACATTGATTCTCATTACAATGGATTTCTCTTCACAGCATTTTGATATTTTTAACCTATCTCGCTTTTTAAATGGGGATACAGGATCCTAACATGTATGCTTTCCGAACTTCAATAAGGAGTTTTTTATGCTGAAACTTTTCCGAAGTAAACATAGGCCACTTTACTCTTTTAAAATTGCACCTAACATTTAAATCTCTTCTTCCCTCTCACTCATGCTTACCATCTAAATCTCTTCTTAAAATACCTTACAAATGTGTCTACTCTCACTCGTACTTAACATCTAAATCTCTTCTTAAAAGATCTTACAAATGTGTCTACTCTTACTCTTACTTAACATCTAAATCTCTTCTTCCTTCCACTTCAGGTGCACAGTGGGGAGAGACCGTACAAATGTGTCTACTGTTCCAAGGCGTTCACAGCGTCCAGCATCCTCAGAACCCATATTAGACAGCATTCCGGCGAGAAACCGTTCAAGGTAAACTTTTGCAAACTTTACTCATTTTGAAAGAGAACTTAGTGCCCCCAAATCTAATGCCTAGTTCCCACTGGTGTTACCGCCAATATCCACTATTGCGCCCAATAGGCCTATTGGGCATGGATATTAGGCCTTTGGGCAAAATACAAAGTCTTTTGGCAAATCATAGGGTCTTTGGGCAAACTATAGGGCCTTTGGGCATTACGATTCCTTCTGGCATGACTTTCCCAAAGTCATCGCATCCTTCAAAATATCCTCGAGGCCTTTGAGCATAATATAGGTCCTTTGGGCGCATGCCTAAATCACTCATAATTGCTCACTCCCTACTATAGTGGATTTTGGCAAAGATCTTATGCTTTGGATACATGCCCAAGTCACTCGCAATAACTCTTTTATACTATTGTGGATTTTGACAAATATCCAACTTTGGATAATAGTGAACTGACCAATGAGAATACGTCCTAATATATTGACCAATGAAAATCCACACTAATATCCACAGTAGGGGGCACTGTAGTTAATGGTTTGTCCAATGGGAATCCCACCTAATATCCAGTCCAATGAGAATCGGGCCAAATATCCTAGCCAATGACAGTCAAGCCTTATATCCATAGAGCCATGATTGGCCAGTGGATATTAAGCTGCATTCTCATTGGACACACTGAGAATTCAATGAGATCCAAATCTAATATCCAATAGCCAATGAAAATTTAGCCTAATATCAAATAGGATAATAGTCAAATAGGCTCTTTGGTCAAAGTCAAAAGACTAAGCCAAAATCCATGACAGTCTTTAGTAGATATTTGTGGATATTTGTGGATATTTTTGAGTGATTATGTTAGCTTTGGGCATACACAACTGGTACCTGTGACAATGCGTTTGGTTGCCAAGAACGGCATTTGACCAACAGTTTTATATGACAGGAATTAGATGCACCAAGAATCAAATAAGTGTTTCAGGGGTTAGCATCGATTGACTTATTTGGCAAGTGGACTATCTCTCTGCACTATCTCCTACTGACAACTTAGTTGACGTTACTCAATTGTTCCTCATATCTGACTAGTTTGGCTTTTGTATCTTTCAGTGCAAGCATTGCGGGAAGGCGTTTGCCTCGCATGCAGCCCACGACAGTCACGTGAGGAGGACGCACACTCGCGACCGCCCTCTGTCGTGCGACGTCTGTGGCAAGGTGGTTGGCCAGCCCATGGAGTTGAGGGCGCACATGAAGCAACACAATGGTGAGTTTTCAATGCTATGTCAATTTTCATTTCTCACATTAATGAGGGACTTATGCAAGCTACATTAGCCTGCAGTTACGTGACCAGAGGAAGCTGGATAAAATGCTTCAAATGCCGGCCTGCTGTTTTTAAAGTTAGCGCAGTTCCAGGAGTTTCGTGAGGCGCTATTTAATGACCTTTTTTCCAATTCGATTGACCTTCATCCCAATACATGTCATGATTCCATTCATTTTGAAATAAAGACTTGTGGATACAAGGGATTGTAAATGTTGATGTCTGTACATTGGAGTAAAGATGGCAATGAAGCCAGACAACCTTCAAAAAATAAAATACGTTTCGACAACTTGCCACATTTTATCAGGGACGCAAATTCTCAAAATAGTATTCTTATTTTTCTCTACTGCAGGTTTCATGTTTGGCGAGGGCAGTGACAGTTTTGTGCGTCAGAGTCCGACAAGTACGACCTCAGGTATGGACGGAATGGATTCATTCTTGGACGAGACGGTAGATGTCGTAGGATTAGAGAACGCAGAATCTACACGAGTCACATGACAAGGCAGCAGCCATATTAGCAGCCATCTCAAGATGGCGAACACTTGCAAATAGACTCTTTATCTTATCTTCATAAACCGCTTGTATTTTACACATTCAAGTCGATTTTTGTAACTTGAATTACAATTGAGTCAATACTTTTTCGAGTGCAATAGTATATCATCCATTAACCTTGTTTTGAACTATCATTGTCAAGAGCTATAACTAAAAAAGTTAAAATGCAAGCAAATCGTTAGCATCTTGAAGTCAGGAAAAAGTATAGGCCTGCATATTGTTAACATGAAGTCTTCATTAACGATTTGTATTACAATATACAGAGGGAACACAGGGAAAGTGGTGTATCTGAAATAATGAGGAGCATAGATGTATATAATGTATATTTATATTATACTTGAATTATGACTTTTTGGTCAAAACTAGTCCTGTTGTGAAATGTCTGTGTTTCATTATTGGAGATAAATTTTCGTCTGTGATACAATTTTGTTGACTAACAGAATCCAATGGTGTAATTCAAGAATCATGAAAATTATTTTTTTCGTGATCTGGTGTTGTTTTTTTTTCAATTTCAAGTAAATTGAGGAAATTTTTTATGGCTTGGTACAAAAACCACAAATATGATACTGAAGTCAAACGTACTGAATAACCATTGTTTAAATTTGTTGATATTTGTTCACTCCAGCAATATTTGGCAATAATTATGTTGTGATGAATAAATGTTTTTGTGTTAAAAAACCATAAGTTGTTCTTCACTCTGTAAATGGCAAGGGTAAATAATCAAGATCTGTACCAATAGGAAATATCATAGGGTAATAAGATATCTTCCGTAACTTGGGTTTTCTAGACTCTAGTCGATGACACTGGTCATGTACAACTGTTATTTCGTTCAAAAATCGACAATAAATAAAATTTGTCATTTGTCATTGGTACATGTACGTACCGTATAAATTTGCCTTGTTTCGCAGAACAAAAGTGAAAGCCTGCTCGAAACCAAAAGCCAATCTTAAGATCAGGCGCCACTTTAGTCTAACGTGAGGAGTACGACAGACACCAAAATGCAGAGCGGGGCACAGTGATACGCGGGGCACAGTGAGACAGCAGGCACAGTGAGACAAAGCCCGTAGCGTCCAATTGGTACTACTTTTCACAGAACAACCCTATTTTGTATAGTACAAAAAGTAGCCTAAGTAAGTAAAAGACTGTCCAAATATACTGGATGCTTTTACAGCATATGGTAAAAAAAATTTCAAAATTTTGGTTTTAAGCCAGTAAAAAGTATCATTTTACTGTTAACTGCCAACATTTTGGAACACCTGAAAATTAAAAAAGTGTCTCACTGAGTCCCCCTCTCCCCTACTCAAGAATAGTTAAGTCAAGATATTTTAATGATATGAAAACTTACTTCGAGAAAATATCATGATCATGACTGTGGTCAATGTACTCCGAATCCAAAATCAAGAACTTCTCAAGGTGCTCCCCATGCAGGAAACAAAACTTGTGTACTTGTGTAGGACAGCAGTGTCATCAATCGTCCTTTGCCTCATTGCTGTGTTGTCCTCCTGTCCTTATTAGCCTACCAAGCACATAAATACAGGACATAAATTAGATATATACTTCACAGACAATGTGCATCTCTCCAAGGGAGAATATTACCTTGTTGGGTTCTTTTGTTGGGTCCTCTTGTTGGGTCCTCCTGTGGTTTTTCTTTTTGGTGTCCTCTTTTTGGGGTCCTCTTTTTGGGGTCCTCTTTTTGGGGTCCTCTTTTTGGGGTCCTCTTTTTGGGTCCTTTTGTTGGGTCCACCTTTTGGGTCCTCTTGTTGGGTCATCTTTTCAGTCCTCTTGTTGGATCCTCTTGTTGGGTCATCTTTTTGGGTCCTGTTGTTGGATGCTGTTGTTGGATCCTATTGTTGGGTCATCTTTTTGGGTTCTCTTATTGGGTGTTCTTGTTGGATCCTCTTGTTGGGTCATCTTTTTGGGTCCTCTTGTTAGGTCCTCTTGTTGGGTCCTCTTGTTGGTTTCTCTTTTTGGGGTCCTCTTTTTGGGGTCCTCTATTTGGGTCCTTTTGTTGGGTCCACTTTTTGGGTCCTCTCGTTGGGTCATCTTTTCGGTCCTCTTGTTGTTGGGTCCTCTTGTTGGGTCCTCTTGTTGGATCCTCTTGTTGGGTCATCTTTTTGGGTCCTCATGTTGGGTGATCTTGTTTGTTTCTCTTTTTGGGGTCCTCTTTTCGGGTCCTTTTGTTGGGTCCAATTTTTGGGTCCTTTTGTTGGGTCATCTTTTCAGTCTTCCTTTTGGGTCCTCTTTTTGGGTCCTCTTGTTGGGTCCTCTTGTTGTGTCCCCTTGTTGGATCCTCTTGTTGGGTCCTCTTGTTGGATCCTCTTGTTGGGTCATCTTTTTGGATCCTCTTGTTGGGTCATCTTTTTGGGTCCTATTGTTGGGTCCTCTTGTGGGTCATATTTTTGGGTCCTCTTGTTGGGTCATCTTGTTGGGTCATCTTGTTGGATCCTCTTGTTTGATCCTCTTGTTGGGTCATCTTTCTGGTCCTCTTGTTGGGTCCTCTTGTTGGATCCTCTTGTTGGGTTAAATTTTCCAGTCCTCTTGTTGGGTCCCCTTGTTGGGTCCTCTTGTTGGGTCCTCCTTTTCGGTCCTCTTGTTGGATCCTCTTGTTGGGTCATCTTGTTGGGTCATCTTGTTGGGTCATCTTGTTTGGTCCCCTTGTTTTGTCCTCTTGTTGGGTCCTCTTGTTGGATCTTCTTGTTGGGTCATCTTTTTGGTCCTCTTGTTGGAGCCTCTTGTTGGGTCATATGTTTGGGTCCTCTTGTTGGGTCCTCTGGTTGGGTCATCTTTTTTTATCCTCCTGTTGGATCCTCTTGTTGGGTCATCTTTTTGGGTCCTCTTGTTGGGTCCTCTTGTTGGGTCCTCTTGTTGGGTCCTCTTGTTGGGTCCTCTTGTTGGGTCATCTTTTTGGTCCTCTTGTTGGGTCCTCTTGTTGGGTCCTCTTGTTGGGTCCTCTTGTTGGATCATCTTGTTGGATCGTCTTGTTGGGTCATCTTTTGGGTCCTCTTGTTGGAGCCTCTTGTTGGGTCATCTTTTTGGTCCTCTTGTTGGGTCCTCTTGTTGGGTCCTCTTGTTGCGTCCTCTTTTATGGTCCTCTTGTATGGTCCTCTTGTATGGTCCTCTTTTTAGGTCCTTTTGGTGGATCCTCTTGTTTGGTCTTCTTTTTGGGTTCTCTTTTGGGTCCTCTTTTTGGGTTCTCTTTTTGGGTCCTCTTGTTGTGTCCTCTTGTTGGGTCCTCTTTTTGGCTCCTCTTTTGTGTTCATGGCACTCTGTAACTGGGTGTAGGGCGCAAGACCCTCAACTGAGCACCCTCATCGTTTTTCGCCGCGAGAACCTCCCCAGGGTTCTTGTATTGCAATACCCTCACAAAATTGCCTCATATCTCAGACCAGCAAACCACAATGCAAAAACATGTTGTGCACCACATTACATTCTCCGATCACTGTGAAATTCTTAAATGCTCTGTATATAAATTACTTATCTCACTTTTTACCCTTTTTTTTCTCACAATAATTTTCCTTTTTAGTAAATTTTATTCAAAGATTCACTGAGGCTCAAATTATTACAAGATCATACTTTCATGGTCGGCTGAAAAACAAAACTCTTCAAAAGGGCCGACAGTCTTCATTTCAACTCGATCCAAGCTTGGCCCGGACAAATCTGGGATTTCTTACACTATGCATTTTTGACAGCATCATGAACAGTATTCAAATAGAGGTTTAAAGTGGAATCAGCCAGTTCCTGCAATGGCTTTTATCTATCAAGATCTGACAAGCTGATTGCCCAACCCTGATCAGAATTCAGGCATTCGGCTTCCAACAACCACCAAACTCTCCTCAATTCTAAGCAAAGAAAGTTCAACTTCAATGGCTCCACAATATAGTGTAATTTAAAAATGTTTTAAAGGTTAAGGTGAGTTAGATCAGGTATCCAAATTAGATAGTTTGGCAGCTAAATAACTAGATAGACAGGCATATCCAATTTGAGAATATTAATTAAAGGTACAGATTCAAAACACATCCATATCTAAATCAATTAACTTTTAAAATTAGCATTTTGAATCTGAACCCTTCGATGGTGTGACAGAAGTTGTCATACAGCTGCTTGAAACTCATGAAGTGATGGTTAAAACTTGCCTTTGAAAATCCACTACCTGCAACATCACAACGGGGCTTGTTTCCCATTTGCGATAGCTACGGCATCGTATGCAAAACTATCTTTGAACAGCCATTTTTTGTTTTTTCTTTTACAATACACATAATAATATTTTATTATTTCATATAGTGCCAATTCCAGATAAATCTGGCGCTCACCATACTGAACTCATGGTGCAACAATATTAAATGTGGCAGCACTGTACATGAATTCCTGTTCGATCAAAACATATGCTTGAAGAAAGCACATGTTTCAGAAAATGTCAATTCATATAAAATCAAATTGCTGTCAGCTATAGAAAACCACTAAGAACTGTGTATGTAGTCACTGTGGACCAAACCTACGCAAAATATAACCTTGAAACATCTTTGATATTTCACTAAGAGCCTCTAAAGTTTCAATGTGACCTGGCAAAAAAGAAATCTATGTTGACATGGCCATAGGAGAATTTGTCTTGCCTTGTCTTGTAAATTAGTGTCCTCTGAGTTGTCTTGTTAGTAATTCAATTTAATATATATCTCATGCAATATAGTTAAGAGTCCATGAACAATTCCATGTCGATTCATGGATCAAATATGCCAATTATTTTATTAAGTCCCTGGCTCTACCACATATTCTTACGTTCTGACAGTGTTTTTAGGGTCCTTGTAACATAATAGCAAGCCGGTTATCTTGTTTAGCATTGTTTGGAATTGACTGCTTGTTGTAATCACCCACCTGTCTCGAACCTCAGGTCAGTACAGTACACCAATTTAACTGTGAAACTTCCAACTTGGTTGTGTGATGTCACTGGCTTGTTTGAGTCAGTTATGGTTAATCGATCGCTTCATTGCTTCTCATATCTAACAGCGCTGAAGCAGAATATGCAAAAACTGATGCCGGCCTCGGCTATAGTCTTACCATACACTGCTCAGAAAGGACGCTGCAAAAGGCGCTGCCAAAGGGCCAAGTATATCAAAGGTCCATCAGCCTTAGGAATAAGATGCTGAGATAGCTAGGGGGCGCTGCTGTCAAGAGTGCTAAGCCCTTCCGGTGGGGAATTAGCGAGGACTACGATGGCTATCAGCGGCAGGACGACATCATGCAAGATCTAGGCTTATCAACTCAGAATTGGAGAGCCTCTTATTGGAGGGCAGCCACTGCAGAGGGCGCTGCCAAGAGCAGACGATATGCCGTCAAGCAGCTTTAATGTCGTAAAGCCCTTGTTGGCAAACAAGATTACGACATCGATTGACAATTACAGGCTGCACCTGATAGACACTAAATTCATTTGAAATGAGTGGGCAGGCATTAACACCAGGCTGTCACAAGGTGACATGGGCATAGGGGCGAATTACAAGAATAAACCGACCATAGGGCTGCTGCAAGCCTTTGTTGATGAGGGGAGAGTAGGGCATATCACCCTGTGCCACTTGTAGGCAGGGATCAAGCCTCTTGTCAGTTGCCCCCTGCACAAATTGAGATGGAATCAGGACCTAAATGAGCCCCTGCCTGCCACCCTAAATCCCGGATTAACCCCCTGCACTGGCCCTAATGACGCGGGGGTGTAGGACAGGGCAAAACAAATATTTACAACTGGCCTTCTGTCACTGCTGATTTGCTGATGATGCTCTGCATGTCATACCCTATTCACAGCAGTACAATACCCAGCCCTGGACAAGCTGAACAATACAGTCCAGTGCAAAAGGTTTATTTCATGGCAGATCATTTCATTCACATGTTCTCACACTGAAAAGTAACAGTGAAAAAATGTATAACTCAAGGACAGAATTCTCACAGCACTTGTGAGAGAAATAGAAACAATTACAGTATACAAGTTTAAGCTTATAAGTATTATAAAATGTAAATAACCAGCACCTGCCAGTTTTATGATGGTTCCACTTGCATCTTACATAAAAATAGGCCTATGTGAACATTTCATAATCACCACATCGCAATCTATCTGTAGATTCAAATAATCGTGGCTGCACCACACTGTCAAACCAATTAGGCTATATGCATGAGAAAGGAGGTCATCATTCAAAATCCTCAACAAATATACAGTAGAGTGTCCCAAAAAAACTGAAAGTCTGAAATTCATTGGGGCTAACCTCTAAATGTGTTCTATAGCCCCTCTCTTGACTCCCATGTAAAATTTCAGCTCATTTGAAGGTGTTTTAGATGTTGCTCAAGAGCCCCAAAGATAGATAGGGGTTTAACATTGAATTTTCATGCGAAAATAGCTATTTTAGCCAGTAGCTCACAAATTATCGGTTTCAGTCAACACAAACACATGGATAGTTGATACAAAGACATATAAATTATTCTGCACACTGTGGTACCAATTTCATATATGTACCTCACTTGGTTCTTGTGTTATTGGCAAATATATATACTATTTTACATGAAAAATTGACGCCAAGGCAAAGCACCTTTCTTAATGAAGATTAATTGCAGTCTAATTTTAAATTTTCAACATGAGACAATCACATATTGGTTCCATAGTGTGACAGAGACACAAGAACATCAACCAATGTCATACAAATCCAAATCCAAAAAATCAAACTATTGAAACAATCTAAGAATCGTTTTCAAATCACAGAAAATCGAGTAAATAAGTATATCCCATATATGTAGATTTTCTCAATAACCAAGCGAGTTACAAATATAAAATTGGCACCACAATGTGCAGAATAATTTATACATCTTTGTCCATGTGTTTGGTTGGACTGAAACTGGTAATTTGTGAGCTATTGGCTAAAATAGCCATTTTCGCATGAAAATTCCATGTTAAACACAGATCTATCTTTGGGGCTCTTGAGCAACATATAAAACACCTTCAAATGAGCTGAAATTTGCCATGGCAGTCAGAGAGGGGCTATAGAACACATTTAGAGGTTAGCCCCAATGAATTTGAGACTTTCACTTTTTTTGGGACACCCTAATATACAGGTTTATAAGTGAAGTTAGTTATATTGTCACCAGATAAACTGAATTATACCTTTAGGCTTTTCCCGCTAGATGCATGGAGAAATCTAGGACGTGTACAGCTTGTCTCTCTGAAACATGAATTTACTCCCTGTCGAGCAGAGACCTTTTGGCTCTGTGATGTATGTCACAATGTTCATGGACAGAATCAATACCTCTCACTCAAAATGAGAGGACATAGGCCTACAGTGTACCACATATTCCTATTAAATTACAGAGCCATGACTGTTATAGGCCGAAGTCCTCATTTTGTTCCCAGGGGAGACTAAATACAGGCCGGTGGTATATCCAACGTGCATTGTATGACAATACGTATACAGCGTATACAATACAATACAATACACTCACAGTTCTGGATAAAATCCAACCATTTGCAACACTAATGTCTGATAAGAGACCTGACGTTCCCCAAAATTCTTCCAAAAAAGGGAATCCCAAGTCCTCACCAACACGTCGATGCCAGCTGCTGCAGCCCCAGTGATTGAACACCCTGTCTCAAGTCTAACATACAAACTAAAGGAGAAAAACTAGGCATACACGTCTTGTAAAGAAAAAGAGGAGGAGGAAAAAGAAAGAAGAAACTGCTTAAGAAAACACACACACTCTATCTGTCCCTCTCTCTCTCTTCTCGTGGTGTTGAGTCTAGGGAGCAGAGGGAAGCTGCCGTGTGATCAATGTTTCGGACTTGCTGTCAACCCTTTGCTTGGGCAATCAATGAATTAGGCCTTCCCCTCAACGCACTTCTAAACGGGGGCTTTAGCTGGGATCAGCAAGATCAAGAGGATCCAAAGACGTGCGAAACTCCTGATGGAACCATGACGTCCCTCGCAGACCACGTGCTGCAACGTCATCAACGTCAATATGAGAGCGAGGCTCACTCGTTATTTACTGTCGTCTGCTAAATCTGTTTAGACCACAGCCTGCAAGTGGGCTGCCCTGGTTAGACTATACTGCTATGTAGGCTAACTATGGTCCTAAAAGAGACCTTATACTGTCTGAACAGTACAGAAGAAAAATAAGTGCAGTAACTGATTGGCCTATTACAGTCCTCGTCATATTTACGAGGAATCTTAAGTTCTTTCTATGCTGTTGAAGTTTGATGTCAGAGATGACTGTATTCTGTAGCATTGCAATAAATAACTTTCAGCTCTGATGTAATTTTAATTTGAGTCAGATTCTAGCCAGTGCGAATCCCCCAAAACTGAGCACTACAGTTTCACCTCAATGTCAGAGTAATATAAGCATTTTATCAGGAATAGCCCCTGCAACCACATCATCAAAGCTCCATAGCCAATGGACTAACAGTAAATATATGCATCACAGTTTCAACATTGATATATTGAAGGAAGCACTACATGTTCACAACATAACTGTTGATGTGATCCCAATGATCTATCATCAGCAATCACCAGTCTAATCTTACTAAATAGCAGTGTCCTAAGCATTCGCAGTAGACAACTGTTAGGCCTATAATCCCAGTCTTAAGCAGACACTCTTTTGAGTCACTTGGTATCGAAAGGCGAAGCCTTGAGCGTCTTATAACAAATGTTGTCGAGCAACATGGGTTGTCTGGTGCAAAGTGTGAAGAAGCAGTTAATCACATTGTCAAATAGCCCCATGATTGTTTTCCCAGTCATTTTGTATCACTTTATCATGATAGTAACCCTCCACTTGTTAAAGTTTCCAAAAACGTGATAACATTTTATAAACAATTTTCTTCTTGAACTTCATTTTCAAAAGGATAACACACAGTAGGGTGAAGTTTTTGTTATGATACAATATTACAAAACAATGCCAAGACAAACAATAAAGATGATAAGAGAAATTTATTATATGAGAAATTGTTTACATAGTTGTTTCTCGACACTTTGATTCATTCTGCGACATCATTTGTTACAAGACGCTCGGCATTCTGCCTTGCCCCCCCCCCTCCACTTTTTAAAAGAGTGTCTGCTCAAGACTGCTATAATCCCCACAGCGTCGTTTGATTAATCTGCAAACTTGTGACTTTACAACTTCAACCTTCAATGGACTTTGCTATAAACAAAAGGCTTTGACAATTTTTGTAAACACATCGATTTTGTAATGTATATTTGTTCTGGCAGCCCATTGGCTGGTAGGCTGTGATGTCGAAGTTGCATGGGTTTTTCCAGACCCGATTTTCACTCTGACATTGAGCTGAAACTGTGAGCTCAGTTTTTGGGGATTCACATTGGCTAGAAGCCAGGGAACCTGACCCAGTTTAAAATGACATCAGAGCTTGAAGTTATTTTTACATATATATATTGCAATGCTACAGAACAGAGTCATCTCTGACATCACACTTCAACAGCATATAGAAAGAACTTAAGATTCCACATAAATATGAAAAGGACTGTAAAATAAGCTGTCCGATAGGAACGGAATACAGCAGTAGTATAGAAAATAGAAAAGGACAGAAAAGATTACAAATAATTAAAAAATTACAAATTACATATATATATATATATATGAGTCAGTCTTATGGAGAAAACAGTGTAGGCCTATAGGCTGATGCGATGTGGATAACTTGCAACATTTCTCAAAATATAGGGAGCTATACGGTGCCTCAACAGCAGTCCGAAGCATGCAGTATGCCTGCTCATTCCTTACCATAATCTAACCGCCTCCCCCTTTCCGGATGCCAAATCGGTATCAAGGGGCATTTGGGGCATATTGGGAGCTCCAAGGGGGTAAGACAGGGTGCCCTGACAAGAGAGGGCCTGTGTAGGGCGATTAATGACCAGCCCGTTCCACCCCAAGGGCAGCTAGGTGCCAAAAAGGTCATTAACAATGCTCCAGTGCTGACATCTGATGGATGGATTGATACATTGGATAGCTCAGTCAAATCCATACAAGGGTTCGTGATATCTGGTTCAATATGCTTCTCGAAGGAAAGAAGGATTGAAGAAAGAGAGAAAGGAAGAAAGAAAGGAAGAAAGGGAAGAAGAAAGGAAGAAAGAAAGGAAGAAAGAAAGGAAGAAAGAAATGAATATAAGGGATGGAAGCCAAGTAATTGATAAGAAATAGGACATCAATTTGACAGTTGCTCGATGTAAAATCGACACAAATTTTCTGAATTCTTGCAAATTGACACACGTTTTGGAAATATCTCAAATTGACCTAAAATTTTGGAATTATCTTACTTTCAAATTCTTGCCAGTACGATTTCACAATTGTGGCCTCTTCCCCCCTGGACCTATAGCTCATGCAGTCAGCTACATGATGTGCCCGATTTCACACAAACCAATTTTATAAATGTTATTTATGTTCTTTTGGAAGATTCTCGAATGTTCCTGTCTTTGTCCTCATCCTCCATTCTTGTCCATGTTGCACATACGTCCCTGCTTCAACTGCTGCATCTGTGGCCCTTTTTACTGCAACTTGAGGCAGTCGAGCTCGTGTTTGGGGCTCAGATACTAAGGCTCAGGAAGAACCCCCTGTTTCCTGTTGGGCTGGCGTTATCCTGGCTTTATTCCTTTCCATGGCCTTGTCTAAACTCTTAAGCAACAGTGCTCATGCTATGCTTGGGTAATGGAATGGCCGGACACCTTGCAGAGGAGTGGTGGACATTAAGTTACAGCAAGTGGACATCACAATGACATAGACTAATGGCTTTATGCATTGACCTTCTGCCTCTTAACACAACAAACAGCACCTCATTAACAAGTCCCGGGACCTGGTGGCAGAAGGTCATTCTAAAACATGACCTCAGCCTTTTTGTGTCACTATGCTCCGGAGGACATGCATACATTCATAAGGAGCTGAGTGACCATGAGCACTGCTCGCTACTGCTCAATGAGGACCACTGTCTTACTACTCAGTAGCTGCTACTAGCTGCAGAGGACAGTGCATTAGGCACTCATGGCTTCCCACTTCAGAATGACAAGCAGCCACCCTGTATAATTCAGGATTCAGGAAGTGCACTTGGATCTGCGGATCCAGCGAACAAACGAGGTCTGCAAAAAAAAGAAGAAATACCTTGGATATAATTTATGACATTTACCAAGAGAAGCTTTAAGTTTCCCCAGAAAAAAAGGCAGCACAGGAGATGTGGGCTATTTTTTTAAACAACCATATCTCCATTCCCAAACAAACAGCTTTTCACCAAACTATGTGGTTTTCATCCTATAGAAGCAACCTTGAATGTAGAGATAATTTAATAATTTCTTAACAATGTGATAAACAGTTATACCAATGCAGAAATGCAGAAAGTGTTTATCACAATTCACTATATTCCACATTTTCGCATCCAGTGGCTATGAAGAGTCAACATTCCGAATAAATTGAGTCTTAAATACCAACAGACTTGTTTTCCTGTTGTTGTTTTTTTTCACATTCTTTTTCCCCTCCATTAGTTTGATGCAATTGGGAAACATAAAGGAAGTGAGTGATTCAAAGGGGATCTTGGGAGGATCCAAAGCAGCATGTGAAAGGATCAAATGAATAAAATATTTAAGGCAATCAGCTGCTTTCTCTCCGTGAATACAGCCAATCACAGTTAAATTGGAGTTATTCAAAGGGGAAACAAGAAAAAGGAAAGAAAGGCGAGAAAAAATGACCTTTTGAAAGAAGAACAAAAAAGTAGTCCCATGGGAGCAGGAAGCAGGAAGAGTGATTGGGTTTTTTAAGAATCAAAAGAAGTGGAATCGTGTATTCTTCCGCGTGTAGAGCTCGCAAAAAGACAATCCAGGAATTGTGCTTCGGTTATCGATTGTTTTAGGACAATAATGTCAGTTAATAGTTAATTGAGCAAAATTAGAGAGAGAATAGCATGTCAGACATTGATGGGCAGATTCCGTGATCTCGAAAATAAAGTAGTCTTCTCAACTGATACTCTAGCCCAGGCCCAGTGGCTATGGCAATGTCTGCCTATATTAAGCCTATATTGTAGGTTAGGATTCTAATGCATCTCGTGATCTTGAGATAAATGTATCTAATAAGTTACAAGTTTGCCACTCATTTCAATGAAAAAGACAGAAGGGTCTACCTGCAGAGACGTGTGCAGTTCATACTATTCAGTCTTCACCACTGATATTCTCAAATGGTACTTTCATTTCGTCTGCCAAAAATGGATGATATGCTAATTTCTAGCTCTGAAGACCTTTTTCAGACATCACTCATACACAGACATTGTGCATATGTCTCAGAAGGTCAATCCATTTATGGGCCATTCTCAAATTTCGGGACAACGGGTATGGGAAAATTGTCCTGTAACTGAGGGGACAATGTGGTAACGGAGGGGAATTTTGATGTAAAAAACCAACTGTAGGAACAGCGACAAAAGGAAAAATTATAAAAGATTGATGTAACTATTATTTTCAGAAGTACTTCATCTCGTATCAGTAGATTTTTTGGTCCAAATGTCGATTTCTTGCTCATGATCTGGTAACGGAGTGGACGGTAACGGAGGGGAACAATTTTTTGCTTTTCGCTCATTACTGCTTTTTATTTTGGAGATTAGACAAAATAATTGCAGAATATGAAAACCTGCTACCCTCAGCAACATATACACGAAATCGCTCTGTAAAATTATCATTGGTAAGCTTGGAAATGAAGGAAACGGAGGGGACATTTTAGTGGGACCAAAAACATTTTTTATGAACATTATGTCATAATTTATTGAATACATGTTTTATGAAGTCTGCAAGGCAGTGGTACTATGGCGCACATGCATCTGATGATATTCAGTGAAAATAGCTCATAAAAAACAATAAAGAACAGGGCTATGGCAAGTAACGGAGGGGACAAAAAAATTGACATAAATTAGTGACACGACTATTGTATCAATTTAATCAATGAAATTATACCAAAAAAAAATTGAATATGAACTAAATATAAATTCAAGTCTATATTCCCATGAATCTTGCAAAGAAACTTTGAAAATAATGGTATATTAGGAGGAAAATGAACACTTGATTTTGTCATGTCAGGTCCAGTGACAGGGAAAAACCATTGATTTTGCACGGATTTCTGGACATAATGCATAAAAAAAAATCTAATGAATGACTTTTTGCTCCAAATGCAGTGGTTCTAAGTAGAAATATGAATAACAGATGCAGAGTGACGCTACAGATATTTATCGCATTCATATTAATGTCAGGGAGCCAGAGTGACGCAAATTGTCCCGAAATTTGAGAATGACCCTTATATATATGCCTTTGAAAAAATAGCTGAAACTATCCCTGTCAGCATGCCTCGGCGGTCCAACGTCGGCCCAGCGTCAGTCCGATGTCAGTAGCATCGGACCAGCTTCGGGCTGATGTTGGACCGCCGAGGCACGCTGATACGGTATAAGTGCCTTTGTGCTATTGCTGTCCTTGGCTTTTCCAGAGAGCCATTGCCCAACAGTGTGAGCTGTTAGACGTCTTTGGCAGAGTGAGATGGCGAGGTGCAAAGACCTTGAGTGGTCATCTCCAGAACTGTCCTATTGGAAATTGACCTTACACACCTAAAGCCCTCTCCAGGAGCCTCTTCCTGAGTCTCTCCTGTGGCTATCTGAAAACGTCAATGACGTCACACTCTAGGTGGCACTGCTCACAAGTCATGTGACCAGCTGGACACCAAAGATGTCATGCTGAGCTGGGCTGAGCTGGGCTGAGCAGGAGTGAGGACAGAGGTGACATTGCCCTGAATCATGTATGAGGTGACACCTCCAGAAACAGCTCCGGACCCAGCCCCTGTCTCTTGGTGGTAGAACTGATCAGCCAAGTAGATCGCTTGTCTCCTCTCTACTCCAAATATATTAGTATCCCATTACAAATAAACTGTCAAAGTTATTACTTATTCATGTGGCCCAGGGAAGATGCAGTACTTCAGAACTCTGTTTGACACTGCGACACTACAATGTACACACTGCCACATGACACCCCCACTGCCCAAACAGCATTAAACGTCCCATGAAGTTGTCAGCAATACCAGGTCTACTGATGCATTGCTCCTCATTCCCCAGTCTGCTCAGTGGACATTGTCTCTCCGTACATTTTTCAGATAAATATGGTTATCTTAATTAGTCTCCTTGTCATCGCGCCCCTTTTCACACCACTCCTTAGTTGCAAAACAAAACAAAAACTTATTCAAATGTGTTTCGCAAATTGTACAAGGTGTGAGTAAATAAAATACATCTAAATATCAACAATATATACATTTAATCCTTAATTTCCATAACATTTTTTGTAATGATGAGATTCCGATTAGCTGCAAACTTGAAAGACTTACACAAAAGCTATCCAAAAGACAGAACTAATATATTATCTTATTATGGCAAACAAACATTTTCAACCAAACAGGCAAACCGGTGCCTGGAAGTCACACCTGTCATTCTGTGTGACTTTTTCTGCTTAAAACAACGTTAAAACTGAATTCAGAGAGATTAAAGCAGATTGTAGGGATCATAAAGGCCAAGAGGAGAGCCAAGAGGAGAGCCAAGTTGATGATGGCATAAACACCATGACTGCAAGAGATCACCAGATCGCATGACAACCACCAGATTCCCTTGTAACACTTTCTTCTTTATGCAGAAATCATGTCAGATACACTTTGTGCCCTCACCCTCTTCCCCTCATGGAATATCCTGCTTAATTCTTGGCTCCCTTTTTTCTTGCCCTGGACCTTTGATTAACACTAACTCCTAAAAGTCTGCTGTCCTCATGGCGTCATCGGCTGATAATTGCTCATTTTGACTCACGGAGGTTTTAACAAAAATTGATATCAAACATGTTCTCTGAACCTCAGCCAAGATGAAGTTTTATGAGCATTTGCATATAGTTACACTTTATAAGGTTGTAGGATAGAGATAGATTCGTTCAAACTCCACAAATTAACTACACTTCAGGAGAAAACAGCAACACATAATTCTAAATTGAGAATTTATAATGCATTGCCATCAGATTGCATTATAAAGGCCAAGCCATCCTACCTAATCTGTTTTTGAAAGGCTCGTCTATTGGTCCAAAAGGTATTTTGAATCTGTTTTGTGCGCCTATTGTAAATGCAGACTACCATGCAATGACTACCACTTTGAGGAACCATGCCAGGCGAACAACAGATAATGCAGCATTCCCAATATAAGTATGCACAGCAAAATCAGAGTGTAGTAAATGCAGGGCCGTTATATAGTGTATTCTAATAGTTAAAGTGATCATCATGTGCCCCAGCATGCAGAAGTGGTTCAAAAGTTGGAAATTCTTCAGAAAAATGATGATGCATACAATTTGCATTGGTAAAAAGAAGCTAATTCCCCAAGCATAGACATTGGACTTCTTGTATTCCTTGCTGAATACTTATGACCAAGAGTGTAGAAATAGACAAGAGTCAGTGTCCTATGTACCATTACTTCAGAAACTTAATCAGTGAAATCTCAATAGATCAATAATTCATGGAGTTTTCATAATTACACTACCCTAATACACTGGCCTTGTGGAGAGACTACAAAGTTTGAAGGAGCCGGTGGAGTGTTTGGCTGGGTTGTTCTGCTGCCCACTGCTTTTAATGGAATACCTCAGGGGCCATAGTTGGCTCCCACTGCTTTGTGTTGGCATGATATGATTCAAACAAGGCTGGTTAAGGAGGCTGACAGCTTCTATTGTTGGTGGGAGTGGAGGAAAACAGAAGTGCTTTCTGGCAATGTGGACTTCTAAACGGTCAATTATTCATGCAAGCTGGGAGATGGGAAGAGAACTTGCGGTGGCTTCAGTCCAGGAAGCTCCTCTTTCCCTCGAATGCCCTCAGCTCGTGATTTAGTAAGAGGCACAGGAGCACCCTGAGCAGCACCCCAGAGCAGCATTCCAACTCACTCAGATTAGATGAGTCTCCCAGTGCACATGTTAAATCAGTGTTGGTAACAACAACTTCTGTGATTAGATTGCATCTCCCTTTAGCACACAATGCCTTTTTTTCGGACTGAAAAAAAAAAAAACCAAATCTTCCTGCAAAAATCCAAAGTTCCCTTTCACAACCGGTTGATGCGGCAGTAATACTTAACTTTAAAGCCCAGAAAAGGGGCTTAGAGGGCTGCACACTAGAGGGCTGCACTGACCACTTTATCTACCTTATTTGTCTGTCTTCCATATCCTGCTGGTCCTTATTCAACGCCTCGCACATATCCTCCACAAGTTGTTAATTGGCTCCTTCCTTGCCAACAAGTGCTCCTTCCACGAAATTGCATTTCTCAGCCCCCCTTTGCCTCTTCTTCTATATCCTGATTTCCGCAGCCAATCGAATAAGCCTTGTGGGCAGCAGTGCACTGCTCAGCTTAAGTGATTTGATCACCCCTCACCTAACAACATAGCTGACAAAAGCTGACAATGGCATTCTACCCTGACTTTTCTCCTGTCTTGCACTGTCTTCTTCCATTCTCCTCTTTCTCTTCCCACCTTTCTCTTCTTTTCAGCCCCCCCCCCCTCCCTCTTCCCTTGATCCTTCTATATCAGCCTTTTTACTGTTTCTCTGTCTCATCTTTTTGTAATTTGACTTAATTTCCCAATAAAATTACTCCCCCCCCATCTAATTATGTTCTTTTCCTTAAAGGTAGTAAGTCCGCATATTTAATAGACTGTCTATGGATAGATTTCAGTCATATTTAACACATTCCAGTTGAAAACTTTACCTGTTTGCTATTCTAATGGTAGCAAATGAAATTTATTTCTTTGAAAAATGTAAACAAACAGTTTTTGATGCCGTGAAAAGGCCCTGTTTTGTTTACATTTCAGCAATGCAGGGCTTTCCTTAAGTTATTTAAAGCTTTTTAATCAATTTAATTCACTTAATTGTGGAAAACACACAATTCTGTTGATTGGAAGTGTATAGTATACTTAAAATCTGCCTATTTATGATCTATAACTACAAGTTGAATTTTACATAGAATCGGCGGACTTACTACCTTTAACTTTTCCATTCCTTCCTAGCTGCTGTGACCTCCTGTCCATACATAATTAGCCTACCAACTGTTTAATTACATGGACGTAAAGCCCCGATAATTCATCAATTCCTTTTTTTGTTTCTGTTGCTTTTTTACACTTGATTATCTTTCCAAACTTAAACTACACTGGCTTTCCCCAACCCTCCTTTCAAATATTTCACTCTCTTCTCTCCCTTCCCTGGTCTGCTATAAGTTTTTCTTTTTCAATGCCTTTTTAATCCTTTTTTTTTTCTTCCTTCGCTCTTTCTTCTTTACCTTCGTCATATTTTCTTCATCCTCCCCTCTCTCCCCTTATGCTGACTTCCCTTCTGTTTTCTGCATTCCCTTCGGATTCTTTCTTAGGGTTCTATTTCTCTCAGATTACTTAGGATGTTCCATTACTTTTCCTTTCTTCTTTCTTGTCGTTTTCCCTCTGACACTCTTTTTCTAATTTCATTTCCCTCGTCTTCCTTTATCCATTAATTCCTTTCACGTTATACTTCTTTCAGATATGGAGGTTGGCAAGTCTGGTATTTTAAAGTAAGTAACTCATCCTAGTTTTCTCTGTCTTCTTTCTTCGTTTTGGGTCCTTTCATTGATTATTCTATTTGGTTTGCAAGTTATTGTATAGAAATTACAATGCAAATGCTGATGGGGGTTGGCTTGCATGCCTGGAACTTGAACTGAGTTGCAGCTCAGGGCCCATGCAATAGTTGGGAGATTGGATCCTGAGTTCTCACACTTGCAACAGTGAAATTAATGTTGTCACAGTTGCACAAATCAAGTTCAGACAACCTTATTTTGCTACAGATTCAACAATCTCAGCTGGGAGCATTCTCGATTTTTTAGCAAACCATGCTCGGGCCACACACGGCAACCGTCGTGCACACAGCTCCCACCAGATTGAACAAACAGGACCAGATTTCACACTCCCAACCTTCGTTTATAAGACCATTCAGCACTCCAATTCACCCCAATCTGTCCCCAACAGGGTTCCCAATTAGCAGATCAAGTTTCACAAAATGACAAAATCAAACAGCACTCCACACAAAAAGAGACCGCCCACAGTGCAGCCACTCAATCGCGGAGAATAACAGATTGGCGAATAACAGATTGGCAAATGATGGTCGGCAAGTTGGGATGCATGGATGATTGGGGCTTTATATCCTGCATTTACACCGTGGGTGGACTATAATTAGGACAGGAGAAGAACACAGCAATGAGCCTAAGAATGATTGAAACTGCCGACCAACACAGATCCGGCCGAAACTGTTGGTCGGTTGTTTGGTTGGTTGGTTGTTTGTTTGGTTGGTTGTTTGGTCGTTTGTTTGGTTGGTTGTTTGGTTGGTTGGCCTGTCTTATAAATGGTATAGTGACAACCTCATCCCTGTCATCTTCCTCTCTTTTGCAAAGCTCAATTCTGCAAGTCTGCATGCATGCATGTGGGTGTCCACATCAGCGACTATAAGGATGCCTAACCAGCTGCGAAACTCAAACCAGGCCCAGCCTTGCAGTGTGTAGCCTGCAGGCAGCAGAGCCCGAATTAAAGCAGACACTGACAGGAATACATCCCACGTCCTTATTACTGCCCGACTCAGACAACTGGCGAAATGTCGGTGCGCCCGACCAAGCACAAAATTAAATTCTGACGATGTCCGAGGCGCTTCCGGAACGACCGGATTTTGCGGACTAGTGAATCGGACCTGCTCTGTGGCTAACGACAGGTCCTCAAGAATATGCATGAGTAGGTCGGGCTGGGGAAAAGACACCTCGCTACTGCAAGTTGTAACTTTGCGAATAAGAAAGGAAGAGGAGAGGAGAGCAGAGGAAAGCATAGCAAAGGAGGGGAGGGGAGGAGAAAGAGGAGAGAGAGGAAAAGAGAACAAAGCAGAGGAGAGCACAGCTGAACTCGAAATAAAAATAATTTAAGAAATTATACAACTGCATCCATGGGCCTTGGATATAATCGCACACTCAAAACAGGTGGTAACATTCATCGTAACTATGGGAATGGTCTCCATACTCATAGTCAATAGCTTTGCACATTAAAACTTGGTCACAAACTTTCGGCGGCTCCTTTTATCGCTCAAGTGAGTCAGACACCGTCGGTATTGCCAGCGGCTCTTATTATCGCTCACTGCCGCTACATGTGGTACATTATGGCAGCAGGCCGTTACTTTTGTGGCTCTAATAATACGGAACGACTTTAAGAATGCCCTCATATTATTTCTGCTTGACACAGCACCAGAAGTGACCCGGAGTTGAACACATGAAAGGGCAATAAACACAAAAATTGCTCCTTGCCTCTTTGGCCCAAACCACGCTGGATAAACAAACTGTTTAGATCAGTTGAGAGCATATCACAAGCCTCAACGCCTGTGCCATTATTTGAAGTTTTGGCCCTTAGACTCATCTCAATATTACAGGCCCATCCAGCCATACGACAATTATAACCACTTGACAATCCACGACGTTCCCCAAGACGCTCCCTTATCGCCTCCAACGTGACGTCATAAACGTTCTAGCTCAATACCGAATTAACAATCGCTTGATTTCTTTAGATGATAGGCAGCAATGCATCTAGCACCCCCCCCCCTACCTAAAATTATGCTCCCCACCGCCACATCAAATAACAAATTTCTTCGGACGATTTGATCCAAATTATCAGTTTTCTATTTTTTATCGTAAATCAGATAATGTATACCTTTTTTTCTCTGTATTTTTATCAAAGTTTAACTGCATTTAAACTCAATATTTTCTCAGCAATTTTCCCGAACTGAGTCGGTGAATTCCAGTGCATTTCAGGACTAATAATTCGAGTCCTTGTTGTTGATGCATACAGTGCTACACAAAACCTCAATTTTGAATAATTTCCTGAACATATTAGATACTTGTAACTGTCTGGATAATGATTTGAAATTAACAACTCTATTGCCAGATGATGTCCGCCAAAAACTTATGGAATATTGAACACCATTATAGAGTTAAATACAACATTGCTTAAAGTTCAAACAACCATTGAGACTTAGATTTGCCTTTTTCAAATTTGGGAACTTCGCTGAAATGTTTATGCAAATTAACTGCAGTCCTTTTTCTTCCCTTTTCAAGGAAATGTCACCGATACGCTGCTTGTAACAACAAGACCCATTTCTCTAAATAGGGAGTCAGTAATTCGGCCATTGACCTATCCGAGATCTCTGTTAATCCAAATCTTTGTCTATCTCTGTCCATTAGGGATCATCTTCGCAGGTCACGTCTGAGGAGTGATATAAAATGTTCCGCTGATTGGTAATGTGCCCCAGGGGGAGGGGGGGGGGCAAGGGATCTGGGATTGGGGGAGGGAGGGAACGGCAGTGTTTAATGAACAAGCTACTTGCAAACTGCTGCATCCACAGGGCTTTGACAATGGTTTAGATATAATAGTTTCTAAATTTCATCATTTTCATAATGGAGCTATAGGGGTACATGGCTCGTTTGGACCACAGGCGCTCACAAGCAACAGCAGTGCAGATAAGCTGTGGTGCAACTTTATTAAAACAAACTGGTCGAAACAAGAAAAAGACAAAGCTGATTCCAAAAGTAGGACATAGGATTATATATTAATCAGACTTTGATGTTGGCTGGTGCATGTAGGCTAATATCCCGTGTTGGCGAATATCCGTAGGCAATGTAGCCATCACCACCGATGCTCAGTTACAGAGGCAAGCAAAGATGCTGACACCCGCCTCGTGAAAATTAGCACATTTTTCACAATTTTTCGACACTCTGTGCCAACAAAGTACTACTGGGACTCGTTTAGTGCTCTGAGAACCCTAATCGGTGCCCATAATAGTATTAGAGGGCAGTTAGCTAGTTCCCCTGGCCACCGCCAGGGGGGACGTGACCTCCCTAATTGGGTTATGACCTCAGAGGTCATGAGGTGAATCGCAATGACCTCCAAACCACCCAGATGGACCCCGATTGCCCTCGAATCATGAAAATCAAGACATCAGTCCAGGTGATTTATTGGACAGGAGTCGCTCCCCTGATAAAGCCAGTGAGGTCCCAGTCATGCACTCCTAAAAGTACTTCACCCAGGGTCTCCAGTGCAGCTGCATGGTCAGATGTCCCTGAAGCTAAAGAATGACTTCTTGAAACAGACTCGCAAACTGTCATGATAGTGAAATGTCTTCGATCTTCCAAAATGCATCTTTTTGTTGAGCATAATTCTTTACTTGCCGATAAAAGCATTAAAGAGACGAACTTATTCAAGTCTTCTTGGGCGGAAAACAACCAGGCAAAATGTGAACCACTCTTACCGAAACCTTTGCTTTCTTCTTTACCTGTAAATAAATAATTTGACATGAAACAGCTCGAATTTCATGAGCAGCACTGGTCACTCCGACATGATGTCGTGCTGATTAGGTCAAAATGACATGGTAAACACTTTTAATCAGTGTTTCTTTGTGCATTAAAGCACTCTGGTTTATTGTGGGACCAGAGGCTCAATAGTAGAATGAGATATTTAGAAGAGATAGTTAAGACTTCATGGCCCACAAGCATGCAACAGCTAGGACATCCAACAGATGCCACTGCGCATGCCTAATGACCTTGGCTGACCCACCTTGACCTAAATGACCTCAGGTTGACCTAAATGTGCCCTGCTTACTCTTCAGGCGCCCTTCAGGTCAGAGAGGGCATGAGGGCAGTGTACTGGCGCCTGTAGTGAGGGTGTAGTCACACCATGGCGAGGGCCTCACTAGAGGTCTCATCACAGCCAGGGCCTAATAATGTTACACATCCGGTCAGCCATGCATAAACGCCCTCCTGCTCACCCATGGTCAGTCTGGAGCTTGCTAGTCCGAAATAATACGGCTATCTCACAAATGGACAAAATCTAGTCCAGTTCCTTCTCGTGTTGAGTTAGTCGGTCAGCCAGCCAGTCTGTTAGTCGAAGACTATATCCATCTATCCATAGATCCATCCATCTGTTCTGGGAACCAGTTGCCTATCCTTCGATCAAATTCTACAGTTCTCGAAAGTGTTCTGAGGAGTTTTATGTTCGGTGATAACCGGAAGCTCGGACTCGGGAGTCAAGGTCAGCAGACTGGACATGGGATAATCAGATGACCTCTTGGGTCAAAGGACACGGCTGGTCATTGGCTGGTCAGTCTAAACTGACCAGTGCATATTAGGGACGACGCCTCATGCCTAAAATGACCAATGGAGCAAATATAACTGGTGCAGCTGTCAGCTTCTTGGGCGATAATACGAGAAACTAATTGACTTAGTGACATACGGGTTACTCACTTGCCAGCCAGATGCATCTCATTATAACGTCGGCCCTAGACTACCAGTCATCTTAGAAGGAAGGAAGAAAGGGAGGAAGGAAGGAAGAAAGGAAGGAAGGAAGGAAGGAAGGAAGTAGCGGGAATTAAGAAAGAGAGGAAGGAAGGGAGTAAGGAAGAAAGGAGGAAGGTAGGGAGTAAGAAAGAGAGGGAGGGGAGAGGGGATGAAGGAAGTAAGGGAGGAAGGAAGGAAGAAGAGGGAGGAAGGAAGGAAGGAAGGAAGGAAGGAAGGAAGGAAGGAAGGAAAATTCCTAGTTCACAAACAGTACCATCCTCATGGGCATACAAAGTTCAGTTGCCTGTTGCATTTCGGATGGTACTACCCTCATATATATGCATTTTTAAATCATGACGAATTATCCATCTGAGATTTTTGCAAAAGAAAATAGACCTACAACTAACAAGTAAATTTATGAATTATTGGCATGATCAAATTGTTCGTGGGACTTCCTGGTCAGAAGATGTCGGATCGCCGCACCACAGCATCACAGCAGCAGCATCAGCAGCAGAGCACCTCGTGCATAATGTATCCGTTAATCTTGTATGATGGGCAGAGAATGCACGCAGCTTTGCTCCTTATAAACCAGCTTTGTTTGTAACAATGCCCTCTGATGGCCCACGGGGAAATTCGCCCCTCTTTTGATTTTCTTTCGCATGCAACGCCCTCTGCTTGGAACAGTGGCAGAGAATTCCACCCTGTCTATCTCGTCTGCACTGTAAAACAGGACAGTCACTTCAACATTGAGTATAGGTTATTGCTGAACTAAAAGAAGTAATCGATCTCTGTACAAAAAAAATGCACCTTCATTTGGTAAAAAATGTCATTTTGCAATAAATAAAGTTGGCATACAGGCTCTATATCATGACCAGAGGTCAATTTGTTTTAAAATTTGTTTTTAAAATTGTATTTTTTTAAATTTCACATTCAATTTAGGCCAATATACTTTATTCTCATGTACAAATCCAACTATTTATCTGCATGGTTGTCAATAAATTATAGTCTCCTCTTTCCTTCTCTCTTCTCGTATCACATTGCATTTAGAAGTTAATTGAATTTATGGGCAGTAGGCCTGGTCTATACATGCACTTGTACCATACACTAATATGAAAGACGCCAGGTAAAAATGTAAATCTACTAAAATGACAGTTACTTAAAAAGTTAGAACCCGTTGTGAATCTATGAGACTCTCTAAATAGTGTATACATGTAGGCACATGTGAGGACATGTTAGAGAAATTCAAACATCCTAACTTTTACAGCAAAACATTTACACTGTAATTTGCGCTTGCTAAATTGCACTGACCAGTTCTTAATTCCTGATTGCTACTTTCCTGTCATGTGATCCTGCCTTCCACAATTTGTTGCACTTCTTCACTAATTCATGCAGTTTATTTTACCCACCTCCAACCCCCTTTCACTTTCTGGTCATAACAGGAACCCCGCGTGATCGAGACATCTTGCCGAATGGTATCATCAGTCAGAGTCAACCTCACAGGCAAACAGCTGAAGTCATTGACAAAAGCATAGACTCAGAAGTCTTCGACTGCTAAAAGCATTACGTGCTCAGTCATTTCTGAGTACGAGTCTATAGGCCTATAGGCCTACTTTTGACTTTAGCTGTGCATTCCTGCGAGTGACACATGATAATATATATGGGCCTGTATCTGCTATCGCTCGGTGAAAAATGATAAGAATTGTTTCTTTGCGGATGGTACTGAATTCAATTACGGATGGTAGTGAAGAGGGTCGTGACATTTAGGATGATCTATATCCATCTTTCTATCTATCTATCTATCTAGCTATCTACCTGCCGAGTGCCTATCCCTGGACTACATACGTAGCTCTTTGTATGGAGATATAGGGTGTTTTTAAAAGCCTGCCGAAATATTTGGCAGTGGATTAACTACAGTTAATGATTAAATGAAATTAAACTGTCAGATAGTATAGTGCTGACATCTATAGAGTTTCTTTTGCTTGGACGCCCTCTGTGGGTTTCAATGACAACTGATCGTTTACACTGTTTGCAAACCTGTGTGGTTGACTGACTTCCCAAACAGAACTGGATTTTCAGAATTTTCCGCTCAACTGTGGTTGATCACAGAGCAGCCAGACAGTTTAGTGCCCCGGCATTGTCCGAAACCCCAGGCATCCTCACCCCGACCACATTTCGGTCCAATTCTTTGAAGATTTTTTTTATCTCCTTTTCTTTTTCAAACATCAAGTGGGAGTGATGCAATTTGTAGATGTTCTAACAAAACTTGTGGAATGGAAATAAAAACAGGCTTTCCCACAAAGTGCAGTCATTCAGTTCACGTCTGGTTACATTTAAATGGGACAACGTTTTGAACATGCTCATGATGTTGAAATGTCTGAGACACTCATAGCAATGAAATGCAGAGATGATGGCTTGATATTGCAGATAAGGGCGAGACCATGGCCATAGAGGCATGCATCGTGAGTATCAAATGGCTATGAAATGTAATGACAAGTGGTATAATACCCCTCGGCTCGCCTGGCTCCCATGAATACAGCTTCTCATGCCTGACTTAAACGATAATCTCCGATAATTGATCGTTCTTGTTTTCATAATCACCTACCATGATCTGCAGTGGTTGGTCTGCCATTGATGTTTGCCGCCACGATACTATGATGATAGCAAGGGGCAAGGGGTTTAAAGGAGGACTTTTAAAGCTGGGGGCTTCTCCCTACGACGTAAAAAGAGCTGAAATTCACGAATATCAAAGTGACTCAATGATTAGGGATGAATTTGATGGACATATTTCTTAGTGAGGATGAACATTGGCGCCAGAAATGTCATAGAGTGTTGGCTTCCAAATGTCGTCTGCTCAGACTCTTCTCGCAGTAATCCCGCCTCCTGGTGGCTGTGACAAGAAGAAAGAAAGCAGGAATGTCTAAAATAAGGAGGAGATACTCTCTTATCTGAGCCAATCTAAGCTCTATCCGTCCAGTGGGCGCTATCTACACCCCTGCTTTCCCTCGTCCTCCTTATCTCACCAGCAAATAGCAGTCGGCGACGCTACGATAGCCGCTCTCCAGTGTCAGAGAGAGCGTCATTGACGTCATTGGCGTCATTGACGCACCGGAAAAAGAGTAGTCCGCAAGACTGTGACAAGATCTGTTGTGAGTGAACATGCAGGACTGGGACAGCATTAAGCAGGCAAGTAGTTGTGTGCATTCTTCTGGCCGGTGCCTACACAAAGCACCCGGGAAGAAGCCAGCAGCAAGATAGCTGCTCGTTTTATCTATGGCCTTCCAAATTCCAATCAGCCGCCAATCCAACAAGAAGACCTCAGATTGCAACTTAAAGCCTTTGCAGAGCAGCTATTTCCACTTACAAGTTGGGACTGAAGTTCAGTCATAAACTTCCAAATGTCAGGCTGTTCCATTCCTCCCGGTTCGCCTTGCATCATCAACAACTTATCACAATCACACTAACTCATTCCATGCAGAGGGTGAAAAAAAAACTTAATTGTCAACGACCGGTAAGGACAAGTGATGATATTTGGCCGCCTGGGATTCATCCAGTCTTTCACTGATAACTTGGCAGGTAAAATCAGCCAATAAAGAGGACATAGGCCTACATATCAGCTTACAAGAAGCATTCTGGTGCATTTCGTCAATTAGCCCTACATATTTCGAAGACTGCACGACAAATAAAATCACAAACACATCTAATTAAATTGGCTTTCAAAACGCCTACAGGCTATTCAGGCCTAAATGTCGATATGCCTCATGCAGCTTGAAGTAACTCGCCCTAGACTCTTCAAGGTCTCAGTTCGTTCACTTTAATATTAAATTGCAATATTTGTTTCAAAAAGTGTCTCCTTTCCTCAGTTGACCATGTGAAGATTTCCCAAGCAACAACATGGAGTTATAGCACAGCACACTCTTTTTCCAGTGACCGAGTGTCCAAGGGCATGGAGCGGGCAAGGGGCAGGCATGGTCAGTAGTGATTAGGTCATTAGGGAGGAATTAACTTCACACTTCGCCCTGCTTAAGCCATGATTGGCTGCACTCCAAGGCTGTTCTATGTGCTCCCTTCTTTTTCTTTTCTTTTTACTCTTTTTTGATGAAACAATTTTTGCAATTCGTGAAATTAGAAGTGAGCAAGGGGCCCCATTTAGAGGCATCACCATGGCAATTTTGCACACTGCTCGGGGGATTATTTGTCCCCGCGGGGTCATCCCCAGCCAACTAAAGTAGTGCGGCTTCTGTCGGTTTATCTAACTCGCCCATTAACTTCAGTTTGTAATTAAATTATGCCCCATTATCGCCCAGAAGTCTCCTGCTAACAGTCCTCGACCAGGCCGAGTTAAGACAGGCTGAGACAGGTTAAGACAAGCCAGTCCACTCTCGCATAAACACGCTCAATGTCAATTTATCCCAGCTTTATGAACTTACTACATGGCAGTTCGAAAGTTTTCCCAACACTGAGATTTCTAAGTGTAGCCCTAGGCCTACATTGGTTCAGGAATAACAGTCAAATGAATTCTTACCAACTTAATTGGTGTTAAGTTGTGCAGCACCTGCAAAAATTAAAGCACAACATTTCAGATGCATATCAAAATAATATGGTAAAACGTGGGCCTATTTTGATCCTATAACCCTAACATCGCACAAGCCAAAGAAAACATCGATAGTAAGCAAGCCATTGGGGAATGGGGATGCTACAGTCCCAGAGTTGAGTGATGTATGTTACAAGAACCCATCACTCTGTATCCCTCACTGAGCAGGGAGCATCTCTCACTGAGCATAGATCTCTCACTGAGCATCTCTCACTGATGCGGCAGCTTGGTATCGATGCAGCTTTCGTGTTTCCTCAGCAACCTGATGCTAGAAACCATTCACATGGTATACTATCTACAGGGCTCACATATGCGCATAAATTGTGATACACAGATCCACGCTGGGCTGCAAACGGGCTGCCTGGATATCATATGGATACTAAATGGATACATATGTTATGATAGCGTGGAAAAAATGATGGGGGAAAAAGCAATGCACATTGCAAATATTGCCAGATGCTCACATAAACGAAGGTCACGAATAAGGGAGACAAAAAGTGTTCTACATGAGTCATAT
The DNA here is from genome assembly GCA_026936325.1 of Platynereis dumerilii. NCBI lineage: Eukaryota > Metazoa > Annelida > Polychaeta > Phyllodocida > Nereididae > Platynereis > Platynereis dumerilii. The sequence continues at coordinate 12,905,616 of JAPTHN010000002.1, read as the reverse complement.
AGGCATATTCCTTATCAAATATAGCCCAAACAATATTTGACTATACAAAGTTAATTTCTTATTAAATGTAAGTTTAAAACTGGATCACACTTTTAGTGAAATCGAGTGTCATCCCAAGTGAAATACTTCAAGTTATTACTTGGCGGATGACACTGTTAATTGGACTTTCATTTCGGATGGTACTCAGACATTTATACACTTTCTATTATCTGGCCAATAGCCTAGTATTTTAAAGCCCCTCCTGAATCAGTGAATGCTGACACTTGTACCTGTTAGCCCACCATCACTGAAAACAACTCTCAGGATTGCACCCATGCACAGCAGCACATTGCAACATGATATACATTTTTTTTATATAAACAGGTCTGTTTTTTAGCCGATCTCCATGTGAACATATTTTAAAATGATCAAATTTCATGTCTAATAAGCCCAGACTCTCATTTTTGAAAGCTACAGCAATGAACTAAATTGAAATGGTATACAGATAGGTTCTGCACGTTGGCCGATTTCTAGATCATGCCAGGTTCATATGAAATAAAGTGTGTTTAGGCCTAATTGCTTTAATTGTGCTCAGGATCTTGACACTGAACCTAAAATACTACCAATACTCATAATTCCACATTCACAATGAATATAAGATGATGTCAGTTGCCAAAGACCGACACACAATGTCAGCTCATGTCCCACTGACCAAGCACACATCCCTGAGTAGTGCATCAATTACACCCCAGAGGGCAGCAGTGTCAAGCGGGTGATTAACCCTTCTGGGGGGATTTGTTTGTCACCCTCCTCACGTTTTACCCCCTGTACATCTCCCCCTGTTTGATCAATCAGTTGACAGACATGGGTAACTATGAGAGAGCGAATGCAGTGCAATGTAGGGGGATTCAGGCTTGATAGTGAGCTGCATGGGGTAGGTTGAACGGGTATACATAGGGGTGAATGGAGAGGATAGGGAGTCCTGGAGGGGTTATGGTCAAGGTATTGCTTTATAGTGGATCTCTATATTATGGCCATGATATCGGCCCAATATAGACAGTATTTGGACCCAATATAGGCAGTAGGACCTATTTCAATACTACTTGCATGTAAATGTTTGCAATTATATTTTATTTTAGCATAAGATAAAACATTTAAACCTCCAAAGACAGTCTCATGTGACAACTTGTAGGCACGTTTAACGTGGCAGACTTATTGCCTTCTCTTGACATAAAAGAGACACAGACAGCAAATTTCCGCCTGCAATGACCTATTGACAATTTATGATTACTGTGACCTGACAACATACAATTTCCATAATTTCTGACACTGCATAGGCCTCTATTTCAGTGCAAAGCCCACATCCTTAGTTTCCTTACATCCCTACAGAAGCATGCACAGACTGACCACAGTCACAGCACACTTCAGTGCCCAGCACAACTGCCACAAATTCACCAGCAATTAGGAAGTTGTTCACTAATGCAAAAGATGCGGAAAAGATGCTGAGGAGATGCAGAGGCACAAGCCCACAGTTGATTGCCCCTAATTGGAGGGAGGACGGGGTTAATGGCCAATGCAAGGACAAGACACTGTGAGACCGACACCCAGTGGTCATCACATGGCTACATGGAGCTGCATCATTTATCTGTTCAGTTAGGGTGGTCTGAAATTTCATTCCACACGTTTCAATCTACATTTTGAATATATGTGACAGCTCAATAAAGTGAAAATTGGAAAAGCCCCAGATGATTCATCATGAATAAAAAATGCGATATTAGATGATCTATAAATATTTTTCATAACCAGATACTTTACGACACGACAAAGAGACATCAGAAAAAAACTGAAGATGAAAATCACACTCTTTATGAAGGAAACATTGATATATACGGTTTTAAATTTGATGGTAGGCAGGAATATGAGACAGACAAAACTCAGATGAAAATCACAATGTTTCTGGATGAAACATATTTTAATGTTTCTGGATGAAATATATTTCATTGTTTTCAAATTTCAATGACAAGCATGAAAATTAGACAGACAAAATTCAGATGAAACTCACAATGTTTCTGGATGAAACATATTTCAATGTTTCTGGATGAAACATATTTCATTGTTTTCAAATTTCAATGACAAGCAGGAAAATGAGCCAGAAATAAAACTCAAATGAAAATTACAATGTTTCTGGATGAAACATATTTCAATGTTTTCAAATTTCAATGAAAAGCAGGAAAATGAGACAGACATAACTCAGATGAAAATCACACTGTTTCTGAATGAAACATATTTAAATGTTTCTGAATGAAACATATTTAAATGTTTCTGAATGAAACATATTTAAATGTTTCTGAATGAAACATATTTAAATGTTTCTGAATGAAACATATTTCATTGTTTTCACATTTCAATGACAACCAGGGAAATTAGACAAACAAAATTCAAATGAAACTCACACGGTTTCATTTCAAAGCCCTTTCAAATTTCAATGACAAGCAGGAAAATTAGACAAACAAAACTCAGATGAAAATCACAATGTTTCTGGATGAAACATATTTCAATGTTTCTGGATGAAACATATTTCATTGTTTTCAAATTTCAATGACAAGCAGGAAAATGAGCCAGAAATAAAACTCAAATGAAAATTACAATGTTTCTGGATGAAACATATTTCAATGTTTTCAAACTTCAATGACAAGCAGGAATATGAAACAGACAAAAATCAGATGAAAATCACAATGTTTCTGGATGAAACATATTTAAATGTTTTCAAATTTCAATGACAAGCAGGAAAATGAAACAGACAAAAATCAGATGAAAATCACAATGTTTCTGGATGAAACATATTTAAATGTTTCTGGATGAAACATATTTAATTGTTTTCACATTTCAATGACAACGAGGGAAATTAGACACACAAAATTCAGATGAAACTCACACGGTTTCTGACGGAAATGTATTTCAAAGCCCTTTCAAATTTCAATGACAAGCAGGAAAATTAGACAAACAAAACTCAGATGAAAATCACAATGTTTCTGGATGAAACATATTTCAATGAAATTTGCAGAAATATCTCCAGTGCACAAAAAGGACAACGACATGGAGAAGTCTAATTATAGACCTGTCAGCATTTTGACAACATTCAGTAAAGTTTTTGAGACGATCATTGCTGACCAACTTGTTGATTACTTCAATGACCACTTCAATGAACAGATGTGTGCCTATCGGAAAAAGTACAGTACTTGCCACACCCTAGTGAACTTGGTGGAGTCATGGAAGCAAGCCCTTGACAACAAGCAGAACGTGGGAGCACTGCTGATGGACCTTTCAAAGGCGTTTGATTGTGTTCCCCATGGTCTTCTAATCTGCAAGCTCAGGTCATATGGGCTCAGTGAAGAAGCATGCAAGCTGATGGGCAGTTACCTGAGTGGAAGAAAGCAACGCGTGAAGGTCGATTCCAGTCGGAGTGAATGGAGTGAAATAACTAAGGGAATCCCGCAAGGATCATGTCTGGGACCAGTCATCTTCAACATCTTCATGAATGACATTTTTCACTTCATAACACTCAGCCAACTAGCCAACTATGCTGATGACAACACTCTGAGTGCCACTGCATCAAGCATAGAAACTCTCACAACAGCACTGACGTTAGATGCTGGGAATGCAATTGAATGGTTCTCTTCAAACTACATGAAGGCCAATCCTCAGAAATTCCAGATGATGTATATGACGCCAATGACCAGCAGGGAGGATACACCAGAGATTGTCATGATAAAAGATGTTGAGATCAGATGTCAGACTGAGGTAAAACTATTGGGTGTCACGATAGACAACAAATTAACTTTCGATCAACATGTTGACATTATATGCAGAAAGGCCTCACAACAGCTTAATGTCCTTCGCAGATTCAAGGGAATTTTTCAACTGCGTGATTTGAGAACAATCTACCAGGCATTCATAATGTCTAATTTCAATTATTGCCCAATAGTCTGGCATTTTTGCAGCATGAGGAGCGTGAGGAAGATGGAAAAGATTCAAGAACGAGCTGTAAGGCTAATGTACAATGATGTCTCTTCTCCCTATTCGGTACTGCTTGCCAGACATGGTCTCACAAGTCTGCACGTCCAACGTCTGAGAACGATGGCCATTGAGGTATTCAAGAGTTTGAACAACCTGAACCCCCCCTTCATGAAGGAACTGTTTGCAATGAAAACTGTTGAATACGATATGAGAGACAAATGTAGACTGCTACAGCCCAGGTTCAAAACTATACGGTACGGAAGAAACTCACTGACCTACTATGGTGCTCACCTTTGGAATATGTTGCCAACTGAATTTAAGCTTGTCTGTGATATTGAAAAATTCAAATTGTTGTTGCGTTCTTGGGAAGGTCCTATATGTTGCTGTAGTCTCTGTAATCTAAAATTTTAATTCCATGCATGTTTTGATGACTTGAACTTGATATTATTTTATGAACCTCTACGATTTTATGCTTCTATGGTTTTACACATGTTTGATTTTATGACTTGTATATACTGTATATAATTGTTTATTTTTATCGACAAATAGCCTTTGGCTAATGTTACTGTTTTACTTTGTGTCAATGTAAAATAAAATTTTATTCCTTATTATTCCTTATTCCCAATGTTTTCAAATTTCAATGACAAGCACGAAAATGAAACAGACAAAACTCAGATGAAAATCACAATGTTTCTGGATGAAACATATTTCAATGTTTTCAAATTTCAATGACAAGCAGGAAAATGAAACAGACAAAACTCAGATGACAATCACACTGTTTCTGGATGAAACGTATTTCAATGTTTCTGGATGAAACATCTTTCATTGTTTTCAAATTTCAATGACAAGCAGGAAAATGAGACAGACATAACTCAGATGAAAATTACAATGTTTCTGAATGAAACATATTTCAATGTTTTCAAATTTCCATGAAAAGCAGGAAAATGAGACAGACATAACACAGATGAAAATCACACTGTTTCTGGATGAAACATATTTCATTGTTTTCAAATTTCAATGACAAGCAGGAAAATGACATAGATGAAACTCAGATGAAAATCACAATGTTTCTGGATGGAACATATTTCAATGTTTCTGGATGAAACATATTTCATTGTTTTCAAATTTCAATAACAAGCAGGAAAATGAAACAGACAAAATTCAGATGAAACTCACACGGTTTCTGAAGGAAATGTATTTCCAAGCCCTTTCAAATTTCAATGACAAGCAGAAAAATTAGACAGACAAAACTCAGATGAAAATCACACTGTTTCTGGATGAAATATATTTCAATACCGTTTCAAATTTCAATGAAAAGCAGGAAAATGAGACAGACATAACTCAGATGAAAATCACACTGTTTCTGGATTAAACATATTTCAATGTTTACAAATTTCAATGAAAAGCAGGAAAATGAGACAGACATAACTCAGATGAAAATCACACTGTTTCTGGATGAAACATATTTCAATGTTTCTGGATGAAACATATTTAATTGTTTTCACATTTCAATGACAACGAGGGAAATTAGACACACAAAATTCAGATGAAACTCACACGGTTTCTGACGGAAATGTATTTCAAAGCCCTTTCAAATTTCAATGACAAGCAAGAAAATGGGCCAGACAAAACTCAAATGAAAATCACAAGGTTTCTGGATGAAAAATATTTCAATGTTTCTGGATGAAACAATTTTCATTGTTTTCACATTTCAATGACAAGCAGGACAATGCGACAGACATAACTCAGATGAAAATTACAATGTTTCTGAATGAAACATATTTCAATGTTTTCAAATTTCAATGAAAAGCAGGAAAATGACATAGATGAAACTCAGATGAAAATCACAACGTTTCTGGATGAAACATATTTCAATGTTTCTGGATGAAACATATTACAATGTTTCTGGATGAAACATATTTCAATGTTTCTAGATGAAACATATTTCATTGTTTTCAAATTTCAATGACAAGCAGGAAAATTAGACACACAAAACTCAGATGAAAATCACAATTTTTCTGGATGAAAAATATTTAATCGTTTTCAAATTTCAATGACAAGCAGGAAAATGAAACAGACAAAACTCAGATGAAAATCACAATGTTTCTGAATGAAACATATTACAATGTTTCTGGATGAAACATATTACAATGTTTCTGGATGAAACATATTTCAATGTTTCTGGATGAAACATATTTCATTGTTTTCAAATTTCAATGACAAGCAGGAAAATTAGACAGACAAAACTCAGATGAAAATCACAATGTTTCTGGATTTCAAATTTCAATGACAAGCAGGAAAATTAGACACACAAAACTCAGATGAAAATCACAATTTTTCTGGATAAAAAATATTTCATTGTTTTCAAATTTCAATGACAAGCAGGAAAATGGGCCAGACAAAACTCAGATGAAAATCACGATGTTTCTGGATGAAACGTATTTCAATGTTTCTGGATGAAACATATTACAATATTTCTGGATGAAACATATTTCAATTTTTCTGGATAAAAAATATTTCATTGTTTTCAAATTTCAATGACAAGCAGGAAAATGGGCCAGACAAAACTCAGATGAAAATCACGATGTTTCTGGATGAAACGTATTTCAATGTTTTCAAATTCAATGACTAGTAGGAAAATGACATAGATGAAACTCAGATGAAAATTACAATGTTTCTGGATGAGACATATTTCAATTCCCTTTCAAATTTCAATGACAAGCAGGAAAATGAGACAAACAAAACTCAGATGAAAATTACAATGTATCTGGATGAAACCTATTTCAATTCCCTTTCAAATTTCAATGACAAGATGGAAAATGACATAGATAAAACTAGATGAAAATCACAATGTTTCTGAAGGAAATGTACTTCAATACCCTTCCAAATTTCAATGACAAACAGGAAAATGAGTCCCACAAAACTCAGATGAAAATTACGAAGTTTCTGGATGAATCATATTTCAAATCCCCTTTCAAACTTCAATGAATAGCAGGGAAATGAGACGAAAATCACAATGTTTCGGGGTGAAACCTATTTCAATTCCCTTTCAAATTTCAATAAAAAGCAGGAAAATGAGACAGACAAAACTCAGATGAAAATCACAATGTTTCTGGATGAAACAGATTTTAGTACCTCTTCAAAAAACTGGACAATTTCAGATAGTCAGTCACATCAAAACAATTTTCTGTGTTCATATATATGGTAGAAGAATAATCTCTAAAAGTTTACACAAAGATTGCTTATCATGGAATCTGTTCAGGTTTCTTGATACTCGCAGGTAATAAACTTTCAATCTTGAACTTGAGAGTGGCCTTCAAACGATAAGCCCTCTGCCTGGGGCGACTTCCTGACTTGGCAGACAAAAGTAGAAATCACTTCCCATCAGCAATAAATATATAGGAATCAAAGAGTAGTCTCTGTCATATATGTCTTGACAGCCATTTCAGCAAAATATCAGGACCAGAAGCTTGGCAAAGAGCAGGCGTAAAGTAATCTATCCCCATTTCCGAACTGGCCGACCTAATCCCCAGAGCAGAGGAGGGCAGGGGTGGGATTAGCACTTTGACAAAAAAGGACAAGCGCCTAAGTCACAGCTCATAGGGAACGAAAGTCACCCCCATAAAACACAAATGTTATGTCCCTTCGGACCATAAACAACCAACACAAGATCGAGCCAGACTAACTAACTAACAAGTGCAGGTCACCAGACCCAGTGACACATTACAAACGGCAATGTCACCAATAGAGAAGTCTACAAATGTAGGGTTGCTAAGAAATTTGTGAGAATTCCTAAGATAGACTTCAACTAAAATCCTATGTAAATTAGTTAACATTTTTGTGCTATTAATCAAATCCCTATTATGCCAAATTTATAGAATTTTGTGATGTCAGTTGCCTCACAGTACACTAAGAAAACAACCAGTGATAAAAGATAATGTGAAGGGTCCTGGCATTGCTTAATACCAGAATATTTCTCACTTTTTACAAATGTTAAGTAAAAGTGAAAATCATGAACTTTCAGGCGAGCACACCAAAAAAGCCACACTTCCAGTAAATGGGCCAATCAGAAAGCAGAATTTGTTCCAAAAAACATGGACGAAAATCAAAATTATCTATTCCGACAGCTGAACTGTTGGAGTGGAACCACTTAGTTTTCTCGAAGCAGTGCTCAGTTTCAGACCTTCATAATACGGCTGTATGCCCTATAGTACAGGGCAGCCACCGAAATTTGGCAAGCAAATTCCCTGTATTTTCCCTGCTGCACTGAACCTTTTCCCTGACAGTATTTTGGCTTACAGTGTTATCGATGCTTATCAGAAAACTATAGCTTTTGTACATTATTAATGAAAACAGAGGGCTTGTTTCATGCATCAACACATGTAAAAACCAAATCCCTAATTTTTCTCTGCAGAGAATTTCTTTTCACCATTTTACTTGTTTTCTCAATCTGCCTCTTTAGTAGGCCTATCACTTTCTTAACAATGCAACAATCACTGGAGAAAATCAGTTTCCATCTTGGTCAAATTGGCATCTAAAGAAAACAGTATTTGGAGATGGTGACAACAGCAACAGTTTGTGAGTCATTTATAAGTCTTGGTGAAGTTGGCTGGAGAGCTTACCCAGGGGCCAGGGCTGATGCTTCTGGCAGTGTCTCCAGCCAACCGGTGAAGAAGACTCCTGGCTCCACCTGGAAATGTCATTCACTGGCATAGCCTGACCTCTGGTGGATGCCTTTCACGAACTGACATAATTACAGTTATTACAAGAGACCAGCAAAAGTCAATGGAAATTTTTTTTTCAACTTTATTCATACAATACCCCATGTATCTTCAAAAGCCGTACATATTTTAGCACATGTAATGGCGGCAGACAAAGGATAGTTGCTAATGGACACGTCCCTCTCAGTGAAATCACAGGTTACCTGGAAAACATTTAAAAATGACATTTAAGTTAAGAAAAGGACACAATGGTGGTGTAAAATAAAATGCAGAGCGTGTGTGATGCGATGGGTTCAGCAAAGCAGACATGGTCACCAGCAACTGTCTTTAAATTCATTTCTTATTAAAGATACCCTCTGTTAAATTCATTTCTTATTAAAGATACCCTCTGTGTCTACTGTTTATGAGTGGTAGTGCAGCTTTTCATGAATCACTCACCGCTCCATGGGCCATAGCTCCAATAACAACCACAGCAGGACCCTTCTCAGGAACAAGTGTTTTCGGCTGGACTAATTCTGATGAGCTAAACGACGTTCCAATTTTTGGACATCCAGTGGGAAGATGGTCTATAATAGGATTTTTTATGACCTGCGAAACAAAAAGGATAAATATCATTACATAGATCTGTAATCATACCTCAGACAAAATTCAGAGGCATCTAAAAACTTTCAAATATGTAAAGGAGAATATTTAAGAAGATGCCGTACCTTTAATAGTTTTTGAGGAGCGTCTGTTGCCCTGATACTTAATTTCTGTAAAAGTTGAACTGAAAACGAAAGATATTGGATTTCATCAGCGATTGTAAGAGAGAACTAACAAACCTGCAAGCGGCTGACCAGAAATTCTTGAGAGGAGAGGCCGCAGAGGGGATTAACTAAGGACAATGGGTTTTTTGTGGTTAATCTCTTTTTATAACATGAGGCAACGCCGTAGCGGTGGCATTACCCCCAGCTAATTTGAAGGGAAAATATTCTTGTTTTTAGTGTCATGGAATTATCAATATTCTTTTTTTTACAAAACCAAAATCCCCCCCCCCCTCCCTCCAGAAATATCATTTGACAAGTAATATACATCTAGTAAATAATCTTTGGCTACTTCATTTACTTTTAGAAATATCAATATTGTGATCAGCTTACCCATCAATCCACAAAACCTGTCAAATGTTCTTGGGATTCTTATCTGAGGATTTACTTCAATCAGAACATTTCTCTCAGTGTGAATATAAATCTGTAATAGTCCAGCTCTGTTCAGGGGACTGTCTAGCAACATCATTAAACACTGAAACAGAAAAATGAAACACAGTGGGGTTCACAGATGCTGTCTGGGTAAAAAAAAAGAAACTTCATGAAATGTTGTGCTGACTTAAACAGGAATCAATCAATTAGTAACAGGCCACAGTGACATTTGCAGTGCTCAGTTGGTAGAGCATTGGGCTCCTATGGAGGTCTCTGCCTGCATGGGTTCGAGCCCAGGCAGGGTCAGCCTCTCTATGAGCCTCTATGTACTATAAATAGCCCCTGACTAGGTCTGTCCCATGAGACCTGTGCAAAAATGGAGGGGGTTGTACTCAGTGTTCTATGCTGGGGCAACTGAAAGACCTCTGCACGGCCCTGAACTAATAGGGCATGTAGGCATTGTGGCATTCTCACAGCCTTATCATCTATCATCTCTCATCCATCATACGGCGCTCGCCATGCTTGTAGAGGGCAATGACCCTCTAGAGCATTAAGAAGATCTGAACATAGAGGACCTAAAAGAGGACCTGCGTTCAGTAAAAATACTTGATACTATACCCCGGATCAGCCGGGGCTGCTCCATCTTTGCGGAGGAGACTGCACTTTCATTTTTGGTGACCGCCGTCCGATGATGAGATGAGAAGACTGGGAGTCTGGCACATGCCCTATTGATTCAGAGATGTTTTAACATTGTTTATGAAATTTCCCATCAATTGAATATCAGCTCACCTGGTGGGTAATATCTGGACGACATTGTGAAGGGTCCTTCTTGTACTTCGCCATTAGGTGCTTGTGCTTGTCAGGATTCATTAATTGGTATTCTTTGCCCACCTGTCATTTAAAAAACACAAATTTTCAATACACAGGCAAATCATTTCACAACAACAAATACAAAACCACATGGTGTGGGCGATATTGGGAAGAAATCTCAAAATAAAACCTTAGCTCACCCTATAACTGACTCACCTTGATGGTCTCAAGTGAAGCACGTTCTAAAAGAACTATTAAACGTTTTTCTTGATCTCTCGCATGCTTATTCTTCAAATGATTTGGGGTTTTCTTTCCTCCTTCCATTTTTTAGTCCAAATTTTAATTCCACGAGGTGGCACTTGCTGCTTGTTGCCACCTGCTGATAAAAATTGTGGAAAAGTGGGCGTGGCTTATTTGGGAGATCCTCCTTTTTCACCAATCAGAGAGCAGAAAGTATCGCGTTCTGATTGGCTGCTCTATTTTTAGCTCTGTCTTGTTTAGTTGGGGATATTCCCCTCAGGAGCACGTTTTGGGTGAGAGCTGTCAAAATTCAAGGGGAAAATGCGTTTTTACCAGCACTTGCTGCGTTTTGTGGCGATTTTTGCGGTTTTGGGGTTTGTCTGTGGAGATGATGACGAAGATGAGGATGTCTACACAACGAAAGATCCCAAGAAAAGGGAGCCATCGCCGTGTGAAGGTATATTTTCTCTGACTCTGATGATCATGGCATCATTCATGCCATCAATGCATCAATGCATCATTCTTTCTTCCATGAACACTGCATTCAATGATGCTGCATTGATGCATGTTCATATTTTAATTTTGACCAGTCTTGCAATCACTGATAATAATACCACATTTGTCAACCAACACCAAATGGCCAGTACGCCCTGCATCACACTCTTGGCTCACTGGCACTGATTTATATAAAATTAAACTTCCTATTACATGAATAATGGAGAACTTGCCAGAAGCCTATAGGAGTGTGGTTCTTTACTTTAGAATTGTTATGTTTTGATAAGCACTGAATCTAGTAGAAGATTTTATGAGCTTTTGACCATACCATTTTAGTATAGAATTTAGCCTGAAAGATCACAATTTTTCTTCATCCCAAATATCTTGCTGCGAGTTGCTTGGCTTAAAATTGGGATAATGTTTTATTTTTGCAAAACTGAGATTTATGATTTATTTCATTGGATTTTGACGAATGACATCAAGTATACATTTCTGTATATTGATCACTTTCTTTGTAAAAGTATTGCAGAATAAATATGAAAGATTTAAAGTGGGAGGATTGCGGAGGGTGACTGCTTTTCATGGTCTCATTTATAAATTTTTCATTTATAGATTTTACCCACAAAAAAAAATATTATGAAATAATATAAAATTTTATTGCAGACAGCAAATTCAGATGCTTATAGTATATTAGATCATTTGCTTTATTGGTTGCATTAGCCTATTGGTTGATTGTAATTTGAGCCCTTCCATTGTCACGTTTCTCAGGTAAGGTGTGGAGAGGCAACTCCTTTAAAGAGCTGAGATTGAAGGGTGTCCAGTTACTGGCATTTTGAAATGTATCATTATCCCATTGTCATCTTTGGGTGTGGTTCAGTTTTCTAGGCATCAGGAGTTACATAGTGTTTCCAAATAACAATAATTGCCATCTGTGAAGTTGCCATTTAAGAAGGAAAGTGTTATGCATTTAAGAAGAAAGTGCAAAAGGAAATTCAAAGTTTCATCCTACATAGCATGGCATAATAAAAACTGGGAGGCATAATTCAGATCAGACCAGATTCTGTAAGAAATAGATAAAACCAAACACCTATTTGCCCATTATTGGGCCATTAATTATTAAACACAAAGCATAATTATTGCATTGTAGCTCTTGTTGTCACTTATTATTATATCTTGCAGACAATATGAATAACTATCCAATCAAAGAGAGCCACGCATATCTCTGTCATTAACATTTCGTTGAACCATACAAACAGCCAAATCAATAAAGTAATTTTGTATGCATGCAAGGTCTCTTTCCTTGCGACATTTAACAATGCTTATAACAGAGGAAGTTATATTGATATTCCTCATGAAAAATAAATGATCTGAGTGCTCTGACAATCTTTCAACTGGGAAGTAAATTTCTTTTCTTTTCCATTTTTGCAGTGTGCAAATACTTTGTGACCGAATTAAGAGACCGGTTGGCCAATTCCAGTCGTTCTAAAGAGGTCATTGAGACTGGACATGGCCTGGACACGAAGAAAAAGAGAACTCCCTACAAGTATTCGTGAGTAGATAAATATTAAAGTAACTATATAAAGCCAGAAAAAAATAAAACAGTTTTGTTTGTGTCTGATTGTTATATAAAGTACATTTTAAGTAATGTGACTGATTTTGAAAATATTTAGATTAGCTTTTTGAAGACCTGTCCTGCTAGCACAAAGAAGGGGGCTTAACTGCTGGAGTACTAATGAGTAGCCTATTTAAACTACTGATTGTTGTTAAAAGATGCAAATTTTTAAAAGTTGTATTATATTGTCTGCATGTTGGTGCAACTCGGTGATGCCAGTTAGCCATGTGTGGTTTGGCTCAGTCACCTTATCATAACTTGAAAGCTTATCATGCTTGCAATCCTGCAAGTTATTCCTTGCTCTGTAATTGATGAAGAATAAGAGCCAAAATGGAGCGTTTTATGGTTATTCTGAAGAAGCACTGGAGAAATTTAGTGCAGTATTTATTTTATTATTTCCTTTCCGTAAGGAACTCATGTCAACATGACATGTATTAAATTGTATAAATATATGTATGTTATGTATGGAATATAATTATCTATCTATCTATTTCATATGTTAACAGCGAGCTGAGGCTGACTGAAGCATTGAATGACCCCCACATTTGTGAGAACATCCTGAACTACAATGTTCATGCTGAGAGAGAGGGCAGTCTCCGCTATGCTAAAGGTCAAAGTGAGACGATGTCCACCCTGCACGGCTTGGTGTAAGTTTGATCCATTAATTCAATTGTCTACATAGAAGATTGACATTCATGTGCAGATAGAGATATTGCATATTTCCCTAACTGTGTATCAGCATGTTTTGTTTTTGGAGTCTGTAGAGTTGGAGCTTTACTAATAAGAGCCATTGTCAGCTTCACACACTCTTCTTCAGCTCTTCGGTTAGCTGAAGTTAGGTTTGAGGCATGGCCTGCTTTGCTGAAGATATACCTCTTCAGTCATCTGAAGAAGTCAGTGTGAGGCAGACAAAGCTCTTACAGGCCCAACTCAAGACTCCAAAAGGTAGCTTTGTCTCATTATATATACATTGCCGCCTGTAAGTAAGTGAAACGCATGGAATTGTGCCATTGCAACAATGTTATATATAAACACCGTCAGCAAAACTGCTTGTGGAAGCCTGAATTCTCATCCGATTAGAGGAAAACGTATTGGGTCATATAGGCCGATAATCCCGATATGTGAGGCATGTGGGATATTAATGGCAGCCAATTTTCTTTGCTGTAGTTGGAGTTAGGTATGGGTCAAAGTCTTTGATAAGTAAGTGAACCACCCTTCCCTATTAAATAACATTGGGCCTGTGTTTCATTTACTTATCAAAGACTTTGACCCATACCTAACTCAGTCTACAGCAAAGAACATTGGCTGCCATTGCTATCCCACATGCCTCACATATCGGCCTATATGACCCACTACGTTTTCCTCTCATCGGATGAGAATTCATGCTTCCACAGGCAGTTTGGTGGAGGATGTTTAGCATTGATGCAATGGTACCATTTCATGCGTTTCACTTACTTACAGGCGGCACTGTACATATACTTGCTTAGATTATACAGTTGAGTGGCCAACTGAAGTGTCATAGCTTGCTCCGCAGAGCATATGAAGCTGGGCCCAAGGTTTGATCGCTGGTTAGCCAGCCAACATTTACCTCACAGGAACTTCCAAGGACAAGGAAGTGAAACAATCAAATATGTCAGAAAACCCCTGAAAGAAAAAAGAAAATAAATGAAGAGAATATTCCCTCTCTAAAATATATGATTTGAATTTATTTTAAAAAACTTCTCAGTTAAGATAAACCAAAAGTACTTATTTTACCAGGAACAAGGGCGTCAAGGTGGAGTTGGGAATTCCTTACGACCTTTGGGACAAACCATCGGCCGAAGTTTCCAAGATGCACAGAGCTGTAAGTTTATTTTAAAGTGTTTTATAATACAGGTTTAAGCTACTTTATAAACAGTTTGTTAACTGCTTTAAAAGGTGGAAATAATCATAAAACACAAATATTGGTGTTTACAAACTTTGAATGGTTAGAGATTTAGAGCATACCGTTTTTCTTGTCTTGCAGAATTTGATGAACATTTTATTATCCTCAGTCCAGTGTGAATCCTTGATTCTGATTGGCTGAGAGCCGCGGTGTATGACACCGTACACCCTGTCTGTCGTCACCAGACAGGGTGTATGAGATAAACAATGATGTCACAATTGCAACCATGACGTCATCCTTGTAGCAACAATAGCCATGACGTCACAATGCCATTGTTTGAGCCATTGTGACATCATCCTGGTGACAGCACAGGTGATGACATCACAATGCTGTTGCTTTGTTACTGAAAGACATTTCACACTCAGTTTGCAAGAAAATCTATGGGCATCAATAAAACAAGAAGTCTGAGGATAAAACCGTTACACCCTGCTCGTTTTTCGAGGGTACGGGAATATACACCACTCAGGCCTCCATACACCACTCAGCCTTCGGCTTCGTGATGTATGGAGTCCTTCATGGTGTATATTCCCGTACCCTCGAAACGAGCAGGGTGTAACTGATAATACCCCATAACGTTTACAATACCACATGAAAAAGCAGTGGATATATCCCATGTGGTATTGCGTTGTATACTCAATGGTTTGATCATTGTTGATGATGTCATTGCATTGTTTACCATTGTGACATCATGTCCATGGTGACGTCACAACATTATGACATCATCAGTTGAGCTGCTATCTGCTCTCTGATTGGCTGAGGCCACTGTTGAGTATTGATCATCAGAGTGAAGTTCAGCTTTCTTTTGTGTTGTAATATGGGGTATAAATAAGACCAAATGGCTGTATGGTGGTATTTTGAGATGTACTTCCACTCGTGAAGATATCCTGAGTCCTCTGTACCCACTCGTGCTAATGCACTCGTGGGTACAGAGGACTCGGGATATCTTCAACTCGTGGAGTACATCTCAAAATACCACCATACCCATTTGGTCTTATTATAATACCGTATTTTCTGTATTAAAAGCACACCCCTTAATAAAAGCCCACCCCCCTCCAAAAGAAACCAATTTTAATTAAAATTCCATGAAATATGACTTTATCATGAGTTTTTAATGCAATAATGTGTTATTATTGATGTGATATGATGCCCAATATTGGCAAATAAGCCCATACGTAATCTTCAGAACAGGAATAGAAATCAGGATAAAAAAATAGTCCAACAATTTAACTCAAGACACAAACTATTTCAAAGTATTTGCAAAGTCATTGAATCAATATTGCGATCACAACACAATCTCATCCATAGGGAATTTTACATAGGCAAAATATATTCTTCATTTAATATTACAGGTTACATAGATTTCCCAATGTTTGCAATCTCTAGTTTCCTGTCCTTGTGTGTTAATTTCAGATATATTTATATTTTTAACCATATTAACAGGATTTTCCTCAAGCGTTTTGGTTGCTTTTCCTTGTACTCTTTTTCTAAAAAAGGATATGATGAGCTATATAAACTAATGTGATAACACAAATATATCAATATGTTAATCAATGTAGCACATTTTATATATATAAGCTTCATGCTTGTATACCAAGTTAGAATGGAATCACAATAAGAGCAGTGCTATTTTTATCAAAATGACAGGTTTTATAAAAAGAAAAAAAATGCAGCTTTATTGCTTTTGATAAATGATAAATATCAGGGATATTATGGATAATTATTTAAACTAAGGTTTTAATTGGATTGATGATTTGCACTTTAAGCCCTAACAAGGCATCAGATATTGCATCATAATTATCACATCGTAAAATGGTGACAACTGATTGAAAATTTCACATTTATTTCAACCAGAAAAACAAGTGTTGTCACATGATTTTATTGTCATGAATTTCATCCCATTTAATCAAGTGATCCTTTGCTTGCTAATTGGTGATTATATCACATTATTTTATTCCCTATAAAAATTTTAATATTGCATGGCTACATTCCTTCCTAAAAAATTCAGGAGGATCAGCACTGAAGAATTCTTGCCAATTGACAATAATTTTTTGTATCAGCAAAAAACACCTAAATTTTGGCACAACCTGGAAATTCATGTGTCAAAAATGTGTGATTGACTGATTGTCATTGCAAAAACGTCACTGGTATAACAATTAACGAGGTGGTAGCACTCTTTAAGAGTGCACAGGCCTGCCGCCATTTTCTTGTATGTTTTTTTGACATTGGCCAAAACGTGATATGAAATTTTCAATGTCTGCTGCGATTCTATGCTGTATTTCAGACAGTATAATGTTATCCATTATTGGAGAGCTGACAGACAGAGCTTGCCTATGACATGAGCACCTGAATCCATTAACAGTTGTGACGTTATGAGTATTTAAATATGTAAATACTCATAATGTCATCATTAGATCATAGATCCAAGCGCATTGTCTGCGATATCAATTAGACTGCTCTAGCGTAAATAGGGATCGATGTTTTGGCAATTGAAAATTTGGTTTTTGTGAGTTTGTAGCATGTGTTTTCACCCCTGTTTTCCACCAGTTTTGTCACGTGGGGAGGGGATCGTTACATATTGATCTCTCTGTCTTCCAATACTCTAATTGAAGGTGTCTGTTTGCAGTGTTTTAAACTGGCGGAAGACTATGAAGAGAAGGTGGAGGACTGGTATTTCAACGACCAAGACTCCGACCTCATGGATCTCATCTGCAAAAAGAACTACTTGAAGGGGAAAGACCAAAGTTCGTAAAATTTGAGACTCATAAGCATTTGTTACACTGGGTGACGAGTTTGTTATAGTTCCGCATTTTTAGTATAAGGGTTTAAAGCTGTATTCTGTATGTTGCGGCTCTTTTAGCGAGCGACTCTGTATATTACATATCAAATTAACTGAGCACCGTTTTCTTTCTTTTCAAGAATACCTAATTACCTATTTAATTATTAAGTACACATAGTGAGAACAAAACAGTTAAAATCTGATATTATTTCCTAAATTTTATTTCACCATCAATTTCATTATGATAGGGCCCACTCAGCCACTGGTATATCCTTGACACTGATTTTGCAGCGTGCCTTGATGAAATCTACTTTCCGAAGGGAGATAGCGGTAAAAAGGAAGAAGAAAGCCCGAAACCCAAGAAGAAGAAGTGTATGTTGTTCTTTTCAATAAAATGGCTTGACTTTTTAAGATGATTCCCATTCCCAATGTGCCAAAAGTGCACCTTGCCTCATTATTGCATTTCCTCCGTATCATATTAAGCCTTGGTAATACATAAATGCAGTATACAAAGCCCTATCACCCATCAGCTAACATGATTTGGGGGTTTTTGTATTGGGCAATGCCTCGAATATGAAGATGAAAAAAAAACCATTGATTAATTAAGTTCATCTTTAAATCTCTCATGGATTATGTTTTAAAATGTCACCTTTTAACAAATGTTTATATTGAGATTAGATTCATGAAATGGTATCCATATTTGAAATATGACAATAAAAAAATGATGACATTAATTTGTCATTTACAGCAAAGAAGAAGAAGAGCAAAAAGGGGGACACTGAAGGTGAAGACATCGTGCCACCCTCCCCAGAAGAGAAGGAAGAAGAGCCAGAACCCAAGGATGAGCTTTGAGATGAGCTTTGAGATGACATTTGGGACTTGGTGAATTTCTAAAATTGAAATGACACTCTCTTCTGAACAAATCAAAAGCATTCCTATTGCCTCTTTTATCAGAAGTACTTCTGCTATTCGTTTGTCATTCAGTCATATTCAAGTAATTACTTCAATGTGTTCATCTTTTGTGTTGATAGATATTGTATTATTTGTCATTATTCAATATTCACATTGGCTTCACTGCATATTTGATATTGCGTTGAATGATGATGTTATTTTCATACTCCTGTGGCATATTTCACTGGCTACATCTTTGCTGACCTCTGATCTCGAAACAATTGAAATTAGGTTTGAACAAAATGCATTCACCTATATGAGGTCCGAGAACTTTAAATAATCTTTTGATTAAACGTTCTCAGCTTCTTTGTTATGAAATTGTTTAAAGGCTTTTGTGAAGTTTGATTGGCAAGAATCACCCTTGTAGATTTATCAATTAGATTAATTTCGTATTGTGAAATTATTTGGGACTATATGGTTTGCCTAAAAATATTATTGCCATAAATGCATTGGTTTGGAAGTTTGTGGATGATTGACCAATGATTGTGCAAATGTCTGTCTGTCATTTTAAAAGCATTAGGCAATTGAAAAGGTAACTGTGATATTCCTGACAGAAATGTAATATATAATACTAATATACTAACACTAAGGCCACACGTAATTGATCTTTAGCTTCTCGGATCCTCTCAAGGCACTTTTTCTAGGGTCGGTCAGTAGGACAAAAAAAGGTGAAAAATCTTTTTTTAATAATGTCAAAAAAAAAATTTTTTTTTTCCATCGGCAGGAAATCTATTGTGTTGGCGGGTCCGCGAAGCTAAGAATCAATTATGTGTGGCCTAATATAGGCTTATTTATATAATTATATACGACCCACAGACCAATCTGCATTTAATATTAGATGTATGCACTGAATTTGTAGAAGAGTAATGTTTATATTGCTAAACTCTTTATTTTCCTCACCCTTATTACATTATCGATCATGATCGTGAAACTTCTACATGAATCCATTATTTAACTGATTTGAAAAATTTGTTTTATTTAGGCTTCGAGAAGCAGAAAAGTTTTCAGTACAAAATATCCGTGATGTTCATTATTTGGCAAAGTTAATGAAAGTTTCTGATTTTACATGGAAAAGCTCATTATATGTGTCAGAGTAGTGTACTTTTGATGAGGACTTATAGATCTGATTGTTTAATGTTTTCGCATTTGTTTGTGGTAGTCATACCATTTTTGTTATAGGCTACATTTTATCATTTGTGTATTTTTATTGATCAGGTTAATGATTCGTTGTTTTGAAAAAAATATTGTAAGTTTTTATTATTCAGAATTCCATTGTGGGAACGGTTAACTTGGCATCATATCCATTGTGCCACTCCTTAGTAAACTGCTGATCAATATGTGTAAATTACATTGTACAATATCACTGATAAAAAATATGAAAATTTATTGATATGTAAATGTGTGTGCTATATGGAATCCTGCTCAAACTTCTCTTATTGTAACCAGTGGTGGGCATTAACTTGTTAAATTTGACTTTTTTTTATGCATGAAAAAGACTGGAGTAGACAAAAGATAACTAAATAGTGAAACCCAGACAGACATTGTCTGAGTTTTTTCTGTCTGGAAATTTAACCTGTGCCTCTTTTTGAGACAGAAGAGCCTCATTCTGGTACTTGCAGTAAATATTTGCACATATGTTGTCTCATGTTTTTATCGAAGTAAAAAAAAAACTTTCTAACTTTAACTTCAGTTAACCTTTCAAAAAATTTAACTTACTAACTTTAACTTAGCTAATGATTTGATTAACTTATTAACTGTTAACTCCGCTAACATTTTTGTCAACTTGCCCACCACTGATTGTAACTGTAAACAAACTAGCCAGTTAAGTGATTATCCATGGCAACCCAATGACATATTACCATGTTTCCTGCCCCCCTCAGTCGTGCCTATCTGTACAGAAATATAGGATATTAAGGATATTAAGCCCTTCTCCCCCTCACTATCTGTTGAGTCAGGTGCACAATAGGCCGTGATAGTGGAACTCTCCTTTTTCCAGCTCTCCTGTGTTGACGAGCAGAATAAAACTATTTCCGGGAACAAGCTGCCATTTTGTACCATTGCTGAGTCAGTGAATCCATGGAAAACATTACGGATTTGCATTGCCGAGTCTTGAATGGAATGTTTAGCATGGATTGCCACCATATTTCAGTGCTGTCAGGCTGATTAGACTTAGTTACGGACCTTAGGAACCCTGGCTCCATTGTAAATTCCCAGGCTATTGTTTCTGGAAATAGTTTTATTCTGCTCGTCAACACAGGAGAGCTGGAAAAAGGAGAGTTCCACTAACACCCGCTGGCAACAATGGCACAGCCGTATGGCATTGGGTCCTGTAACAGAATCAATTTTTTGCAGTGCTGGGGAGAGATATGATCATTGATCATGATAAGCAGACATCAACCTGCAAAGTGTCACAGCAGGACACTTCAGTAACTATAGATAGCCATGACCAACAAGTCTTTGGATATTTTGAGCACAAGAGTTTTTCCTGTCCATTTCTGTGTGCTGTAATAAGTATTAGTCTTGTTGTTGAGCAATAAATTGTCTTTGATTTTGTGAATTTAGTGGTCTGTTATTCCTTCATCAAAATGACAAGTTCCAATTGTACTTAATTACTGTTATGTTGACATGAGTGACGAGCAGCGAGAGGTGACACACACGATATATCCAGCCACAAAACTGTTTACCAAGCATCTATCTGTACAATATGCGCACTGCGTAGAGCCCTAGCCAATAGGCTTCCAGTACTTTCTGGGAATTATTAAAGAAAATTATTTTCTGTTTCTGTGCTGACCATAACCTAAGAAAGGCGAACCAGTTAGGGCAGCCACCCTCACCAATCATAACTATAGTTCAGGGTTCATATTAATTGTATGTCCTGCAAAGGTCAGGAATTGAACCTGAACTAAGGAGTCGGTCCATACTTAATAACATATCCATAATACAATGCTTTAAAACTTTGTCAATAATAAAAGATGATTTTTATTATGAATATGATTCTAATTTACAAGATACTTAAATGAATGAATATGAATGAGAACCGCCAATGCTGTTCGGTCATGTTGTATCTGATGTCCGAACTTCATAAATCTGAAAGTAAAGATGGCAATCAATGATAGTTACATTTTTGATCCCCTTCATGCATCTAATGTGAATTTTTCAGACCCCCCTATGCACTAACTTCGATTTTTTGCGAGACCCTACATGCACTTAATGGGAATTTTTTACCCACTACATGCATCAAGTGCAATTGCGGCTACTTCTATGGAATACCGGTTAAAATCTCCTCCATACATCTAAAGAGAATTTTTCAGGTCCCCTCCGTACATCTAAATCGATTTCTTTTTTTTTCCCTCATCCATTTTACGAAAAATAAATCAGCCCGACCACCACCCCCCCCCAAGAGTTTTAAATGGAATAGCCCTTAACAAGAACGCAAATTAAATTTAACCAAGCAATAAATGCGTACCTGAATGTAGCTCTCTGAGAGTGTGATCATCTGAGGGAGAATGTCGGCCACGTGCAGATCCTGAAGTTCATACCATTTGCCGCTGCCCTGCAAAGAGATTCATATAAATTTCAATTACAGACTTATATATTACACCCAGTCACTGAAATAATTAGAATCCAATTTGATCACTCCTAAATTTTATAAATATTCACAAAAACAAATATTTTCTGGAAGATTTTCATGTTCACAAATGGCTAAAGAAATTGTTTTCTACTTGCAACCAAGAAATCCGGTTATCAGAATTTCCCTTATGTTAATACATTTCATCGTTGCTTGGTATTTTGCAACATAATCAAATTAAAAAGTTACAGAGATTTTAAAGCTAATCACATGTGAGAGTAAATAGAGATTATCAACAGAAGAGGAGTCATGGAAAGTTATAAATAATTTCTGTACTTGGATGTGTAAAATTCATTAGAATCATTACCTTGTGTAAGATGTGGACCATGTAGACTCCCTTGCCAGGCCCAGGTTCCCCGTCGTGGACGATGTTTGCCACCAGATCATAAACTGTGCGCTTGTGTTTGCTGCGGACTTCAGGAGACAGAAGTTCACCAAAGTCTATCCCTCTGTTATAAACAAGGACACCAATTTAGTGTAACTGACCACAGCTATTTACATGCAGGCCTAGGTAGTTATTTACATATGCATGTAAACAACAATCGGGGAAACCAAAAGTGGTAACCACTATTAAGATAGACAATTAAGGCAATCCATAATGCCATGAATGCTAACTTGAACACGAGCGTTTACAAAGAGGACAAAGACAGCAAGTCAATATTTACCCAACTATCATTTCAGACTTGAGTTACAATAAAAATACATTGCTCTGTCCCATAATCAGAACAAGATGAATAAACATCCTTTGGAAAATATAATTTTTTACTTCCTTTTTGAAGAAAGTCTAAAATATATAGTAAATTGTTAAAAAAGAACATAATTATCCTTACTTGACTGGAAAGTTCACAATGGTGTGATTTTTCTCCATGTTGAATCTATTCTTGTTAAATCTCTGGAAGGAAGACAGACACATTAAAATCGAAGATGCAAGTTTCATAATTCATTCAAATAATACTACACTACCCTAAATGTACATAGGGAGAGACTCCAACACTACACAATCAGATTATCTAATCCAAATGGATGATTGGGGCTTCAGGTCCTGTATTTATACATTTGGTAGGCTAATTTGTCCAAGAGGAGGACACAGCAATGAGGCGAAGGTTGATGGAAACATCCGTCAAACATAGGCCCAGGTGAACCGCCAAAAGCTAGATTCGAACCCGGGATCCAGCCATTGGCAGTCCAGTACGCTACCACTGAGCTAACCCTCCCCCCGATCATCTAATCCAGACAATCACTCAGTCGTCCTACATCATCATTTTAGGGGTGTGTCCGACACCTTCATTGAAGGTTTTGTTGGAGTGCGGAAAATTCAGGTTGACCCAATATAAAAATCTTTTGGACTTCATAAACAAATATGACCATTCCACTTGTAATCACATAGAGATATGTGATAATATTTGAACTTGGTTACCTTTATGTAGAGAATGATGAACGGTGGCAGTCTTGTGAGTTCAAAACGTTTCATTGTCGAGTCTTTATACGTCTTGTATTCCTTCTCTTGGATTCCATTGAATTTGTTCAGAATGTTAAAGATGGGAACCTGAAATTAAAACAAGAAAGAACTGAAAAGGAAGGACTAACAAATTCTGTTATTGCCAACAGAGACATTAATTCTAATTTGAGGAGACAGCTATAGCATATATATATCCGCTAAAGCTAATTAAGAATAACTTGGCTAAACTTGTAATAAGAAACCAGTAGGAATTAAGAATTCTTGAGAATTCTGAAATTCCCAAAATGACAAAGAGAGGACTTCATCGATTCAACAATATTATAGATTTTGTTTATCAAATATTTCTAACTTGGATCAAAGTTTGAGAGGAAAGAATTTTAAATGCATATATAAACAGGCCAACCATTTGAATTCAGACCTGTGGAATGATGTTTTCCCTGGTGTCATCTGGATACAACGGTTGAGCAGGCAGGTCACATGTTAAGTATAGGAATGGAACTTCTTGCATGGTCTCTGTAAAAAAATGGAAAATGTTATAGAAACATAAACTGAAAGAATGAGAATGAACATTTGAAGGCTTCAAAAACTGTACACAGATAAATCACACATTTCATAGCTCTTGTAGAAGATCTAGAGGTAGGCTAGCTTTATCCTGATAATGTAAAAGGATACTTGAAATCATACCAATACACAAAATCTACGTAAGTATGGGCATGCCAGAGAAACATTTAAAGCGGTATGTTAATTGAAACTTCTTAAGAACAAACAATAAAATTGCCCCTTGCCTAAACATACAACAGTACAACACCACTGTAAAACTAACCTTTGTACTCTTCCTGTTCAAGGAGTTTCTTCTTTTGGTCTTCTGTCTATTAAAGAAGAATACCATGGTAATTAAGAACAAATTTATTGTATTGATCAAGTTAAAAGCGAACACCAACCAACAAAAATCATGACAAGCTGTACAATAGAAATTGCACCCCATTGTTCTCAATTATCTTCACATTCAATGACGAAGGCAGGAGAGTTCTCGAGAAAGGGTATGAGCATAGGTCTCCAATTTCAATTTCCAACATATCTTGTAGTTGTTTTATGTTACAAGGGCACTTGAAAGGCACTATTTTTTTAGTGGGCCGTTTAGAAAATGACACATCAATTAAATTTAAAAATACTCACAATGTCAACAGGCAGAACCTTCCTGGAGTAGACGTTCATCCTTCCCTTAAAGGTCTTTGAGATGACGCTGGAGCTGATCTTTTTGGTCCCTCCAAGGGCTCCGTGAATGGCGTTCATAAACCATGACATGAATTCCACGCTGTCACCTGAAATGATTCGCAAAGATTTTCTAGTCGCATAGGAAATGCAAATGGAAATCAGTCAGAACTTATATGAAAATGTGTCACAGGCTCACAGCTCACAGCTACAAGTTTGGAATTATAGGCGTATACAATACATGGGTCCTTTATTATATAAGGAGTGTCAACTGTCGGGATTTAAAGGAAAAACAGATGTTCCTTGTCACTTTTTATCTAAACATAAATAATAAGGAAATACTTTAAAATGTTGTGTGTCACTTTTTGTGGGTAAATCTGTAAGTGTCGGTCATTTTGTAAGAGGGCCAGAGTCCCAGTGTCACATTTTAACAAGGGCAGTGTCGATTGTGTCGATTTTTACCCTTGTACAACCCTAGTTATATCTCACATGTATTACCTATAAAGGCATCAACCTCATCAGTTCATTCATACCTTGTTCAGTGATCTGGAACTTCTTCTTACTGCAGAGCACGACCGCTTGCAACATCTCATGAGGACTGACGTGAGCCTTGAAATTCCGCGGGTTCCACAATTTCCTGATCAACTCTCCAAACCGCTGAACGAGCAAGACCATCTGGTCGCCCGGAGGACGCCTTATCTTGTTGTAGTTCTCCTCCCGCAAGAAATAGTTCCGCAGAGGAGTTGTGTGGGAAAAGGCTTGCAGAATAACATTGCAGTAGTCATTGGCTTTGATGTTGTTAAGACCAACAATACCTACAATTAATGATGAAGCAGCAGTGTTATTATAACAAAATAAATAATTTTCTAATGATTTTATAACTATTAAACACTTCTTTTATCGGTAGCTATAATTGCACCAAACATTTTAGTGTACATCTTGCTTATTTAGAACATTCAAATTGATAGATATGTACAACACAACCAATGTCAACCATAACTCATCATTCATCAATCTAAAATTAACACACATCCGTAGGTTATTCAATGTAATTTATTTAATCAACATGATCAATAGGCCTATGTAATTTTATCACCAGATATACAAGCAACTTACCAGGAAGATACTGAGTGCCGTCGTAAGCTCTGACAGGTTTGGCCACGACATCCAACTTGTGGATCTGTTCAGGTTTGTACATGGGGTTCAGCACATACACGATATCCTCCAGGGACTGGTCTATGATCTGGTAATTGTCCGGCAAACAGTAGAACTTCTTCGTCTCAAGATTCAGGTAGACATGGTGGCCCTCCTGCACACTGTGGGTGTAAGCATGCGACTTTATGCCTCTGCCTGGAATCAAATGATGTGAAAGCGTGTCATGTGTACAGTATCTATCAATTAATGTATCTCGCTATTCTCATACTGGTCCTTACACATATTACACATTGCAATTCTCTGCTGCAATACCAGTCAGACTACCCAGTACAATGACCTAATGAGACATCTGACTATGTAAAGCAGACTAGTATTTAACATAAATTTCAGTCCTATAATTTGACACTGGCCTATTAGCGTTTAGGACTCTTGCGGCACAGCAACAAATAAACCGAGCGATCATTATTATTATTGGCCTTCCATATGATTGGAATACCCTCTACAAATCTACAACAACAAATCATCTAATTTTTACTGCAGGGTCCATCTTAAAATTAGTATTAGCCAATTACACAACTGAAGAACCAGTGCCGAAAAACATATCAGTGGGGCTAGTGGGCATTGAAATGGAGACTTACCTTGGAAATAGCATCCGCAGATGAGGCAGGCATACACATTGAGATGAGAGAGAGACACAGAACACAACTTCTCAAAATCAAAATCCAACAGAGACCTGAAATGAAAATTCACATGTCAAGATCTTAGAATGCTGGGAAAGTAATTGACAACAGTCAGCAAACTAAAAGAGAAAAAGAGGAGTAGCAATTCAATCTCTTATCTAAATAGTTAAATAATACTGTTGGCTCCATTATTCATAGTTAATATCACACCTGTTTATAGTATCCAAATAAGGGCATCTCCTACTCCTAAGATCTTCCACCTGTCCACCAGGGCGTCGGATCACTGAAAAGAAAATTCTGCCAATAATCAGAACCATTTTATGATAGACTGCTTGAGCTTGATTTTAAGTTTTAACCAGCTGCTAATTAATTCTCCGACAGCAGAAGTATACATATTTATGTATAACTGAAGCCCTTGTCTTCCATCAGTCGCTTCAAGGAACAATAGTGAAAATTCAATTGGACATTCAGGCTTCAGCAAGTGCAAGCCAAGCAAGCTACCACTGAGTTAATCCCCTCCTGTACTTCTGCGTGAAGCTATCAACTACTACCATTGAATTCTCAATATTACAAACACAGCAGTAGTGTGGCCCTGTGGGGGGGGGGGGGGAGGGGGTCTTGAGTGGAGAAGCACCTAAATTTGTATCTTTTGGTGGTGAAACATTACCGGTCACTGTCCCAGCAGTGAAACATCTAGTTTGTTTGTTTGTTTGTGTTTTACGCCTCTGCAGCACCTTAGTGGGCTATATCGAGGCCGGCGATCGCCGTATGATGATGATGAGATGAGAAGACTGTGAGTCTGGTACATACCCTATTAATTCAGGGATGCCCAGGGTCTTTCAGTTGCCCCAGCATAGAACACTGGATACAACCCGCCTCCATTTAATGTCCCATGGGCTCGGACTAAATTGAGTTCCGGGGTGGGATTCGAACCCGCGCCCTCAGAGCCAGTGGTTATGCAAACAAGCACTCTTAACCATTAGGCCACGGAGGAACTCTTGTGAAACATCTAGTAACAGGGGCTCAGGGTCAGGGACGGCACACTATCAGCAGATCAGAGCCGAGATTCAGAGGCATTTACTATACGCTTTACTATACTCTACATGCCTCTGACACTATTTTCTTGCAGCATGCTGGGGGGGGGGGCACTCCCTGTACTTGGTTCTTTGTTTTAACTCGAGTGACAATTTTTTTAGGGGTAGGGGGAGTTGCTCCCTTGTAGTTACTGCTCCATGATATTTAATGATTTGTCTACCTGTCTACAGACAACACGGCACAGCATCCCCAAAATTCACTTATCATCGCTCATGCATTTCAGCCGGTCGACCTTTTCAGCACGTTTTTGCAGTGAGGAGGCTTCACCTTTAATCAACTTTGAATTAACACAACAAAGGGCATTTAAAATTACTTTTTGGGGCTTCATCCTCATCGTCGGAGTGCTGTCGTTTCACTCCTTGGTCGTTCAGATTCGCGTTGTCCCCTTCCGCCGCCATTGCAGTTTTGGGTAGACGTCACAGCTTTCGTGCACAACTTTTGATGACGTTTCATGGCACGGACGATGGAAGAAGAAGCCAAGTTTCACGAATCATGACCCGAAAGTGCCAATTATGGCGAAGTCACGAATAGATATGCGCCATGGTTTCATGAAAAGCATAATAAAGAATCAGGTCGACAGGTAAAAACTTTTTGTGGAGTTCCGTGTAACCTGGTTCAAGTCCTAATCAAGAACAGGCCGACAAGTCGACAACATCCATCCATTCAATGATTCATCATGATGATGATGATGATCATTGATGCCATGCCCAATGCAAGGGTGCGGGACCAGGGGGGGGGGGGCAATTGCCTGCCCTTCGCCAAGGGGGGCAAGGTTTGCCTTTTTTCTTCTCAATGAAAAAAACATTATTATTCCTTAACCGTCTTAACTTAAATATACATTCAAAATTGTTATTGCCACTGCATTAAAATTTTGTTGGCGAATTAGATTTGCCCTTTCTCGCCCGACTGCCGCTGCCGCCCTTGTTTCCTTCCGACACCCCTGGCATTTTTGGATCCAAATGTGGGGGGGGGGGGGGGGGGGGCACGTGTGTGCTGCCTGTTAACTTACTGTAGTGTGAAAATGATTGTCCGATCAATAGCAGGATAGACTTGGCCTACTCACTACTATTAGTCTTAGTAAAAGCCAACTTTAGCGTTGAAAAAAAATATTTTGCCCACCAGTGGTGTTGCAAAATGATGTCTGCTCATGCTCAAATAACTACTCACCCTTCCTTGTCTTTTTTAAAAAAAGGACTAAATTACTTTTTCAATTGGGCCTATTTCAGTATTTGTTGATTGAAAGAAGTTCATAGAATGGAAAGGTTTGATAAGTCTTAATTGATTGACTTTTATCTTTTGTAAATAGGCTACTACACTGGGCAAGAACTTTGAACTTTGTCTGAGCACTACATGAGCTAGCCCCAGGAGATATATATATTCATGAGCAGTCAGGGCTAGAAAAAATTTGAATATCCAGGCATTTTCATAATATACGACAAAATGTCCTACAAATGGTGACGAAACAAGCGACTGCTTCCACGTAAAAAATTTGGACCTCTCTTCACAAGATCTCAGTGAGATTTGGAAATATCCAGGCAATGGCATGCCCTAATGCCCTACTTTTTCCAGGCATGTGACCAATATAAAATGGTTCTTTAAAATCAATCAGAAAATTAGTTTATTTTGAGTTTGTTTTCTGCTATTTCTCTCAGAGACAACTATGAAAAAGAAGTCCAGGCAAAAACTCACGTCCATTCTAAAATATTGGTGGGACCAAACAAATCTCGAAAGCCAGCAGTCCAAGCTTATGTCCCTCCAACAGTTCGGCGTGGTCCAGGTAAGGAACGTTCTTTCTGGCTTAAATTTTTTCAATATCATGGTTAACATCCACTGATTTAAACCTTTTTCATGCGCTAAGATGTTTCTTCAAATATAATGTATTGATTATTTTGCAGAAGAACCATCGAAACAACCACTCTTCACTTTGGAATATGTAGATGAGAATCAGGAGGTGTTTGCATTCAGTGTCTTTCAGGCAAGTAATTTTCTTAGTTGTGAGAATCGTAGGCCTATTAATTCAGGGAACTTTACTGTCTGAAGATATTGTCAGTCATCGCGATTGTTCAATAAATATAGGTTAAATATATCTGTTTTTGTGTTTTATTGGTTTGTTTGGGATGCTAGATGTATGGAAAGTAATTGAAATTTGCAATTAAAAAAAAAAAAATTTCCCAAAATTTTTTTTTCCAAGATTTGAAAAAAAAAAAAATGTTTTTTTTCAGTTGCACTAATTTCTTTCTTTTTTTAAAAAGAGAAGATCGGGCAACTTCTGTTTTTCAAATTTAAAAATTTTTTGTTCCAAGATTTAAATTTTTTTTTTTTCCAAAAGAGGAAATTGGGCAACTTCAAGATTTGAAAAAAAAAAACATCGTAAAACAGCCACTACCCCTATTATCACTCATGACGTGATTTAATGACAGTTTTAAAATCCCATTTGAAAATTTGTCAGAATATGAACCAACGCAATGCCTATCACCGTTCCCTTACATCTCATTCATGTTGAATGTCATCAAAAATACCATCACATGTAAAAATAGGATGAAGCTGCTTAAAGAAAGCAAACCCATCTGTTCTTTTTGGTTCTGCCCAGGGGGGATCCAGAAAATTTCGGTGGGGGGTCTATCGGGCTATTGCGTCGCGGAACGCATAGTTCGCAACATCACTTTGGCTTATGTTTGGTGGCGGACAGTTTCAATCCTCCTTCGCCTCTTTGCTGTGTCCTCCTCCTGTCCTAGTTAGTTTACCAAGTGCATAAGTACAGGACATAAAGCCCCAATCATCCATCCAACTTTACTTTTTACCCTCGGCAATGTATATTGCCGTCGGGTATTGTAGTTAGTATGGCAAGTTTTTGTCCGTCCGGCGGGCGGCCGGGCGGCCGGGCGGGCGGGCGGGTGGGCGGGCGGGCGGGTGGGCGGCGTCACACAATGTGTATTGGCCTCTGTGCCAAAACTATTACTTCCATATGTATGAAATTTGACACATGAATGGGTCTTATAGTGTTAATGTGGCTTCTGGAGTTCATATTTATGTAATGACTACAGTTTTTGTAAAATATTGAAAATTCGGAAAAATTATTTTTTTTCGTTTCCGGACCAGAACTCGGAAACAGTTATACCTATGGTGATGAAAATCTACCATAACATGTATTAAATACCCTAGTTGTGCCTTTTGAGGGTCTGAATGCTCTAACTAAAATAGATTTTAAAGAATGAACCAAAAATGTAAAAAAATGGGTTTTTTTCAACCCTCTGTAATTTCCTCAATTTTGGAGTTAGACATTTGAAATTTAGAATTCAGTTGTCTAAAATATAGCTCTTTTACTAGCTTGAATCGTTTAGAGGGTCCATCTAACGAATTTTGCATAAAAACCAAAACACTGGAAAAACGTGTAATTTTTTACATTTTTCTTAAATTTTGGTCTCTCACACCAAAACAGTGATAACTATATTGGTAAAAACCAAAATGTGTTATAGTTAAACCTATTAAGAAGGAACTTTTATTGCCATTATGTAGTTGATGCAATATTTTAGGCCGACAAAACAAGTTTAAAATTCACAAAAATGTGAAAATATCAACTTCCTGGCCATTTCGTTTCTAATAAAGTCATGCAATGCTCTTGAATATGAACAAAATGAATAAACATGAAAGAAACACACAATTTTCATGCATATATCTGTTATATCATTATTTTTGAACATGAAAAGACAGAAATTGCTAAAAATAGGCAAACAACTGTAGACCTTTGAATTGTCACATTTCAGTCAATTTTGGATCTTGGTTCCTCAAAGTGCCATGCAATGTGCCCAAAGTATAATTTTCTCATCACATTCCTTCTCAGAATTTATGTGGTTAAATATGATAAATTATATTATATATACAAATATGCTTTATCAGGGTCCCCACCGGACAGGGAAAACAGGGAAAACAGGGAAAATGGTGAAAAAAAATTCCCTGCAGGGAAAATTCAGGGAATTTGAAATTTGACCTGAAATTCAAGGAAAATTCAGGGAAAATACAGGGAATTTGGTTTTACATGTGGTAATGCGTGAAAAAAGTCCTCTTTTTGAACAAAAATCCGCAAAAGTAATTGTTTTTGGTTTCCGATTAGCGACGATATTGCCGCGATAACACAACGCTAAGCCCGAATAAGGTCAGGGAAAATGTCCGGTGAAACAGGGAAAATTCAGGGAAAATACAGGGAATTTACTCGCCAAATTTCAGTGGGTACCCTGTTTATGCACATACTATGTTGTTCTGACTCAGGGGGCCTTACCATTCTAAACTTTTGACAAAGAAATCTCAAAACCCCCTTTTGCTCAAATCTAACCTCAGTGATGTGAATTCAAAAAGGAAAGAAATTAAATTAATGTCAGCCTGCCTTTATTTATGATATTGCATGAAAACTAAATGTGTTCAAATCATGATTGCAGAAATGAATCCACTAAATACAGGGTTATTTAGAAATTTACTTGGCATGCAACAAGACCTTAATTCTATGAATTTCAATATTTCATTTTATATCCAAAGATATTTAATGTTGGATAAATCTGAATTTTAATTAATGACAAAACTCATCCCAAGCATATTTTAGCACCTTGAAGACAATAAGTGTCACTGCTTTGTTGGGGAACAGGGTGCAGCTTTTGTTGAATGGACATTATGTAACATGATGTCACTAATCCTCTCCAATGACCAAACCCAAGAACAAAGGGGAGAGTACAGAAGCAGTTAAATAGCACCCCTATATTTCTTACAAAATTCCATTTTTTCTTAGAAATATGTTCAAACTGCATTGATAGCCTTAGTTTTTTTTTTATCTTAAACATTATTAGTCTTATTAAAAAGTATCTGCAGGCCACACATTGTTTTCAGTTTAGGCCCCTAATATTTAAAATAGATAGATTGGATAGACAGATTGGATAGATAGACAACCTATCTAATATTTCTGTTTTTAGGCAGGCCTTTATTCTATTCATAATTTATGATAAGATGATAAAGGTAGGATAGGTGGATAGATAGACAGATAGATAGACAGATAGATTGACAGATTGATAGACAGATAGATAGATAGATAGATAGATAGTTAGATAGATAGATAGATAGATAGATAGATAGATAGATAGATAGATAGATAGATAGATAGATAGCCAGATAGATAGCCAGATAGATAGATAGATAGCCTGATAGATAGCCAGATAGATAGCCAGATAAATAGCCGGATAGATGGATTAGGTGTTTTAGATTAGGTGTTTAAATGACTGAAGATTGCTTGACTGACTGGACTGATTGGACCGATTGAATGAAAGAATATTAATTAATTGTTTGACTGATATATCCACTGTTAATTTATCCCAGCAAATAGGTTTTCATGTTGCACTATTGATTAGTTGTTAGTTTGATAGATAGATAGATAGATAGATAGATAGATAGAAAGATAGATAAATAGATAGATAGATAGATAGATAGATAGATAGATAGATAGATAGATAGATAGATAGATAGATAGATAGATAGATAGATTGATAGATAGATAGATAGATAGATTGATTGATTGATTGATTGATTGATTGATTGTTTGATCATCTATAATTATGTAATCTAATACAACCAGAGAATCATGGATGGATGGATGATTGGGACTTTACCTCCTGTATGTATGCACTTGGTAGACTAATTAGGACAGGAGGAGGACATAGCAATGGGGTGACCCTTTTATTTCATTGCGACATCTCTTTTCAGTACCTTGAATCTGTTGAATGCTAAGGCTGGGAATTTGTCAAAATTAGATACAATAAAACATCATATAAAATAGAGAAATGGACATTTCATTCATCTAAAAACACTTTCTGTCAGCCAGAAAGAGTGAGGAAGCTTGACAGAGTTGGGCCACTTTTCATGTTCTTGCACCTCCAGATGACCATTATGATTATACAAACATGCTTGATACTTGTAAAAATGTTGGCAGCTCTCCCCATCAAGTGGGAGACTTGGGCCATACAAAGGGAGACTGGGCCATCTAAATATGACTGGGTTGGTAAAGCTGTGGTTGAGGGTCATAATCTATCGCCAGTATGTCAATTGATTTATCCGGCTTCAGAATAGCCTGCTGAATAGCCGAGGGTATGCTGCCGCGCAGCCTATGTTTAAGGTCATTATTACTGATGAAATGATTGAAGTTAATCTTTCCTTCCAGAATGATGACCCGTCACTTGTGGCCAGGAGGGTGAGCAATGAGCATGGCTTCAGTCAGGCAATGCACAAGGCTTTGGTGGATGTCATCAAAGAAGAAATAGGCAAACGACGGAATTCGTCAAGATAATGAAGTGACGGGCTGCCATCTGCACATATGAAGAATCTCAAGTTCATACTTTGGCAGTTTAACTGTCAAAACGTCCTTTTCAGTATTACAAGTTTCTAACTTTCATCATCATCAGCGTTCGCCCGTCGTTTTTAGCACACAATGCCTTGACAATCAGATTGTACTTCCATCGCATCTAGTTTACTATTTTAATCTGCACAATCATCTCTTTATACGTAATGAAAATAAATGGTTGAACCATTAATTGTCTGTACAGAATGAAAGCAGTTAATATGTCAAATGTTGTTTACATTAAAACGTTCAGGAATGTATAAATGATTTATAAATCTGCATATCATCGATCATCATGTGAATAACTGATTTCCATTATTTCACTTGTAGAGAGGATGCTTCATTCAATTTTATTGTCAATTTATAAAGAGAATAATTCAATTTTATTTTCAGTTGATGCTATCTTCCATTTCAATTTATTTTAGTTTGAAATTTGATTTATCGTTTTTTATTTTACAGATTAATTAATTTTATTTTGAGTTTTTCCCTCATGGGGCTGTATGTACAATGTACAATTTACTTGTATATTTCAGCCTGATTTGTGAAGTTGCCTTTGATTGTCAAATTGTTTATTAGCCAGTTTATGTTTCTTTGTTTGAAGGGTGTGTTTTATTCTGTGCATGTTTGTTTCTGAGATATTTTGTGCGTATTTGTTTTAGAGATTTTTCTCAGTTGTTTTTAGAGTCATGAATATGTTTTGCATGTCTCTGTTCTCATCAAATTTCAAAATCTACAAAATGTAGACAGTGTAAATAAACATGACCAAGTCATAAATCTAATACAACCCGTATTTTACATTCCATTATTAAACTGGTATGAAGTGTCGTATCATGTGACTGTCATCGAATGGGGAAAATGTGACCAGAATTCACTTTACATTTAATTGGCGGAAAAGTATTGGATATCCTACAAGTTTCATTTAAGGGGATTTAGGAGAAATGTTGATTGTTGAACTTTCTATGATTCGATCATAGACAAAAATATTTATATAACCTGATTGGTGCCAATGTGGATCCAGGGGTCCTTAAACTACATAGGCGTGTGGCTATAGATACATGTTGCATTGGAGGTAATTCCCTTTCAACTTGCCAAATGCAAACGCTGAAGGTAATCCATCTTGCATGAGACCATCCATTTATGTCTAAATGGTGGCTGTTGACATTGTAATCTTGTTATTGGGCCTCTGCATTCACTCTGGCCATCTCTTGGATCAAAATTGAAGGCCATCACAAACAGCACAATAAATATTGTGCTGCCAATATTGAGGTCCTCTGAATCCAGTTCCTTCCTTTTGATTTAGGTAGTTCTGAGCTACCTGAAATGATGAAGCCAGTGACTTCTCCCTATTCCTTCTGAGTTACTCTGAACCATCTGAAATGTTCCTTCCGAGTGACTTCTCAGTTGGTGAAGCCGGTTCCTTCTGACTTGCCTGAAATGGTGAAGCAAGTTTCTCCTGGTTCTGTCTGACTTACCTGAAATGGTGAAGAGAGTTCCTTCCCCCCGGCCCGGTTCCTTCTGACTTGCCTGAAATGGTGAAGCGAGTTACTCCTCCTAGCTCCTTCTGACTTACCTGAAATGGTGAAGCGAGTTCCTCCTGGTTCTGTCTGACTTACCTGAAATGGTGAAGAGAGTTCCTTCCCCGGTTCCTTCTGACTTGCCTGAAATGGTGAAGTGAGTTCCTTCCCCCTGTTCCTTCTGACTTGCCTGAAATGGTGAAGCGAGTTCCTTCTGACTTGCCTGAAATGGTGAAGCGAGTTACTCCTCCTAGCTCCTTCTGACTCACCTGAAATGGTGAAGAGAGTTCCTTCCTCCGGTCCTTCTGACTTGCCTGAAATGATGAAGCGAGTTCCTCCTCCTGGCTCCTTCTGACTTACCTGAAATGGTGAAGCGAGTTCAATTCAATTCAATTTTATTGACCAATTTATGTACATAAATAGTATCATAAGAAATCAAGTGTCAGCATCAACTATGTTAGGCTGACGCCATACCTGGCGTATTTGCCTTTTCTCCTGGTTCTTTCTGACTTACCTGAAATGTTGAAGCGAGTTCCTCCTCCTAGTTCTTTCTGACTTATCTGATATGGTTAAGCGAGTTCCTCCTGGTTCTCTCTGACTTACCTAAAATCGTGAAGTGAGCTCCTTCCCCCGGCTCCTTCTGACTTGCCTGAAATGGTGAAGCGAGTTCCTTCGTCCGGTTCCTTCTGACTTACCTGAAATGGTGAAGCGAGTTCCTCCTGGTTCTTTCTGACTTACCTGAAATGGTGAAGCGAGTTCCTTCCCCCGGTTCCTTCTGACTTACCTGAAATGGTGAAGAGAGTTCCTTCCCCCGGTTCCTTCTGACTTACCTGAAATGGTGAAGGCAGTTCCTTCCCTGGGTTCCTTCTGACTTACCTGAAATGGTGAAGCAAGTTCCTCCTGGTTCTTTCTGACTTACCTGAAATGGTGAAGCGAGTTCCTTCCCCTGGTTCCTTCTGACTTACCTGAAATGGTGAAGCGAGTTCCTCCTCCTAGTTCTTTCTGACTTATCTGAAATGGTTAAGCGAGTTCCTCCTGGTTCTTTCTGACTTACCTGAAATGGTGAAGCGAGTTCCTCCTGGTTCTTTCTGACTTACCTGAAATGGTGAAGGCAGTTCCTTCCCTGGGTTCCTACCGACTTACCTGAAATGGTGAAGCAAGTTTCTCCTAGTTCTTTCTGATTTACCTGACATGATGAAGCGAGTTCCTCCTCTTAGTTCCTTCTGACTTACCTGAAATGGTGAAGCGAGTTCCTCCTGTTTCTTTCTGACTTACTTGAAATGATGAAGGCAGTTCCTTCCCCGGGTTCCTACCGACTTACCTGAAATGGTGAAGCGAGTTCCTCCTCCTAGTTTCTTTCTGACTTATCTGAAATGGTGAAGCGGGTTCCTCCCCCTGTTCCTTCTGACTTACTTGAAATGATGAAGGCAGTTCCTTCCCTGGGTTCCTACCGACTTACCTGAAATGGTGAATCGAGTTCCTCTTTGTTCTTTCTGACTTACCGGAATGGTGAAGCGAGTTCCTCCTCCTAGTTTCTTTCTGACTTACCTGAAATCGTTAAGCAAGTTCCTCTTAGTTCTTTCTGACTTGCCTGAAATGATGAAGCGAGTTCCTCCTCTTAGTTCCTTCTGACTTACCTGAAATGGTGAAGCGAGTTCCTCCTGTTTCTTTCTGACTTACTTGAAATGATGAAGGCAGTTCCTTCCCCGGGTTCCTACCAACTTACCTGAAATGGTGAAGCGAGTTCCTCCTCCTAGTTTCTTTCTGACTTATCTGAAATGGTGAAGCGAGTTCCTCCCCCTGTTCCTTCTGACTTACCTGAAATGGTGAAGCGAGTTCCTCCCCCCTGTTCCTTCTGACTTACCTGAAATGGTGAAGCGAGTTCCTCCTCCTAGTTTCTTTCTGACTTATCTGAAATGGTGAAGCGAGTTCCTCCCCCTGTTCTTTCTGCTTTACCTGAAATGGTGAAGAGAGTTCCTCCCCCCTGTTCCTTCTGACTTACCTGAAATGGTGAAGCGAGTTCCTCCTGGTTCTTTCTGACTTACCTGAAATGGTGAAGCGAGTTCCTCCCCCCTGTTCCTTCTGACTTACCTGAAATGGTGAAGTGAGTACCTCCTCCTAGTTTCTTTCTGACTTATCTGAAATGGTGAAGCGAGTTCCTCCTGGTTCTTTCTGACTTACCTGAAATGGTGAAGCGAGTTCCTCCCCCTGTTCCTTCTGACTTACCTGAAATGGTCAAGTGAGTACCTCCTCCTAGTTTCTTTCTGACTTATCTGAAATGGTTAAGCGAGTTCCTCCTGGTTCTTTCTGACTTACCTGAATGGTGAAGCGAGTTCCTCCTCCTAGTTTCTTTCTGACTTACCTGAAATCGTTAAGCGAGTTCCTCCTAGTTCTTTCTGACTTACCTGAAATGATGAAGCGAGTTCCTCCTCTTAGTTCCTTCTGACTTACCTGAAATGGTGAAGCGAGTTCCTCCTGTTTCTTTCTGACTTACTTGAAATGATGAAGGCAGTTTCCTCGGGTTCCTTCTGACTTACCTGAAATGGTGACGCGAGTTCCTCCTCCTAGTTTCTTTCTGACTTACCTGAAATGGTGAAGCGAGTTCCTCCCCCTGTTCCTTCTGACTTACCTGAAATGGTGAAGCGAGTTCCTCCCCCCTGTTCCTTCTGACTTACCTGAAATGGTGAAGCGAGTTCCTCCTCCTAGTTTCTTTCTGACTTATCTGAAATGGTGAAGCGAGTTCCTCCCCCTGTTCTTTCTGCTTTACCTGAAATGGTGAAGAGAGTGCCTCCCCCCTGTTCCTTCTGACTTACCTGAAATGGTGAAGCGAGTTCCTCCTGTTTCTTTCTGACTTACTTGAAATGATGAAGGCAGTTCCTTCCCCGGGTTCCTACCAACTTACCTGAAATGGTGAAGCGAGTTCCTCCTCCTAGTTTCTTTCTGACTTATCTGAAATGGTGAAGCGAGTTCCTCCCCCTGTTCCTTCTGACTTACCTGAAATGGTGAAGCGAGTTCCTCCCCCCTGTTCCTTCTGACTTACCTGAAATGGTGAAGGGAGTTCCTCCTCCTAGTTTCTTTCTGACTTATCTGAAATGGTTAAGCGAGTTCCTCTTGGTTCTTTCCGACTTTCCTGAAATGGTGAAGTGAGTTCCTCCTGTTTCTTTCTGACTTACAGTTGTGCTTGAAAATTAGTGAACCCATAGAGATCTACCATTGAAGACAATGATAAGGTTGACTCACCGTACTGGCCATAACATAAATGATATTGCACGAATCATTGAACCAATGACTGTATTATACCATTGAGGTTTTCCACTACATATACCAGCCTGGCCATTGGATTTGTATCAGGGGTCTTTGCGCTAGATAGGGTTAAAATTGTGCAAAAGTAAGTGCACCATAAGCGTAATGTTAAAAGATAGGAGCAGAGGGTGCACTTACTTTTGCACAATTATAACCCCTATCTAGCGCAAAGACCCCTGATACAAATCCAATGGCCAGGTTGATACATGTAGTGCGAAATCTCAATGGTATAATACAGTCATTGGTTATATGATTCGTGTAATATCGTTTATGTTGTGGCCACTACGGTGAAACAACTTTATCATTGTCTTCAATGGTAGATCTCTGGGTTCACAAATTTTCAAGCACAACTGTACTTGAAATGATGAAGGCAGTTCCATCCCCGGGTTCCTACCGACTTACCTGAAATGGTGAAGCGAGTTCCTCCTGGTCTTTCTGACTTTCCTGAAATGGTGAAGCTAGTTCCTCCCCCTAGTTCTTTCTGACTTATCTGAAATTGTGAAGGCAGTTCCTTCCCTGGGTTCCTACCGACTTACCTGAAATGGTGAAGCAAATTTCTCCTAGTTCTTTCTGAATTGCCTGAAATGATGAAGCGAGTTCCTCCTCTTAGTTCCTTCTGACTTACCTGAAATGGTGAAGCGAGTTCCTCCTGTTTCTTTCTGACTTACTTGAAATGATGAAGGCAGTTCCTTCCCCAGGGTTCCTACCGACTTACCTGAAATGGTGAAGCGAGTTCCTCCTGGTCTTTCTGACTTTCCTGAAATGGTGAAGTGAGTTCCTTCCCCCAGTTCCTTCTGACTTACCTGAAATGATGAAGCGAGTTCCTCCTCCTAGTTCTTTCTGACTTATCTGAAATGGTGAAGCGAGTTCCTCCTCCTTGTTCTTTCCTCCTCTTGGTTCTTTCTGACTTACTTGAAATGGTGAAGGCAGTTTCTTTGTCCTGTTCCTTCTGAGTTACTTCTGAGTTAGGGGAGAGGCAGTTTAGTTGAGACATTTTTTTTCCCCTGGAGGTAACTTAGATGAAACCGGGAGAAGAAACTGCCTTCACATTTCAGGGAACAAAGAAGGTACCAGGAGAAGGGACTGCCTTCACATTTCAGGTTAATCAGATGTAACTCAGGAGGAACAAAACAAAGAAGTTGGCTTCATGATTTCAGGTAACTAAGATGAAACCTGGAGAAGAAACTGCCTTCACATTTCAGGGAACAAAGAAGGTACCAGGAGAAGGGACTGCCTTCACATTTCAGGGAACAAAGAAGGTACCAGGAGAAGAGACTGCCTTCACATTTCAGGTTAATCAGATGTAACTCAGGAGGAACAAAACAAAGAAGCTGGCTTCATCATTTCAGGTAACTAAGAAGGAACCAGGAGAAGGAACTGCCTTCATGTTTCAGGTTACTCAGATGTAACTCAGCTAGCTTCATGATTTCAGGTAACTAAAGATGGAACCGGGACAAGAAACTGCCTTCACATTTCAGGTTGCTCAGATGTAACTCAGAAGGAACAGGGGCTTCATCATTTCAGGTAACTAAGAAGG
The DNA here is from genome assembly GCA_026936325.1 of Platynereis dumerilii. Lineage (NCBI taxonomy): Eukaryota > Metazoa > Annelida > Polychaeta > Phyllodocida > Nereididae > Platynereis > Platynereis dumerilii. Next base: position 12,864,960 of record JAPTHN010000002.1, on the reverse strand, counting down.
AATTGGGAGAAGAAACTGCCTTCACAATTACAGGTTACTTCTTAGGGACCTGAAATGGTGAAGGCAGTGCCTTCTTAGTTACCTGAAATGATGAAGCCCCTGTTCCTTCTGAGTTACGTCTGAGTAACCTGAAATGTGAAGGCAGTTTCTTCTCCCAGTTCCTTAGTTAAGTTACCTGAAATGTCTAAGGCAGTTCCTTCTCCCAGTTGCTTCTTAGGGACCTGAAATGGTGAAGGGAGTTTCTTTACCTGGTTCCTTCTTAGTGACCTGAAATGGTGAAGGCAGTTTCTTGTCCCAGTTCCTTCTTAGTTACCTGAAATGGTGAAGGCAGTTTCTTATTCCTGTTCCTTCTGAGTTGCATCTGATCGAATTGCCTGAAATGATGAAGCCAGTTTCTTTGTCCTTTTCCTACTGATTTACATCTGAGTCACCTGAAATTTGAAGGCAGTTTCTTCCCCTGGTTTTATCTGACTTACCTGAAATGGTAAAGCCAGTTCCTTCTGGTAAGACCCTCCCTTCTCACGAGCAGGTAGCACCCACTGCCCAAGGGAGCAACTCCCACTACCAAATACCTTCCACTGAGTCTTGAAATAAATTTTGATTTTGATTATATTTATTGAATCTTGATTTGGTGTTGCTTGATTATATTTGGGAATGTTGCACACTCGAGAAATAGATAATTGCTGTTGCAGTGACCCTGGGAGGGTCGCCACTGGATGGTTTAGGTTTTTGGCCTTTTTGTTGTATTAAAATGATTTTGGTTTTTTGACGATTTTGAATAGTTTCGTTCTGGCCAGGTCACTCAAGATGGAAATACTAAAAATATTGTGCATGTCCTGTTATGTTCAGCCTTCGGAGTCAATAACCTTGAAGGAAAAAAAGTAGCACAGCTAGGCAGGCCTATAATATGCTATAGGCTATAGGCTAGATGGCCACCAACAGGCCTGGATTACCCATTAGGCTGAGTAGGCTATAGCCTAGGGCCTCACATCTCAGGGGGGCCTCACATTGGGTAAAAAAAAAGGCAATATTCTTACAAGATTGAAAATAAATTGCGAAAAAGCAATAGATTACGTGATCGAGGCCCAAATTGCTTTTTTTTAAGAGGCCCCAATTGCATATTAAGAGGCCCCAATTGCATATTAAGAGGCCCCAAATGCATATTAAGCATTAAGAGGCCCAAATTGCATATTAAGAGGCCCAATTTATAAATTGTAATCATCTCAGGGGGCCTCACATTGGGTCAAAAAAATAGATTTAGCAAAATAATTAGAAGATTGAAAATAAATTGCGAAAGAGCAATGGATTACATGATCGAGGCCCCAATTGCATATTAAGAGGCCCCAATTTATAAATTATAATCACAAAACCAAACATGTCTTTTGAACCGGATCAGAGAAATAGAAATCAAATCAATTGAACATTGGACAGCTGCAGTAAAGGCGGACAACGATTTCTTTCTGGTCAGCTTTAATCCATGTAATGTATCATGGGAGACTAACAACCAAGGCATAGCGATTCATTGTTTGGAAAAAAAGGCTACATGCAAGAAAATAATTTCGTAGGGAGAGAGCTTGACAAGCAAACATGTTTAAGTTTTTTGACTATTTGGTTTGGTGACGGCGTGACGCCGATAAGGGGCCTACCTTTGGGGTTCAGCCTAGGGCCTCAAGCTACCTTAATCCGGCCCTGGCCACCAAGCCTTTCCAGTATTGTTGTATGGGGCCGGTTTCAACTAGAAACAAACTTTTTTTTATTCACTAAAAATCCATAGCCCCCCCCCTGGTCGGCCCTTAAAATGATATTTTATCTCCACATTTCAATATATGTTTCACATTAGGGGCAGTAGGCTAGTTGCGGAACCAGAGGCTTACAATTTAGTGGGTCAACCCCCCCCTCCCCTGGAAGTAAGTACAAGTAGATTTTTATAAAAATTGATATCACTATATTTTTAGTATCTGTAAACCCCCCCCCCCTTCTGACATTTTCCTGGATCCCCCGGATATTTTATAATCGGAGGGGCCCGGGGGGGGGGGAGCTTGAAATTTTCAGGAAGTTATCCCACGGTCACTGCCTGGGGGGTGGGGGTACTTCCAGGGTATAAAATAAGAAAATTTGATCACTGCACATATTGACTCGTGCAAACTTAGGGTGACCAATCTGCGTTCTCAAGTGTCAGTATTCGTGCATGGCTCAATTGAAAAATGAAATATTATCATCTAAAAATTATGGAATGAAATATCAGTTCATGTGCATGTCCATTACTCCCTAAACAGCTTGTTAATGGGCTTGTGCATATCTCATTTTTTTTATTTGTGTCTGATTGAGCTATACTGCTTGCATTTCTATACTTCTGAAGCAAATAAAGCAACAAACTGTCTTCCTTCCCTAGTTAACTAAATTCCAGTCCAAAGTTTAACATGACAGGACTGTAGTTGAATAATTTGTACAGAAGTCTATAATTGATCACCATTTGTTCAGGTAAAAATTGACGAGATACATTTATTTATGAAACCGTTTGGAAGCTAAGAGAAAATAACAACATATATGTTAATGGAGCCATTGAAAGACTATGGGTAATTCTGTGTCATTTCCAAATTTCAGATAATTTTCCCTCTCAACTGATTGAGGATGTCTTGAAAAATCTACCAGAATCAAGATTTCTCACCAGAAAGCACAAATTCCAAGTGATACAGCTTAACTAGTTTCCCTGAAAATAATTGTTTTTAACTTAGCCCAAGCGTTATAACACATTGTTTCAGCCACCTCTGTGCATTTGCCTCCATTTCACAGGTTGCTGAAAAAATCTGAAAATTGCAGTTGTTTTACATTTTTTCCTGTAATTACTGAGACTGTATTACTTGGGATCCATGCTTTCTGGCGAGAAACCTTGATTCTGGTAAATTTTCAAGGCATTCTGAATTAGAAGCCATTTTTTAAATTGACACAGAATTACCCTATGGAATAACAGACAGGCTCCAATATAGGAAGCTGAATTTTTTGCTGAGAGTTAAATTTATTTTTCAATGCCAACCAAAGTTTCAGTAAATTTTTTGTCCAATAACAATTCAACATTGGCAATTAACGTGTTAAGTGATCAAATATTTTTAGGGCAATGTGAAGCATGTCTCAACAAGGCCAAATTTGTCACAAGTTGAATTGATTTGGAATGAAGTGGACAACTAGGCAACCAGCTATGGTTTGTGAGACTAAAATCTGCTGTCAAAACAAACTCTCAACATATGCAAAATAAATCACAATTTTGTGTCACATGAAGTTGTGTTGAGAGGTCTTAATTTTTTTATATTTTAATGAAGTAACTGAACTTCAACTGTTTGATCTGTTTAGCTTGCCTAAGAAACAATTACGTGGTTGGCTCATGCCTATTTTAAAATTCATGAACTGGATGGTTTACTCTCAATCGCATAGTTTTTAGGAGTATGGTTTCAAAGCAGTTGAACCTACTGTCAGTACTGAACCAGAATTAGATAAAATTATCTGGGGAAAATTTCCTGCTGCCTCTCAGGCACAAGCATTCTGATCATTTCCCAGCCCTCTGCTCTATGACCTGCACGATGTTCACCTCCTTAAACAGCGAAAGGAAAGTGGGTAAGTCTGAGAAATATCCCTTGAATCAATAACCTTGCATGGCTGTACCCCATTGTACAACAGTACAACAGGGTGATCGATTCAGGGGATTTGCCAACCTTGGTGTGTCTGTAGTGGTGATGAGCACCAGTGGCTGTGATCTAACGCAGGAGTGTTGTGAATAATTGTAATGCCTGTGCTCTGAGGCACTGTTTCAAGATATATACGTATCAGATCAGAATGTTTGTGCCTGAGAGGCAGCAGGAAATTTTCCCCAGATAATTTTATATCGTATTATGTGGCAAGAATATTCTCTTCCTATACATTGTATCTGGAAAATCAATTGAACGACAAACCAGTGACTCAGGACTGTCTTTGAATTATCAGTACAAATTGCCAAAACTATCATCAGGTGGGCAAAAGTATTACATTTGTTGAACATATATTGTTTGGCTTATGCAGTTCACCATAATTTGTGACCTGCTCCAGCAAAATGAGTTCAAAGTAGGCATTCTATATTTCTCAGAAATGAGCAAAATGTGTCAAAAGGTCACATTTTGATGTTTTTTAGCTGTTGGTACCACGTTTTAGTAAAAGTAATTTTCTTTGAATATTGAAGACCATTTTACCAAAAATTGATTTTAAATTATCTAAATTGAGTGTCCCTCTTGATTTTCTTAGTTCTTTAATTGCAATTGCGGGAATTTCGAATGCCATTTTCTCAAAGCTTGATGTTTTGTATCATCAATGTTTGAGGTGCCATATCTTTGGATTGGATGGAGATATCAAAACATACTAAACATCATTTTAAAGCTCAATTCTAGTAGAATAAAGTCATTTTCATAATTAAATATGATAGGAGGCCAACTTTGAACCCATTTTGGTGGAGCAGGTCACATTTAGCATGAAAGGGTGAATTTGATCACTGCACAAATTCAGATTGATCACTACACATTTCAGATTGATCACTGCACATTTTGGGATCGTTGCACACTTATTTTATACCCTGGGTACTTCCCCAATTTTTATCCAGATAACCATTTTAATCCTTCGGGAAAAAGGTTGGCAACTAGTTTAATCATTAGGCATTAGGTTATCAAGCATTTTTAATTGTTCAAGCCTATTCTATTGATGCCAAACATGTTGGGTTGCAACCCCCCCCCCTCCCTGTGCACCCACCTGATCCGCCACTGTACTGGTAAGCTCCAACGCACATGGTGACATTTTCCCGCGCACTGCCAGCTGAGCTGCTAATCCCTTTGGCTTTGCATTGTGGGATAGTCTCCAAGACAAACAAGAATGGCGGTGTAAACAAGTTTACAAACAGAACTTCACACTTGATCAAAGTTCTTGTAAGTCATGCTGGAACATGGTTTTGGATTATAAACAAGAATTTTGAGTGAGTGCTTTGTAAGTTTGTTTGGTTGCTTATTTTTTGAAGAAGTTTACAAGGATCACGTGAGTAGGCTATTTTTATTTTGATTCACAGATTTTCAGTAAAATTTTTGTAATTATTTTGTCATTAATGTTATTATTTATTGTTCAGTGCTGCAGCCGTAGGTATATGTATATTTATTGTAATCAATGAGACTCATTGAGAGAGTACTGTACTTGGGTACTGTACTTGTTATTAGACTTGTACTTGTGTGCTACTGATAATCATAAGCCATGGTAAACCAGCATGATGTCATTGATGATGTGCAAATCTACAAAAAATTAATGTACAATGTGTATTATGTACCCTAGGCTGGGGTTGGCTGGGGTCAATAATATAAATTATAATAACTTTTAATATTTACATACATGTACAATTTTTGCTAAAATTAAATTAGTAAGATATATTTACGTTGTTGTACGTACAATTTTTGCTAAAGTTAATTAAGACCCAATAAATTTTTTCTTCAAGATCAAAGGAACATACTACATAGACCGGCTATTAGACCCCCCCCCCCTCGCCCCCCGTTCCTGTTCCGGTGCCCTTTTTCTTAAATTTTAGATCTCATAAAGCACACAACTCAGATGTTATCTACCCACAACTCAGATGTTATCTGCACACTACTCAGATGTTATCAGCAACAACTCAGATTTTATCTTTACACAGATATTATCTGTACACAACTCATATGTTTTCTGCACAAAACTCTTATATTATCTGCCACAACTCAGATATTATCTGCACACAACTCAGATGTTATCTGTGCATGTGCAACTCTTATATCATCTGCCACAACTAATATTAGGATGAAGAAAAGTTATATTGGATGAGGCGCAGCCGAATCCAATATAACTTTTCTGAATCCAATTATACTCTATATTGGACGACTTACCATCCGATATCTTATATATTCTCCATCCAATATAAGTTATATTTTCCTTTTAAGTTGACTTGCTGCCAAATGGTCAAAAAATATGCAATCAGATGTTTTGAATTTTCAGGATCTGCTGCTAAGGTAGCATTTTTCCCCTCTCAATTGAAAAGAAAAAAAATAGGAAAAATTTTCTTCTCTTTTGAATTTTTTTGTTTTTGGAAAAAAAAATTTTTGGATAATTTTTTTTTTTCGGAAATTTTTTTTTTTTCGGAAAATTTTTGTTTTTTTCGGGAAAATGTTGTTTTTTTTTTGAAAAATTTTTTTTTTTGGGTTTTTTTTTTTTTTTTGCGGAAAATTTTTTTTTTCCGGAATTTTTTAAGCCGAAGCTATTGCATAGCTTTTGGCTTATTACGATCCTGTGTTTCCATGCCGGCTGGCAGTTTTTGTTTACACTTTTCCTATCACCAACGATTGTTCTGTCAATCTGCCAAGTACACCAACCATACTTCTCCCATGTCTTTATTTACCCCTAACCACGGGTCTGAGTTGTATTTCAGCTGTAACAAGTACCTATTTCTTCTGATCCAAGCCATTTATGTCACTCCCCATCCTGCAACATCTTCCACGTCCGCCGTCCATCAAACCTGCAACTTTGTTTGGTGCCGTCACCACGAGTCACATTCCCGTGAGGTGGCAGCACTGGTAGCCAAGTGCTGCAATCTGGAATCCACGGTCGATGAATGACCTTAGGTAGCTAGTACCGATCTTTCAAATCTGATTGGTCGAGAGAACAATGCAATCAACATCCGCTCATTCACAATTGCTCTGTGACGTCACGTACTGCATGCTTGTCCGCTGATATGTGGACAGGGACGAGTCAGAAGTGCTGTTTACTGCATTGACACTAGAGCTCTATGCACATGAAATGGATTTGGCTGGCAATGGAATCAGTTATCAATGGCAATCAATTGGGCCTATGAATGGCAATCAATGATCAATGGCTATCAATATGGTCAATGGCAATCAATGCACTGTATTTTTGTTCAGATTTCTTGGCCATCAAACACTGATCAGAAAACTTTTTTGATCTAAATTAGTAAATTCCTCCTGCATTAAATTTCAATTTGATGAATACATAGATAACTCAATAAATATTAGTATTAATTTATAAATGTAAGCATAAATCTAGCCATCTTTTTATCAATTTATCTATTCTTCCTGTCTATCAATGCATGGTGTATTTGTGCCTTGATAATGTATGTCCAACCCCTGCCACAATGGAAAGTGATAGCCTGCTCCTAACGTTTTATTTAACAAACCAAATTATACAAATTTTAAACAGTGTTTATTTCTCTAGCTGAGGCTTTACATGCTTTGCATGGTATTTTTTTTTTTTTTTTCGGAAAATTTTTTTTTTTCGAGAAATTTTTTTTTTTGGGGAAAAAATTTTTTTTTGGGAAACTTTTTTTTTTTTTTTTGGCGGAATATCAAACAGAAGAAGAAGAACGTAGTCACGTTGTAGTCACGCGTGATGAGAAAAAAGTGCCAGGATCATATTATGGGATGTCTGAATCACTTTTTTTTAACCATCTGGAGCACTCCACTCGTCTGATAGCCATAAGGGACAAGACACCTCGCTTCGCTCGGTGAGCCGGTGGCTCTGTCCCGTCTATTATCTGCATACTACTCAGATGTTATCAGCACACTACTCAGATGTTATCAGCAACAACTCAGATTTTATCTTTACACCGATATTATCTCACACAACTCAGATGTTATCTGCACACAACCTAGATCATCCTCAGAACTCAGGGCTCCCTATCCAAGCCCTGATTGCCAAACTTGGGGTATCGGCATCCTGCCAGCGGCGACGGAAATTGGGTACCTAAAGGAGCACGATGTGGGGTACACCTGGGTGTTCTGTGTCACCATCACTGCTGATAGGTGCATTTAAATTCCAATGTCTGCTCATGCTTATTCATTACACCCCAGACTATTGGAACCCTCGCAAGCAGAGTTTGAGTGAAGTCAAGCTCTGTGGTAGGAGAATGACCTAGATGTTATCTGCGAACAACTTAGATGTTATCTGCACTCAACTTAGGTGTTATTTGCACACAACTTAGATGTTATCTGCACACAACTTAGATGTTATCGGCACCGAACTCCGATCTATGTTATAAACACAAAACTCAGTTGTTATCTGCAACAACTCAGATATTGTCTGCAGACAACTCAGATGTTATCCACAAACAACTTCTACGCACAACTCAGATGTTATCTGTGCTAAACTTAGATGTTATCTGCAGGAATGTTATCTGGAATAACTTAGACGTTATCTGCACGTGCCGTGGGCTCAACTGGAAATAAGTTGTTCCATCCACTCCAGGTGGGGACTTTCGTTGACTACCCACGTTAAATAAGAACAACTTTACCTTTCACACAACTCAGATGTTATCTGCACACAACTCAGATGTTATCTGCACACAACTCAGATGTTATCTGCACACAACTTAGATGTGTGCGCAAAACTCAGATGATGTCTGTACGTAACTCAAGTATTACTACACACAACTCAGATGTTATCTGCACACAACTAAAAAAAAAAGTTATAGGTTTGAAACTATTGGTGCAGAATATTACAAATAATGGATGTTGAGTCAACCAATATTGAGTTTTATTGGCCTCAGCAGATAATGTTGGTTTCCGCCCGCGGCCTCGACCAATATAACTGCTTCAGCCAGTAAAACTCAATATTTGGCCTCCTCACCGTCCGCTATCTATATAATATTTTCAGAGGACTGGGAAATTGAGATGGAACACTCTAAACCCACATCGGCAGCCTCTGAAGTTTTGCAAGCAGTATACCAGCGAACAATGGAAGGCGATGGAGTGAAGAAGCTGCTACAGGACAGGTTGTATGACAATGCTGAGAACTGTCACGTCTTGCAAGCTGTCAGGCCGTCTGGATCACCTGCTCATAATAAGGTTAGTTTGGCATCTCTTGACTCTTTTTCATCTTGTTTTTGAGAAAGAAATATGTATGAGCTTCTGCACATGATGTGAAATGACCATTATGAAAAACGTGTTCCTTTAGATCTCTGAATTGATTTGTTTTGGGTTCATGATAAAATTTTTCCTTGAACTCTTTTGTTGATGGTTTGAAAGGCACTCTCCAATTCAATTCAAAAGATCTTTTTCCGATTTCTTTGTTTTGCTCTGACTTAGAGAGGGAAATATGTTTTAATTGTGACTAACCAGAATTGGTATTTGGCCTATCCGAGAAATTGAATGTTGTAGGAGGGACCATTTAACTTCCAGGGGTGCTTAGAGTTTTCTTCGGCGGGAAATTATTTATTTTGTGGTAACGGCGGTAGTAATTCATTCCTAAACCTAGCAACACCTTCATAAGTGATACCCCATCAGAAATAATTTATTTCAAAGCAGCCTGAAAAATCGTCTCCCATATTTCAGGTTCCCAGACCACCTTCAGGAAAACCAGCGCATCCAGGCACGGCTATCAGAACTACAATGATGAAAAGGGATTACGCACAATGGCAGAACAGAAGGAAGCAATCGCCTGTTCAACGTCGTCCTGTCAAGAATCTGTAAGTTAAATACCAGGTCCTTTGAATTTGTAGCCTGGGTGAAAAGCCCTATTTTAAGCAGACTCTTGACAGGGCCATACGACATCAAGTTACTGCAAGGGCCATACATCAAGTTAGTGCTAGGGCCATGCAACATCAAGTTAGTGCAAGGGCCATACATCAAGTTAGTGCAAGGGCCATAGATCAAGTTAGTGCAAGGGCCATACATCAAGTTAGTGCAAGGGCCATACATCAAGTTAGTGCAAGGGCCATACAGCATCAAGTTACTGCAAGAGTTTGGGGATATTGTCAAACACATGGAGACTATTATGTCACTGATGCTGATGGTGCATGAAGCTTATCCTCTATTTCAATGCAGCTCTTCTAAATAGGCTGCTTAAAAAAGAGTGGTTCAGGCCTGCTGCGCTGAAGGAAAGTGAAGGTTTTTGCCTGCTTAGGTTCAAATCCCGAATGGGGATCCTAAGATTTTCAGTGGAACTTTGTGAGTGAAATCCCAGCTGGATGTCATTTGGATGAGACATTGAATTGACGGCCCCTTGTATCAGCTTGCTCTACCATCTCATCAATCAGAACTAGGCTAAGAGGGCTGCATTTGCCATATCTATCTATCTAAAATATATTTTTCAAAGACTTTTGATTTGCCTTCACATGTGAGAGAACTTTGCAATTCATTGATTTCACTGGTCTAAATGTGTTCTTCTAGTTTGGGCATTCTTAAATTATTTTTCTTTTACAACTTATTTCCCTTCAGAAGATCTTAGTGATTTCTAGCCAGAATTCTTGGCGACGTCTCGTCGTCTTCATCATTAAGATCTTCTGAAGGTAAATTCATCTACTATATGTGACCTGCTCCACAAAAATGGGTTCAAAGTCGGCCTGCTATCATATTAAGTTGTGAAAATGACTTTGTTCTAATGGAATTTGGCTTTAAAATGATGTTTCATTTGTCTTGATATCTCCATCCAATCCAAAGATATGGCACCTCAAACATTGATGATACGAAACACCGAACTTCGAGAAAATGGCATTTGAATTTCCCGCCATTGCAATGAAAGAACTAAGAAAATCAAGAAGGATGTCCAATTTAGCTAATTTAAAATCAGTTTTTGGTTAAGATGGTCTTAAATAATCAAAGCAAATTACTTTTGCTAAAACGTGGTACCAACAGCTAAAAATCATCAAAATGTGACCTTTTGACACATTTTGCTCATTTCTGGAAAATACAGATTGCCTACTTTGAACTCATTTTGGTGGAGCAAGTCACATATGGATCCGAAGATTGAGAAACTGCACTCTTAACTTATTTTCCAGTGAACCCCTTCACCACACTCCTTCTCCAGTTCTTGCTCAACCTGCAGCAGATTCCACTGCACAGACTCACAAAGATGCCGGAGGTATGCCTGTATTTTCTCAAATATAATTATGACAAGTAGTGAATTCATAAATTCATAGGAACACTCATTCTGTTGCAGTGGCAGAAACTGGGTACTGTATTCTGAAAATTTAATTGAAATTGATTAACCCTTAACGATAAGTCCGCAGGTAATGTAAATGCATGGTTCCACTCCATTGATATCTTAAAAACTTTGTATTTTGATATAATTTATGGAAATACTTCACCAAGGACTGGGTATGCACATTTCACAAATAAGAAAACTTTTTTAAAATGACGTTTTACTCCAGATGCAGAATCGAAGAAAGTGCACTTTGACGAAAACCACATCAGTGGTGAATTAGACGGCAGATTAAAGGAAAACGGCAACACTCCGCATTCTTCTGAGTCTCCCTCTTCCACCAACAAACGCTCGTCTTCCAGGGGCTCAAGGAAACCTGATCCCAAGATTGTGTTGACCCATATGAACAAAAGCATTTTCGATGATACAGGTATTTTTCTTTCGTTGAATTGCTCATTTTGTCATGGCATATCTTGTTTGTCATTGTCTCTAAGTCCATTGTTTAGCTCGTCTGTTTTCTTTGAAAACGAAGAGCTATTGTCGTCACTCGATTGTCGGCTTCGTCGTCGTCGTTGGCGTTGTTGTTGTCCCGGTTAAGGTTTGTGTAAGTGTCCATTCCTGACCTTAGTATATCACTTAGAGTTGTGAAATTTGGTTCAGGTTTTGGCCTATGGGTGTGGATCTGGAACATATTGAGAAATCCAAGATGGCCACCGTTTTGTCGTTACCATTTTGGCTACCATATTTCTTCATTTTTGAACTGCCCACTGTGCCCTTTTTTTAATATTTCGCTGAGAGTTATTAAATTTGGTAGAGATATTGGCCTGTGGGTATGGATCAGGAACATTTTGAGAAATCCAAGATGGCCACCATTTTGTCGCGGCCAATTTGGCAGCCATCTTTCTTCATTCTTCAACTGCCCACTGTGCCCTTCATATTTTGCTTAGAGTTATGAAATTTGGTTCAGGTATTGGCCTGTGAGTGTGGATTGGGATCATGTCGAGAAATCCAAGAGGGTGGCCATATTGGCAACGATCTTTCTGTATTCTTATACTGCCCAATGTGACCTTAGCGTTTCGCTTGGAGTTATGAAATTTAGTACAGGCATTGGCTTGTGGGTATTGATCGGTAACATGTTGAGGTATCCAAGATGGCTGCTAAATCGACCACTACAAAATGGCCACCGTTGTTGAATTGTCCATTTGGAGCTTAGTCGTTTACTTCCAGTAAAATTAGATTGAGTTATTAGCCTGTGGGCGATAACCAGGTACACATTGATAGGTTTCACGTTAACAGACGAGCGTTGAAACTGCTTGCGGTTCTGATTTAAGTATCCGTAGCTTAAATGGTTGATATTAATCTGTTGTTAAGTTATGATAATGCGATCTTGCTCTTGGTGTGGAAAATATTTGTATTAAAAACTGGCGTTATTTGATGTATTTACTTGGGGCCATCGAGAGAAGTCTCAGCTTAAATTGGATCCTCATGACTCCTTCATTGCAAAATGAATTGACAAAACAAACATGCCCCAATCAAATATTTACAGAACTCAATACCAAAGAAAGTTTTAAAGGTGGCTTTAAAAGCTGTTATGGCTAGTTTAGCAACTGTAGTGACTGACACAAGTTGTTGTTTTTTGGAGGAAATGTTGCTTTGCCTTCAAAAGTAACGAAAATATGCTGACAGAATTTGTACTGAAGTATTGAAAATTTCTTTAACGATATTTCTTAATGATATTTCAGAGCCTGCAAGTGATGATCTGGTTGCAACCATTTTGGAAATGCGGAAAGCCCTTGGGTGGGTTATTCATCTGCCAAGACATGGCTCTGAGGGAAGAGAGGTCATTGAAAATATGTCGGACAAACCTGACCCTAACACTGACTTCGAGGTTAATATTGCCTTTAACTTCATGGATATCTGCTTAATTATAACAATCAAAATATTTTTCTATATTTTTTGCAATTTTATTTCTTTCATGTTTTTACTTTTTAGGCAGCCATGAATGCCAAAGACGATGATGGTCACTTTGTGTACGCCCTTCCAAAGAATAGAAATGATAGAAAGTCTCGTTATAACCCTTACGAACTGCAAGTGGTGTCTGCGAACGCCGCTCGATCATGCAAGTTGTATTGGACAGCAAGTGCATCTAATGTCACAAGAGTGAGTATCAATTTCTGAGAGATCTTGGAGGTTCTATTTGAATTTCACATTTTAGCCTTTGGATTCTCATAAAACTGATCCAAAATTTTCAGACAATTTTAGTTTTTCAGATGCTTAAGTTTGTACAAAATCTCTTAAAGTTTTGATAATAAGCAGTCTTAATAATGTTGAGTGTGATCTCATGAAACCGCATGACTCTTTGAAACTCTTAATTGCCATGCTTGCTATTTTTTCAGGTGTCGGAGGGAGAAGGAGGCAAGCAAGAGAGTTGCAGCACTCCCGCCATGCTCTGGTTGTGGGAGAGGAGATTGTTCAACCTCATCTATGACCTGCCTGTCTTTCAAAAATACAGGTAAATATCTACTTTCATATCAAGGGAGATCATCCTCTCTCAGAAGATGTCAGACTTCTGAACAGTAAATTATTGTTGCCTCTTTGCAGAAAATGGAAAACGTTCAAAGCTTGGAAAGCCAGCATTGACAGACAGAAGCATGGGAGCAAGCAGTAAGTGCTGTACTGAGTCCGAAATGGCTATCTTTCTGTTAATATTGTGAAGTTTTGAGTATTTTCCTTCTTCCTTACACTCGAAAGCATACATTGGTGTATTTATCTAAAAATATGAATAACGGTTATCATCAGACTCGTCAGTCAAACCTCAATAGCGGCTGGTGTTGTGCTTATACATTGATTGGTGGACTGCATGCACTGAGTCACTGACCATTGGTCATCAATCTATATATCGCAAGGGTGGTCAGCTCAGTGGTAGCATGCTTGACTTCCAATCACCAAGTCATGGGTTTGATTTCAACAGTTCACTTCTACCTATGTTGGACAGCAGTTTCAATCATCCTTCACCTCACTGCTGGCCCTCTTGGGTGACCTCCCCATTTAGCCTCTTCAGTGCATAGATACATGACGTAAAGCTGAAATCATCTACCATCTGAAGATATATATATATGGGCCTTCTTTCTTGCAGAGTTGAGTTGCATCGCTCCCTCTTCACTTGCAATGAAGTTCTCCAGGGATGCCTGCTTCATGTGCGCAAGATGTGTGAGGCTGCCTCCGGAAGCTTGACGGGTTAGTTTCAATATGAAGTAAATCTTTGTTGCAATACTGTTGTAACCATAACTTTTTGCAAGGCTGTCACCAATTTAAACTACTGTTGAAACTTGAATGTAGATTCTCGATCTCTGGATTCATATATGGGATGAATTTTACCTTCAGGAGATGTAGCATGTTCCAGATCAGAATTTTCGATTGCTCCTCGTCATCTTCATCAGAGGCGTCAAAAATTCTGATCTAGAATATACTACATCTCCTGAAGGTAAAATTCATCCTGTACTATTAAAATGTTATGCAATATATAATGCCGAATTAAATTTTCTTCAGGTTTGGGTGAAGGAGACAGCGCAATTGGTCTTTTCCTCGTTGACCTGACGCAAACTAAAACCATGGAGGATTTCTTGAGTGTGCAGCATGAACAGGCAAATAAATCTCTTGCTAAACTGATGGCCCTGAAGGACAATGTGGTCTCTCTTGCTTGGCATTGTTGTGTGGTAAGTTGAGGAAATTTCTTATATTTTCCATCTCAATCTGTCATGTTTATTGTGTGGTGTGTAGCACTGTGTAAGTGATCATAATTTACTGACAAGGCACACAGTTTCATGTGATAGTCACGTGATAAGCAGCTGATAAGTGATAATGTAGTGTAAACTGGTTGATAGTTTCACATGCTGGTATCCTCCAAATAACAGTTTTGATATGATTTTGCTAGATTAAAGAGAGCAAAAACATGTAACTGTCATATGGAAATATACCCAGGTTTGCACCATGATCAATGAAAGAATGACTCCAGTTTGACATTAGTTTTTCAAGTGGGTGTCAAAGGGGTAATGCTGTTGTTGACTCTACTTCTGTGAGATAACTGGAGAATACCAATAGATCTATATTAAATATTTAGGTTGCAGAATGGATTTGAAATTGGTTTGGAAGATAGATTCATTATTGGATTCCTAATAAGGAGTTAATCAATACTGGATTATCCTTGGCAGTAAGAGTAAGCTTTGTGTACTGAAATTGCATGATAACCGAATTATGCTCATGTGACAGCCACTGACAGCTCTGTAAGTGTAAATAATAATGATTAACATCTGGCTATTGAAGTGACTAAAGTTAGCATTTTCTTGTGCTGAATTACTAAAGTTATTAATGAAGAATACTTTTGACACCTGCAGCTGTGTTACCTTTTTGGCCATCATATGATGATAGTACAATGTGTCATCATCACAATACTAAGCTGTGTGAATAGTTCAAAGTTGATACAAAGAAGCTCATGTTTGTAACAAAACAGCTTTAAATGTTAATCTGTAAAGGAGGTATACCATGAAAAAAAGTAAGAACCTTTGTGTGCCATATTCTCCCTTGTTTGCCACGACAGGCCACATTTGCCATGAAGGTTCAGAAATGCAGCGCCCAAAGCCCCTCATCAGGGGCGGATCCAAGATTTTTCTAAAGGGAGGGCTCGGCAATACTTATAACATTGGAGTCTCTAAAAAAATTTTTTTTTTCAAATAGCGATATGAAGGATTTATCCGAAAAAAGGGGGCGCTCGGCCGCTCGCCCCTTGTGCCCCCCTGGCTCCGCCTATGCTCATACATTCATCTCTATCCTGCATCATTCAATACACCTGGAACTATTGCTCGTTTCAGACTGTTGCAGAAATGGAAGGAGTAGTCCGAGGTATTAGACCTGGAAGTCCCAATGTTGCTGAGTTGGAAAGGAGGGAAAGGGAACAAAAGGAAAAATTAGCAGCAGAAGAAGAGCAAAATAAACTCTCTCCTACGACAAGGAGACTCATCGCCAAGCACCTGAACACTGACACGGAGAAGAAGAAGATTCCGGAAGAGCCAGTTGCAACAGGTGAAAATTAAATGTTGCTTGTCATGCTATGTGTTCAGGATTGCGATCATGTTTGTTCAAATACCTGGCTTTTTTAGTGTTTGTTCAAATGACTACATTTTCAGTGTTCCATATGGTGGCATATGATATGACAGAATTGTATATCCATCATTGCCCAGGAATGAAGTGTTCTAACTACATATGCTTGTGTGGAAACAGAAATAATTTTTTGATGTTGCATTTATTCTGAGATACTGAATCATTTCTAATTGAAAAATACTGAATCATTTCTAATAGAAATATAACTTTTAAAGAAAATGGAATTAGCCATCTATACCATCTGTTTAGTCGACCAAAGAAGTGGTGACAACTGAAGAAAAGATAAGTTTTCAAATGTTATTGGGTCCATCTTCAACTACATTTGTTGAAAATAAATCTGATGTATGCAAACTATGCATAAGCAAGTCCAGTATCACAGATATAGCCTGTATTAATCATTTGGCGGGTTACCATTTCAGAAGCAAGGAAGCCAAGCTATGCACAAATTGTTGAATGGAGGAAAGTGCTGAAACGTCTGGCTGTATTTTTACGAACTGTGGACTTTGTGATCATGGAAATGTTACGAAGACTCGTCCTCACTGCCGTTGGTCAGCTTTACAGAACTATTGCTGTGTCATACAGCGCAGATGCTCAAGATATGGATGAGGTATGCATAGTTCAATTTTGTAAAAATTGGTATTTTTGCAACAATCTTGATTATTGACCTTTAATCCTGACGTTAAAGGTCTTTATATTGTCTCACCAGAGCTTTCAACTGAGTAAACTCAAATAGCTGAGGAAGTGTATGAGCGATGGGTGAAACCTCTTGTGAGTCAAAATGGAGACCTTTGTGTGATGAATACTAATCACTATTGACCCATTTTCATGATTATTGCCAAGAAGCAATTGAATGTGTCCCTTAGTGAACATAGCAGATACGATTGACCAGAGGTACGGATTGTTATGCTTGTTAGCCTATTCTGGTGCTTATTGCTCAGAACAATTTACTCTGAGAATTTCATTCTTTCCCTGAGTGGAACACTTTTATATAGTGTGTATAAATAAATGCCTTAAACTTGTCAACTTTTTCAGGTGGCTGATGATGGTCAGTCTGTGATTTCGGGAGAGTCGGGAAATCCTTCCAGATCTTCAACGCCATTCAAGAGGGCTGCCTCTCCCTCCCAGTATGTATTCCAAGAATGTTTATATTGGTATTTGATTTTTATGTGTAACAGTTCATGTCAGAGTCCGCGAAAAGTGCCGGTTTGCCGGTCAAAACCGGCAAAAATAGCGCATGACCGCCAAAATTGAGTGGTTACCTGTCCAAATGTCCGATGGGTTAGCTGGAGAATAGATACACCAACCAAGGCAATTAGTGCTGGCCAGCCTGGCCTTTGAATTCGCCAATGCAATTGAAAACACCAATGACTCAAATTGGGGGTCAGAAGTGTCAAATCGATTGCAATTCAACACAACAATAGTCAATAGTTCAGCAAATTGCAATTAGCAATGTATAGCTTGTATGTGGCCTGCTTTAGATGTACAAGATTTGAGGCCCTGCAAGGTTACAATAGGAAGGTTTGTGATATTTCACACCACAGAATGATAGACAGCTTAGCCCTGGGATTAATACTAATGAACATAGAGACAACTGGTTAAATGTAATTAGTATAAAATAAACCATACCTGGTCCAATTATGTTCAATACAATTTTTTTTTGTTGGCCAATAAATACTGGTTTAATTAATTAAGACCTTTTAGTTGCTTGACAGCAATGAGTTTGTAGGCTCAATTTTGATTGGGAGCAGTTTGGATTAGCTTCAGGATTAAAGCTACATTTCCACACCTTATAAAAAAAAGACCTCACACATTTGTTGAGAATGACCATGTCCTAGACCAATCAGATGCAAGTAAGTTGCTGGGTATAATAATTAGAAAACAGAAGAGGCTGGTCTTTGAGACTCGGTGACTGCTCAGTTGTTTCCTCTAAACCAGGTTCTTTTGTTCAATGATAACTCCTCCCACGGGAATGTCTCAAAAGTGACTGATTACAGGCCATCCAATCAAAATGTGTTGATTTCAAATTTTCCCATGGATTATGAAAATATGTTATTCTTTACAGTCTGGCCTGAGCCTATTTCCCTGGGTGCATTTCTAAAGACACACAAAATGAGGAATACAGATTAAAATAAATAAAATTGGAATTTCGGACAGACAAGATTTTATTCGGGCAGACAGGATTTCATTCGGGCAGGTAAAATTCAAAATCCACCTGCCCGAATGTCCTGTACGACAAAAGCACTTTTCGCGGACTCTGGTTCATGTGTATAACTGTAAGCACATCCTGTGCCTACAAATCAGGAAAACCCTGCTCTGGTCACTCGATGCAGTTGTGACTGAGGACTTGACTGATAACACCGAAAAACGGTTGTTTTCCTTACAGGGAAGATTCAAGGAATTTCAAAGTGGGCATATGATTTACAGAATACACAGGGAATTTGGTCATACCTGAGAGAATATGTGATTAATGGCTGCCCTAAATTCATCCAAGTCTCTAAATGTCATATGTTTTGGATTCCAATGAGATGATAATCGGTTTAATCACCCAGTATTTAGTCAGGGAGAAGTCTGTTGAGGAAGGAAAATACAAGGAACTTTGTTAGAAAATATCAGTGGGTACTCGGAAGGGGAGCTTTTAGCCTAAATAACATAGTGCAGAAACGAGCCCGCAGAAGTGATAATCTGGCAAATTTTGTTTTATGTCATATTTCGGAATGAACTTTTTCAGAAGTGCAAATATTTCCATGAAATGCTTGTAATAGCTACTTGCCTTTCAATTTATTTAGAAATTCATCGTCTACCTCAGGCAGTAAAGTCTTCCGCAGGTACACCTTCAAGAGTTCAAGCTCTGGGACGAAGAAGAACCAGCAAATTGCGACTCCTCTCACAGACAACTCGGGATATGTGATTCCTCATTACGACTTTGACAAATTGGATGACCTCGAAAAGATTGTGGACGTTGAACAGGTTAGGAATGAAGGATTAGCTGTCGGTTGTATTAGGCACTGGTGCAAAGTAATTGAACAGTTTATAATAAATATATTTATAATAGGGCAATCACAGCCAATCAGTCTTCCAGAGCTGTGTGGCATGATATGAAGGTTAATCTTTTTGATGCTACTTTTGATTGAAATATATATAATAATGAGGAATAGTGTCAATCCAAAAAACCGTTAACAAAAAATTCACCTTCACCTCATTGACGTGTCCTCTCCTGGCCTTACCAAGTGTATAAATACAGGACGTAAAACCCCATCCATCCTCATAATCGGACTGAATGCTGAGATAGACTTTTCACTTTTTTGTTTCTTTTTTGCAAGGTTCTAGAGGAGATTGCTGAACAACCAGAAATCGAAGAAGCCGCGAGTGAACCCATGCTTTTCATCGAGCTAGTCTTGAAAGTTCCTCAGCTGAAAGAGTCATCTTTGAAAGTAAGATCTCGTCAAAAACGACGACGATCTACCCAAGCTGACCTGGGCAATCCTTTAACAAGTGCAAGGAAAGTTGTCAAGTTCTCTGCAGAGCAACAGCCCGCAGGTTGGTGAATGGAGTCAAATGATATGACTCCACAATTTGGTCATGATTATATATTGTCAGTTAGCATAAAAATGTTTTCTTTATGTCTTTTCTTCACTCTGACTACAATCCGCAAGAGTTCCTGTGAGGTACCATTGTGCATGTGATTTTTACAGCTGCTTGCAGCCTGTATTGCTAGAGGAATCTGTACAGCTGCTTTGACCATACAGGAGATCGCACTGTTACACCTATCACTTTGAAACTTGGCATAGGGTCTCAAAATAATTTTATCTTACTTCCATCAACTTTTGGTAAAGTTTCATGACATTAAACCTTTTATTTACGAAGCTAAAATGTTCGTTTTTGGCGCGAATTTCAAATGTCCTGCTGCAGTGGTAGCAGCAGCAACAACAACAGCCAAGTGCCAGCCAGGGGTGTTGTTTGCAAATTCATTAAAAGCTTAAAACTACAAAGGAAGGAAGGAAGGAAGGGAGGAAGGGAGGAAGGAAGGAAGGAAGGAAGGAAGGAAGAAAGGAAGGAAGAAAGAAAGGAAGGAAGAAAGGAAGGAAGGAAGGAAGGAAGGAAGGAAGATATATAGACAAATATAGATTGTTAGATAGATGGATAGATAGATAGATATGAATAGATGGCCAGGTAGGTAGATAGTCTTTCTTCAAGCAGCTGTTAGAGTGCTTGCACGTTATTTTTAGATTTGGTTCCAGGTTTGATTCTCGCTCTGATCAGGTCACTTGGACTTACGTCGGATAGCAGTTTCAATCATCCTTGCTATGTCCTCCCTGTCTTGATTAGTATACCATTACCAAATGCATAAATACAGGACATGAAGTCTCATCATTTATCCATCCATCCCTGTTGTGCTTCAATGTTACAACTGGCAAGGCTGTTTGTAACTTCAGATTCCCAGAGTGATTCAGATTACGATTCAGAGGACGAGGAATCGGAAGAAGCGGAAGAAGAAGGGTTGACAGTGCCAAAGAATTGGGAGGATGACGTCCCTAACTCAGCAAGAAGCTTCGCCTATCATGACGAGGAGTAAGAGTTCTCTCTCTTGGAAAATATCTTAAGATTTGATTATTTAGGATCTGTAACTTCCCAAATTTATTTTGATTTGCCTCAAATGACATTAAAGCATTGAAAGTAGGTCTATAAGTATTGAACTAGTATTAAAAAAATAATGTAACAACACAAAACTGGATTTCGCTGACCTGAAGTTAAAGGGATGGAAGTTCCAAGGAACAATATTGATAATCACTGCCCCTTAATTGATGTAATAGCAAACGGCTAGCTTTGAATCGACGGATTCTTGTTATAACATTATCTGTGGAACATATTGCAGCTATTGGGCAAAGCTACCGGGGTAGTAATGTTTTAACATTGTAGAAAAGTTCTATTGATTTTATATTTTGACAATTTTTCTGACAGAAGGGATAGCGCTGAGTCTGAGGAACCTGAGGCCACAGCATTTATTGTTCTTTCACCCTCTGAAGACCATGTGCAGCGATGTTTGAGGTCCATCATCACGACTTTTGAGAACACTGTCGGTCAGTTTGGATCTCTGTTGAAAGATCCAAGGCTGAAGACATTTTATTCTCCTCCTAAATATGATCTTAAACTGGAGAGTGATGCAGAAATGATGGTCGCAGAAGATGCTTTGTCTTGGCCGGACACAAACGCTCTCTTCGGAGGCGATCCCGTCTATCAATCTGCCGTCACTGATATTATGGACATGGTGAAGAGAAATCTGGAGGAAGCCATTAGCCATTCTGAGGTAATAAATAATTATTTGTCTGCTCAAAAATAGGAAAATGCTTTGTTGAGCCTGATACTTTACTGTAGTATCAGTTCCGTGCAATTTATGGTCATGGAGTACTGGTATTATGAATTTATATTTTAAAAACAAATTTTTCCCTAAGCTGGCCCAATAATGTATACTACTTTTTGCACAATTTACATCCATGATATTAATAGTATTATGACATTCTTTGATGTTGTTTTTAGGACTTTGTTGAGTATTGCAAAATGGTGGATCTGGCTCGCAAGTTCAAAGTTGACCAATCGATAGCTCTGCAGTGGAGCCCAGAGGAGTTCCAGCAAGTTCTGGCCATGTACACTGATCAAGTAAGACTCAGATTGAGAAAATATGTTTGTCATTGAAAAAATATGATTGTAGTACTTTCATTATACATAACAAATGGAAAATACAATGTTGTATTGAATGACCTAGCTCAGCCAAGTAATCATTAAGTGAAACATTCCATGAAAATTAGAGAAGTCTTTAATGCGCTGAGCTACTAGACTTCCAAGCAATTTTAACTCAACATTGATTACGTGCAGGTCTCGCAAATGGATGACATGAAGAAAGAAAGAAGAGTAGGTTTACTGCAAGTCATGACTGGGAATTTCTGCGACTCGTGTCTGCCGTATCCCAAGATGGTGCTGTCCACTGTTTGGCAAGTTCTTCCTTCACTGGCCCTGAAGAGGAACGAGGATCTCTTGACCATCATTGAGGTAAAGATTGTGGCTGAATTGAAGGAGATACAATTATAAAAAACTTAAAAGGAAAATAAATACAATTTAATAACATCAATTCATGTTGGTTTCAACAAAAAAAAATCAGAATTTTTTTCTAGCCTTTAGGCATGTTACAGTTGAAGAATTAAAAGTGCTTACAGAAATTTGCTGATATGTTCCTTGGCAATCCATGTTATAATTGTTATTCTCTGTGACTCATAAGCAGTCAATGAGGTCATATCACATATATATACTTCCAATCAGGGATGGGCACTAGTACCTAAATACTCGTGTACTCGAGTACATAATTCCAAGTACTCGTATGTACTCAGTACCTACTCGTGGCTTTTTCGAGTACTGTACTTGTACTCGAGTACATTGGAAAAGTACTCATATTTATGATAAGTATAAGTATAAGTTATTCTGGATGCAGGAAACGTGTCCTCTATATCCAGATCCTTGTCCTCTTGGTGTAGTGCATGGAAGGGAGATAAAAACTTGCTAAAATCCTCTTGATTAAAAAACTCAGGGAGGGGCCGCTACTGCTGCCTCCTCCTATTAATTAAAAGATAATATGTACTACATCCAATAATCGTGGTTCTGATCAGTATTAGACTTTAATGCAAAATATTAATTTGATATAAGAAGTAAATACAAATATCCCTAACATACAACAATGTAATTTAATTCAACAGACACAAATATATTTAAAATTGAAGACATAATTATTTTACAATGATGATTGCTTTGTTGTGCAAGGTCATACTAGCTACCGTCTACTTTCAGGGAGCATCAAAGAAGTTAGACAAGACTCCGACTTCAGTGGATGAGTTTGTTGAGCACTTGTCATTTCTGGGCAAAATGGCCTCCGAGATGCCTGCTTTGGAAAAGGAGTATGCCATAGTCACAAAGCTATATACCATCGCCAAGGACTTTGAAGTTCCTCTCAATCCCGAGGATCTTGCTCTTTACCAGACCTTGAATCCGAGCTTTCAGCACCTCAAGGTATTGCTCATGTTTCTATTATGAATACAATTTTGACTTTACAACCCTTGAATCCTAGCTTTCATCACCTCAGGGTATCACATTTAAGTTTTATTTTATGTTTTCTTTGAAGAGTAGAATAACTGCTTTAAGTCTACTTGTGCAATATGTTTATAACCATTTCTTGTATTTAATAATTTTAACTGAATAAAGATATCTTGAATCACCAACCTTTAATACATGTTAATTGTGATTTTTAATGGAGGTGTGTGTGTACACACCTCCATTTATGCAGTCACAGTGACAAATGGACCGTTTTGGCGGGAAATTTGAAATTTGAGCATTTTCAGAATGTCTTTTGGGCCCTCTCTTGGCTACTTTTTTTGGAGATGTTTGGGTCAAGAGATGTGGATAACTTGATTATAGAGCAAACATCTGGCATAGGAATGAATACCAGACATGTTGTAATTAAGACGTGTTTTCCTTTTATATCTTGCTTGGATCCACTGGGGGCGGCTGCACACAATGTGTATTGGCAGCTGTGCCTAAACTATAGCACTTGTGTATATGATATTTGGAACATGAATGGGTCTTACAACATATATGTGCATTTTGGTGTTCATGTTTAAGCAATTGGTAGAGTTTTTATAAAATATTGAAAATTTAAAAAAAAAATTTCTTTTTCGTTTCCAGAACAGAACTGATACGGTTATGCCTATGGGCATGAAATTCTACCAACATATGCATTGAATACCCTTAATGTTCTTTTTGAGGGTCTAAATGCTCTTACAAAAATTGATAACAGTAAATTCAGCAAAAATGTTATTTTTTCAATGGTCTGTGATTCCGTCTATTTTGGAGTTAAAATGCGGAAATTTTGTATTTAGATGTCTAAATTATACCTCTTGAAATGACTAAACTCATTTGGAGTGCCAATTTTAGGAAATTTTCATAAAAACCATAAAACTTGGAAAAAGGAGGATTTCTGATATTTTTCTCAAATTTTAGGTTTCTCAAAAATTAATGGTAAGCAATAAATCGGTGAACTTCAAGAAATATT
Organism: Platynereis dumerilii; assembly: GCA_026936325.1. NCBI lineage: Eukaryota > Metazoa > Annelida > Polychaeta > Phyllodocida > Nereididae > Platynereis > Platynereis dumerilii. The sequence continues at coordinate 12,840,755 of JAPTHN010000002.1, read as the reverse complement.
TACTTAATAATATTAGGAAGTTACTTTTGCATCCATATACCTATATAGTTAAGTGTACAATTTTGCCTGAAATGGATTTTTTTAATATTCTGAAATTTAGCACACAATATGAACAACACCTGGTTCTGGCCACTCAGGGAAAGTCTTTTTCAGGAGATATGAAGTAAGACACTACGCCACCTCCATTTTGAACCCCTGGGTTCTTGTAATAGTTTGCCGACCGATCTTTTTTTCTTTCAGTCAACCATATTATATGCCGAGGCGAAGAAGGATGATAACATCAGGAAATTCAGCACCCACTTGGGAAGGCTCATTGATGAGATTCGTCGACATATCACTCAGATCAAGAACAAGGTGATCGACCCTGCTTTGCTGAGCGGAGACACCATGTCTATTGTTGCTTTGGAGAGGATCAAGTATCTGACAGAAGAAGTGACAAACCTGACTGTGAAAGCAAAGAGTTACGGAAATTATCAAGAGAGATTTGGATCTTCCCTGAACACAAAAAAGAACTTCTCAGAGTAAGAATTATTTATATTTGAAGGCTTTTTCATTTGAGTTGATGTGCATAAATCCCAGCCTCAATGTTCTCTGTAAAAGCAATCCCTTGCCACTGCCAATTAGGTAGTTTTCCTAGAGTACTGCTCACATTATCAAGTTTTATGGCTATTTTAGTTTGCACAATTTTGTTGTGCTGTTTGAACTGTGCTTTCTGAACTTTATGGAAAACTTGAAATAAGTAAAATTATGAAAGCTTTATCCTGACCTTTGGAGATCCATGTTGTTAGAGAAGGGTGAGTCAATGTACAGACCTTTGTGATATGAAAACTAAGCAAATTGAAATAAGTACTTCCTGTAAAAAAGGTCCAACATTGACTCATTTTTGAAAACTGACCAAAAATGAAAGTAAAGTAAGTAAAGTGAAGTAAAGTAAAAGTTGTTTTAAAGTCGGTGATGAAAAATAAAACAAGCAACACGAGCTACAAAGCTTTTGACTGACAAGGTAAAATCAACAATAACAAATGGCAAAATGATGAGATGAATTATGTACAGATGAGTTTTCAGAAAGCATTAATCATTAATAAGACTGTCAGTCATTACTGTTTTTCTGTAGAGAGTACATGATGAGCGACCGCAATGATAAAGACGTCAGTGCCCAAGAGATGATTCAAGACTTGTCCGAGATAGAGAGAGACTTGACGTTGAGAGGACTTCTCTGGCAGTCACAGGGGGAATGGGACACTTTAGCAGAGCAGTGGACGGACAGCGTCTTTGATTCGCTGAATGTGGACAGCCTGCAGAAGAATGTCAACCGATTCACACAGACAGTCTACATGTTGGAGAAAAGTGAGTAAGACTGAAAAAGAAAGCTAGTGGGTTCGGAAATACTATGCAGGTTCTCATGATAACTACTCTGTCTGAGAACGAGCAAGTTATTGTTCCCAGAGTGATTATATTCACATGTTTACACTAATAATATAATGTTTTGTGAACTGTTCGAATAGAATTGGTTACTTCTGATATTTTTATGTGAATATTAAATTAAATTTGCTTAACTTGATGAGGAGTTTGAACTGTAAGCTATGATGAACATGGATTTTTATGCGACATCCCTAGGATGATGAGGGTTAATTCAGTGGTAGCGTACTAGGCTGTCAATCACTGGGTCCCGGGTTCGAATCCAGACCGTGCCGGGTCACCCAGGCCTAGTTGGACTGCTGTTTCAATCATCCTTCACCTCATTGCTGCGTCCTTCTCCTGTCCTAATTTACCTACCAAGTGCATAAATACAGGATGTAAAACTCCAAATATCCATCCATCCATGTGCGACCACAAACATGTCAGGGTTCCCCCAGTCATGGAAAGGGAAAGTCATGGAAAACATAGTGGTCATGGAAAGTCATGGAAAAGTCATGGAAAATCAAAATATTTTGAAAAGTCATGGAAAATTCAAATTTTGACTATGAATCACGCTAAAATTTAACACATTTGGGGCTTATGGTAGTTGGATGGTTGATCGGATGGCCGGACAGTGAACGATAGTCCTCGCTTGAATTCGTCTCGGGGCGAATCTCAACCTCAACGAGTAAGACATTAGTATTAGTCATGGTAAATCCGAAAATTGGTCATGGAAAGTCATGCAAAAGTCATGGAATTCCCGTCGTAAGATTTTGTGGGAACCCTGACATGTGCTGTCTTCCGGTAAATAGAGTCAATAGACCTGTGAGCTGTTCCAGTAACTTTAGTGGTTTTCCTCATAGGTCTGCCGAGCAATGAGGTTGTCCCGAAACTGCAGGAGAAGGTGACCAACTTCAAACAGGTCATGCCAGTGGTGACCAGTCTGCGCAATCCGTCTTTGAAAGGAAGACACTGGGAGCAGATCGAGACGATTATCGGGAGAACCACCATCCGCGAGGACAAGGCTTTCACTCTTGGGAACCTGTTGGAGATGAATGTGAGCGGAATTTAAGTTATTTAAGTTATGAATCTGAATTAATGATGGAGACAGTTTGTTTGACTATCGTTGCACAAAGGTCTTCGTTAATCAGCTATCTGAAATTGTTCAGTTGATCATTTTCAGATGGCTGATGAAGCCCATGAAAGAAGAGCGATTTAAGCTCTTGTGCAATGATACTTAGACCAGACTGGTGGAATATAGTTTTGGTCAGATGGATGGCTCTAATTGTCGCCCTATTATGTTAATGTGCTGTGTAGAAACAGAATTTGTGTTTTCAGTTCTGAAAACTGATTATTGCATTTCAAGTTCCAAATAATTTGTGCTGCCTATGTAAGCATGTATTGTTTGAATATATTTATTTACTTTGCAAACAAACTATAAAGCTCAATTACAGGTTCACCGTAAGGCTTATGTAAGCATATGTGGCCCCTACATAGTGGTCCTTTGGGCCTTCATTGGGGTCTCCACCATTCATTAATAATTACCGTAACTGTATTGCTTTGATGACAAAATATTGGAAATAAATATATCTGAATCTGAATCTGAATCTATAGTCTAATTAGAAATGTCTGTTTCGCAATATTCAAGTTCAGTTAATTTCAGATCAACCGCCACAAGGATAAGATCCAAGACATCTCCACCACGGCCAGCAACGAGGCCACCTTGGAAAGGATGTTGCAGAAGGTGATAGACCTTTGGCAGGCGACAGATTTCAGACTAGTCCAGCATCCCAGTGGCATACAGATAATTGCTGGTGCTGACGACATTCTGGCCCTGTTGGAAGAGAGTCAGGTCACCATCGGCACAATCAGAGGGTCAAGATACGTCACCCCTATAAAGGTGCGTAAATTTGTAACTAAGGATAACAGCCTCAGAAATATGATTCATTATTTTCAGCACTTGAGAATGTCCGTTATATGTAAAGGTCAAGTCAATGAATGTTAAGTGCTTACAGAAAAGCACTGGAATGTTCCTTGCGAGGTCTTATACCCCTATATATTCCAGCCTTCTTATTCTGTATGACTCATAAGCTGTTAGTGAGGTCATATCCTATACTTGCAATGCTATCACACCACTTGTCAATGAGGTCGCAAGTTGCCCAATGACAAATTGACACTTCCTTTCAATGTAGTTGGCTTCGCCTCATTGCCATGTCCTCCTCCTGTCCTAATTAGCCTACCTAGTGCATAAATACAGGACGTAAAGCCCCATTCATCCATCCATCTTCAATGTAGTTGGTCATTGATGTCCACTGGCAGCTGAATGTGAGTACTCGGCATTTGTCAACTGTAATGAAGTCTCAATGGCCATGAGCATGTTGCTGATGCATTGTTTGCTTCTAGGGCATAGTGGAGGACTGGGAACGGAAGCTCACTCTTTTTGCTCGCACTTTGGACGAGTGGATGATGTGTCAGAGGAACTGGGTCTACTTGGAGCAAATATTCACCACCCCTGATATTCAAAGGTATGAGCTGGTAAACTTAAGTATTTCCATGGCTGAAGTAAGGCCAAGCATTTCAAAGCACTTGCTATAACAACCAGAATATTATTTGTAGAGACACACACAGAATTTCTGAAAAATATTTCGTGACTAGATATCGGTGTCAGACTGAATATCAGTATTTCAGGCAGGTTACACAGAATGTTAGAAAAGTTAGATATGTGAAAAAAAGTGTATCATTCAACAAGTTACGTGTATTTAGTATAATTTTGATCTAAGAAAAGTTATTGAAATGTGAATTTTATTGCAGGCAACTTCCAAATGAATACAAGATGTTTTACCAAGTAGACAAGACGTGGAAGGACATCATGAGGAGGACGGAGGACAGACCCAACGCTCTTCGTTCTGCTACTGCTCCAGGGGTGCTGGAGATGCTGCAGTCCAACAACACTAACCTGGAGAAGATACAGAAGTGCCTGGAGGTAACGTACAATGTGATACATGGATAGTAGACAGACTGATACAATAACTATTTTATGCCCCTCTTGGTACACTGCGCTAGTACCTGCTTCCAGACCTGCGATGCACCTAAAAGTCATCAAGTGCAACCTTTATTACCCTGGTTTTTCATACTCTGAGACGATACATAGTACATTAATACAGGGTTCCCACAGTCATGGAAAGTCATAGGAAGTCATGGAAAAAATTGTGGTCACAGTTAGAAAATCTGATCATGAAAAAGTCATGGAATTACCCATTGTAAAATATTTGTGAGCATCCTGTTAATGCCACTGCTCACAGGCAAGCACTAAGCCTGTCTGGGGTATCATGCTTCATGAATTTGACTTTTAAAATTGAATGCATGCGCAGTTTGTGCTCTTTAAATCTGCTCGCACATGGTGGGCATCTATATGGCCATGTTGTAGATAGATAGACAGTGGCGTCGCGGGGGGGGGGGGGTCAGGTGCAAATGGAGCATTTAGCCCCTCGAAAACTCTTGGGGAAAAAGAAAGACTTGTATGATACGGGTAGTGCTTGAATAACCAGAGCCCATGATAACACACTGTATATATAGTATGTTATGCACAATGTGTCATTATTTTTGCAATTTATGTATTTATTATGTGTGCAATGTGCATAGATCTTTTTGGTTGCAGCCCCCCTAAACTTTCATTTCTAGTGACACCAATGTAGATAGATAGATAAATTTACTTTTATAATACTTATCAGAGTACCGTATTTTCATCATGAATGTTAATATTATCTGAATGAGTGCTTTATTCATTGTATTATATGGTTTGTGTTGACAGGAATACCTGGAGACCAAAAGGCTTGTTTTCCCGAGGTTTTACTTCCTCAGTAATGATGAGATGCTGGACATTCTGGCTCAGTCCAAAAACCCTGATGCTGTACAGGTAAATGGAAATTGATTGATTAGCCCGAGATTTTCATGTGCATATATTATTATTGTTTTTGAAAGTATCGAAGTACACTTGTATTTAATAGAGGATGTGCTGAACCATATCATTAAAACAAAACAAATGATTAAGAACATAAGATACAAAAAGATGAGATGTGGAGGATAGCCTGATGAAAATAAATGACAAGTAGATGGAGAAATGAGATGAAGTTGTGCAATGATAATAAAGTTTGAATGGACAATATTTTGTCTCAAGAATCAAATTTATCAAAGCAAATTAACAAGTCGAATTTCATATCCAGGGAATGTAAGGTTAATTGCTTGTCTTGCAGCCTCACCTTGTCAAATGCTTTGGTAATATCCGCTCTCTGGAAATCAAAACTGTTCCTCGCCAGCCTCCGACTGTTCGCAGCATTTCTTCTGCAGAGGGAGAAACTATTCCCATGCCAAGGTAAGCAGAACTTGCATTGCTTTCTCAAATGAGATACAAATGAGATATGCTGTGTCCTCGGTATTGCACTTAAGTGTAAGGAAATTTGGTGTGTGTATTCACTTGAGCGTATGGGTAAGGAAATGTGGAGAAATTCAAGATGGCTTCCAGCCTGCTACAAATAACTGCCATAATTGAATTGTCTTCAGTGAGTGTAGTATTTTACTTATTATGTAGAATTATGAAATTGACACCTGTAGCAATTTGCTTGAGGATATTATATATATAAAGTTTTATTAGACATCTGAATATCAAGAAGATACATGTGTCCGCAAAAAATAGGAAAAAATACAACAATAAAAGAAATCAAAAACTATTCTACATCTATAAGAAATTTACACAATGAAAGTCAAATCTTAGGTAGTTTACAATAATGGTCCCAGTTCATCGAATTAAAAATGCAAATATATCAATTATAAATTAAAAATGCAAATATATCAAAATACAAGTGTCCAATGTCATTCAAATACAAGTCATGTCCATGTCACAAGAAAATGTCTCAAGGAGTTGTTCAGGCAAGCATGAACAGCGGCAACCGCTCGATTACGTCCATGCTATAGGCTGAGTGTAGCGCCAGTCAGTCAGCTCAGGCAAACATTGCTGAGTCAATAATCGCAGTTATCACACAATAATTTCACAAAATGCCACAAGACAATTGTTGGCTTGGTGGACAGAGAGGCTTTCAGCTAAAAAGTACTATTTTTATTTATCATAATTATTCCCGACATACTCTTGTTACTTCATTACTTTATTTAGGTAGGTCCCTAAGGCTTGTATGATTTCGGGCCTTTTGTCTGAAAGAATTGATATGAATTGCTGGGTTTTATCAAGATTATTATAGTTAGGGATCAGGACATTTGGAGAACTCCCCAAGATTGCTGCCAAAATGGCCATCACAAATTCATCTACGACTATGATGGCTGCTAGTACAGGTGAAGCCTATGCAGCTCTCAATATCATAGTGCACATATTGATATATTTCACATAAACAGACTAGTGTTTAACCGCTTGCGGTTCTGGTAAAATCTTTGTTTCCTTTCAGGAATGTCCGTGCAAGAGGTCCGGTTGAGCAGTGGCTGTGCAGTGTGGAGACTGGAATGTTTGATACCGTGAAAAAGTATGCTTTGCTACATAAAACTGCTGAACATTTGTCTATGTTTAAAAGAGTTCTTAATCATCTCTTGCCGTCGAGTAGAGATTTTATATGTGTTGATTTTATTATATATATATATATATATCAGTTCAAAATTTTGTGCTTTGTATTGTAGAAACATTAGTATTAAAATTTTCTTAATATAATGTCAAAAATGTAATATTTTGACCAGGCATTTGAAAGTTGGACTGCAAGAGTGGAGCGAGATAGAAATGGTGGCATGGGTCACCAAACACCACGGCCAAGTGGTCCTCACTGTGGTAAGTATGAATAGAAGCTACGATGTGTAATATTGATACTTTGTGTGACACTGCAGATTACTGGTTTTTGTTTTCACTTTACTTGAAATATGCTTTTCAGGGCCAGATACAGTTCAACAAAGACGTTGTCCAGTGTCTTGCAAGTGACAATGCCCCTTCTAGTCTTGCTAAGTTACTCAACAGTACACTTAAGACTCTGACGGTCCTCGCTGGACTAGTCACGTCTCCGCTTGCTCCTCATAAGCGCCTCAGTATCAATGCTTTGCTGACCGTGGATGTGCACAACAGAGACATCATCAACTCCATGGTGGAGAACGGGATATGCCGCAAGGATGACTTTGAATGGACGAGGTAAGATGTTACTTTGCTCTAGTTAGTCTTAATTATATATGGAGTTAACATTCAAAGGGGTTTGCTTTTATATTTGTTTATGGTCTCAGGGCAAGGTAAACTTTTAAGAGCTAGTGAATAATGATATAACTTGGAATAGCATCTCATATTGCAGAATATGTATACTGTATGATATATATTCACTCCAAATATATGCTTCCTTAAATTTTTGTCATTTTGAGATGAGAGAAAAGTTGTTTGCTGGTGATGATAAGCCTTCATTATCAATGACTATTCAAGGGTGGCTGACTTGTTCCATTTTAGTACCGAAAGGTCAGTTTTGAATCCATGGATTCTTGTTAATTCTGTAATTTGTCTCCAGGCAACTGAGATATGAATGGGATGAGCAATCCAATAACTGCAACATCCACCAGTCCAATGCTTGCTTCGTGTATGGTTACGAGTATTTAGGCTGCTCTCCTCGGCTGGTCATAACCCCTCTGACTGACCGCTGCTACCTGACACTGACTGGAGCCATGCATCTTCATTTAGGGGGGTCGCCTGCAGGTCCTGCTGGCACTGGGAAGACTGAAACTGTCAAAGATTTGGCTAAGGTCTGTTTTACAATTGCTTGACCACAAAGTAAATAATGTCAAAGTCACATTTTCGTTAGTTATTTTGTCTTTAGAGACAGGTGAATATATAATAAAAACATGTAGTGTGCGAAATGTGTGCTATTATTTTATTCTGGGCCATTTCAGAATCTTCATATTTAATATTGGCTGGTTAATGTGTTATTTCAGGCCATGGGCAAACAGTGTGTTGTCTTCAACTGCTCAGAAGGGTTGGATTTCAAGGTCAGTAATTATGCCTGTTGCTCTCCTTTTGGCTGCATGCAATTATAAGAGATATTCGCAAACCCAGTTCATAAAAATGGCTTCATGATTGAAGGTCTATTGTCGTCAGATCTATAAAAACAATGAATCTGTCAGTTTACATGTACATTGTACTTGTTTCAGTGATATTTAACATAAGAGGCTTACATTGTATGGAAATGCGCTGAGAGGAATTTGTCATAGTGTGAAACTCTTTCAGATGCTGGGCAAGTTCTTCTCAGGGATGGCGCAGTCCGGCAGCTGGTGCTGTTTTGACGAGTTCAATCGGATTGATCTTGAGGTGCTGTCTGTCGTTGCTCAACAAATTCACACAATTAAGACGGCAAAAGACCAACAAGTGCACAGGTAAATTTACGAGAAATTCTCTTTATTCTTTAACCGATGCAAGAATTCTTAAAAATGTTTTGAAATATTAAGATCGTTCTTGTTTACATTATGCAGCTTCAGCTCACAAGGGTCTCAGGTTTGAATATTGTTGAAATGAAGATGTATTCTTTGTCTCACTCATGCACAAGGTGGGAGGGTGTCCGTTGCTTTTGTCTGTTGCATGTGCATCTGCTTACAGTATTTCTGCCTAAGAATCTGTCTATTTCTGTACATTGTTGTTCATTCCATTGTCTTATTTGGTATGCACTATTTTCTACATCTGTTCAGAAGGCATGTCTATGTTAATTATGTAAGGTGCATGAGGAGAAATCTTGATTTAAAATTTTGATGTTAGATGTTGGTATTTGATTTCAGAGCTACTGAGGTCATGGGACCTCCAGACAGTTTTGTGTGTCAATTTGATACAGAATATCATATTGCTCGAAAACATTTACGATAGACAAGGGATTCAGAAACTCTCGATTGCTTGAAGTTGAATATCTCACCACGTGACTTCTGTTTGATCTGTGAAATAAAACTGATATCTGTGGTAATTTGAAGAGTCTGCACCACTTTGAATGATCTAAGAGTTGCTCGAAAATGCTTAAGATTAATTGCAAGAATTGTCTTGTAGATTCCTGTTTGAGGGCAGAGACATCCGCCTGAATCCAACATGTGGCGTCTTCATCACAATGAATCCAAGGTAGGCCTGCTACATAACATTTTTCTCTTCACATATCATGACTAATAGATACCAGTAAAATAGTTGCTTAATTGATTAATTGAATAAGGTCTAGTGGTAGCCTATAGGGCTGCCAATCGCTGGGTCCAGGGTCCCCTGGGCCTATGTTGGACGGCTGTTTCAATCATCCTTTGCCTCATTGCCGTGTCTTACCCCTGTCCTAATGCATAAATACAGGACGTAAAGCCCAATCATCCATCCATTAATTGAATGACTGACGGCTTGATTTGATTGTTTGTCTGACATTGAAAAATTATTTATTCAGTTATGCAGGAAGAGTGGAACTACCTGACAACTTGAAATCACTTTTCCGACAAGTAGCCATGATGGTCCCCGATTATGCCTTGATAGCGGAAATCATGCTCTTTTCTGAGGGCTTCACTGCTGCCAAATCTCTGTCTACAAAAATTGTGAACTTGTACCAACTTGCAAGCAAACAACTCTCTCAGCAGGTAAATGGTTAAAAAAACAACTAATTTGTCTTAATATCTTTGCCTTTAAAGTAAACAGATTAAAATTTTGTTGGGATTTTTAATTTCAGGACCATTATGACTTTGGCATGAGAGCTATCAAGTCCGTTCTGGTAATGGCTGGACAGAAGAAAAGACAACATCTCAACAAGTATGTATATATTTTTTCCACTCAAAAATAAAAACGGAAGATTTATTTGCTTTATCAACTAGTTTACTAATAAGTAAACATGTAAAACTAAAAACCATACACATAGATTTCTGATATAGCTGAATCTGTTACTTTAATTTACTTTACAGAGATTTGTCAATTTCAATGAAGTGTTTTTGACAATGTGGTATTATAACTAGAATAAAACACTCTTCCTGTGCAATCATTTAGATTATTATAGTTAGAGTTGCTACTAAATATCCTTTTGTTATATTTCTTTGTGCCAATTAGGGCCAGACGCTCAAGCCTGAAACTACAGAGTGCCACGACGCTGAGGACCGAAGCTTCCAGTTCCTCTTTGCTGAGTAATCCAGAATTAAGCCACTCGTACAAAGAGGAGGCTCATATCCTGATACACTCTCTCAGGGATGCTAATCTGCCCAAATTCATTGCTGAGGATGTCCCTCTCTTTGAAAGTATATTGGATGATCTCTTCCCTGGCATCAAACCTCCGCTACAGGACGTTGGAGCCCTTGAGGTAGGGAACTTTTCAAATTGAAATTAATTTGATATTCATGTTTTCTCTGTAAAAAGGGGGGAGGGGGTGGTTGGTCCAGGATTTGATTCCAGCTCTTGCTGCGACACCTTGGCCTATGTTGGATGGCTGTTTCAATCATCCTGTGCCTCATTGCTGTGTCCTCCCTCCTGTCCTAATTAGCCTACCCAGTGCAAATTTGCCTACCCAATGCATAAATACAGGACGTAATGCCCTTATCATCCATCCATTTCTCTGTAAAATTAATAATCTTGTTTTCTTCGTTAAATGCAGAAAGCAATCTCAATGTCGGTGAGGGACCTTGGCTACCAACATTGGCAAAGTCAGACTGAGAAAGTGAAGCAACTTTACAACCAGATTCTGGTCCGACATGGCGTGATGATGGTGGGCCCCACAGGAGGCGGGAAAACCGCTACAAGAAATATCCTGCAGAGGGCGCTAGTCCTGCTTCCGATGCTCTCCACTGACGACCATTCCTTGTCCTTCGATGGCAGCCAGTCCTCCAGAAAACAGCGTCTTAGTTTGTATCCAGTGAGTGTGTATTGTGTATTGTGTGATGAACAGAATAAGGTTTCGTGAATTTAAAAATTTAGTAGTTACTGCGAGAAACCCAACCGGACTCGAGAAATTGAAAATTTGCACCCAACAAGACTCAATTATTAAAAATTGGAACCCAAACAGACTCAAATGTATGGCAATTTATCAAGAACTTTTTAATTAAAAATGGTTGTTGTATTATTTGGTGAAATTTTTTTTTGTTTGAATTCTGATTTTGATAGACTTTTCGAGCTCTAATGGACCAAATTCACAAAATTTTTTCACACTGGTTCAACAAGATCACCTAAGGATCATTCTGGGGGTCAGCAAGACTCATCCAGGGCCGAAAAACGAGGGTCAAATCAATGGAGCATAGGAATACATTGAGTGCCCCCCAAGCTTAAAGATGAACCCCATCTTACCTGTTGTTCCCTAATTTATCAGAAAATGTATGCTTTATTTTCGAAGCACTATTGAGGCAATCACTCTCGTACTTCATAAATAAAACTTCACTTTGTGCAGTTAACATGCACTATAGCCTATGAAACCGAAGGAAACTATTACATCTGTGATGATTTTCAATTAACCCCAACAGGTCAACAGAGGTAAAAAAGGTCATGTGGAAGTGTTTACAGTGAACCCTAAATGTGTGAGCATGGGAGAATTGTACGGCGAGACAGACCCCAACACTTTTGAATGGACAGATGGACTGATTGCTGCGGCCACAAGACGTTTTGCTAAACAAATTCCATCATCTTCAACGACCCCTGGTGAAGACAGCAGAGCTGCTACTAGTTTGAGTGCTTTATCTGTTGTAAGTCTATTTACTTTTATTGCAAAATAATAAATTCCTAATTTTTGGGCTAAAATCTCTTTGTTATTTGATGTCACGTTGAAAGACCACAGTAAGTGGCATAAAAATTTCAGATCCAACGCAGTTGGTGTTACCATCAATTGCCAATAATTTTCGAATGAGCGCATAGAAATCTATTCCTTGAGTGTCACTGAGTTAAAATCATTAGACTGAAAATTATGGCTATAGTTAACAATAATTCCCCGTGTGTGTATTAAATCAAATTAATTATTAAATCGAGGCTAGGTTGTAAGACAAGTATATGAATACACTTGTTTGAATTTTGACAAAATTATGATGCTATATTCCTTTTTGATCATACATAGTACAATACATGCATCTCTAAACAAGCAGAAAGACAAAGTGAGGTAATGTACCTATGTTACGTAGGCTATGCGTATAACGCAGGTCTTGAAGTTGGGATGAAATGAAAGTGTTTACCAGATATGTCTGATGTGAGAATACGTCATTGGATTGGCTTAGCCGATTGGCATCATGTCAGAAGCTGTCAGAATCAGAAGCCAAACACTTTCGATAACACGTTTCCGACTCCAACATGTAGAAGAGGGCACCATTGCGCCAATGTGGTATACGTATTGCTGTTAATTTGTGTCAAGCTTGTTGTGTATCTATTTCATGTGCTTTTGTGCAGGGGAGTGCTTTCTCCGCAAACAGTCCCAGCAGCAGACCTATCAGCGTCTTGTCAAACGTGGAAAGTGAAAAGGACCCAAATGAGGCTGAGAGGGTCAAGTCAAAAACGCAAGAATTTGACGAAGAGCTGGAAGAAGAGAAAATAAACATGACCCACTGGAAGTGGATGGTGTTGGACGGCCCAGTGGACACGACCTGGGTTGAGAACCTGAACACAGTTCTGGATGATTCAAAGATATTATGTCTGGCAAACGGAGAACGAATCAGTCTGACTCCCAACATGCGGCTGATATTTGAAGTTGGTGACCTCTCCAAAGCAAGCCCTGCCACCATCAGCAGATGTGCTATGGTTTACATGGTGGGTGTAGTTTTAAAATTTGAATAAAACTCAAATTTTACTTTACATCTATAGGGACCTAAATGTATTTTATTATTCTGAAGAGGTATCAATTTATAAAAATTTGGCCAAGTGAACCAGTTTCATGATTTTAAAAAAAATTGAGAAAAAAAAAATTGATAAAATTATTTCCTCAAAAAAATTCCCTTTATTGACATAAGTTAATTTGATGCTTATAACTGAACTAAGTTTTGAAATGTCCTATTTTGCCACAATGGGCCTTTCTAGTGTATTATGAGATTGCTTTTGCCTATCAACAGGACCCTGCGGACCTGGGCTGGACTCCCTTTGTCCTCACATGGCTGTCGAACCTTCCCCGGGAGATGCCTGAGCGTGGACGCCACCATCTCAATCTGCTGTTCCAACACACTTTGAACAAAGGCATCAAGTTCTTGTCCCAGCATTCCAAGCACCTGATGATGCCCACCCCTTACATGAGCGCCGTCAACTGCCTTTGCAGTATCCTCACTGCTTACTTCGACTACATGGTCAAGAATGGCGGCTTTGGAAATGCAGGTAGGCTATTTCACACACAGTATTACTTGGAAATTGAAATTGATAATAAGCTACTGCTCTCTGAATTATTTTTTGGGGCCCTAATTATCATGAAAGCAATATATGTACATAAGAAATTGAAAATACTTCAATTTGAATAGGTAGATTCCAAGTGGAGTGCTGGCATTCTTTCTGGAATTGGCAAATTTAATGAAGAGAAGTTTCAAGCCTGGGTTCATGCACTTTATTGCACATTTATCTTTATCCAGCAAGATATAATTGTGGCGTAAATGATTGACAACTGCAATAGGCCCAACCAAATGACCAAAACAGTTTGATTTTATTGTTTTTATGTGAGGATCTAACAGCCGTCGGTTTAACCACTTGGGTCTAGTGATGCAACTGTGTTGTGAATCTGGACCTAGGCATCCTTAGGCCTTGCTGTAGGCATCCTTAGGCCTTGCTAAATTCTGGTTCTGTTCTCGGATAAATTTGAAGGAAATGCTCCAAATGAAGACAATGAGCTAAAGCCAGAAAGTAGAGAAAAGCGGCGAGGGAACCGAAGTGGCAAGAAACAAGTGCAGATTCAAGAAGGGTCATCGGTGACTACTCACAGGTCCTCATCTAAAATGTACGTGCTCTTTTATATTCAATACTTTCTGACAGCCACATAAGGTGTTTAACTTGTGTATGGTGTAGAATGTGTCTTCAATTTTCTTTTGAGAAATTTTTCACACTCACAAAAAGCACCATTTGGTGGTCTCCTTGCTCTATTGATGTTTATATATCGATTTAACTTACATATTGTCAACAACACCAGGGGCAAATAAATGAATATCAATCAATCATTCAATCAAAACATATGTGCTATGTGTATCGCAATTCTTCACATTTGTCACGTTTTACTTGCTGACAGGTAGAATTATCTCTCTTCGTGATACCAGGTTTAATCTTTTGCATCTCATCAAAAGTTATGATAGATCTATACAGTATACAGTGTAACTCAATAATAGCAAAGAATATGAATACCTGGTACTTCTTCTCCTATTTTTAATATATATACTTTCACTGTTTTCAATGTCTTACACACGCAGAGAGAAGTCGGATGCCCCCAAGCAATACTTCCTGCAGCGCAACCCTGGCAGCTTGCCCGTCCTTCTCAACCGTCTCTTTGTGTTTGCCTTCACTTGGAGTTTCGGAGGAAATTTCAGGCGAGAGGATGAGTCGGAAGATGATGGGGGCATAAACAGGAGAGGGGGAGACAGGAGGGACAACGTGGAAGTGGATATTGCCTCGGATTTTGACCACTTTGTCCACGAGCTCTTTGAAGTCGAGCCACCGATAGGCAAGTACAATTTCTTTAAATGGCATTGAGACAATCATGAGCAAATGTATCAAATATTGCTACTGGCTCTGAAGCGATTTCAGCCTATATAAGCACTCACATTTAGCAGCTGCCTGAGGTAGACAGAATGATGAGATGCTAAGACTTTGAGACCACACCAACGTTACACTCTCTTCTCAAATTTGGATTTTTTGCTTGCTTCAGATCAGAACACCTGAGTAAAAGGCATCCTCTAGATTTGTATTGGATTCGAACTCATGACACAGCCAGTGATTCCACAAACAAGTACTCTTAACAATTAGGCCATGCTGTGTATAAATATACATGTAGTAGCATTTATGTTTATTGTCTTACTTGCTTTTGAAAATTTCAGGCCTTCACCTTCCTGCGTCGAGCCGTACCATTTACAGCTATTTTGTGGATCTCGATTCTGGTAACTTTGTGCCATGGGATACTTTGGTGCCTACTACACAGTCCTTAGTTGAAAAAGGAGCAGTGATAACCATCGGTGAAACTATGGGAGTCAGCGGAGGTCAGCAAGCAACCAAAACTAATGACCCCAACATTGTGGCGACTGTGGACACAGTGCGATACTCATTCTTGACCGCTTTGTTGCTGCTCAACCAGAACCCAGTGCTACTAACAGGTGAGGTGTCTTCTTTTGTTTTCATCCATGAACGTAATTGAAATATGCCAGATCTGAATATGGCAGCTCCAGAAGGTCTAACACGCTGAATTTAACTAGTAGTGTCAAGTGTTTTTCGGTTTAAAAAGGCACTAAGATAATAAGAAATTAGGTGGGATACTGCAGCTTTGAAGAATCTTACAGATTAAATACTGGCACACAATTATTTATGCTGGGAATAATGCAAAGGCATATTTTGAAGGCTTGTGTATGTTGTGTATGGAAAGTCCTGAGTGCTGCATTTCACTTTAACAGTGCAAGTGTGGAGAGGAATCAATACTTGTATATTTAAAGCTTTTAGATTTTATGAACTGCAGGCAATTAAACCTCATCTGCGTGTCACACGCTACCCACTTTCAGGAGAGTCTGGTGTCGGCAAGTCTGCGATCATGAAAGATATTCTGACGAGACTGAGCAAGGATGGAGGGACGGCCTACAAATCTGGGACAATCCTCGGTTCTGTCTTCAACTATTCCAGCAAAAACCAAGCTCTGCTGGAAAATATTTCCACCCTCACCAAGTTCGCCTCAGATGGTGGTGAGTAGAAAGAGTCAATATAATACTTTCGTTGGTTCTCATACTTTAATTAATGTCCTGGTCAGAAAAGTAGTACTGAGGTAAAATTGACTCTTCTATTGAATAAAAAGCACTGTATCATACTATTAATTCTTGGACTCCTCACGCTACTTCAGCCGAACTACTTATTGCTCAGTTATGAAAACTAACTAGCAGCTTTTTTACAGTGTAAATACTGCCCACAAGGTCCTTAGCCAGGTTTGGTATGTGGAATACAGTCAAAGACATTGAAGTGATGTTTTCTATATTCCTCCCTCCCCTCCCATGTCTTCAAGGGTGTTATGCTAGTTGAAACTAAGGCTAGACTTTTTTAATTAGCTTCTTGGATCGACCGACCCAACAGATTTTCTGCCTACGGAAAAAAAAATTGAGCATAAACAGAATTTTTATCAAATTTACATTATAGAAAATTTAGATTTCACCTTTTTTTTTGTTCTACCGACCGACTCTAGAAAAAGTGCCTCAAGAAGATCAGAGAAGCTGAAGATCAATTATGTCTGGCCTTACCTCAAACAGTGACAATACATGTACTTTAATTGTGTTTCTACTGCTTCATAGATGAGCAGAACTTGGACGTGTTGGGAATGTCTCGCACCAAGCAGTCCAGTGGCATCCTGACCTCCAGCGTTCAGTTCAGTGCTCAGACGTCTTCAACACGAGTGCAACAGGCCCTGGCTCAGAAGCTGATCAAGAAGGGGCGAGAAACTCTGGGGGCTCCCAAAGGAAAGAGGGTAAAGGGTTTTTCTTGGCAGTGTCTTGTATTTAATATTTTTTTACTGTCTTCAAGTTAACGAAGATAAATTAAGCCTTGAGTCCATTCATAGCTTTTGCAACATCCTAATTGGATAAATGTGGTCAGAATACTCTGTCAAAATTATGAGTTTGATGATTGAACAAGAATCCGTGGATTGCAAAACAGGTTTGCCACTGGTGTGTTTGTTCTAGTGGTGGGAAAAACGGACATTCTAGTCTATCATGGGTCATAGCTGGTAAATCTGATGAAGCATCATCATGGGGGCAGGCTCATTTCCTGAGGAGGAGTGACCTTTCAACATAGAACAAAAATTATTGTGTTTAACTTTCATACTTGAAAAGTCGACTGGAATGAACTGAAATTGGCATTTATATATATATTTCAGGTTCTGTTGTTTGTGGACGACCTGAACATGCCGGCCCCTGAAGAGTACGGGGCACAGCCTCCTTTAGAGTTACTCCGCCAGTTCCTGGATCTCGGAGGTTACTATGACACCACCAAACTGCTGTGGAAGGTAAGGCACATTTAGTTTTATGCAGGAATATTACAATTTTAAAGTCATCGGTCAGTTTAAGCCAGTTTTAGATATGCAGACTAAGGATTCTTGTTATGAGAAGTTTCTGATGGATTGAAGTACATGTGATTTAGGCTATTATGGACTTTAAATTTTCAGGATATTCTTGATGTGACTCTAGTCGGCGCCTGTGGGCCTCCTGGTGGCGGAAGGAACGACGTCAGTCCTCGTCTAATAAGACATTTTTGGTCAGTGAATCTTATTGCAAATTTCAATACATTTCTCAGAAGTAAAACTGTGTTCTTTTGTAGTTGTTTTCTCCATTTCTTTGGTAAGTCGAGTATATTCTGAGAAAATACGGTAACTATCAATCACCAATGTACCTTTTGTTTGCCTTTCAGCATGCTAGCATTTCCCCAACCCTCCACCAAATCCTTGCAACACATCTACCAAGTGCAACTGGGTCGCTTCTTTCAAGAAAATGACTTTTTGCCTGAAGTTAAAGAAGCTCTGTTCCCCCTGGTATCGGCTGGAATTGCTATTTATTATCGAATGACAGGAATAATGAAACCCACACCTGCCAAGATACATTACACTTTCAACATACGAGACCTCTCTCAGGTATGGAAAAAAGGTCTTAATCTGTAGTAAATGTTTGATAACAGTCCGATTGAGTAGTTCTATCCATTATGAGAAATTCTACATTTAGCGCCTTATGTTGGTGTATGTTGTATCAGCAGATGTGCCAGGTATGCTACTCTTGATAATTACCAGAGATAAATTTGCAAAAATGTATTTGAAAAGCAACGTAGGTACTTGTAAATACTTTTTTGTGGGGGAGAAACAGTGTTTTTTGCCAATATAATATGAAGGAAAATGTATAAAGAAATGGTGGTGAGATTCTGGTTGGATGAAAATATAAATCATTCTTACAGCTAATATGTTTAGATCTTTATGTCCAGATATATAATAAGACACTTCTGTGGTTCTTTCCTGGTGCAAATGCAGCATAAATAGGCCTACAATATAATTGTTATGTGGCATTCAACAGGTAATCAGAGGACTAATGCAGGCTGACCCAGCAGTCGTTGTCAACAGTGACAATTGTGCTCAACTGTTCGCCCATGAAGCTACGAGGGTGTTCCATGACAGGCTAACTGATTCAGAGGACATAACGACCTTCTTTGGTATACTGGCAGACACCCTCCATGATTTTTTTAAGGTTGGTCAATTTGTAATTTGATGCCATACTTAAGATTCTTTGTTTAATTTTTGGAAGACGTATTACTGAAAATCACTTTATACATGACTATAAGTATTGAATATGTCCACTATGAATGCATGCCTCGTATTTATTTGGAGATCACTCTGAGAAATTGAAAGGTGCAGCTTTCCACAGGGACTGTCCAGTAGAAAACTTCCTTGTGTAGCATAATAATTTCCCATTATTCGATGATTGTGTAATTGAAGAGTAACGACTGAGGAAGGTTATGTCTGAACAATCTTGATCCCAGATTTCAGTCAGTTATAAAGTTACATCGCACACTTTATTTAAGGTGAAATGGACGCCAGATAAACTCCAAAACGAACCGTTCCTCTTTGCTGATTTCCTTGACGCCCACGATGACTCCAAGACGTTGAGAGTTTACAGACAGCTGACTGATTACACACGACTGATGCAGAACTTAGAGGAGTATTATTTGAGGCAGAATGTGAGCAACTCCCAAGCCCCTCAGCTGGTCTTCTTCAAGTACGCTGTGGAGCACATTCTCCGAGCTACGAGGGTATTCAGGCAGCCTGGAGGACACATGTTAATGGTGAGTAATATAATTAACTTGACTCAAGTTGACTCGAATTATAACATAATTACACACACCAGTGTGAAATTGAAATTTTTATAAAAAGATGTATTTTAGAAGATGTTGTTGTGCTGTGAGAAGGCATTTTCAATATAGCTGCTTGGAGAGCAAGGAGAAGGATGCTGACTGGTTGTTGGAGGTCACATTGTTCAAAGAGTACAAGTGGGGTTTCCCCATAGATTTAAATATTGTCGCCGGCTAGATCGTTAGATCTGCCGGCTACTCTGTGGCGGGCCTGTCCTTTTGTTTGATTGCAAAGAAAAGTAGTGGAACCCAATTGCTTGATTTGGGAATAAGGTATTTGGAATGATTGTAATATGATTTGATAATGTGTTTGTTCAACTGGAAGTTTATCTGAGACATATTTTGCTATGTTGCAATTAATTTGTTTTATATGTCATTGGTTAGTTATTGTGTATAAAAAGGTTTCTTTCTGAATCGTAGGTGGGTCTGGATGGCACTGGCAAGTCTACAGTTGTACAACTTTCATCTTACATTGCTGGTTGTGAGCTTTATAAATTGACTCTGACTCGTGGATACTGCTTAGCGGACTTTCGAGAAGACCTGAAGAAAGTTTGTCGCAAAGCTGGCGTCTCTGGTACAAACATGGTGTTCCTCCTGAGTGATGGGGATATCGTCAAGGTAATAACAACCTTCATCCACATCTTCGTTTTACAAATATATATTGCTGTTGCTGCCTCTGAGAGTAGGATATTAGAATTTGTATCTCTTAATTTATAATCAGTCAGGGCAGTAATAGTCAGATGTACATAGAATGTCATAGATGTCATTGCACAATCAACTGCTTTATGCTTTCTGTTTGCTATCTTGATATTTTGCTGGGTGAATTTGAGAAGTTCGTGAAAGTAACCGATTCTCTGTTGAAAGAAGATATCCTTTCCTACTCTTAGCTAGATTCTACTTGATGATTATGTTTGGATGGATAATTGGATATCCATAGCTTTTACTCGGTGATTAATAACAACTTATTTAGTGTACCAGATACACTCAGAAAAACTATATTGGACTCCTCACCATCAAATATTAATATAATATAGTGTGCCAGCAGCTAAGTCATGCTATCAGGCAAAAGCAGATATTATACAAATACGGCATGATATGAGTGCAATATGAAAATTTATTTGCACGAGGAAATTCATATTGAACGAGGGCGCAGCCCGAGTTCAATATGAATTTACGAGTGCAAATAAATTTTCATATTGCACGATAATAAGTGCCGTATTTGTTTTATTACATGACCACTATGCTTCCAATATAATGTTCCATTCCGAAAAAAAAAAATTTCTGAAATTTTTTTTTTTTTTTCAGTCAAAAAACAAAAATGAAAAAAAAAATTTTTTTTGGAAATTTTTTTTTTTTAATAAAAACTCATATTGCACTCTAACCATGCAATATGAAAAAATCTGAAAAAAAAAAAATTGTAAAAAAATTTTTTTTTGGAAAAATCTCATATTGCACCCGAACCATGCAATATGAGTTTTTATGAAGTCGTCATGTGACTGATTTAGGCCAATCAGCTTCGCTCTAGGATAGTGGTCATGTAATAATAATAATTATTGGCTGTTAAAATTTTGCTGACTGTCAAATGATATCACAGAATATTTAATACTGTAAAACGGGGTGAAGTTGGCAATCCGGGGTAAAGTTGGCACGCTATTTTGGCCCAATTAATGGCAGAAGTGCCAACTTTTCCTCACTGACACGTATGGCAACTTTGCCAAAGATACCTGTGTCAGTGAGGAAAGTAGGCATTTCTTCCATTAAGTGGGTCAAAATAGCACGCCAACTTTACCCCGGTTTGCCAACTTTACCCCGTTTTACGGTAATATAATAATGTCTGATTCTTTGTTCAGGAGTCATTTCTGGAGGACATCAACTGCATCCTTAACTCGGGAGAAGTTCCGGATTTGTTTGACAATGAGGAGATGGACGGCATTGCCCTGGAATTGAAGAGTGCGGCTGCTGAGGCCCAGGTGCCTGACACAAGGGCTCAAGTTTATGAGTTCTTCATTCAAGTAAGTTTAATCTCTTTTCAGACTGAGAGTGAACCTATGAATGGATATGTAGTTGATTTCTCTATTCCCTTGAAAACCAAGAATGATTTGACTTTTGTCTTTCAATTCTCAGTGTCGAATTTGATCTTGCAGAATTCTTAGTCTTTGATATTGCTTGATGCCACCGTCCTTATCACTTGCAATATGTTTGTGGCAAAGTAATGTGGTAAAATTTAGAATTTTGAAAGTCTTTGATCAACACAGGTCATTAGGACTTTTATGAGACATGCATAGACTAAAGATGTTCCAAGTGAATGACTTGTTCATAACATATCAAAGGTAATCATGCCGTCATTTCCAGCGAGTCAAATCTAACCTCCATGTTGTGCTGACGATGAGTCCTGCGGGTGCCAGGTTCCGCCAGCGATGTCGTTTAAATCCCTCGCTCATCAACTGTTGCATGATCGACTGGTTTGACGAGTGGGACCATGAGGCGTGTCTACAAGTGGCCCAGGTCTATTTCAGCAATGCAGAGTTCATCACACAGCCTGGCCAAGATCTGCAGGTAAAATCCTTAGTTTATTCTTATATTCATGGAGTTTTGCTACCTATTGCATTTGCATTTTGAGATTGCTATTGCACAATCATAACAACTTGATAACAGCAGCCTTGACTTGAAATGGTATACCCCGGATCAGCTTGGTACTAAGTTGGTGGCTTGGCAGCTCATCCTGAGAATCATCTTTGTGGAGGGAGCTGCACATTTATTTTTGGTGACTGCCATATGATGATGAGATGAGAAGATTGGAATTGTGGCAAATGCTCTATTGATTCAGGGATGTCCAGGATCTTTCAAATTTGTTGACAGGTATTCGAAATTTGTATGGTTGAAATATGCTGATGACCAGTTTCGTCAACTGGCAAAATTCCGTGCCATAATATTTGTGTATTTTGAGGACACTGTTTTTCCTGTAACCATAGAAACTTCAGCAAAAGATCTCTTCTTATTTTGTAAGATTTTGTTCACCATAAATACAGGTTTGATTTGTGCAATGAATGATTAAAACAACCATATAATATGTTAAAAATCTGCAATACTTTATTTGAACAAAGTACATTCGGAGGAGTGTTCATTAAAATATTGAAGTAGTTATCAAATCATCGACAATTTCCAATTGGCAAAGTTTAACTTCTAATATTTCTTGAATAACTACGGGTTGGCTAACATGAAAGAGGTTTTTCGCACATTAATAATATTCTTGGTCTCATGTATGTTTAGGTTACCATGGCAACAATGCAATTATATAGGAGCTGTACACGTATACACAGAATAGGCAAACGTGCAGCAAAACCTCTCTTTTGTGGAAGATCAACAATACTTAAGATTTGGGGAAATAATATTAAAATTTTGATTTTATCATGATAAAAAAAAATTATTGCTTCAAGTACAATAAATTATTACTTCAAGTACAATAAGCATTTAAAATTACTTTCATAAATGAATATATTTAAACACTCTTATACTTATGTATACATCAGGTACACAATAAACTAATATTTATTTATTTACACAACACCTAAATCTAACCCAGCAATTAGGGTTAACAACACAAAAGCTTTATAATATATAATAATAATAATAATATAATATATAAAGAGTAAATATACAAGTTGACTAAATGACTAAGCAGTAGGCCTACTGTCGGAGACACTGGGGTAAGACTTATAGATATTTCCCTTTGTACCAGATTGTTACATTTAACGCGGTTTATCCTAATGCAGTTAAGGCATTTCAATGCTAAACAAGAATTAGATAATTAGTTTTAATTGATTGAGATCATGTTATAACATGACTGAATTATTTTACAAGTAACTTGTAAGAAGATTAGTTATAGGGAGTTGACCAGATTAGGATAAGCCATGTTAAGCGTTGATAAAATGCGATACCGGGTACTTGAGTATGATAATAAAATAATGACAGCAAATATCACAGAATCAACAATAAAACATCAGTTCAGGTGTTATTATGCGACAAAACCAAACAATAAAAAACAAAGACAAAAACAAAAGAATCAAAACGATACTTAAACAAGAATTTGATCATTCTAATTCTAAGTCTGAGGGAGAGACTCTGAGCCCCGTTATGATAGCCATTGACAGCAAAAGCATATTCATTTTAGATTTTGAAATTTAAATTAGTCACTATTAATTTAAATTAGCAACTTATTACATTAGCACCTGGTGTTAAATTATAGTTGCTGTTTGGCACATGTTGGAAAACACAAGAACTAGCAAAACTTCAGTGCTACTCAAATGGCCATGAAATGCCTGCCGACCTTGAACAATTGGCAGAGGCAAGACTGGCTTTGCAATGCACTAGGTGTTAATGCAGCAATGATGTTATGAAGCGTGCTGCTACACATACTGAAATATCCTATAAGCACAACTTGGCTGTGCCTAACTCTTTCATTGAGGCAGAGGAACTCTTTCCTCTAGACTTGCATGACATTTGCGTACAGACTGGTGGAATTCTTGTCCAACTAGGTATTAAATTGGCATCTAGGGTACTGTCAGGTCCGTGCTCAGCAGAAATTAACAGAAATATGTTGGGCTGCTTGAGAAATTCACATTTGCGCGGATGTGAAATAGAGCACCTTCAGTGAAATGTGGTAGCCTGCTGCCTCTCGGTCGCAAGAGCGGGCTACTGTAGCCTGCTTTGTATATATTTCTCTCCTCGACAAGAGGGGCTTCAGTTAATGATATAGAAATGTCATTTTGCCAAATCTAGGAACAAATAGCATGGGTGATGTAATCAGGTTTTTAATATCATAGCATTAAATATAATAGCATGTAGTTGTTGCACAATAATGTCGTTGTTTTATGACATTGAGGGGTAAGTTGACCGCCGGGCAAGGGACAAGTTGATCCCTGAACATTTTAACAGGTGCAAAGGGTCAAGTTACCGTGGTCTCCCCTCACAGTAGTAACATAACTTGACTGTTATATGTTACATTAAGATCAAATAATCAAATAGATTCTATAATACGGGTAGCAAATTTGTGAAACAAAAGTTGGAACATTGTTTTAAGCTGAAATATTAGGGATGCTCACTTTTACATCAACGGACATTGTCATAGACATTCAGATATATCTTATTCCAACATATTTTGTACAGTGGCACATACGGATATTTTCACGGATAAATAAATGTCAAACTAGATGCTAGAACTCCTTAGGTGCATAGTCCCGCTGCCAGGAAGGGGAGGTGGTATATTTCACATTTTAAAACTGAACGGACAAACAGACGCCCAGCAGGACATGCACAGAGGAATAATGTGAATCCCATTACGGGGCTAAAAATACATATATGTTGTGGGCAGCGAACCCAAGTATATAAATACTTTTCATATTGGAGGGTCACTGCCCAACTTAAATTTAAATAAATATTTACAACAAAACAAGTACAAAAAAAACTAACGTAACAAAACATATACAAAAAAATACTAACTAAATATAAATAGTATATATATATGAACAATAACACAATAAGCATCAAACAAGCTTAATTACAATGACAATTACAATATATTTTATATAAATACACAACACTTAATAATCTTATATTCCTAACAACAGCTGGTTAATGCAACCATCAATATAGTAGAGTACATCAAATTGTCAACCACAGAACAGTTTCTAGTGGAATATTCTCCTGCAGTTCAAGTTTTTCTTGAAGTCAGTCACATATGAGATCTGATCTTTCAAATAACAGTTAATTGGTTCAAGTAAACCAATTAAATTATGCAGAATACTATGATTAATAAGAAGTAATAGAATGTCAGTTGGAAGAAAACGCAGCACAGTTTTGACTCTTTTGAGGGCTTGACTTGCAGGGCTCGATCACTGAAATGTGACTTTGATTGAAAGCCTTGACGATGGGTAGTTGGGCACTCGTGAATGAGGAATTAATTATTATTAATTTATGATCCCCTATTGCCGGAGTTGTTATGGTGATGCATTGGAAAACTTTCTTGTTTTGTTCGCAAAACAAGTAATTATATACAAAGCGCATTCTTCGCTCGCCAATAGAATTCATCAATATCCCATAAGTGTATTTCGTGTCAGTCAGGGTTATGTAATGTTTATTTGAATATTTTTTATGTGAATAATGTTTTCTGATATGTAGTATGCAAACAGAAACAAATTTCAAATTGTTTTATACATTTTTTTGTAATTGTAATATTTGTATTTGATCACAGACAAACGCCTACATTTGTGAATTCTTGTACTTTTTAAGTAGAGAAGAATTCTTATAGTCAATTAGTCATTATGCTTTTCGGCAGTCAGCAAATCTGATTGGATTGAACTAATATGATCAGAGATTCAATTTTCCAATTCTGTAGTTCAGATGAAAGTGCCGTGGTGAGCACTGACATGTACAGCTTGAGCACGGGAAACCAATTCCAGCTATTCATGTAAGTGCAAATACTTGCGAAACACATGGCCAGTGTAGGGGCAGCGACAGAAAATAAGAAGGCAAAGACTTTTCCCAAAGGTGTCAGATGAAGGGGGATTTATAAGAAATGAGTGACTTGAAAGACAATAGTACCTGATAACGGAAAAATATGCTCTTTAGCATAGGATGCTGGGATAGACATGGATTCAATGGCCCATATCTGGTCACTGTCTCTTCAGAGTGTGCTTCTAACGAACATCAGCCTATGTTAAGAGTCACAAGGGGAAAGTGTGCCTGTTAGCAGATTTATGTTTAGATATGTTGGGATAATTTGTTATAAAGTTAATACCTAAGTTAATACCTAACATCGACATGATGATCCACAGCCACCACTGCTTTCCCTCTCAATTATGCTTTTAGCTGTATTGCGTTCATTCTCTTCTTCAGTTTCTGCAGCATACTGCTGTATGGCCGCTTGGTTTTGCTTTTCCCATAAGTCTCTGTATATACTGCAAGGTTTACTAATTAATGTCTGGTGGGTGCCTCTCTCTGCGATCACCCCTCCGTCCAGGACTAATATCTCATCCGCATCAATGACGGTCGACAGACGATGAGCGATGACCACGGTTGTTCTGTTTTCGGCCACTCTTTGCAGGGCACTCAAGATTTTCTGAAAGAACAAGCCAGAATTAGGCCCAGAAGATCCTCAATTAGAGAGATAGCACTTTCAATTACAAGCATGCAGTTGCCTGGCAGGGTTTCCCTATGAAGTAATACTCGATGTAATGCCATAAAACAACTAATTGGAATTGTACTTCGCTAGTTAACTCTGGTCACTTCCGGTATCTGATGCTAATCGACACGATTAAGCTCAGTAAAATCCAGGTCAACTGTCGGACAGGTAAGTCCTGGCTCAACCTCAAATTACTTTGTTGTAGTTTTATGTGAAAGTAGAAATCTTTTAATTAGGAGCATGCAAGCATTGCCTGGAGTTTCCCTCTGAAAGTATCTTTTGAAGTTATGCCATGAAACAGCTAATTGCAATTACTTTGTTTTTTTTATTCAAAAAAGCAATCTTTTCTGTCTTGAAGGTTTCCAACAAACCAGTCATTTTGTTACAAATGAAACAACAGAAACATACATTGGTCAGTTGATGAATCTGCATTTTCAGGAAGGCACAAACAGATTTGAAACAGTAGTACAATGACAGAGTTATGTCTCAGACTTCTCAGATAGGAAATTCGTGGTCCATACCTGTTCCGTGATAGAATCTAGCGATGACGTAGCTTCATCGTAGATCAGAACCAGCGGTTGTTTTAAGATGGCTCTCGCAATAGACACTCTCTGCTTTTCCCCACCTGCAATGATGGTTATCAATTTAATATACGTGAAATATGGTCCCTGATATTCTACCAAATAACAAATCCACGAAAAATTATCAATATATATATATTATAGGATTATGATCGCTCACCAGAAAGCTTCAACCCTCTCTCTCCAACTTGTGTGTCGTACGCACTGGGCCATTTGAGAATGGACTGATGCATTTCGGCCATTTTGCTTGCTTCATAGACCTCCGCTGCAGGGGCATTGATGTTGCCGTAATTGATGTTATAGAAGATGGTGTCATGGAAGAGCACAGAGTCCTGTTTAACAGACAACATATTTGTGTAAAGTTTAACTTAAGGTGGCTCGATACTCGTGAACTTTCTAAGATAGGATTTCTAAAAAATAGTTTAGAATGATCCAAAATATAGTTTATAGCAAGGATATGTAAAAAAAAGTGGTCGCAACCAGCCTTTTTTTCGAAATATTTGAGGTTATCTACAAGAAAGTCAGTCCACGCAAACCTGAAAAACTCAATTTTTTTCTTATCTTTCTTTCTGTGAAGTCTGTCCTGCCATTCAGTGGTCATGCATCCCATATTATGAAATGAAGCATGGAATTGAAGAAAAAACTTCAATGGAACTGCTGATTACAATTTCAAAGAGATATATTTAGTTTAAAGGACTTTCCAAGGGGCTCGGAATAAAAGTTTTGATTTTGACAATTTTAATTTTTTTTATAAACCATGGCGCTAAAAAAAATTGACGGGATAGGATTTCTCATTTTTTTGTCATTAATTTCCAAATATTGTTAGGAACAATAAAATGTATAAGAGAAGGTTTGCTACCGCGATAGAAATTGAGATAAAAATTTATTTATGTCTCAAAGTCAATTTTTAGAAATTAGACCTGCTTGCCGAAAATCGCGTGTAAAAAGTTTCTATTCGGACCATAAAGCTGAATCTCTGGCATGTCATAGTGATGTTCATAGCGCATCTAATGCTTCAAACCAGAAGTTTCTAACCCTAATAGAAGTGACGCAAATGACAAACGAAGTGGCAGTCGCACGGATTTATAAAAAACCAAAAAAGCAGTCCACAGAGCTCAGCAGGCTGTTGTTGCTATGGTGACGCCGCCATTGCTGCTCCATGAGTAGCGAGCCACCTTAAATTAATCAAACGATGTCTTGGATTTTAAAGAGCGTTATACGTAGATAGACATGGTAAGTGAAGCCCTCTTAGCCAAGTACTTGAATGGCAACTATATTTTTACAAAAGTTTCTTCATGCAGAGCACCCCTGTACAGTGTACATCCATAATCCAGAAGAAATCTGGGACAAATTTTGATAGTGCAACAAATGATTGTCTTTGTGTTAGTCTTTGTGACTGGTGAGTCTAGTGTCCTACCTGAGGCACAACTCCTATGGCTTTCCTGTAGCTGTCAAGGTCCAAATCTCTAATGTCCTGATTGTTGATTAAAATCCGTCCCTGTTGAGGGTCGTAGAATCTGTACAGCAGTCTCACAATTGTAGATTTCCTGGAAAAAGAGACAATTCCATTAATTGACAATGCTGTGAGCTTGGACAAAAATACATTTTGATGACACCAAGTAATGGCATGACAGCCTAGCAAAAGATTAGACACTATATATATATATTTGTGACTGATAGTAACACAAGCTAAGTTCGCCAGAAGTCAAATTTGATGGTGCTGTGAGAAGTTGGTAGTCACAAAACAATCGGGAAATTTCTGTGAATGAATAAAAGCTGTAAAATAACAGGCTCATTATAACGACTCACCCTGCGCCACTGCCTCCAACTAGAGCGATCTTTTTCCCGGCTGGAACCTCGAATGACAACCCTTTGAGGATCTTTCTTCCTTCCACATATTGGAACACGACATCTTCAAAACGGATGGAGGCTTTTTCAGGCATCAGTTCGAGTGGGGGAGCATCGGGCTTTGTCTGGAAGGAGCGGATATATAATATCTATTAGTGCAGACAAATGACAAGGCATTTCGAAAGCTATGAGATAATATACTTTTCTAAACACAAACAGTAGATTCTCTCCTTTTCTCGAGGACTTCTGTGACGGCCTACAAATTTCCACAACCTAAAACACTTTTGAAGTTTGTGTCTCTTTCAACATTGTTCCAAGAGAGCTCACACAATACTTTTGTAGAATATTAAGTCATGGGACGAGAATATTCATGTCAATTACCTGAACTACTGACTTATTCTCCATGAGGCTGAACATGGTCTGCATGTCAATGATGGACTGACGGATTTCTCTGTAGACTGACCCTAGGAAGTTGAGTGGAATGGAGAGCTGGAAGAGGAGGCCATTGACCATGACCAGGTCTCCAACTGTCATTTTACCTGGAAGAGAAAATAAGAAAATGTTGGAGAGAGAATCCAAGGGAAAGTGTGAAAGCTAAATAAGTTATCCAAAACTTCATTATGATGGTACAAATGCACATGGATGACAGATGGATGAATTCGGCTTTATGTCCTGCATTTATGCACTTGATAAGATACTTTATAACTTGAGACAGCAGGAGGACACAGCAATGAGGTGAAGGATGATTGAAACTGGTGTCAAACATAGGCCTAAGCCTAGGTGATCGGCCATAGCAGGAATACCAGCCGAGCACCACCCCCCCCCCCCCCTTATGAATGCATTGCACATGGACTCACCAGCGATAATATCTTGAGATGCGAGCAGCATGATCCCAGCAAGACCTGCACTGAAGATGGTGTTCTGGCCCCAATTCAACAGGGCTAGACTGGTAGTGGTCTTCAAGGAAGCTCTCTCGAATACTGCAAGGAGTTCATCGTACCGCTCTGCTTCGAGTTCTTCATTGTTGAAGTACTAAAGAAACATAAATGTATTGCATTATTATTATTATTCCAAAGACAAATTAATGACGCTAAAGCGGCTCCAAGCCTCCCACACCTCCCATACATGTATATCCTATAATTCCTATACTTTCAATAGGATCCTGTAAACTCCTATTTTTATACCAATCCCCTATATCTCTATATTTTCAGGTCATAATAAAAATATTGCACTTTGTCTTTAAGATTGTTGATTCCAGTGCGAAGGACATATCTGGCAGTTTATCAAACAGTCTGGCAGTTCAGGCCAAAAAATTGAACTTAGATACTGAAATGTGTGGAGTGAACCAAAATACCCGTTATGGACTGGCATGGGATTCGTGAACGATGTGACCTGGAATCATTTTGCTTAAAAAATGTTCCGATTATGTACTCAAATCTCCTGTAATTGTCTGAAAAAACTCCTATATAACTCCTATATTTTTGTTTTGGCTTGGAGGCCTGAAAATCGTAATTGAATGAATATCAACAATGCGACATGGATAAATGTGCCTTACCTTGACCGTCTCGTAATTAATCAAGGAATCAATGGCTCTGTTGCCAGCATCCTGGTCATGCTTGTTCATCTTTACCCGGAATTGAGTTCTGCAAAAAGATACAAACTCATGAGTACTCCTTTTTAAAAGTCTCTGCCATTCAGTTAAAGCATAGCATGGATTATTAATATTTTAGATGTTTCAGCTATCTGAGGCAAGCTGTCAGACTCTGATATTTACCTCCATGATGTGATACCGAGAGTAAAAGCTGCGTAGACTGCAATTGAACTCAGAGCTACGGCTGCATACAGTCCTCCGCACCTATACCACTGAAACAAGAATTGGATAATGACAAATTTTGCAAAACTGTTAAATAGCAAGAAGAATGCATGATTTTGCAAATTGTATATAATAGGGAAATATGTTGTTGATAACTTACCAAGATGCCACTGACAAGGGAAACTTCAAAAATAGTTGGGATCACATTGAACACAAGGGCCGCTAGTGTGAAATTGATGCCTCTGAAACACAAGAAGTTCATTGAATATTTTACTGCTGCTCAGTCACATTTGAATCAAAGTATTCAATATCAAACTGGAAGGTGTCTCCGTGAATAGGCCTACCTTGTTCCTCTGTCTATAGCTTTGGACAGGGCTCCTGTCTGTCTTGAGAGGTGGAAGGACAGATCCAGGGAGTGTAGGTGCAGAAATACCTTCCTGGCCACCCTCCTGATTGAACTTTGGGCGACCTTGGCAAAGACAGCGTTTCTCAGTTCATTGCAGAAGGAGGCACTGGCTCTTGCAGCTCCATCTGAGAATCATAGAGGAAATCAAGTTCGGCCTACAAATTACATTATTATTATCCCAAATCTGATATTCATATAAACTTCATTGCAGTTTATTTTAAAAGTTTAATTTTGAAATCGAATTTCACTTTGCACATGTTGATGCATGGTTGAAAATGTATCACTCACATCCTACTATTAAAGCAGTAACCATAGTGAGGAAAGTGTCCTTTGCTGATAGTTTTGAAATGTTGTCTTTGTCGTTCAAATAGTCCACTACCTCCTTGAATATGAAAGGCACTTGGATGTTGATGACCTGAAAGTTAAATTGAGTGAAAATGAAATTATAAACATCTCAAATGTGTATGCATGACATATTGTTACTAAATAGTAATTGTTTGTTTGTGATGATAGATTTCTAGGAGCAAAAATATTGCATTTTAAAAGCTGTTGTGCTTGTTGTGGACACAGTGGAATTCTAAATAGCTGAATAGTGCAGCTGTGAAGCTGTCCAACTCTTCAACTTAGTAAGAAGGGTGACAAGAACATCGATACTGTTGAAGAACCCCATATATGATATGCTATTTGTCAGATATGACTTAATATCATGTGTAGAGTTCTCATAACATGGTGGATGAATCCGGAGTTTGTGGGTTCGATTCCGCGACTGTCAAATGTCATGTTCTGCTGACATCCAAAACCTTAGATGATTCGGCTAAAGATTGCAACCTCTAAGCTAGGGCCAAGGTGTTGGGGTGCTTCACACAGCTGGTATCTGAGAGGGAGTGAAGGGAAGTGAGCTATTTATAAACACACAGTTAAAGCTGCAACAGTGCCCCACCAAGTCCCTGATGACAACGCTACGTGATATTAGTCATATTATATTATTGCTGTAGAAGCCACAAGTATAGAGTCTGAAATGTCTGACCACGTCATGCTTTACCTGTGTCATATAATACCAGTGTGTAGCATGGTGACGTCCTCAACATCCTTGGATTCTATGCTCATGGCTCCTACAGCTATACAGTAAGCGCAGAACTGACCATGATCTATTGACTACATTAGTTGAACTTACCTTATTGCCGATGAGTAATATGAGTGCGAGGATGACCCTAAGGCGGATGGCTGGTTGGTTCCTGGGCCAGACGTAGGTGAGCATCTTCCGCACGATCCTCCAGCTCTTGACGTCTTTTCCGTTTGAAAGGGAATCTGGGACGATGATGCTGCCTCCTGTGTGGACACATGTCTGCGGCTCTGTCTCGGAGACTGGGGGAGGCTTCTCGATCTTCCCGTTCTGGGTAGAAATATTGTACATTAATATCAACGCAAATTCCCAAAAACAATTGGTAATCTTAAGTATGTCCTGAATGTGAGACAGCAAACGCATCACTTGCTGCATATATACGGAAACAGGGTAGATTGAGCAGCCGATTCGCTTACAACTACGGCGCAACCATTATATCCAAGGGGGCCTGGAGTTTTTTTTCAATAAGTCATTTATTTCTGTGCTATCTTGAAATAAATAACTCCTACTTATGGTATTTCTTAACATGGTGAACCTTGATTTGGAAACAAATATTTGAGGGCATCGCGTGCTCAAAAAAAATTACTGTCGTCGTCAGCGCAAAATAAATAAATAATTTCCCGTAGAAGAAAACCCCGACCCCCTAATTATCTAGCAGTTGCCCCCCTTCTTATGTTAATTAATTTAATTTAGTTGTCTGAAAGCTTTTCTTTCTTTCAACTTCAGAAATTATATTATGTCGGTAGGCCCAAGAAGCTAAAAATAAATTATGTTTGGCCGAAGATCAAATGTTTTATTTCAATAACAGACTTCGAACTACCAAAGTACAATTTGTACAAAGTTACAACAATGTTGCTCTTTGCACGGGGAGTTTATTAATGGCCCCTGACATGGTTGTGCCTCTTGTATTTTAGGTGCTACTTGTTGAAACTAAACTACTGGTTGAAAGTACAGTTTTACTATTTTATATCAGGTTATACAATAAAGTAGTAGAAAAAAATTATTATAAGTCTTCTATAAATATATGAATAAATTGCAAATATTTCGGCCTATGTCCCAGCTCTCGTGTATAATATCAGGTTTCTTAAGACAAAGACAATAGGAGATCTATAGGGAATTCACATACACTGTAGTTTAAAATTATGCTGAGAATGTACTGCAGCACTCAAAAAAATTATTATAAGTCTTCTATATAATTATAAGGTTATAAGTCTTCTATATAATATATGAGTAAATTGCAAATATTTTGGCCCGTGTGCCAGCTCTCGTATATATATATAATAATCAGGTTTCTTAACATGCTTAAGACAAAGACAATAGGAGGTCTATAGGGAATTCACATACACTGTACACAGAGTTAAAAATTATGCCGAGAATTGACTGCAGCACTCAATGAACTTTGCCTCACATTTTGATAAAAACAAGAATCCAAGGATTCAAGGCCAGGCTGAAGATAGACTCTGATTGATAAACATCATCCTTTGACATTGGCCTATACGTGTAGTACTGAGGGCCACAACCAGTTGCCGCGCAATGCACGCGCATTTTATATAATATCTAATTTAATATAAAGATAAATAGTCCATGACCTTTGAGTTTCTTATCTACTTATCTAGGTTAGGCAATCCTTGAACAAAGCATCTGCATTCCCGGAGAAATTTACACCTTACAAAACTTCTCCTGGCCTATGCAAGATATTATGAAACTGCACATGCCACACATCCCCTTCCAAATGCCTGAGTGTGCACCCAGCGGGTGCCATCCAGCACCCACGCAGCAGCAACGAAATGAATCTTGTGTATTTGTGAAGTTTCTATTTATAGCCTGTGCAGCTTTTACAGTGCATTCTGTTTACAGTGCGCATCAGTACAGAGATGCTGAATTACATTACATGTCAGCCCAGTAGCGTAACTGGGGGGTCTCGAGTGGGGGGGCACCTGGGGGGGCACACGATTCACTGGGGGGGCACCCACTATACTAATTTTATATTTTAGCCAGAGTTGGAAAGTTCATATGGGGGGCACCTGGCGGGGCACAGGTCCAATATGCGGGGGCACGTGCCCCCCCGGTGCCCCCCCATAGGGACGCCACTGTGTCAGCCTTCAATGAAATAGATGAGATGTCAGTGGCTCATGTTGATGTTTAACAAATGATTGGTGAAGTTGAAGCGGTTTTGAGCAGTGTGGAAGGTGTGGTATGATCTATTTCGAACTGGCGCACATTTGATGGCTGGATCAGTGCTACATGCCCCCTAGTGGGGTATAATAATAATGGTTTGACATAAGTCCATCAACCGCCTGTTTGTTGTCTAGTTTTTTAGGTAAGCCTTATTTCTTCACTGAAGGCTTTGCCCAATTGAGATAACCACAACATCAGGATGAAAGTGGAAATTGAGGAACTTTTGGGACAGTGCCTTAGTCATAAGGTAGAAATCATTTTGGAGTGTACATAATATAGGGTAGCATAATTAAAAATTTTGGAGTTTGTATGCTGGAAAGGTTCATTCATCATAAACATGGTCCACTGCATATATCCCCTGTTGCTATCTTTGAAAGGTTCATCTACTATTTCTTACCACAGACCAACTTCATACGGACTGAACTACATTGACAAACTGTGCTTGGTGGCTCAGCTTGTTGCATAAATGAATCATGATCGAGTGCATGCAGTTACGCCCTGTGTTGGTGCTACAACTGTTCAGTTGTTGAATCATCAGATTCTTGTTCGTAATTTCTGCCATATTATAAATTGAAATTGCAATTCAAAAATGGGTATCTCTGTTAATTTTACATGTTTTCTTAGCGAAGTTTTAAACAATTTCTTCACTTTAAATAAATTCTGTTTTCATAATAACCTTTTATTGACATTATTAAATTAAAATATCAGAAAGAGAAACACTTGAATATTGATTATGGAATAAACCTATACACAGATAGTCAGATACACGATAAAATACAATTTCTAATGGATTCCTCTGCTGGTTTAGAGATGGATAGATATTGGTGGATAGATAAATGAATAGGAACAAAATATTTAGAAGGTATGTCATGTTTAGATTTATGGGGATATCTAGATCAATATTTGGTAGACAGATATGCAAATGGATTGGCGGTGATAGCGAGATAGCCGGATAGATAGGGGTAATTTTTTTCAGTCTCAACAAGCAAAATTTGTAAAATCGGTCACATATAGTATTACATATATTGCTTTTACATAAATTAAGCATCAGCATTGCTTCAGAAGAAGTGAGGTTTAATTAGTATAGAATAAGTTTGCAATGGATTTTAGGCCTAATTGATTTCAAATTTGCTACATTTTCTCAAGAAGTGCATAATTTAAACACGACATTGTTAATTGGTGGACATAGAAGTATTAAATGTATGGTAGAAATTATGTTGCACAATTTGGCATAACGTGAACACAACATTGAGATTTTTCACAATGATGCATGCTACCGTCATATTTTGAGTTTGCTTCACAACGTTGTGACATCACTATTAGCATATAAGTCAATGTAATTTTCACCAAATTTGTGACATAGTCATTACATTGCTGCAACATGTGTATGTAGCCTGCTACAGGACTCCATATAAGACTTTCAAAAGTTTTGCTTTGACTTTGTGAAGTCACAACAATATTTGTGAGATTGATGACAATTAAAACTTTCATTCTATTTTATTCATTATATTCTGAAATTTGGCTTTTAAGTGGGATAAGCTGGAAAAAAAACACAGCATAAATTGTTTTATCAATTGGAATTGCAGTGTCATTTGCACTGGATTATCTTATCTTGGCCTCTTGTCAATGTTGCTATAATTATAGAGATCATTGATCACACAAAGCTGGCCTAATAATACTGTAGTCAATGTCAGGATTATATGAAATAGGACAATGCAAAATTATATAATATATTTATATAATATATTGGCAATAGGCTGAGAAGTAGATTGGACAGGTCAATATATAGGGTCTAATATAATGCAAATTTTAATGCAAATTTTAATGCATTCAAAGCTGCTTGAAAAGGGATGCAAAGTCTGCTATTAACATGACTCATCAATGTGAAACTTAGGCCCCATGCACCTGCAGGGTCTTCACGAATTATTCCTCTGTGTTATTACTGCAGCAGTGGTATTGCTGGCATTCATGGCCCACATGTAAGTTACATGATGTAACTGATGTAATGGGTTTTGTTTGCCTATTATGTAGTTCTGCTTTTTCCTGTAGGAATTATGCAATTTTCTGTATGATTTCTGCATACACTACAGTTCTGATATCTGCAAGCAGAAACAAAACAAAAGATTCATTGGATATGTCCAACTTGATCTGCCCAGGTTTTTGGGCTCAAATAGGTCGAACTAGTTGTAGTCAGATCCACACTATATTCTATTCATCAGTCATTGACCGTCAATCATGCCTATTCACTCCATTTCTGATTTCTCTATTGTGGGGTCCCCCCTTTCCGCTGAAGTTCAAGCTACACTGCTGTAACCTGTGTATAAAAATAACTTCCAGGCCTAATAAATGTACTTAGAAGCCCCTATGATTGTAAAACCGAGCTCAGTCGAACTGCTGAATTCAGCTGAAGATGCTGCCAAAGAAGATGGACTGAAGCTCAAATTGATTAAAACATGTGAAGGGATTATGTGAAACATAAAATGTGAACGACGAAATTCTGTGACTTCAAAGTTCAACCTAGAAATGTGAAGCTAGAAATGTGAAACAAAGCTGCTTGCAGCGCCTCCCCCTGCCCCACACTCCTGTGGCGAGCAGTGGTGAAACGATAAATGTGAAGCAAAACGTGAAACAAAATGTGAAACTAAACGTGAAGCTGGTACGCTCGCCGCAGATGGAGGTGAAACAATAATAAAATGTGAAATACAACGTGAAACAAGATGTGAAACACTTAAAGCTGGCGACCATGGCAGCTTTTGGCATTTTCACCAATCGGTCCAAAGTTCTTTAATGAACAAACCAAAGCCCCAAGCGCCCAGAGGATCGGTCAGTGTTGGATTGTTGGCAGACCAGCACTGAGCTCGATCATAATGTTGAGTAGTTCGACAAAATCAGGCTGGCCCACTTGAATTGTTGTTGTTAGTAAATAGCAGCTTGATGATAACATAGAAACATGCTACTGCCAAACAACTATTCACAGAGCACAAAATAGCAACTCAGAATTAGTCTAAATATGTTGACAGCTGATTGTGAGCCCAGCAGCTCAGCTGAGCTTGGACTGGAGCAGCAAAACGCAAATAAACTGAGCCTGTGACCTAAGGTTGAATCACAATCAAGGAAGCCTGTCGATACAACGAGCTGGCTCGTTTGACAGAAATAATCCCAACCCATTTTAGCTGTCTTTTCTCAGATAAAATCTTTTAAAATCTTACTTCTATCAGTTCTGAAGTGTCGTTCTGAGCAAGTGGACGCCAGGAACGTTTCCCTGAAGAGCTGCGGTCTTCGTGAACACCCGACATCTTCGGTCCCTGATGGGTACTGTGCTGTTATACTGGTGGGGAGCGGTTATTATGCAAGGCTTGTTGCAGGCAGATCGATTTTGGCCTAGGATTAGCTATAGATCTTGCTTTCGATGCCCTTTTCTCTTTAACCAAAATTGAAGAGCCACTTTTAATTTAGTAAGAAATAAAACAAACTGGATTACTTTTAACGGATTTAGAAACTTGAATTCTCCAATTTATAAAAATGATAAGCACTAATTGCTCCCCACTGCCTACATGACGTAGAGCCGGTGCCATGCATGTCAGCCATGATCGTCAGCTGACTGGCCAGTCGTAGCCTGGCCAGGGGCGGATCCATGATATTATCGGAGGGGGGGGGGTAATTAAGCCTACACTTTTTTTTACTTTGTTGTTCATCGGTTGCATAAAACTCCATGGGGAGGGCAGTGGCGTAGCTAGAACTCTATGTATCAGCAGAAGAGGGGGTACTTTTTTTTTTTGGCACATTAAGATTGTTACAAATAGGCCTGTATTAACTTGGGGAAGTCTGTTTGTTTCAAGATATTAATTAAGTATGAGTTGGGTACTGGCTCATGCCACAGAATTTAGTCAGTGATAATTTGATGTTGAACCATATGTAATGCAGTTTGCACTTCAGTCACAGGCCCAAGCCTAATTAGGCCTAGCTACTTGTCTCTATTATATTCAAAGGTACCACATTCTGACAGAGCCTGCAGACTTCATCTGTACAGAAAATAAAGAAAGTTGAGCTTGTGGCTGTGCTCCAGTAGATTCTCTGGGTGCATTTGATCTGGGGAGAGGGGCAACTCTCACTCTTTCAGCCTCACTCTTCAAATTCGGAATATATTATCCGTTTTTAATTTAAATCTCACTTTCAAGAGGAATTATAAATCCTTCATAGCCACGCATATTGACTGTAAATTTGAGTGTAAATTTGAGTGTAAAAATCTCACTTTTTAAATGAGCATCTACACAGGTTGACATCCATTGCATCTCAAGTACATCAGCCTACAGGGCTCAATTGTGATGCAATACATACTATATAGATGTATTTTTTATACAACATACAGGCAGTTTTGGTTCAGGGGTGTGCTGGAAGTGTTTTGTTCACGAGGGGAAGGGTGATTTGCATGATTCTGCACTTATTTATTAGTTATGCAGAAATTCTTTAGTTCTGTGGGAATTCCGTATTTCTGTAGGAATTATGCAGTTTCGCAATTTTGATATAATATTTCCTGCAGGTACGTATTCTGTGGTTAGTCGAAACCGGTGCAAAAAGAAAATTACCCAACTAAGAAGAATCATTATGGTCTTTCACATGCACCACTTGCTCAGTTGCAGGAGGCTGCGGCTGCACTAAGTTCACTTTCATGGAAATCTTTTGACCATAGGCCTTTACAAATGTGTGCATGCCTTGGTCTCAAATAGGATTATATGCAAAAGTTTGTGTTTTGGTAGCAAGTAGCCATTTTGCAGGGGCAAAACGGTCCCATCCTCCAGGCAAGTGGTCCCTCTACATGTGACAAAATTGTCCTTCTCTGTGCAACAAAATGATCCCTCTCTATCGGGCAAAGTGGTCCTTCTACATATGTTAAAATTGTCTCCCTCCATGCCGCAAAATCAGCTGATGGCCCTTTTCTAATGCGGTAAAATGGTCCCTCTCCATGTGGCAAAATGGTCACTCTCCATGCAGCAAAATCATCCCTCTCCATGTAGCAAAAGTGTCCTTCTCCATGCAGCAAAGTGGTCCCTCTCCATGTGGCAAAGTGGTCCGTCTCCATGTGGCAAAATTGTCCCTCTCTGTGCTGTAAAATGGTCACTGTCCAAGCAGCAAAATGGTCAATTTCCATATGGCAACATCGTCCCTCTCCATGTGGCAAAGTGGTCCCTCTCCATGCAGCAAAATGGTCCCTCTCTATGTTGCAAAATGGTCCCTCTCCATATGGCAAAGTGGTCCCTCTCCATGTGGCGAAATCATCCCTCTCCATGTTGCAAAGTGGTCCCTCTCCACATGGCAAAGTGGCCCCTCTCCGTGTTTCAAAATCATCCCTCTCCATGCAGCAAATTGGTCACTCTCCAAGCAGAAAAATGGTAAATTTCCATATGGCAAAGTTGTCCCTCTCCATGTGGCAAAGTGGTCCCTCTCCATTCAGCAAAATGGTCCCTCTCTATGTTGCAAAATGGTCCCTCTCCATATGGCAAAGTGGTCCCTCTCCATGTGGCGAAATCATCCCTCTCCATGTTGCAAAGTGGTCCCTCTCCACGTGGCAAAGTGGCCCCTCTCCGTGTGGCAAAATCATCCCTCTCCATGCAGCAAAGTGGTCACTCTCCAAGCAGAAAAATGGTCAATTTCCATATGGCAAAATTGTCCCTCTCCATGTGGCAAAGTGGTCCCTCTCCATGCAGCAAAATGGTCCCTCTCTATGTTGCAAAATGGTCCCTCTCCATATGGCAAAGTGGTCCCTCTCCATGTGGCGAAATCATCCCTCTCCATGTTGCAAAGTGGTCCCTCTCCACGTGGCAAAGTGGCCCCTCTCTGTGTGGCAAAATCATCCCTCTCCATGCAGCAAAGTGGTCACTCTCCAAGCAGAAAAATGGTCAATTTCCATATGGCAAAATTGTCCCTCTCCATGTGGCAAAGTGGTCCCTCTCCATGCAGCAAAATGGTCCCTCTCTATGTTGCAAAATGGTCCCTCTCCATATGGCAAAGTGGTCCCTCTCCATGTGGCGAAATCATCCCTCTCCATGTTGCAAAGTGGTCCCTCTCCATGCGGCAAAATGGTCCCTCTCTATGTTGCAAAATGGTCCCTCTCCATG
This sequence comes from Platynereis dumerilii, assembly GCA_026936325.1. Classification (NCBI taxonomy): domain Eukaryota; kingdom Metazoa; phylum Annelida; class Polychaeta; order Phyllodocida; family Nereididae; genus Platynereis; species Platynereis dumerilii. The sequence goes on along the minus strand of JAPTHN010000002.1, from coordinate 12,800,087 downwards.
TGTCAAAGTGGTCCCTCTCCATGTGGCAAAATCATCCCTCTCCATGCAGCAAAGTGGTCCCTCTCCATGTGGCAAAGTGGCCCCTCTCCGTGTGGCAAAATCATCCCTCTCCATGCAGCAAAGTGGTCACTCTCCAAGCAGAAAAATGGTCAATTTCCATATGGCAAAATTGTCCCTCTCCATGTGGCAAAGTGGTCCCTCTCCATGCAGCAAAATGGTCCCTCTCCATACGACAAAATGGCTCCCCCATTCAGCAAAATGGTGCCTCTCCGTGCACCAAAATGCTGTTTTTATGCCAGTGCCTTTTTGTTACTGTTCTAAAAGTTATGGAAGGTGCAGTCATAGACCTTCTATGGATGCAGAGCTTCAGCACATAATTCCTGCAGGAATTACAAACTCCAAAATACTTGCAGAAGTACCTGTAGTATTCCTGTGGGATCTTTCACTACTGCCTACCTTTTTCAGAGATGGAGGATCATCCTTATCCTATAAGAGCATGGCCCAATACTGATGCTTTGCAGAAATCGGCAGGAAGTTACAAAAAAGGCAGTTTTCTCGGCTTCTCACGGAAGTACAGAATTCCTATAAGAAATCAAATTCCAATTCCTGCTATACGGCTGGGTTCTTACAGAAGAACATAATGGTTCCTTGCAGAATTTTGCAGGCGTCGAGGCACAGAAAGAAATTCAGCCATTCTGGCTACTTGTTCGAGGGAGGCATTCTGATGAATTCTGTTGTTATTGCGAACCAGTGCCGTCCGTCCTGTCCAATCCGTCAAATCTGTCCCTTGACTGCTCAAGATAACTCAGAAATATTCACTACTTTGACCTGTCAAAGACCTTGGATTGGCTTGGATGACCTTTGAGTCGACTTTGACCTACTTTTCAAGGTCACAAGGCCTAAAATAATGTGTAGCTCGGATAATAAGTATGGGCAGAGATTACCACACACATTGACCTTTGACGCAAGGTTGACCCGGGGGGCTGGCATGACATTTGGCATTGGATGATCTACTTTTCAAGGTGATAGGGCTCAAATACTGAAATCTTTGTATTTATGATAACTGTTTATGATAAGCACCTAAGGTTTGGAATGTCACACTTGTAGGAATGGCGGACCACATAGCATGATTGTGAATCGCGGACCACATAGCATGATGTGACCTTCAATGATCTTGATCTAATTTTCCACAGCTCAGGACAAAAACACTGGTGAACCTTTTTTGTAGACTATTGGCCCAAAGTTGGGAATGTTATATTGATATAATGTTATCCAACAGGTTGACCTTTGACAAGAGTTTGACCTTGGGTGACCTTGACCCATAGTTGAAGGTCACAATGCACATCCACTGCATATAGGACAAGTCATGAATGTCTGAAGTTAGCACTTGGAGTATTGTCATGAGATTATTTCACACATTGACCTCTGCTATGAGTTTGCCTTGGCGACCTTTGTCACTCACTATTCAAAGTCACATAGCCCAAGCACTGGGAGAGGTGCCGTGGCCTAGTGCATAAGGTGTTCGCCTGGTAACTGAGACGTTGCAGGTTCGACTCCCATCCATGGCACGGAGGAACTGAGCAGATCCTCTGTAACTCTTTGCTTCACTTCACCCAGGTGTAAATGGGTACTTGGCTATAGGCAGTGATGGCGATTGTAGAGTGACTTAGCATTGTGTGCGCTGGAAACGGCTGCCTGGCTGTATACTCCCCGGGAGTTGAGAAAGGCTCATGCTTGAACAGGCCTGCCAAGGGTGTAATTGTAAAGTCTGTTGAGACTGACTGCGTCGGTGTAATGGACTATAAAAAAGTCTACATTTACATCATTTACATTTACCTCTCCAATGTGTGTGACCTTTAATGACCTTGCCATGCTTTTCAAAGTCTCACACCTCAAACACTAGAAATCGTTGTGTATGAGTCTTGTGAATGTCTGAAGTCGTAAATATGATATTGACTTCCTGCATGTTTTAAAACCTCTGAGATAAGTTTGATCTTTGGTGACTTTGACCTACTTTCCAAGGTCCCAGGGCCCAAACGCTGAAGAAGAAGTGGATAAGGTTTAATAAATTAGACAATTTCTCTTCTACTTTTGGACTATTGTATCATTATCATGTTTCTATGACTGACAATGATGCATAAATCTGTAAAATCAGCCTCATCTGCATAACATAATCGAATGAAGACAAAGCTCATTGGGCTGCATTGAGGGTGTGGCCGACATCTTCAATGAATGCTTTGTTGAAGTATGACTTGTGTAGACAGTTTGTAAGTTTTTGTTGGTAGTCAAATGTAAACTAGGTGGTACAGTGCCGCCTGTAAGTAAGTGAAACGGGTGATCTTTTGCCATTGGATCAATGCCAAACATCCTCTATTGAACTGCTTGAGGAAGCATGAATTCTCATCCGATGAGATCAAAAAATAATTATTGGGTCATAACGGATCATATTTGAGACATATGGGATAACAATGGCTGCCAAATCATGCCAATGTTAGGTATGGGTCGAAGTCTTTGATAAGTAAGTAAGACACACTGCTAGTGTTATTTCAATGGGGAGGGGGGTTCACTTACTTAATTACCAAAGATTTTGATCCGTATGTAACTGTTTGTAGTGCAAAGAAAATTGGCAGCCATTTTTATCTGTACATGTATCTTGCATGCCTCAAGTATTGTTTTCTTTGCATCAAATGAGTCCCCTGCTTTCCACAAGCAGTTTGGTTGAAGATGTTTACCATTAACCAAATGGCAAAACATCACACGTTTTACTTACTTTCTTTTTGTCATTGATTACACGAGGTAATTTGGTTTGACTTTGACTTTATACTTTTGCAACTACCTATAAATTAATTTTTTCCTTTCCAGGAATTAAAGCAGAAAGTAGCAGAGAGATGTGTGGAAATGCACAGAACAGTTGAAGCGATGACGAAAACTTACTGGGATGAATTGAGACGTCATTATTACGTGACTCCTAGTAGCTACATGGAGTTCATTCGCATTTACAGAAACATGCTGGAGAGGCAAAAGTCTCAGTTTGTCAATAATAAGTAAGAACATTGCTTTTCTCAGTAGTTTCTTGAGTTTTCCCATATGACTTTATACAGCACCCATCCTAGATTTATCTGTTCACCAGCGTTCGCTGTATTGAACAGCAATCATACTAGTGATAATAGTAATAATCTCTGCACTGGCTGAAGCGGGGTTTTAACCCACATCCAATGCACACAAGGCAGTGCTAACCACTGTGTTATTGAGCCAAATGTGTTGCGACATGCAGGTTCTGGAATTTCAAGTAATTTATCTACACTGTGCCTTTAACTAAATGATATGATAAATCTGTGTTTTCAGAGAGAGATTACTTGTGGGCCTTTCTCGTTTGTCTGAAGCGAATGTTCTCGTTGGAACCATGCAAGAAGAATTAGTCGGTCTCGGGCCTCAGATTGAAGAGAAAGCTAAGGTATGGCGAAATAAACTACCAATGTAGCAGTGATTGTTGCATGTTGCAGTCAAGAATACAAACTTTTGAAGGAGTAGGTTCCCTGATATAGATATATATAGCATTGCCATAATCCTCTCTTAATTAATATTATTTATAGGCAACTGAAATTCTGCTAGAACAACTGGAGAAAGACCAGGAGGCCGTGGATGAAGTTAGAGCTCTCGTTGAAGCTGAGGAAGCTACAATGAACAGAGAAACTCAAGTGGTCCAGAAATATGCAGATGAGTGTCAGCAGGATCTAGCATCTGTATTGCCTATCCTCCAACAAGCCATTCAGTCCCTGGATTCCCTGGACAAAGCCGATATTGCAGAAATAAGGTAATGATAGAAATTTCTTATTCGCTTAATTTCAATGAATGATTTTTGACTTGAGCTTACTGACATTTGCACATGCGCAAAGTCACTTTGATGGAATGTTGAGCTTATTAAGGCTAAACGTAATTGATTTTTAGTGTTTTTTCATCAAAGATCCCAAAGCTTTACTGCCAACGATGATTAAGAATTGAGATTAGTTTTACTGACGGACCTTAGAAAAAGTATCTTGAGAAGGCCTGCTGAGATACTTAAAAAATCAATAATCTCTTGCCTTAGTAGGAATTGTGATACATCTGGATTGTTGTCTGCTCCACTCTCTTGTTTACTACTGGTAATTTGTCGTTTGCCATTTCTTACAGGGTCTACAACAATCCCCCTGAACTTGTGATGACAGTCATGTCAGCTGTGTGTGTCCTACAGGGCGTCAAACCTGACTGGGCATCTGCTAAGCAAGTTCTTGCTGATCCCCAGTTTCTGAGAAAGCTGGTTAGCTTCGACAAATCTGCTGTTTCCGACAAGGTACATGTATACAATATAGAAACTTTTAAGTTGTAGGGAACTAATTGAGAATATTTCGGAAATAATCACTGTCAAATGAAATGATAGTAATGCACTGCAAAATTTGAAAAATCTGACCTTATTCGTGATTTTTTTTTGTGAAATGTTTGATGTAGTACCAATTTGTTTTTGTCATTGTTATAACAATTGATATAATGCCGAAGTAGGACTATGGTTGTAAAACTTAAGAAAAAATGTTTTAAAAATGTTATATAGCTTGTTGGCAAAGGTCGAATAAATATGTTTAAACCAAATTTTTTGCTTATGTATTTATTGCAGGCATTCACTATGAATTAATATATTATTCAGGTGTTCCAGAAAGTGAAGCGCTTCTCCAGACACCCTGACTTCACCCCAGAGAAAGTGAGTGTGGTGTCTGAGGCGTGTAAGTCCATGTGTCAGTGGGTCCTAGCTCTGGAGCACTATCATGATGTCTATAAGGTGAGATGATTATCATTGCATATGTTTCTTTTATATCAAAATGAAGATTGTACTTTATTCCCGCAATAAATTTTAATTTCATAAGCAATGTCTGAAAAAATGTGCTTGCCTTTACTGTGCAGCACAAAATGTTCATTTTGAGAATCGATCTGTTGGAATGATTGTGTTGTAAGTTTAAAGTTGCTTTCATTCGCAATGCTTTTGTCAAAGAGTATCTGCTGACAATTGGAAAAGTGTGTTTTCATTGATGATTTCCTAATATACTCAATTGTGTCATTGATTGCAGATGGCAAAACCGAAACAGAAAAGGGTGGAGGAGGCAAAGGAGGCTCTCAAGTTGGCCCAAGACAAATTGGCCCTCAAGCAAGCCAGCCTCAATAAGGTACAGTGTTAGAAGTTTAGTGAATAACTGAATTAATTTCTGAGCTTCTGGAATTTCCCTGTACGTCATGAATGTCGCCTTGTTGAACCTATAAGCATCTTAGAAATGACAGATGATGCATTTAGACTACAAACATATTACATGTTGTCAGTCTCATTGGTTTGGCTCTTAATCAATGAGTCTCCCTTGATTACAGATTCAGCAACACATGGCCGTTCTGCAGCAACAGTACCAGGACAGTGTTGCACAGAGAGAAGGTCTAAAAGAACGGAAAAAGCTGACAGCACTTCGTCTGGAAAGAGCTTCAGTCTTAATCACTGCTTTAAGCGATGAAAAGGTGAAGATTTCTTGTTGAAAAATCATCGATGTTAGTGTTTCGTTTGGTAGACACTTGGCAGGGATTCAGACCTATACTTTGAAGTGCACTTTCTATTTGTTTAAGGATTCCTTTGTTATCAAAAGTTAATTGAAAATGTTTGGGAGACTCGGTGCTTATCATCAGTGACTAGTGTTAGGTTTTGGGCCCAGCTCAGAGGTAGTGGCCTTGGTGCTAACCTGTGGGAGAAGCAAGGTTCGATTCCTGGTCTGGAGAAACCTTTTCAAAGGTTTGTTGTCCCTGTGAAAAAACTGCACCTCGCCCTAGCTTCATTATGCCAAAATCTGTGAGAAATACAGGATGTAAAGATGTGATGGTCACGGATGGAGGCCTCCTTTTACATGTAGGGCTAATAAATTCACTGAATAGTTTTGTTTCTATTTTCAAGGTACGCTGGGCAAGTTTAGTTGAGGAATTGGATGACAAACTTCTGGGAATCGTAGGAGATACATTGCTGTCAGCAGGAGCTGTGGCGTACCTTGGGGCATTCACCTCCAAGTACAGACACCAGCTCATATCAACGTGGTTGACCGGGTGCAAGGAGAACAGCATTCACGTCTCTGCTGGTTATGAGCTTATCAAGAACATGACATCAGCAAATCAAGTGATGCAATGGCACAACAGTGGTCTGCCCCAAGACACTCATTCAACGGAGAATGCCATCGTGGTATTGAATTGTTCAAAATGGCCACTGCTGATTGATCCACAGGGCCAAGGATCAAGGTTAGATGATTTAAAATTTCAAAATTTTTTTTTCAGAAATATTCCAGATTTGTGAACAAGTTTTAATTTTGATATACAGCTATACACATATTGCTGTAGATTTTGATATAGACCTATCGAAGACTTCGATAGGTCTATAAGAGATTCTGCCAAAACGTTTTGGTATGTTTCCGTGAATCTCTGAATCGAAAACTGCTTCATAAAGAGTACATTCATCGTCCAGGCAGTCTCATTTTGCTGTTAGCCTCAGGTTTTTACTTCAGATTGGAAAGGTATTAATATGGCTTGGTCCAGGCTTTAGTCTGACTTTTATTGCGGAGCACTAACTAAGATCTTCTTCCATAGTTGGATCAAGGAAATGGAAGGAAACAACCTGAAAATTGTTGGAGCAGAGGACCCAAATTTTATGAGAACTTTGGAAAGAGCTATTCGTGTAGGGGAAGCTGTTTTACTCCAGGATGTTACAGAGGACCTGGACCCCTCTCTCAAACCAATCCTCCTTCAAGAAACTACCGTGCGAGGCGGCCATTTTGTCATCAAACTTGGTGACACTGAGATCGAATACAATAAGAATTTCCAGTAAGTCATTTCTCAGAATTTGCTTTATGTTGTTCTTACACTTTTAGCTAATATCATGAACTTTTGTTCAGTTACTTTTGAACCACATGTGGCTTCAACAATGCATTTGTGACATGTTCAGAACTTCATGAACTGAAAGGATTTAGGCCTATAAGAAGTGTTCCCTCTTCAAGTTCAATTTTCCATCTGATAAAATAAATAGTTTATATAGTACTGCATCGTTAAAGAGACTTTGTTAGTGAATAACAACTTCTGTTTTACTTGCTTTACATGCCATTTGTGTGAATAATAATGATTGGAATTTATTACCAGACTCTACATGAGCACAAGTCTAAGCAACCCACATTATCTCCCTTCCGTGTGCATCAATACAACTGTCATCAACTTCACTGTAACGTACGAGGGCCTGCAGGAACAATTATTGTCCAGCGTAGTGAAACAGGTATGATTAAGATATCATGGTTTAATTGTAATCAAAGTGTGAATATCACTGAATAAGCTTATCATTGTTTGATTGTAATCAAAAGATGCATGGTCGGTTGTTGGTATGTGTAGATTGGTGCATATTTTACCTGTTTTAAAATTGTATTTCTCGTAATTTCAAGGAACGCCCTCTACTGGAGAAAGAGCGAACTGAACTGTTGAACAGTATAGCTGCTGATTTACAGCTCCTAAGGGACCTGGAAGATAAGACTCTCAGTTTGCTCCAAAAGTCACAAGGTGTGTGTAGCAGATTAACACTAGTATCTAACTATCAAAAATCCAATTTCAATGTGTAATTCATCAACAATATCTTTGGATCCAGGAAACCACAGACCTCATCTTCCCTGAAGATGGCTAGAGCACAGGAGAGCTGTTCAGTTTGAAAATGAATTCCATGCATTGCCTTGGTTTTAGTGCATTATAATATTATTTTCAGGCAACATTCTTGATGACCAAGACTTGATAGACACTTTACAGAAGAGCAAGGGGATGTCGACTGAAATTCACGACAGGGTGGAGCAGTCGGAAGATACAGAGAAAGAACTCAGTACAGCCAGACTCAAGTATTTGCCTGTGAGTGATATGTTAAACTCATTCCATTGGAAATGAAAGAGGACAATCAGCAAGAAAGATTGATGGTCACGTAATGTTAACAAAAGTTTGCTTTGCATAGATCCGATATGCTGCATGTAGGAACCCATTTGCACGACATTACCTTTTTAAATGAGATGTCAGAATTGTGAGATTGTATCTGTGTCTGTGCTGTTCAAGTGAAAGATCCGTCACATGGGGTAAATGGGAAACACATGTATTGAGTCCTGCTCGCTCTCAAATATCGTCACTCAACTCTAGACTTTGAGAGCTCTTTCTGTATCTATCAAACTATCAATCTATCTATCTATCTATCTATCTATCTATCTTTCCAAATAAAACGGTGGTACCCCTCGTTTGACTAATTCCATCATTTAAGTACTAGGCTAGATCTATTGCTTTTTCCCAAATTATTATCCCTGACCATTTCATGGATCATACATGCCTTTAGTCTCTGAATTTTTTATTCCATATTCATTACTCCTTTATGTATCATATTTCAGGTGGCAGCAAGAGGCGCTGTGTTATATTTCGTTCTCGCAGATTTGGTCAATGTTGACGTCATGTACCAATTTTCTCTGAAATGGTTCAAGGAATTGTTTGTAACTTGTATTCGGGTTCAACACCACCATGAATCTGTTAGACGTCCCACTCTGGCTAGCGTAGTTTCTCACGGGCCTCTTCGACCATCCAGTGCTGGTCGACGAAGATCTTCAGTGATTTTCCCTCAAGTGAGTAAATTTTGGACATATATCATGAGTTTGTAGGTCCAATGCATTATTATTAATTTGTCCGGCACATTTTGGAAACATTCATACTACTATCTGCGTTGAAAGGTCATCAACATTTCTGTTGAAAGGCCATCAAAATTTCTATATCAAAATAATGACTGTACCATATATTTTCAATCCTTAATTTTCATAGGATGAAGAAATGACGTCTTCGGACCTTGTGACGCATATGAAGAAAATGATAGAGAAGTTGACGTGGAATGTCTATCGCACGACATCCATGGGTTTGTTTGCAAAGCATCAGTTGATGTTCTCATTTGTTCTGGCTGCGAGTATCATGAGAGCTAATTTCAAGAACTCCTCCCTGGATCTGCAGAAATTAGGAGGAATAAGCGAGGAGGAGTGGACGTTCTTCTTGCAGGGAGATATGACTGCAAGCTCAATGGATCTGGAAACACTAGAACAGCATGACGGTCAGTGTGTAATGACCTTTTATACATTTCTAGGCTACTGGATGTGTATTAATTGCGAATTATGGACGTAATGAAAGACTTGTACCTGAAGAACAGACTTATGATATACAAACTTCTGCATCAATTAACTTTTCAGATACCATGTCATATTTGAATTTGATCTAGCTTGCTTATGATGCGAAGTGAGCGAAACAAAAACCCTCTAAGTTTGAATTGTGATGTTGTAGTGTTAAAAAATTATGACTCCTGAAGATTTAATTTTATTACCAGAGTATTATAAAGTTATTTTCCTGTAGTTCTTTAAAATTTTGGTATATGATCGCAAAGGGTTTAAAAAAAAAAGTTAACAATATTTTTCTTGATAGTCAGCCTTGATTATAATGACTAACCATTCTTAGCTTAATTACACATATTATGTTGTATATATGACCATTTAGAATGCAAATATCATGTATTGTCATTTGTGCTGTCTTCCTTCAGGCTTGACTCCTCTTCAAAGACTAGAATATCAATCGAAAGGACAACAGCCAACGAGACCGAAATTCTTCTCGGACAAGGCTTGGCAGCAGTGCCAGTACATGGAGGCAACTTTTGACGTATTCTCCGACTTGCTCCAAAGCATCCGCAGCTGCCAGGAACAGTGGGAATATCTCTCCATCTGCGATGATCCCTTCCATCTCATGACGAAACCTTGGGATGATGCAAAATTTGTCGATCCAGGTATTATATTGATACGGAATTGTTTTATATCTATCAGCAAAGTACCACTTGCAAACACAGGAATATGCCCTGTTAGCCACTATAAATCGGGAGGTTGTGAGTGACTTTTGACTTGTTGGAGGTGGAAAGTATATTACCTTGGTAGTGAGTTTGCCAGGTGAGTGCCAAGACTCAGGTGCACTGTGATAGGATGCCCACAAGTTCGGAAAAATTTTAATTTTAGAAGTCAATGATATGACTCAATATAGATCTCAATATAGATCTGTATTTATCAGTAAGTCCTATTCTCATTCTGCTTGCAGAGCTCTCACTCCCCCCTTCCCAGTGTCATTCTATGCACCCCGTCTTGCACTCCCCCTTGTGAGCAAGTTGTCCTATTCTGTGCTTCCACATATCCATTCAAATATTTATTTCTATCCTTCTCCTTACAAACTCTTGACGATCCATTTATTTCAGGGTCATCAAAGGACGAGCGCATCGTCTTTCCATGGCAGGAATTGACCCCATTTCAGAGACTGCTTCTGCTGAAGGTCATTCGCCCGGATATGCTGACTGGAGCTGTGCGGTCCTTCCTTCATGACTTGATGGGTCCTAAATTCCTATCGACTGGAACTGTTGACTTGCGAGAAGTTTTTGAAGAAGCAAGTGCCAAGACTCCTCTCATTTTCATTTTGTCGCCTGGTAAGTTTGCGAAATTACTGCAATAGGTGGTTTAGGTAATGATGCTTCTGTCGGTAGTGGTACAGCTCTCCAAAGTTCCGAAACTACATGGTATGTGGAATGTCTTATCTAACTCTTGATAATCCTGTATTTTAGGATGATTGTATTTTGGTGACTTAAGGTTCAATAGTTTATCAGCGAAATATTCCATTTTATGGGGATTTCATCATTCTGTATGATAGGCTCCTGGTCAAGATGTGGTGTTGTTTAACCGTTGAAATTTTATAAGTTGAAATACTTTCACTGAAGTTGAAATACATAACTTGCACTGAAGTTGAAATATTTGCACTGAAGTTGTAATGTTTGCACTGAAGATTCTATTAAAATAATTGAATTTCTTCAGGATCTGACCCAGCCTCACAGCTGCTGAGGTTCGCCAAAGAACTGCGAGGCAGCGCCCTTCACCTGGACATGATCTCTCTGGGAAGAGGCCAGGGGCCCAGGGCGGAAGAGTTGATTTCCAAGGCACAGATTCTGAAAGGAAGGTGGCTCTTCTTACAGAATTGTCATCTGGCTGCCTCCTGGATGCCGAAGCTGCAGACTATTGTTGATGGGTATGTTTAAACTACGGAGTAGTAACTCTTTCCAGTTTCCGATATCTTTTCCATCGCCTTCCCTGAATGTCAGAATTTTATATCGCTGATAACTCAGTGTACTACTTTTGTAAGAAGTTTTGCGATATGTTTGATTAAGTGAGGCCCAAGCAGGTGGCCTGGGCCCAGTCTTCGAATCCAGCTCTTGCCGAGTCACCTGAGCATATGTTGGACGGCTGTTTCAATCATCCTTTGCCTCATTGCCGTGTCGTCCTCCTTTCCTAATTGGCCTACCAAGTGCATAAATACAGGAGGTAAAGCCCAAACATTCATCCATCCATCCCAAGCAGGTGGCCTGGGCCAGGGTGCATTATTGTTTTCTTGGTAACATCTATTGACATCACTACACGGTGGTACACAAACTGTCGCTTTGAAAAAGCAACTACTTTTAAAGACCACTCATTTGTGCAGTCATGAAAGGTATGTCGAATTGTCAAAATCCATAAGTCCCACTGATTAGTTTAAAGTAAATGTTATAAGAAAGTCATACCGAACAAAGACATTATAGTGTACAATATTTCGACAATAATGTCTTTGTTCGGAATAACTTTCCTATTATATGTTGAATTGTCTCATTGCAGTTTCGGAAAGCCAGATGCTGATGTGGACCCCCAGTTTCGCCTCTGGCTGAGCTCCAAGCCAGACCCCAGTTTCCCTGTTTCTATTCTGCAATCAGGAATTAAGGTATTTGAAAATATTAACTTTGATGAGTCATACTTGTACAAGTTGAACTGTTGCTTCGTTTTTGCACCATATTTGAACAGAAATTACACAAAAAGTCACTCTTTTGTACAGACTCTTTTGCAATAATTACTCACAGATGACTGTTGAGCCCCCTGGAGGAGTGAAGGCAAACCTTCAGCGTTGTTTTGGCTCTGGCGGCTCTAGCTCGATTTCTGAAAGGCTTTATGAGGATGTGTGTGTGGATAAACCAGCCTGGAAGAACTTGCTGCTTGGCCTGTGCTTCTTCAACGCTGTAATCCATGAGAGGAAGAAATACGACAGACTGGGCTGGAATATTCCTTATGAATTCAACGACTCTGATCTGGAGGTTTGTATGATGTCTAGAAATGTATAAATATGGATCATTTTAGAAATTTATTTTAAAATGGCTAATTACCATAATTATCTTCTTTCCAAAATGCACAGGGGAGAGGGTTGGTCTAGTGGTAGCACGCTGGGCTGCCAATCGCTGGGTCCAGGATTAGAATTAAATCCAGCTCTTGCGCGACCCCTAGCCTACGTTGGACGGCTGTTTCAATCATCCATCACCTCATTGCAGTGTCCTCCTCCTGTCCTAATTAGCCTACCAAATGCATAAATACAGGACATAAAGCCCCAATCACCCATCCATCTTCCAAAATGCACATAATATATCCTACTGGCTGGTTTGTCCTGATCTTCTCTGTATTAAGAGGGAGTGCCGTGGACTTAATTGATATCTGAGTTTAAGAATGCGTAGTTTGCATACGCAGTAGGAGCTGATCGAGGTTATCTGAATCTTGAGTTGGAATAAACTTGTGCACTAAACCTGTCCATCACTCAAGTAGAGTTTTGTGGTGATCATTTTAAAGACTTTCTGAACATTTCAGGTGTCCCTGCTACAACTACAAATGCTGCTGAGTGAACACGACTCCATCCCTTGGCCCGCTCTCCTCTACTTGACCGGGGAGGTGACGTACGGAGGGAGAGTGACTGATGAGAACGACCGCAGATGTCTACACAGCTTATTACAGAAGTTCTACACTCCTAAATCACTGTCAGAGGATTATGTCTATTCTCCAGATAAGGTGAGTGGTATATTTACTTGCACTGACAGAGCATTGAAACGAGAGGCCACCAATTTAATCTTAACATGGTTCAATATTGCGTTTTCGAAACTGCATCTCTGGTGGTGAAGTCAATATGATGATTCCTGATGAAATTTTTTTTTTTGTATGATTTGAAGATTGATCAAATATCAAATTTTTTACCTGTATTGTGGCGTGTTTCAGGTTTACCACCCTCTCCCCTCCAAGTACAGCTACAGTGAGGTCAAACAGTACATCGATGGCCTCCCTGAAACGGACAGCCCTGAACTATGCGGTATGAACCAGAATGCAGAGAGGGCTCACCTGGAGAACCAGACCAAGACGCTGTTGGATGACATTCTGCAAATGCAGCCTCGCCTCTCTTCAACCATCATTGGGTATGTGTTATAGTTACAGAACATATGTGGTTTTTTGATGCCGCACATACAAAATCACTAGCTTCTCTGAAAATGCAACGTTCCAGGTTGGTTGGGTTACCTGGACTTATATTGGATGGCAATTTCAATTGTCTTTCGACTCATTGCTCTCCTACTCCTGTCCAAATTAGCCTGCCAAGATAAATACAGGACATAAAGCCCCAATCGTCAATCCATCTATTTGCTGTTTCTTTATTCAAGAGGCAAGAAAACGAATGACGAGCTGGTGGTGGACATGGCCCAAGAGATGCTCTCTAAGATCCCTGCCCAGCTGGAACCTGAGGATGAAGTGATGACGTCCCGCCCCAACCAACATCCCAGACCGACTCTGGCCGACATAGCCAGCATTGCTTCTGGGGCCTACTTCAAGACTAAGGGCAAGAGTGCACCTGCAATGCGCAAGGCAAAAGGTGAACATTTAGTTATTTTTATCTCTTATTCGAGTGGCTCGATAGTCAGTAAATGAAGCAGGTCTTATTGGACTACCTTCCAAGCGGTTTGTGATTTTTCTAAGCTGATTTAATGGAGGTAAATGTATTTAAAGTTTGAAACTTGACAAGGTTATCATTATATGTTACTTTTGTTACCTTGATATGATATGATATCAATTTATGTATGAAAACTGCAAACTGTGTACAGATCATTTTCTCCTTTATCTCTATGCACTTTTTTTTTGTGCTTGCTCAAATTTTTTGTCAACTTTTGCATTTTACATGCCAAATTCAATAATATGAAATACAATCTTAGTCCTTTTAAAAATGTTCACTTTCAGGAATAATCTCAGACGACAACACAGTAGCTATTCAACAAATGAAAACAATTAGTTCATCCGCTCTCTTCATTGTATTACGACAAGAGATTGAGAACTTCACGTCATTGTTGCAGGTAAAAATTCGTACCATCCATCTCACCCCTTATTAGTTCAAAATTAGTGGTGTTAATGAATGAAGTGGTGTAATTTTCCGATGCATTAGGGGGGAGGAGCATAATTGAATCTTCTTGAGGCCCTTTTTTTCTAGCGTTGGTCAGAATGGCGAAAAAAAAAGTAATCTAAATGTTTTAGGTAATGTCAATTTAATAAAAATGTGGGCAAGCTCCATTTTCTTTCCGTTAGCAGAAAATCTGTTGAGTCAGTTAATTTAAATATCTTTGTCCTTATTTTCAGGCCATACACAAGTCATTGCAGCAGCTTATCAAGGCAGTCAAGGGAGAGATCGTCATGTCGCTGGATCTGGAAGAAGCTTATTACGCAACACTCAATCACAAAGTTCCGAAGCAGTGGAAAGTGAGTAATCAGTTGGTGATGGAAGTATCTGTGATTGTCTAAATTCAAAACCTGTTAAAATGCCCAGAGAGACGGTTAAATGTTGGCCATCAGTTTTGTCAGCAAAGTTATTAAGGAATCTTGGAGTATTTGTTATTTTATACGTTTACTCACAAAACGAAGAGCTTTCAGAAACCGATGTATTGGAGCAGTCATGTGACGATTTTGATGATGAGGTGTCATGTGATATAAAGGGTGTGTCTTCTCCCGGGCCGATCGTGGTTGAGGGTTTGCTCTTCCTCTGAGATATGAGCGCCATTGAGCGCCCTCTGCCACCCCTCTCCGGAAACAGTGAAGGAATGGTTTTGAAATTTAAAGCCGGTCGTTCTCAAATGCATAAAGAACCCCGAGAAGATTTTCACTTGATTATATTTTTGATTTCAGCAAATATCCTACGAGTCTTGCAAAGGCCTTGGAGCATGGGTGACGGATCTTGTCAAGCGAGTAGATTTCTTCAGCGAATGGTGTGAATTGATGGTCACCACTGCAGACAAGGTCATCAGAGGGAGCCAGCAGCAAGGTCCACAGCAAAATCAAGGTGGCGTTGCTTCATCTACTTCCTCAAATAATCTGCCTCAACCCCAAGAAATGGAAGACCCTGCCCATCTCGTTTCGAAGACCCAACCCAGGAGCTTTTGGTTGTCAGCTTTCTTCTTTCCTCAAGGTATACAGGCTTTTGGTTGGTCAAATGAAAAGCAATTTTAAATAAAGATGTTAAGCTACTGTCTGTTTTTGGAAAATCTATAAAGTTGATTACATGTATTTATGTAATAAGTGTCGTGGAACTTGTGTTTAATGCAGGTGTGCATGCGCAACTGCATTATACCAGTCACTTGCGGACCAATGCCACAAGTTGGTAAAATTTGGGATTTCTGGTGAAATCGGCCTAAAAGTCAATAATCACTGATATGCTTCCTATGTATTATTAGATTCCAAATCCAAAAATTTGAGGTTGTATATGCGTTTTTGGGACGTCTATGCCACATTATGCTAGTAAATTTAAACATGAATGTGAAGAAAATACTAACTCAAAATGCAGTTTATTCAAAACGAAACTTTGTTTCTTCAAATACGTCTGCAGCAAAGACTTTTTAAGATATCACTATGAAACTTGCACATGTTTTGTTGAATAATATTCTTAAAACAAACAAAAAACAGATTTTTCATTATTTGCCTTCTCATACCTTCTATGGTGTAATTAGCAGGTAATGCCGAAAGCAAGCTTTGCACTTTTTGTCAGCCATAAACACAGGGCCATTATACCATGATAGGTTTGATTAAAAACCATATTGTATATACCAATGGAAAGCTAAGCTCAAGTGTAACAACACAATATCAAACAAGTGAAAATTTCAGCAAAGAGTCTTTATCACAAAGCATTTGAACAAGACATGTCTGAACATACATTTTTACAAAGTGTAAGAGTGCCACATTTGTTGTCAGTGACAAAGACAGGCCACTAATACCATGATAGGTTACATGTACAACAGCGTTCTATAGACCGATAGAAACCTGGGCTCATGAGCAACAAAATTATATCTGAAAAGGTAACTTTCCTTCCACTAGCCTTCATCAAGAAGCGCGTAAAGAAGAAAGGTCCTCAAAAATATTACAAAATGTGAGAGCGTCGCATTTTTTGTCAGTCTCAAAGATAGGGCTCTAATGCCATTATGGGTTGGACTTTTTACCCTATTCTATACACTAATACAAAGCCAGGCTCATGAGCATGACAATAATACCAAGAATGCAAGAATTCCAGCTACAAGCCTTCATCAGGAAGTACCCAAACAAGAGAAGTCCCACGAAATGTTTGCAGAATATAAGAGCGTCGCGCTGTTGTCAGTCTTACTCAAGCCATCACAGATTCTGGCACAACAGCCTTAGCCGCGTTAAATGATACATTCCTGACAGACAAGGTCATGAGCAATGCATTGGTATATCAAATTTTCCAAAAATGTTTCGATCAATGGTTTATCTGTGGCATCAAAAATCACATTGCACTTTTAAGCTTCACCCGGGACACTCAAACTGAGGATTACAAAAGGTGTATTAAAAAAATATAGAAACATCCAATTGCCATTTTTCTGGATTCACAAGATGCCCACTTAATCAGGGAACAGTAATGAATTGCAATTTTGATCCTAAATCCATCCCTTTTCTTGTATTTGAAAGTTGTATGCAGAAATTTTACATGTAGCGTCCCGGCGGGACACCAAAAATTTCCCTCACTGCAATCATGTATCACTCATTATCTCAAGACCAGTGACATATGGATGCAATTGCTGCTATTTACATGAAAGGAGATATCTTTGCCTATCATTCGATCCATAATACTTGCATATATTTCTTTATGGGGCTGAGTTATGACCTAAAATGTAAGTGCATATTGGCCCAAAACTGAAATTTTACCAACTCACGGCACTGGACCTTGCCATATAATGGGTTTTGTGGATTAGAACATGCACCCCGATATTGCTATCAAATAGTGAATTTTCGTGTTCGAAAATCAGATTTTCCGTTAGTGGAGAACCCCTAGTTTTGTGCGCAGAAGCATTTTGGATTATGTATGGGTTATTTTTATAAAGAAAATCATATTTATGACAATATGGGGTAAAATGATGCATTTCTGCCGATCAGAAAAGTTATATAATTTTTTCTAATCCCCAAATCTAAGAATCAAGAAAAACGTACGTGGAATATATATCAGGCAATCTATATATACTAATTTTCACTTTAAAAAATCCAGTGGTTATTGCTCTAGGCCTGTTGACAGATTGTTTCTGTAGAAAAATGGGTTTTGTGGATTGGGACGAACTCCATGATCTTGCCATCTAAATAGCATTATCTTATTGGAAAGTCACATTTTCACATATGGAGAACATCTACAGTGGTGTTTAGGAGCATTTTGGATTATAAATAGGGTATTAAGAGACAGATGTTCTCATTTATAGCCAAAATTACAACAGTGTTTTTATGATGGTCCGGAAAAAGTAAGATTTCTTTTTTCCTGTTTTCCTTATGTGCAATAAATAAAAAAAATACATTTGAGATGTACTTCAGACATTCTATAAATATTGGCAAGAGGCATGCATGCCCAGCTTCATCAACTCTGGGGTCTCTCGATATTTTGGGTCAGATCAAGAAAAAGTGGCAACTTTCTATCAAAATCAGCAAAGGAAGAGAAACACTTGTGGAATTTTTGTTTTACTGAATTGTAGTAAAGTTTGCTGGAAATTTTGATAAGAGAAAGTAAAAAATAAATCATCAAACTTTCAGAGAGTTGCAGTGAATAAGAAATATTTCATTTAGATAGTACTGGGATATTAAGTTTTTTAACCGGCCAAAGGCAGGTTATTAGAGGAGGTAATTTTTGGTGAAATGGGACTCTTGTCCACTTGTCCATGTGTAAATGTGTCCATGTCCATGTCCATGTCCACTTTTCTTGTCAACATATTTTGAATTGCCCATTGCGACTTTAGTATATCACTTGGATTTACGAAATTTGGTACAGGGATTCCCTTTAGGGTCTTCCTCAGAAGTCTCAGAATTTTTTGGAAAAATCCAAGATGGCTGCCAAAATGGCCGCCAAATTTTGAATTGCCCACTGTGACTTTACTATTTCACTTAGATTTATGAAATTTGGAATAGGGATTCACTTAGGGGTCCCCCTCAGAAATTTTTGGAAAAATCCAAGATGGCTGCCAAAATGGCTGCCATATTTTGAATTGCCCACTGTGACCTTAGTATTTCACTTAGATTTATGAAATTTGGTACAGGTATTCTCTTAGGGGTTCCCCTCAGAAATTTTTGGTAAAATCCAAGATGGCTGCCAAAATGGCTGCCATATTTTGAATTGCCCACTGTGACCTTAGTATTTCACTTAGATTTATGAAATTTGGTACAGGGATTCTCTTAGGGGTTCCCCTCAGAATTTTTTTGAAAAATCCAAGATGGCTGCCAAAATGGCCGCCATATTTTGAATTACCCATTGTGACCTTAGTATTTCACTTAGATTTATGAAATTTGGTTCAGGGATTCACTTGGGGATTCCCCTCGAAATTTTTTGGAAAAATCCAAGATGGCTGCCAAAATGACTGCTTTATTTTGAATTGCCCACAGTGACTTTAGTATTTCACTTGGATTTATGAAATTTGGTACGGGGATTCACTTACGGGTTCCCCTCAAAAATTTTTGGAAAAATTGGCTGCCAAAATGGCCACCATATTTTGAATTGCCCACTGCGACTTTATTATTTCACTTATATTTAGGAAGTTTGGTTTGGGGATTCGCTTAGGGGTGCCCTCATAAATTATGAGAAAATTTCCAAGATGGCTGCCAAAATGGACACCATATTTTGAATTGCCCACTGTGACTTTAGTAATTCACTTACAGTTCTGAAATTTGGTATAGGCATTTGCTAAGGGGTTTCCCACTTCGTTTTTATGGCTTGCAGCAAACACTATCAGTCTGCCAATCACTGCTCAATGCAAAGCAATCCATGTAATATGTATAAATAACCCTCTTCATGATTTCAATCCCAAATATACAATCGCCAAAGGCCGGTTTTGAATCCATGGATTCTTGTTTGATAAAAGTTTCATTCAAAATTATTTGACAGGATTTTTGACAGCTGTCCTTCAAAACCATGCTCGAAAACTAGGAGTCTCCGTGGACAGTCTGCGCTTGGAATATGCTGTTAAGCCAAGTCCAAATGACACAGAGGAAAATCTGGGCGATGCCAAGCAGACATTGGATGTAAAAGAAGTGGGATTTAAGGTAATTGACTATTCATTCTACTGGAAGATTTGAAAGGAAAAAAAGTTTGGTTTTGTACTTAGCCCCATAGAGTGTAAAGAGTATAAAAAGACTTACAATGAAATAGTTTCAAGAAAAAGCACAATGGTAATTTACTAAATAATTTGTTGTACAGATGTAATAAGAGAACTTCATCAATTTTGATTGTATTATTATAACTGGATGATTTGCTGATCTTATAATTGTGGTGCTTAGCCTATCCTATGTGAGATTACAAAATCTTGGAGAGGTCTTTTTGGTAATTTTTAGCTAGCCAAAGGCGTAGCTATTGGAATGGTTATTTACATGTCTTCAGTATGGATATACAATAAATTAGGTCAACATTGCTATCAACCCATTCCATGTTAATCACTGCCCCTTTAATATAATAGCAAATGGCTAGATTTGAATCCGCGGATTCTTGTAATTTTAAGTGAGTGACAATGAAAAATATTGAATTCATTTGAGGAAATTGTGATATTAGTTGTCAATTAATCAATTGTCCTTTTCCACAATTTGCTCTAGGGAGGGAAGGGCCCTGAGGAGGGAGTGCTTGTCTTCGGTCTTTTCTTGGACGGGGCTCGCTGGGATTTTTCTACTTCATCTCTCGCTGATTTGCTGCCGGGAAAGAGGTTTAGCCCTCTGCCTCAGATTCATTTTAAGCCATCTACGGTAAATTTCTTGTGGTGTTATTGAGATCATTATATTGATCTGAATTGTTTTACATGCGAAAGATGAATTTTGTGACACCTGTTGATGTATTATTCAGTGTAATTATTTTTCTAATTAAATTTCATGAAAAAAAATTTCCTGCCGTTCAAGCAATTTTTCTTCGTAAATCTGTTTTTGTCTTATTTGGATGATAAAAACACTCTGAAATTTTTATGTAAAAGTAGTAAAACTGTATTCATATAGAATATTATGAAGATTTAAATGTTACAGATATGTGTTTGTACACTGTAAATTGTAGATCGGTTATGTAATAAATAACATTGCTTCTCCACAATAACTCTGAATACATGATATTCCTTCAATTTCAAATTCATGCGGTGTGCTATATTTCATTTTTGATTAATTTTCAGGATGACCAGAAGCGCCTCGTGGCCTCTTCACTTGAATCTCCTCTGACTATGTTTAAAGAAAACGAAAACAGCGAACAAACTTACAAAGATTATTTGTGTCCTCTCTACAGGACCTCATCGAGAGCTGGTACGCTCTCTTCAACTGGACATTCCACTAATTTTGTGACCTCTATAACATTACCCTCCGACCGTCCATCAGAGTTTTGGGTATTAAGAGGAGTTGCTGTTTTGTGTCAATTGGATGATTAAGGATTATTATAAAAATTTAATTGTTGATATGATTTATATATTGAACTCTATAGATCTGTATTTCTGATGTGATAAAAAATCTCCCATGCTGTGATAAAATTGTTCCGCTTGATGATGTTGGTCTGTGATAACTTAGGCCTAGTAGTGATAGAAGGTTTGCGCCTAAATTTTATTATTATTCTAATATTTATTTAACCGTACATGCTAAAATTCTGAATTTCTTAAAAAAATACTGTGTATTTTAATCAATTGTTATAAGTAAATACCACTCTGTGATATTTGTTAGATTTATTATACGGTTAATTTTTTATTAATGTGTTATTGTTTATTTATATTTGGTGAAGTTTGCTATTGACAATATATTCTGTTTATTTTGATATTGAATAAATATCTTTGCTGTTACGGAATTTGTGAGTCATTTTGCCTTCGCATAGGTTAATGTTAATGAGTCAGTGCAAATGAACATCGAACACCATTGAATATATTTCGAAGAACTTGATCTTAATGAAGCTGTTGGTGTGACTGGTCTTTGATTTTTGAAGATATTAAATTAGGGGCAGCCATTAGAGATCTGGAGCCTTCCGAGGGGGGGGAGACTGGGGAGTCATCCTGAAAAGAATAATTTCTAGCCCTCTTGGTAAAAATAAGTTTTTCATGGCTGTCTTGATTCTTGAAGTAATCACTAATGGAGTGCATTTCTTTAAACATTGTATTGTTTTATTTGGAATCTAATGTAAATTGCAATAGCAGTATGAAGAATATTTGTCGAAAGAGGGCAGTCACCAGGCGTCACCAGGATTTTTTTTAGGGGGGCCAAGCTTCAATGGGTGGGGGGTAGCTAGTAGTATGTGACTTCAAAATGAGGGGGGCCACAGAGGGGGGCCATATTAATTTTAGGGGGGCACTACCCCCCCCCCCCCCCGACGCCACAGGGGCGGGGGATGCCGGTGGCACCAAGACCTGGCTATATGGTAGTCGTGTCGTGTTCAGTCGGCTGATCTATTACAAAATTTAAAGTGTGATTATATAATACATTTTAAGAAAGACTTATTGGGATACCACCAGTAAAAATACAAACCCCAGTGAATAATTCAGCATTTTGTTGAGTCCTCACCAGGGGGCTGAAAAAAGTAGAATGAGATGCCATCTGTGAGATTTGTGTGAAACAAGGGATTTTAGCGCCATCTGCTGATAATCAAGTGAAGCAGAGAAAAACGAAAAAAGAAGGTGTCATGTGAATTTGGAGGAAAAAAGTCTTTGAAATCAAGTGTTTGGGCTGCAATTTCAGCCGGTAAGGTCACAAAATGAGCTGGAATAAGTAAGGTTATGTATGCATGCAAACAGCAACCTCAGTATGACTATGAGTAGGAGAAACACCACTGTCAAACATTTGTCATCAGATCAGGTGTTCCAAAATGTTGACATTTTCTGTCATTTTCATCTGTGTCACATTTTCTGCCATTTTCATCTGTGTCACAAGAAGACTGTGATCAGATATTGTGAATGCTTTTACGCAATGAATGGTCTTTCTCATTGCATTCTGACAGGACGGACTATTTCATGATTTTTGCCCTGGGTGATTCACCCAGGGTACTTTTTTTGAAAAACCAGTCTGAGAGGTTTTCTGAGTAGTGTTCTCCTGGCATTAATAGGGGTGTGGGTACAGCCAATATGGCCACTTCATGTTCTAATGATGTTATAGTAAAATACGTTTCAGGGTTGGGTTGAGTTGATTTTTTTTTTTTTTTTAATTGAAAAAAAAAAAAAAAATTTTATTAAATTTTTTTTTTTTTTTACGGTTTCTTGATAGATTGTTTGAGTCTTGAGGGACTGTTTTCAAGCTGACTTTGCAATCGTCCATGCGTTTCAAGGAAGGCCAATAATGCATTTAGCATTTGCTTTTTGCAGTGCATCTATTCTCAAAGCAGTCTAACAATGCTAATTGCAATTCTGCAAGTTCTAAAGCCTATTTTCATCCTCAGTTTACCAAATTGCCATTGAGGAACAGCACTTGAAGGCAATCTGACAGGTGTCAACTTGATTGCACTTCGCAGTGCAGTGCTACTTTGATGTTATATCCATGGATCTTATGCTTAGGCCTATTACTCATTCCCAACAGAACCCAGGGTTTGAATCCTCGGATTCTTGTATCATTTATGCCAGCGTATGTCACTTTGACGTCCAGACCTGTCGTGTTGATTATAATTATGATGTATTTAATGAATTTATTCACCTAGCTATTCAACAAATTTTTAAAAAATTGTGAAATTTGTGATGAATTAATCTTCCTCAGCCAGTTATAATACTTAGCTAATAACACGTGCGATTTATAGATATTTATACCCTGCTTTACCCTGGCGTTCTAGAACCTTTGTTGATTGATTAATAATTATTGCAGTGTGCATGCTTTGACATTGCTGCATGGGCGTGGAATGTGTAAGACCGATCCCTTAATTGCAGGCGATGAGGCTGCCATGATGTTCAGCGGCTACACTGACTCGGCAGTGCAGGCTATGTATTTCCAAGATGACACCTTTGGAATGGCCGAAGGACCGTCCGGCTCCTATGACTCCGTCGGGCCTTTTCCCGTTAAGTATCTTCCGATCTGCCAGCCACCGAGTCCTTGGTTCGCCAATTCCAGTTGCCCCCAGGATTTCATCTTCATTGCGGAGTTTTCCGAGCAGGAGGGGCCGAAACCTCTAATCACCATTCCTAAGGACCCAGGTGGAAAACTTGATCTGAATGACTTTACCGTTCGTATAATGTCGGTGGACTTCCAGACCGCACAAAACGAGTCTTTCACTCTCGCAGAAGACACTCAGGTAATTCTCTCGGAGTGCCAGGATGAGATCTATGCATATGTTCACCACTTCACCTTGTACGACAGCAACGCTCGTGGATTCGTGCGCCCCTTTTGCATGGCGTATGTCACCCCAGACCACAAGAAACTCATCTCTTTCTCCCAGGAAATGTCGAAGGAGTTCTACAAAGTTTCCCGCTACCTCAAGTATGGTAATATGCTGATGTTCGTTAAGGACATGACTCACTACTTGACCGATCTTCAATACACACGGGAAAGATACACAGAAATGAGTCACGAGCAAAATGCTTTCAATTCCATCAATAATTCTAAGAACTCCACTGAATGTGATATCATGAAAACTATGACCCTCGATACAATTAATAGTTGCATTCAGGACGTTAAAAATATCCTTGAAAAGTCAAGTAGTCAATTAACAGACAAAGAACTGGAAGCTCGCTTTCAGCAATATGAGGAAAAACACAAGTTGAAAGGTTGTGATGACGATGTGCCATTATCCGCCAGTTTTAACGCTGCTCAGAGCAGCCCCAAGATCAGTAAATTCCTTCCTCGACTGTCCAGGTCGGGTTCGTATTCCGAAGTGACTCAAGCTTTGTGTCACCAAGTGCCAAGGAGTGACATCTACAAACCAAAACTAGTTCGTACTTTGAACCGGCGAAGGTTCGACCACGTCATGCGAAGTCTGCACGAACTCTGTGGCTGGGGTGCAAAAGAGGGTATGAGGAGACTCCGCAGTATCCATAAATTCTACAGCAGAAATCTGGCTGTCTTGGAGATAGAACGGGAAGATTCCCAACTGACCGTTCCCCAGTCTTCTTTGCTGACCGTCGGTCGCTTGGCCATCCTGAACTTCCTCTGCTGTGACAGTATAGATCTTGGCGTCGGAGAGTGTATGTTGAACGACCGAGTTCTCTCTCAACCATTTGGCACCAACATGCGCCGCTGGCTGTCTGACGAAACCTTGGCCAGTATTAATTCGTTTGATTCTTCTATATGTGCTCATGAGGAAGATGGTCAGCTTAATAACGAACCAGGATTCATTTTGGGATCGTCATTTTTGGAGCGTCGAGAGAGTAGTATCAGTGTTGATTTTGGTCAGAGTAACAATTTGGACTCAAGTATCGTAGACAGTGGTACTAGTTTTTCGGCAGCAGATGACAAAATTAGCATCAGTGAAAGCATGACGAGTTCAGAAATCAGTGATTTTAAAGAATCTGCCGATCTAATTGCTCGGACTATTTCTATCGTCAGTCCCGCTGACCACCTGGCCAACTTGACGCCCAGCTCAATAGGCTATGGAATCCTCACCTTTACAAACCAGTTTGCCTTTGCTCCACACGTCTTTTACTCTCTCCTGACGGGCAGGACAGTTGTCATTCTCGGCAGCCAAAAAATGGAGAGGGACGTTCGAAATGTCATAAAATCTCTGACGTTACTCGTTCCTGGCCATTCTAATCAGCGACACGCTGTGATATCTTGGCAGCACAAACCCATTCGCATGGCAGACTTAGCAAAAGTCAAGTTGGTAGGATTGTGTAAACCTGAACGAAGAAACAGTTCAATGCAGACCCACAACTCAGTCCGGAAGTTACTCTCTATTCTGGATTTAGATCGGAAAACTTACGATGGGCCAGCGTACAAGGGAGACTTCTTAACAGGGGTGTGTAACAAGAGGAAATCGTTCAAGTCAGAGAGGACCTTCCTGGCTCTCCTGAACAGCATGTTGATGGAGCTGGCCCTCAAGTCTCTCGTTTACTACCACTCGTTCTGCATGAAGAACAAGAGCACGGACTCCGCTGCGAAGTGGGAGGACCCTGGAGACTCCCAACTCCACCGAGTGAAGTCGCAAGCCTTCCACGCTGGTCTCTCACTGCGAAACCACGATGGAAACATCGTGCAGTATTTGGCGGAGGTCGTGACCGGCCAGCAATTGGATGAGATGAATGACTCTGAAAACGGCTCGTCTTGCCCCGTGGTTTCTCTCCGCTACGAGACTTGTGGGACCTTCAAAGCTTGATTTGAAATCTGCTTATAGCAAATGCAATGTGATATCCTATGTACATTTACAAGATCTAGTCATAAAACTTACATTACAATTTATCATTTATAACAGGCCAGTCTTATTTGAACAATATGTTGAACTTTTGAAGTTATTTTGTAGTCATACAATTATATTATATTCACTTTTGTGATAACTCCTTAAGTTCACCAGTTATGCCTTTTTATTGATTGAATATCATGAATATGCAATTACGCATTGATGACCAACTTAGAGGTTTCACAAATTAAGCGTTTTTGTCATCTCCACCGATCATATCTCCATTTCCATTGTTAAGCTCTATATTTTGTATGTCTTCAGATATTATTTTCATTGCCATATATGTTTACTTTTAATTCAAGTGGTGACACTGATTAGTGCTTAATATCTTTCTGGTACTGTGAGGACCAATCTGACGGCATTTGCAATTTGTGTGCTGATAGCCTGATAATTATGATTTGTTGTCACTTTCTTAATCATGCTTAATTGATTTGTGATATCACTGTCATATCAGTAAATATGAAGGGTACCAGATTTACATTTGCTAAACGTTCTGTTTATTTTGAATTTGAATATGATATGACAGATGGAAATTATGACATTTACAAGTTTTGCAATGTACTTTGTAAAACTAAAAAGAATTTCTCTAGTCAGTTTTGCAGAAGGCGAAAGAAAAAAAAGATTTTATTGTACTAAAAAATAACCAAGACTGATTTGAAAAAAAAAGTAAACAGAAATCACTGTTTTTATGATGCACATATTAAGAATAATATTGATGATTGAATGTATATCTAAATCCAATTTTAACCAATTAATCCAGGAATGATCCCTCGGAGGTTTTGCAACTTGCATGCTTGTCTTGTCAGTGTGAAGTGTACATTTTGTAATTCTTGTGATACATAATTTGCTCAGTTCTCTGTATAGGAAGTGACACTAACAAGGAATCTGGTCGTAATGTGGGTCAATTGCTGAAAATTGATTTGAGGATTTGGGAGTACTCTTTCAAATTTGGTCTAGTGGTAGAGTGCTAGACTGCCAATCGTTGGGTCCAGGGTTTGAATCCAGCTCTTGCCGGGTCACTTGGGCCTATGTTGGACGGCTTTTTCAGTCATCCTTCACCTCATTGCCGTGTCCTTGTCCTGCCCTAATTAGCTTAGCAAGTGCATAAATACAGGACATAAAGCCCCAATCATCCATTGATCCATCTTTCATGGGGGAGGGGGTAGATGGAGTATCATCCTCCCCAGAATGATGAAGTCCATTATCTTGGGGGGGGGGGGCGATTAGCTCAGTGGTAGCATGTTGGGCTGGGTCTCGGGCAGTGTTGTCAGTAACTCTTGAGCACTTGGTCGCCCACTGGGCGACTAAGTTCCGAAACTTGGTCGCCCGAACCATCAAATTGGTCGCCCATGTTTTTATTAGTCGTTCATATTGACAATTTCAGTACACTTTATTCTATGAATACAAACAATGAAAGCATATACATGTATTATAATATAATAATACAGGCCATCAATGTTATACATTCATTGTAATTACCTATATCTTTAAATGTTACATTGCCAGTGAAACTGTTACAGTTTACTTTATGTTTATTCTACCTCACAGTCAGTAAAACCAGTGGTACGGGTAAAAAATTCTTCCCATGAATATCACAGACACAGACATACATAATCTGGTCAAATAAGTATCCATGCAATCAGAAGATGTTTTTTGAAAGAAGGCTAACTTTTGCCCATTCAATGGCAAAACAACACAATTGTATGGTTTCCAAACTTTTTGCCAGCAGTGTACAATCACTGAAAACAGTTAAGTGCAGTTTAATTTAGAGACACTTTAATTAATATGAAGTGCAGAAGATACTGTATGAGAAATTCATTTATAATGGCCCTTGATGATGCAGTAAAAATACTGGAAAATGCTTGACTGGACACTAGCCCAAAAGTCTAATTTTATAATTCAGGTAACAGATTTTTGAAGTTTATTGCAAAATTAGATTGTAATCTAAACATTTGGGAAATCAGGAATGGCATTTGGTAATAGATCTCATTTTTAATGGAGGTGTGTTAACACACCGCCATTTATGTAGTTGGTGAGAAGGGGGGGTAAGAGAGTGGGTGAGAGAGTGAGTGAGAGAGTGTAAACTTTAGGCGGGAAATTCAAAATTTTAGAAGAAAATCTGAAATTACTCTTTGCATGTTTCAAAGTATCTCCTAATTTTAAAATTGCACGCAACTAGAGATGCAGGGCTATTATTGCAGCCTACTTGTATTGACCTGAAATAATTCTAAGTAGTCCATTAATGACTTGATAGTTTGGAGTTGTTTTTTTTTGGTGTTACAGTCCACCATTTTGAAAATTATGTGTATTGTGTTTTGTGAATGCATATGAGCTGTCCACCATTTTGAAAATTATGTGGATTGTGTTTTGTCTATGCAAATGAGCTGAGCTGCAACTATGTCAGGGTGGCACTAGGATGTGTATTGGTCAGTTTTCTGATCTGGAAATTTATGTCATCATAATACTAGGTCACAAAAGGCAAGATTTCAATAGTTATATAAATCTCCCAACTATTTCAGTCAGATATATGAATGGTTAAATTGACGAATAGATAGATTATTGACTGATAGATAAATAGATAGATAGATAGGTAGATAGGTTGATAGATAAATAAGGGTGGATTTTTGATGGAGGAGTGTACACATCTCCATTTATGCAGTCACAGTGACATAATGGAATGTTTTGGGGGGAAAATTTAGTATTTTCAGTATGTCTTTTTGGCCCTGAATTGGCCATTATGTTTGGAGATGTTTTGAGTAAAAGAAGCGAGGCTAACTTGGTTATAGAGCATGCATATGGCATGGGATGAAAAGCAGGCATGTTGTAATTAGGACGTGACTTCCTTTTTTAACTTGCTTGGATCCACTGTGGGTAAAATCAACGCATCACACATTGTGTGTTGGCCACTGTGCCTAAACTATTGCACTTGCATATTTGGCACATGACTGGATCTTATAGCATATGTTGCCTTTTGGTGTTCATATTAAAACAATCGCTTACTGTCATTGTAAAATATTGAAAATAAAAAAAATTAAAAAAAAGTTTTCGTTTCCGGAGCAGAACTCCGAAACAGTTATACCCGTGGGAATTTAGATCTACCATGTGTTAAATACCCCAAATTTTTCTTTTTGGGGTCTAAATGCTCTTACAAAAATTAATAACAGCAAATTCAGAAAAAATGTGAAAAAAAAAAAATTTTTACAATGTTCCTTGACTCTGTAAATTTTGGAGTTAGACTTCTAAAATTTTGCATTTCCATGTCTACATTATGTCTCTTTAAATGACTTAACTCATTTGGAGGGCAAATGTTATGAAATTTTCATAAAAACCAAAAAACTGAAAAAAGTTGGGATTTCTGATATTTTTCTCAACTTTTTGATTCTCGCAACAGCTAGTTCTGGGCACTCAGGAAAATAGAATAGTCTTTTTCAATGGATATGAACTTAGAACTAGGGCTTGGCAATATATTGCAAGAATATCGAAATCGCAATATCATAACTTGCAATATCCATATCGCAGTAATCATTCACTGATGCAATGTTTAACATAAATAAAATAAACCTTTATAAGTTCTTAAAAATCAAGAAAATTATATTCTCTCCAGATTGGTCCCAAAGTTAAAGGAAATTATGCCCTTGATGGCTTGAGCAGATATTGTGTTGCTGAAGATTGGCTGTCAGTCAATGATGATGTTGCAATAATTATTGATATCTCATTTAATATTGATATCTAATTTAATATCGATATCTCATTTAATATCGATATCACAATAAATTATTGCAACTATTTTTTGCAGTATCGCATACAGTATCAGACGAAAGTTTAGACCGCGTAAGTACTTTTTCAATATCGGGGCAAATAGTGGCTTAGCTGAAAAAGTTCTTCATGGACTTTCTTGCCTATGCATGAGGGAAGTTCTACAATAGAGCAAATTTCATCTATTTTTATCACTTACTTGAATATGTGTGATAAACAAAAATTTCAGGTGGTCTAAACTTACGGTCTGATGCTGCTTACATCCACAAAGGCCCATAATGGCATTGTATATTGGAGGAAAGGTCGGTAAATAATTCAATGTTATTTCAGACGAGTTACTCAATCACGTTTCATGTGATTTAAAGAAAATCAGTCATGACACAGGATAAAACATGCTTTTTAATTAATTTTTTATAATTTCACCTTAGGGGGTAATAATGGTGATTCAATGAGCCAAAATTGTCAATAAATAAAAGGTCAACTAAAAAGCACCAAGAAAATATATGTCTGACAAATTTTCATCCATCAAATGGCGTATGAATACACTTGACATCCAGTCATACTGCAAAAAATGGTGTTTTTTCCTGGATTTTGTCTAATAGAAAATATTTGAAGTATCATAAAACAATGACCGGGGTGTTTGCATTGACCTGAGCATGTGTCCTGATAAAATCAAACAGCTTTTGTTTGTTCGCTTTACTTATGATGAAACCACAGCCACTTTTATGGAAGGCGTAAAACTGGTCCATTCATTAACATTACGTTTCAACACACTTTCCAGAGTGGCGTCTGTAATTGTGTCTGAACTGTGCAAAAAAAACTAAATTTGTTTGATTTTATCAGGACACATGCTCAGGTCAATGTAAACACCCCGGTCATTGTTTTATGATACTTCAAATAGTTTCTATTAGACAAAACCAAGGAAAAAACTCGATTTTTTGCAGTATGACTGGGTGTCAAGTGTATTCATACGCCATTTGATGGATGAAAATTTGTCAGACATATATTTTCTTGGTGCTTTTTAGTTGACCTTTTATTTATTAACAAGTTTGTCTCATTGAATCACCATTATCACCCCCTAAGGTGAAATTATAAAAATAAATTAAAAATCATGTTTTATCCTATGT
The DNA here is from genome assembly GCA_026936325.1 of Platynereis dumerilii. NCBI lineage: Eukaryota > Metazoa > Annelida > Polychaeta > Phyllodocida > Nereididae > Platynereis > Platynereis dumerilii. Next base: position 12,769,428 of record JAPTHN010000002.1, on the reverse strand, counting down.
CATGACTGATTTCCTTTAAATCACATGAAACGTGGTTGAATAACTCGTCTAAAATAACATTGAATGATTTTCCAACCTTTTCTCCAATGTACAATGCTATTAAGGACCTTTGCGGATGTAAGCAGCATCAGACCGTAAGTTTAGACCACCTGAAATTTTTGTTTATCACACATATTCAAGTAAGTGATAAAAATAGATGAAGTTTGCTCTATTGTAGAACTTCCCTCATGCATAGGCAAGAAAGTCCATGAAGAACTTTTTCATCTAAGCCACTATTTGCCCCGATATTGAAAAAATACTGACGCGGTCTAAACTTTCGTCTGATACTGTATATCGCAACTTTTCTCAATATCGCCAAGCCCTACTTGGGACACTACACCACCTCCATTTTGAACCCCTGGGTTCTTGTCCTCTTTAAAATGAGACCAAAACGATTTCTGTGAAGCAAATATTCTTAAAGTTATGCCTCTTTTCACTTGGTCGCCACCTGGGCGACCTAAGAGCATGATTTTGGTCGCCCAGACGGAAATTTGGTCGCCTGGGGCGACCGGGCGAGTGTTTACTGACAACACTGGTCCCGGGTTCCAATCCAGCTCTTACCGGGTTACCTGGGCCTACGTTGGATGACTGTTTCACTTCAATCATCCTTTGGCTCTTTACCGTGTCCTCTTGTCCTAATTAGCCAACCAAGTGCATAAATACTGAAAGTAAAGCCCCAGTCATCCATCCTTGAATTGCCAATTCTCTCTGACCCTCCAGACCGAAAAAGACATTGAAAGACTGCCCAAGTAATGAATCTATTTGCACATTGTGTGAAGAAATTGTAGATTACAAATGAGTAAGCTGTATTCATTAGTTGATTGCAGTTCATTCAGGGTGAGAAGCTAGATACTTTACATCATGTACATGGGCTGTACCACAATGATTCCACGTGTCTGATAACACTAGCCTAATGTGTAAAATATGTATGAGGAAGTTGATTTCAAAACTGCCACTCATTCTATGTTTTTGTAAAGATAAAAATTATTGTACCAGACCCATTTCCTTGTTGCTGTCACTTCCCCAGTTATACATGGTAAATGTACACTATCTAGTATCTATCACACACTTTTATACTATGTGTATTTAACAAGCGCTAAACTACACACTGTTTGATCATCAGCACTGATGCGTACTCCACGATTTTATGATACAAGTGAGTCTACCAAAAAAAATACAAATTTAAAATGAATTGTTACAAAAGGTATGAATATCGCAACGTGCCACACAGTAATATTATGAATCATTTGTGATGATTTAATGGATGTGTAGCAGCAATACAAGACAACTGATATAGAATTGTATAGAAATTCATATTTTGATAAGATCTTACTTCAATTAAATAAAGAGGCCCGATGTCACCAATTAAAAGAGACTATTCAAGATTTCAAATAAATATCGGAATTATGTATCTGATGATTATTGCTATGTCACACAATTGATAAATGATCACATGCTGTTGTTAATCTATTGCCAAGATGTAAAGTCAATTCATGATGAATCACAATGACTGTTCATAGATTGAGCACTACTTGTAATAGAAATTTTAGAAAGACTTTTGTTATAATAGGATGCAATACAATTTTTGAATAAATACAAAAAGTCCTTTCTGTGATGTGATAAGTTTGTGTTCATGTTTTAATAACTGCAAACATTTAGTCATTTACAGTACATATATTTACGTCTACTTCTAGCTCAGGCATTACAACTATTTACAAATTTTAACGCTTGTTGTATTAGATCTTGCCTCCCTTGGGACCTTTACACTGAATTTATAATGAGATGACAGTTCCTGGTTTGAGAAACCTTGCTTCAGTTTAGGGCTGCATGATTAAAGGAAACTGTATCATTTATCAAGATATGAACTTATGAAGTAGTGCAATAAATTTATTGCAGAAAGTTCAATAAATTAATTTAAATAATTTTCATGATTTTTGACCAAAAAAGCTCCATATATTTTCAAATATTTTGATATTTAGGGACAGAGTTTCAAATTTTTAAGTAGATCTCCTGTCCGTGAATTTATCGCATGAATTGTTGATATTGTGATATGACACTTGTTGCAAGTCACATCTCAGCCTATTATTGTGCCCTGCTCAAGTTAGAGTGAGCATTGGAGAAGATATTCTCAAACCAGGAGACTTGAGTATTGTACTGATACTATAAAAGCCCAGAAGGGCACAATGTCATGCTGCAGACTCTACGAGCCCTGTGTATTAGCTGATGCAACTTTTTGTGTAAGAGGGACTCCAGAATTTTAGTAAAGTTAGGTTAGCTCCAAGATTATGAGCGTTTTGTAAATGATTGTAATGGCAGTGACTTCTGAAGGGGCTTTGATTTGAGTGTTGTGGCCTCTCTAATGAACTCAATTGCTCACTTACTGCTTTGTTTCTGGTTGATTGGCCCTTGAACAAACTTGCACAAGTTTGTCTTTAATTACTTGAAGATTGGCCTTGGATTGAAAAGTTGTTAAGGAGATCATTTTAATGACCCTCTTACAATGTTGACATTTTCATAGCATTGCTGAAAGATAAGATAAAATTTTGATGTCAAGCTATAAGAAGATCATAAAAAGCAGAAGTAAAACTTTCCTGAACTAGTCTACCGTGCGGCCTGTAAATAAGTGAAACGCATGACATTGTGCCGTTGCATCAATGCTAAACATCCTCTGCCAAACTGCTTGAGGAAGCACCAATTCTCATTGATGAGAGGAAAACCCATTGGGTCATAAAGGCCGATGTGTGAGGCATGTGGGAAGACAATTGCAACCAATTTTCTTTGCTGTAGACAGAGTTAGGTATGGCTCAAAGGCTTTGATAAGTAAGTGAAACACTGGCCCAATATTATTTCATAGGGAAGGGTGGTTCACTTACTTATCAAAGACTGTGAGCCATACCTAACTCCGACTATAGCAAAGAAAATTGGCTGCAATTGTTATCCCACTGTATTTTGAACATTGTTAAAAAAAAAGGAGTTTCAGCATGCTCTTGCAAGACTCAAACAGCTAAATTGACTACGAAAAATTAAAATGTTTGGAAACAGTAATATTTCAAATCATTGTTCTATTTGATATTGACTTATGCGTTCATTTACTGGGAGCCAAGGTCAAATAAAACATGTTTGTCTGAATATTGTTTGCCATTTGCGTCAATTGAGCTGAAACATGGCTAATTGAAGGGTAATAGAATAAATAGGGGTCAACCATGGCTGATAATGCAGTTGTAATACATTTATAATGTGGCTGTTTACATTATTAATGCACTTAAATGTAATCAAGTGGCATGGGCAGTAAATGAGAAGCAAATAGATAGTAAATGAGCGGTAATTTGTTGGTGATCGTTTTGTGTGACCATTTTGTTGGGGGTCTAGGTGGGGGTTTTGTGTGGCAAATGAGTTCTGATGCTCAAATGTGAATTTGATGATATGTTGATTTGGACTCCTTGCTTATCAACTTCCACAATTTCACAATTGCCAGGCAGAGAAGGCTCAGAAGGGTAATACCATGCTCCAATGAGGGTAATTCCCCCATGATGGGAGATGACGGGGGGGTAATTATGAATTAAGTCTTGTATCATTTCGGTGGTGGCTGCATGGCAGACTGTGGTGCATGGCTCTCCTCTCATGTAAATTGCAGACCAATTGAGGCTCGGCCAGCGGATATGAGGTTTGGTTTTGAAAAATTATTGTGAGAGGAGTTCAGAGGACATTTCAACCATGGCCGCCGACAGTGCTAAGAGTGAGGAGAAAGAGGTGAACCTGTTTGCCATCTCCCAAGACAGGCAAGTAGTTATTTATTTGAAAGATATCTTCAAACGTATAATGATACTACTACCATCAATTGTAAACTGATTGCTAAATATGAAAACTGGATCTTCCAAGCAAGCATGAGATGTTTTCTGCACAAAGGTCTGCTAATCTTGCATTTTCGTCGTAATTATGTAGCCTTGAATTGATTGAAAACTATAAAACATTGTATTAATTATGATTCGACCTATCGGGAGAATCATCTTGTTTTCTTTGATTTTATTATTATTATTAGCATTCACCATCATAATGGTGAATGCTATTATTTTTGTAGATTTTTTTATTTTTTATTTTTATTTTTATTTTTATTTTTATTTTTATTATTTTTCCGTCATTTTCGGTTGAGTTCAGGGTTGTCCTTTGGTGGATGGATAGTGCTAGGTGAGATATTATGATCCCCCAAATATTTTTGACCTTGACCTATTTTTCAAGGTCAGAGGTCACATCAAAGTTGAGATTTTTAAAGGGCTAACTTCGAAACTAATGAAGATAGAGAGGTCTGGATTTCAGTGTTATGTAACCTATCAATAGCTTGAACAATATCAACAAAAACATTATTCAATTTCATAAAGGGGTAATTACCCCAACCGATTAAGTTGACAAAACACCAATTTTTTTGCCGGACTACTTCTCAGAAACCGAAAATGGTAGGATGATGCTGACAAGTGTATTATGTTCCCTAGAGATGGGTCCATGGTAAGAGGTATTTCATTTTTGGATCACACACTTTATTTTGGACATATTCAACTTTCAATTTCCATAGATTTTCAATATTTTGGTATCCGTTGCGGCTGGCAAAATAAAGCACAGCTAGCACCGTGCCAGGTAAGTGTCACAATTGCCGTTAGATGTGTCACATGTATGAAGTCAATATGAAGTCAATATGAAGTCAATATGAAGTCAATATGAAGTCAATATGAAGTCAATATGAAGTCAATATGAAGTCAATATGAAGTCAATATGAAGTCAATATGAAGTCAATATGAAGTCAATATGAAGTCAATATGAAGTCAATATGAAGTCAATATGAAGTCAATATGAAGTCAATATGGAGTCAATATGAAGTCAATATGAAGTCAATATGAAGTCAATATGAAGTCAATATGAAGTCAATATGAAGTCAATATGAAGTCAATATGAAGTCAATATGAAGTCAATATGAAGTCAATATGAAGTCAATGCAAAGTCATTTAACGCTAATATAAAGTCAATATAAAGTCAATTGTGAGTCTCTTGAGTGATGAAATGGTGAATGCTCATTCCCAGTTGCACTGGGAATATCTAATGTCTAGTTATTATTATGATTCGACATAAATGGAGAATCATCTTATTTTCTTTTATTTTATTATTATTATTATTTTTCTTGTCCAGTTAATTTTGAAGCTAGAGCCTTGCAACTTTGTACATATATAGTCCATGGTTAGTACTTCATTCTGGTAGAAAAGATTTGACCTTGACCTTGAACTCAAGGTCACAGGTCATCTCAAAGTCAAAATTTTCAAATTTTCAAAGTTGATTAATTCATTAAATTTTATAGTTACAGACATGAGATTGAAATGTATGTGTACAAAAGTGGTTCTCTACAAATGTGGGTAGAATTTTTTTTTCTAATGTGACGAAAAAGGGGTATTTACCCCATTTTGATAAAAACCAATTGCTCCTGTTTTTAGAGAAAACTACTTCACTTAGAGACCCAGTTTTTGCTGTGATTGGTAGCCTGACTAAATATCCATGGTAAGAAACCTTTTATATTTTGATTGAATAAGGGGTTGTTGAGTAACAGGACTTTCAAAAATGGGTGTTTTGACCAAAAAGTTAAAGCATTTTTTAACTTTGGTTTGAATGGAGGGAATTTGATGAAACTTGGAGTGTATATGGTATTTATGAATTAGAGTCATATCATAAGATAAAAATGACGTTTTGGGGTAGTTACCCCAAAAAGGGGTACATGATTATAATTTGTGATTGACATTGACGATTTACTTCAAATTTTGCAAGAGTTTACTCTTTTGACTTGAGGACCTAATGAAAGTGTAAATTTGAAGTCATTGGGTAATTTACCCTCATAACCAAGGTCGAAAGGGGTAAATATGTATTTTGAACAGTTCTTAAGTTTTTAATGGTGTATTAGACATCGATTGGGTCTTGCCTTTTCATCACTGATGTTACTGGATAAAATTTGTCAGTTTTAAGTATTTACCCCCAAAAAGGGGTAAATAGCTGTAACTTGTGATTGACATTGACGATTTTCTTCAAATTTTGCACAGGTTTACCATTTGGACATAGGGACATGATGAAAGTGTAAATTTGATTTCATGGGGTAATTTACCCTCGTAATCAGGGTCGAAAGGGGTGAATGTGTATTTTGAACAGTTCTTATGTTTTTAATGGTGTATTTCACATTGATTGGTATTTGCCTTTTCATTACTGATGTTTGAGGATAAAATTTGTCAGTTTTAAGTAATTACCCCAAAAAGGGGTAAATAGCTATAACTTTTTATTGTTTTGAACAATTTTCTTCATTTCTTGCAAATGCTTAATATCATGGTTTGGAGACATAATGAAAGAGTATATTTGATTTAATGGGGCAATTTACCCTTATAATCAGGAACGAAGGGGGTAATTATGGTTTTTGAGCAATACTTGTTTTTAAAAGGTGCATTCGGCATTCTTGCCTCTACACTTGGGATGTTAGGGATGAAAATATGCGTATTTAGGTAATCACCCCAAAAAGGGGTAAATGTCTATAACTGCTGATTGACTTGGACGATAGTCTTCTAATTTTACATAAGTTTATTATGTGGTCCTGCGGACATGATGTAAGTAAATTTTTGATGTTAGAGGACAATTTACACCATAAATCTTAGTCGGAAGGCGTTAATATAACATTGTGTTGATAATGGAGTATTAGGTTTTCCACCTTGTTCTACGCATATTATCGAATGTTTTAATGTCGAATCATCAATTTGACCTTTTAAGGTTGAAGTCCCCTGGGACCCTAGTTATTATTATTATTATTATTATTATTTTCTTGGCCAGTAGGTTTTTGTGCTAGAGACTTGAAACTTGGTACATATATAGTCCATGGTTAGTACTTCATTTTGGGAGAAGATGGTTGACCTTGACCTTGAACTCAAGGTCACAGGTCATCTCAAAGTCGAAAATTGGAAAACTTAAAAGTGGAATAACTTTTTTAATATTACAAGAATCAATTTGAAACTTTGGAATATATATATAAACATGTATCCCAACATTTGTAACCCATAATTGTTTTTGTGCAATGAGGGTAAGGGGGTAATTACCCCAATTTGACTAAAACAGGTTTGCACAGGTTTCCAGAAAAACTAAGCAAGCTAGAAACTCAGTTCTTTCACTGATAGGTAGCCTGACTAACCATTCAAGGTAAGTGATATTTTATATTTTGATTATGTGAAGGGGTAACTATGTAATGGGGTGTTGAAAATAGGGTGTTTTGCCCCAAGAGTGAAAGCATTGTAAAACTTTGGTTTTAATGAAAGGATTTCAATGATAGTCTGGTAATATATTAATGGTTTCTGTATTATGCAATCCTTGTTGCCCGAAGCTTGGTAATTACCCCCCAAAAAGGGGTAAATGTCTATAACTTGTGATTGACCTGGACGATTTTCTTCAAATTTTGCACACGTTTTGGATATTGACTCAGGCACATATTAAACGAATAATTTTAACAGTATTGCCAACATAGGGTATTTACCCTCGTAATCAATGCCAAAAGGGGTGAATATATATTTTGAGGAGTTATGTTGTTCAAAATGGAATATCAGCTGTATGTTTGGTCTACGGGTATCCGGTTGGATTTTACTGGATGAAAAGTTTCTGTTTTGGGTAATTACCCCCAAAAGGGGTAAATGTCTATAACTTGTGATTGACATGGACGATTTACTTCAAATTTTGTACACGTTTGGGATATTGACTCAGGCACATATTAAACAAATAATTTTAACAGTATTGCCAACATAGGGTATTTACCCTCGTAATCAATGCCAAAAGGGGTGAATATATATTTTGAGGAGTTATGTTGTTCAAAATGGAATATCAGCTGTATGTTTGGTCTACTGCTATCCGGTTGGATTTTACTGGATGAAAACTTTCTGTTTTGGGTAATTACCCCCAAAAGGGGTAAATGACTATAACTTGTGATTGACATGGACGATTTACTTCAAATTTTGCACACGTTTGTGACATTGACTCAGACACATGCTAAAAGGAAAAAATTCACAGAATAGGGTGATTTACCCTCGTAATCAAGTTCTAAGGGGGTAAATACATATTTTGAAGAACTTGGTTGTTTAAAATGGAATATTAGTTGCACGTTTGGTCTAGGTTATTCGTATGGATGTTACTGGACGAAAAGTTTCGGTTTTTAATAATTACCCCCAAAAGGGGTAAATGACTATAACTTGTGACTGACATGGACGATTTACTTCAAATTTTGCACACGTATGGGATATTGACTCAGGCACATGTTAAAAGAGAAAACGTTACAGTATAGGATAATTTACCCTCGTAATCAAGGTCAAAGGGGGGTAAATACGTATTTTGAGGAATTTGGTTGTTTAAAATGGAATGTCAAGTTTATGTTGGATCTAGGCTTGTACTTAATGGATGTTACTGGATGAACAGTTTCGGTTTTAGGTAGTAACCCCCAAAAGGGGTAAATGGCTATATCTTGTGATTGACATGGACAATTTTCTTCAAATTTTGCATGGGCTAAGTGTGTCTACTTTACGACATAATATAAGTAGAAACTTCAGCTTACAGGGTCTCTACCATAATAATCCGACATAGTCTCAAGTAATTTGTTTTACTCATATATTTGAGGTCGAATCATTGCCTAACCTTTTTAAAGGTTGAATACTAGTTGTATTATATTATCTGATATTATCTGACACAGATGTCAGGGCTAATAGTGTGGATACCCTTGGTTCAGACTAATGCAATGCCCTCCACTGTCTTGAGTTCTTGCCTCAGAATAATGTACTGTTTAGTCTGTTGTATTTTGGGTACATTTATTTATTGGAATGTCTAATTTTGTCTTCCAGGTTTCATTGCATCACAGTTGACACTCTGAAGCACTACCGGGAGGGAGACAGTGATGACAAGTTCAGGGAAAAGTTAAAAGGTAGAGAAAGTAGTAGTTCGCTGCTGGGGTTTTCAGTCTAAAATTGTAGAAAAAGTCCTTCTTAAATATTACATTGGATTTTCTATGTTTTAGCAAATAATTAAAGTATATTTCTCATTCCATGTACATAAATGTGTGCTATACAGCCTGTACTAATCTGTATCATATGTTTTTTTTTTTGCAGCTTCTATAAAGATATGGGCTGAAGAAGGGGTCAGAGGCGTCTGGGTGAAAGTTTCCAAGTTCCACACGAATCTCGTCAGCATTTGCCATGAAGTTGGTCTTGAGATCCACCATGCACAAAAGAACTATGTCATGCTGCGTCAGTGGATTAGCAAAGAAATTGAAACTTGGCCGGGCTACGCCAACCATTACCTCGGTAGGTTGATATAATTACATATGCCTTTAGAAATTCTTAATAGTTTATTAAGCCATGTTTAGGAAGTGTTGGTAACAAATTAAAATCATAAAATACCTGATTTAGCTTATTCGAAAATCAAGATTGCCGATAGTCCAGGGTCCAGCCTTTTCCAAATTTTAGTTCTCGTGACGGACATTGTGTTGTGATCAATAAATTGTCTGTATCTGTATCTGTATTATCCATGTTAATTGGGAAGTAGAGATGGATTTAATTTAGCTGATTCCAAACATTTTGCGAACAGGCTGTGGTGGATTTGTGGTGAATGAGAAGAACCAACTGCTCGTCATAGAAGAGAAATGGCACATTCACAAGTACTGGAAACTGCCCGGGGGACACGCTGAGCCTGGTAAAGAACAGTTTCTCTCTCTGCCTGTATACTTATGTATGATATTTCATCAGTGTTTGGGAACATCCTTCCTACTTAATGTATTTGTTTACGAACATCCTTCCTACTTAATGTATTTCTTTACAATTGCAACATTTATGCTGTGCTTGGTGAAATAAATTTTCTCTACCAAAAAATGTGTGGCTGATGGGAGTTGGGAGATTGAAAAACTCCAAGCAGAATTCTTTAATGTAGATTCTTTGTAGATCTCTGGATTCTTATAGATTGACAAATTATGACATTGAATGTTTTGTAGTTTTAAATTATTAAATACGTATACCATTGGTGACCAATAAGTCCAATATCAACTATTTTCATTGAAATTCGGGCCAAATGGTTCAGATTTGTGAAAGACATTCCTGAGTGTGGCCAGTTTACTACGGGTTTAGGCTCTAGAAAGTAGAAACATGTTAGGCACTGTTAGTATTTATGCCATTGCAAGTCTCCATTTCATTTGCAGGAGAGGACATTGGTGTAGCTGTGTGCAGAGAAGTTCGAGAAGAGACGGGAATTGACACAGAATTTCGAGGAATCATCAACTTTCGCCATCAACATAACTACTCGTTTGGATGCTCCGATTTCTATTTCGTCTGTTTATTGAAACCCACCACACGAAGGATCAGCATGTGCCGCAATGAGATTGCTCGCTGCACTTGGATGGACGTGAGTACTTCAGCTTGTCAGTTGCTGTTGTATAAGAAATAGTTTAAAATAGAAATATGTCATGCTGAAGCATCCGCTTTTATCCTTGTATGTCTTGTACCGTAGAACGGGGTAAAGTTGGTAATCCGGGGTAAAATTGGCAAGCTATTTTGACCCACTAAATGGAAGAAATGCCAACTTTCCTCACTGACAGAGGTATCTTTTCCATAGTTGCCATATGTGACAGTGAGAAAAAGTTGGCATTTCTGCCTTTAAGTGGGTCAAAATAGCTTGCCAACTTTACCCCGGATTGCCAACTTTACCTCGTTTTACAGTATATGTTTTGATTGCTCGAATGCGATGTTAAATAAAAGTTACCTCCCTACTTTAGAAATAGTTTACAGATATATTTGAGTCACATACTTCTGGTTAATGACTCAAGTTTATCTGCTAAATATTTTAAAACCATTTCTTATACAATTTTGCAGAGAAGTGTGAATTTAATAATATTTCTGTAATAGTGGTGTCCAAAATGTTTAGTCTTTCTATAACATGAACAATTTTTGGCTTGTTTTGAAGCTGAGAATCTGAATTTTCCTTTTGAAATGATTTTTGATTGGTGGCAAACTCATACACTCCTGGGCAAAAAAAAATGGACCACCCTAGAATTCAACTTCATGTCGTTAGGCTTTGATTTTAACAGGATATACAGATTGAAAAAGCTTCATTTCCGGTCAGTTAATCCACAGAAGCATTGTCTTAGTATTAAATTGCTTTTCCTGTAGACATTTTATGCTGAACAGCTTTTGGCTGCACTTCTTGACAACTTGAGCATTGCAAACTACGCATATTTTCCCATTGCTGTTTCAATGATTTTCAAAGCACATTTGTGTAACCAAATTTGTGTCATCTTAGATCAACATCAATATGACCCAAACATTTCACAATTTGATTGATATCTATATTTTGTCCCAGCCAGAACGTAGTTGATATATTGTTGCAGAGCAAATACTAATGGTTCCTTTGCTGCGTTGGCATTAGCTTATCATCTAGGAACGGCATATTTTGTATGTTTTCTGCGAGAAAAAGCTTCTTAATGGCCGGCAGAAGGCCCTGATACATTATTTTTACATACTTAGTAGCTTAGATGATTTTTGATACCTCAGAAGAGTGCTTGAAAAGGCTCGCCACACCATTATTCCTCCACCACCATTTTTGATAAAGTCCAGATTTCAACTAATTTCAGAACTTGTTCGCTCATACTGATGTTAATCTATGCAGGTGCAAACCTAGTAACAATGAGGAGCTTTGGAAGCCAGTGAAATGGAATGGGAAAATATGCACATTTTACAGTGCACAAAGTCGTCAAAAAGTTCAGTCAAAAAACTGTTCAGCTTAAAAAGTCAAGAGGAAAAGCAATTTAACACTTAGACAATGCTTCTGTTGATTAACTGACAGAAAATGAAGCTTTTTCAATGTGTATATCCTGTAAAAATCAAAGCCCAACACAATAAAGTTGAATTCTAGGGTGGTCCATTTTTTTTGCCCAGGAGTGTATGAGTCGCACAACATCCAAATTGGGGTAAGGTGGCTGGACATCTGTATTTGGAGTAAAATTAATTTATTCTCATTTATATCAAATAAATTTTGTCGATTTAAGATAATAATGGTAGGCCTATTCAATAAAAATATTGTATAAAAACTGCATTTTAGGTTAAATGTCTCTGACATCCAGAAGACTTCCAACTAGGATTTTGCTCTGGAAGATCTACCGGTAGTAATAAATTGTCCTGTAACTTCATTCAGATTATTTTCCTGTTTCAGATCAATGAGTTTGTGAACCACCCGGACACAACAGATACCAACAAGTATTTTGCACAGACCTACTTGAAGATGAAGTCCGTGGGAGCTCCGTTCATCATGGGAGACCCCGTTCTCTCTCCTCGCAAGGATTGCTTCCAGCTCATTTACGGACCACCTATCCCGAAGGAAGACAGAAAGTGATTTGTTAAGGAGATTAAGATTAGTTATGTTATCCTTGCTGCTATATCGCTCTGTTAAATAGTTAATAACATCTTTGAATTGTCAATTTCAATTGTTTTAGTGACTATGATTTCATTATTTAGGGCATATATTTTCTATTCTGTTGTGAATGAACTTAGTGGGGGGCTCTGTATAATTTATAAGTGGGTTATTTCACTTATTTGTATGACTGTATGATCCTGATTCTACACATGCAATGATTTGTGTCGTGTGTATATTATAATTCTTATTAGGACCTCTTGTTTCTCTGCTGTTAATCTTTTGAGATATTTACCTTATTATTTATGTGCACTAATTGAAATGTATGTTTTCATGAAATCAGTAATGATTTTATGATGGTTGGCTGAATTTTGAGACCAATGTGATTTAGTGAAGTAGTCCTGAGTGATATACATGTAAGTCTGTAAGTTAGATATATGACCTTATGAGAGAGTATAGGTATGATTTACTATTCAAGGGACTTTCTGTAGTTTATGTTGTAAAGCACAATATTAATGTTAGATTGGGATTAAACCTCCACAAAACAGAATAGATTGGTATAAGCCTATTAATGATATAAATTTAGTTATAAAGCTCTGAAACTAATTCATCTGAGAAATGGCTTGTGTCTATTCTGGGAGTGAGATTTGATATAGTTCAAAATATAACAATGTTCTAGTTATTGTGTATTTTACTCAAGAATTGATTTTATGTGGCTTCTCCTTGTGTCATAGTATTTTGGTCCAAAACAATTTGTTGTACAGCCAGGATCTTAGATGAAAATCAACTTTAAAATATATTAATGATACTATTTGATATGACTGCCTTTGAGGAAGGTCAAATATATATTATATATATATATAAAGATATAATTATGATTATCTTGCTTGGTTGGTTTTCTTTTTTGAGATTACTGTTGGGAGAAATGAAATGCAATTATTAAAAAGTCGTCAAGTAGTTTGTAAGCGATTGTGCGACTTGTGATTCTCATCAAATGTTCCTTGAAAAGGTCTCGTGGCCTGTGAATCTCATTCAATTTGATAAATGGGGTGTTTAAAGTCTTAAGCAATGGTTGTTGGAGAAAATAAATCTCAAGAAAAGGTTGAATAACCTGTGAATCTCATCAAAAGGGCTTAGCAAGTTATTTGGACTGCTGTTTCCTGTGTGTCTTGGTCAGGTATAAGGAATTGAAATTTCTGTTGGTGGCTTAGTGAATATAGTGGTCCTACATGTATTTTCAGTATGTTGGTTTGAAATGTGTTCGGTTAAATGGAGTCCTTTATTTATTGGAATTCAGACTGAACAATTTTCAGATTTTTGGATGGATGATTTTGAATTCATGTCCCGTAGACTATTTGATCATACTAGTATTGGTTTTATGTTTTGTCACGTCATTTCTTCGCATGAAGCACACAAAACCAAAGTTATCCATGACCCATTTTTGTCGGTCTGACATGACATCTGCAGCTCTTCAGGAAGTTATCTAGCCCAGTAGGGCCCAAAGTGCTTAATTATGTACAGGACATTTATATAAAGACCCAGTCATCTGTCCATCGTTATAACAATTGGGTCTTTTCTTTTTCTTTGGTCAGTCTGCTGAAAATTAATGCAAATGTAGTTAAAAAAACAATGTAGTTAAAAAAACAAAATTAATGCAAATGTAGTTAAAAAAACAAGTTCTCATATCATCGGAATTATTTCTCATTTAACTAATCTCTCATTAAGCCAAGGCCAATTTCCAAATGAACTTAAAATTGCAAGAGTCACCCCCATATATAAAGCTAATGATCCGAGCCTTATAAATAATTACAGACCTGTATCTGTTTTAAGTGTATTTTCTAAAATATTTGAAAAAATCATGTATGTTAGACTTGATAAATTTATTAATGATAATAATTTGTTTTACCAATATCAATTTGGCTTCAGAGAAAAACATAATACTCTTTTAGCCTTAACAGTTTTATTAGATAAAATAACAGATGCTTTCAATAAAAATAAAGTTATAGTTGGAATTTTTCTTGATTTCAAAAAGGCTTTCGACACCATTGACCACAATATTTTGCTACAAAAATTAGAGAAATATGGCATCAGAGGAATTCCCTTATCTTGGTTAAAAAGTTATCTTTCTGATCGTAAACAGTATGTGATGTTTAATAATTTCCAATCTTCTCATTTACCAATCACTTGTGGTGTGCCTCAAGGTTCAATTTTGGGACCTATTCTGTTTCTCTTATATATTAATGATTTACCTAATGTCTCTTCAATTACTATTCCTCTTCTATTTGCTGATGACTCAAACCTTTTTTTTGAAGGAAAAAATTTTACTAATATCTATAATTCTATTAATACGGAATTATCCAGAATTTATGAATGGATCCTTTCTAATAAATTATCTCTAAACATTGATAAAACAAACTTTATGCTCTTTAGACCGCGAAACAAAAAAATTGATATAAACAATAATCTCATAATTAATAACAAAAATATATCTTTAGTTAATACAGTGAAATTTCTTGGTATTCATTTAGACTCTCATATTTCTTGGCAATGTCATCTAAACTACATTAGAAAAAAAATATCTAAAGGTTATGGAATCATAAATAAAGTTAAAAAATAGCATGCAATGCATGCGCCGTGTCCTCGGGCAAAAAATTTTTTGAGGTATTGGTTATGACATCACCAGAAGTGTTGCAACAGGAGATGGCAGATGATGTCATGAAGGATAGAATAGGCGAAACAATGGGATTTACAAGTGTTAGGCAGTGAGGACAGCATTGTAAATTCAACTTGTCACAACTGATGTAACTTCACATAAATTGAATTCTGAGTTGTTTGTTAAATTTTGGTTGAATAAAAATATCTTGAGTCTGATCTGAATCTGTTAGAATGTTTTATCATCTGACTAGTCTGTATGGAAATTATAAAAGCAGCTGTACCCCTTTTGGGAGTGATCACTCTGGTTCCTGCACCAGCAGCAGCATGGGAGAACATGTTCATGTGTAGCCTACAATGCCTACATGTATTGTGTAGCAGACCTATTGATAATGTGTTGAATGACCTGTATTTCTCTACAGCCTAGATTCCACAACACAGTCTCAATGTACTGATCTCACTCCTTTCTGCAGACTGCACAAGCATTGTTCCACATGTTCCAAGTTGAAACTGCAGAAAAAGTGATTACTGTTACAGAAAAGTGATGGCTTAGAAAAGGAGTCAAGGACACAATCATTCATTATTTTAATAAAAAGGTATAAGCAATGGCACATAAAAGTCAGAATATCTGATTGGGATAAAAATAAAACAAATTCCAAATCAGTGAACAATATATGTACATCAACTTGTCATGAAGTAGCTTTACCTTTGTACTTGTAAGTTTAATGTGAACAGGGTTGCTGCTCAGTCTGGGATTTTCTCTAGCGCTGGTAATGAAGTAGCATTCCCACTACTCAGTAATGCTTCTTCTATGGTTACCCCCAGTGGGTCACAGTGGATTTATTTTCAGAGGCAATTTTGGACTTTGACAGTCTCTCAAAAAATAACTAAGAGGGTCACAGTTGATCTAAAACCATTTTTGGGAGGTTCAGATTGTCTAGTATCTATGGATTTTTTTTCATGGTCAATTACCCCTAATTAATCAATTGGCCCCGAGGGTCCGTTTTTAAAGTCAGGGTAAAATTCTTATCAGTTACCAATCATAGGGAATGACAAGAGCATTTTACCCCAATTTTACCCCTCACATTTCAGTCAGTTTGAGAATTTCTCAACAGAGGACATCTCAGAGAAGCTGTCAAATAGGGTGACTAATTGCAACACATGTGGCTTTTGACCCTGGAATGACAGCAGCAGAAGCTACCACCAAATCAAGATAAATGGCACCCTCCTGCATGGTGGAGGATGGACAAATGGCCAAAAGGGGTAAAAGTTTTACCCTTCAGAAATGAACAACAGATACATTTTCTTATTTTTCTATTTATGCAAGCATCTTGGAACCATGCTTAGAGTAAATATTCACTCACCTCAGTTACTTATAGCTCATATTTTTAATAATATCATTTGGTATATTGGCTCCTTTTCAATGAATCTGTTTGGCACTTCACTATTCAAATCCAAAGCAGAACTGCCAAGTTTTTAATAATTGGGTAACATCACTGGTAAATTTTAAAGTGCTCACTGTTTCATAAAATGTATAATTGACACTAATCAATGTAATAATATTTGTACAGTGTATCCTGTAATTTAAGAGTTTCATGGAATCTCCATTAATTTGCATTAAACTACTCCATTGTTGACACAAATAAAACTTGGGTTTGTAGCCTGTAAATCCATGCAGAAATCCATGTGTCAAGTACACAATTTAATGTATTCATCAACTTGTTCTGGCCCTGGTAGACATAGGCCTACCTGTACCTTTGTGCCCAGTTTCCTAATTCCAACACCCCCCCCCCTCCCTTTCTCCCCAGCCACTACCCCACATATATTGTCTGCCCTGATTGGTCAAGATAGCTCAGGTCAACTCCCCCAAATTGGCCCCAATAGCTCCCAATATCCATTATGTATGTATTTGATAGCTTGAAGTTTGAATAAGTAAATTCTCCTGTGAAAAATAAATTGTGTGAATGAAACACTCTAAGATCACTACCTCATAAAAAGTATTAATTCACTTTTCAGCTCAAGAATGAAATTGCCCAATTTCTTACATTTGTGCTCTCTTTAAAAATAAAGAGTCAAATTATATTTCTAGAAGAAATTTGGAACCTTTTATTAAATAGAATTATGACAATTGACAATAAGCCCAACTTATCCAGGGCTAGCTATCTGTCAAATCTATTCAATGGGTAACTGATGCTATCTATCTATCTATCTATCTAACTATCTAACTATCTATCTCTCTAGCTATCTATCCAGCTATCTATATATCTATATCTATCTATCTGTCTATCTATCTAATAGATAGATAGATAGATAGATAGATAGCTAGATAGTATCTATCCAGCTATCTATATATATCTAATTATCTATTTATCTCCACCTGTCTATCTATCTTACTATCGATCTATCTATTCTATCTGGCAGCATTTGTCTTTCCATGTGTCCATAGATATATCTGTCATTCTGTATTTCTAATATCCACCTGTCTATCTATCTTACTATCTTACTATCTTACTATCTTACTATCTTACTATCTATCTATCTATCTATCTATCTCTATCTATCTCTATCTATCTATCTATTCTATCTGGTTGCTTTTTTCTATCCATGTGTCCATAGATCTATCTGTCAGTCTATATTTCTATCAAGAATGGAAATTTCCACTAGCTATTGAATATTCATTGAATGTGAACACAAATCAACCACTTAACCACTGCTAACATGAGAAACATTCCAATGTCAAGTTAATTAAGTCCAGTGACCCCCTGGCAGGACCTCACTTTGACCAATTTAAAGGCAAAGCTGATCACAAGATTCTTGTATGAAGATACCAGCAAAATGATAAGGCCCTAGATTGATAGCAACCTTTGATATTTAAGTTAACAGATAGACAAAAGGAACCAGGGCAGAGCAATTTTCAGAAGTATTCTAACTAGACACCCAGTTGCAGAAAGCTCCCTTTTATTTCAGGAAAATATACAATTTTACCCTCTCCATGTTAACAAATCACTAATATTGTCAATCTGTAATTATTGTTGGAATCATGGTTCTGTATCTTCAGATTAAATGAACAGGGAATAGATAATTACTTAGGGGGGTACAGACTACATGTACAGATAGATAACCAATATTATATGATAGATGGCTGGATAGATACTATCTATCTATCTATCTATCTATTAGATAGATAGATAGATAGATAGATAGATAGATAGATAGATAGATAGATAGATAGATAGATAGATAGATAGATAGATAGATAGATAGATATAGATAGATAGATAGATAGCTGGATAGCTGATAGCTGGATAGATAGCTAGAGAGATAGCTAGAGAGATAGATAGTTAGATAGATAGATAGATAGATAGATAGACAGATAGATAGATAGATAGATAGAAAACTTTTTAAAAACTTTATGTCAATAGAAACTTCTTAAAAACTTGGTGTCAATAGAAACTAATTATACATGCAGGTTATATAGTTACTCATGTTGGTAGCTTAAACATAAGCCCTTAAGGTGACGTCACATGCCCTCTGCGTAATGTTTTAAATCAAACTATTTAAAAGTATCTATTGAATAGCTTATTGACCATAGTTTGTGTTACTTTTATATTTTAAATGAAATAAATTTAAATGAAATAAAATTTCAATCTCTGTGTCATTATATAATCTTACCTTCATGACATTAAACCATTCAATCATGTGTCTAATTATTTGTACATCTATCAAACAAATTATTCATTTATCTGTCTAAATTTTATGACAAGTACCGCTCTTCTTCATGCAACTGCCACACTTTTACAGTTTCCGAGATGTTGAAAAATTAAGTTATAAAGCAATTTAAAGCTACGTATACATTGTGTTCCATTTTAAAAGTTGCTTGAAAGAAAGATCGAGTCCCATGTATTCCTAACTAAATAAATCATGTATTGCCATTATAAGCCCAACATAAGAAGATGAATTGATGGATGCTTGGGGCTTTACATCCTGTAATACCGGTAG
This sequence comes from Platynereis dumerilii, assembly GCA_026936325.1. NCBI lineage: Eukaryota > Metazoa > Annelida > Polychaeta > Phyllodocida > Nereididae > Platynereis > Platynereis dumerilii. The sequence continues at coordinate 12,750,303 of JAPTHN010000002.1, read as the reverse complement.
GCTGTATTTACGCTCTTGGTAGGCTAATTGGGATTGGAGGAGGACACAGCGATCAGGCAAAAGACGATTGAAACAGGCTCCTAAAATAGGCCTAAATGGCCCGGAAAGAGCTGGATTCAAACCCTGGACTTGGGGAAGTTGTGGGGGAACAAAAATGGAGAAAAACTAATAAATTGAAAGTTTTTGTTTGACCACCCTGTATATGCAAAGGTTGATGACTAGTCATCAACCTTTGCTATATATGTCAGTGCTCCACAAATCAATTGTTAATCTGTCCACCAAGCATCAATCTATCCATCAATCAATCTGTCTACCAATATTATATGGATCGTAGGGCTCTCACGATTAACTGATTAATCGCCACTGATTCGATTTTAGATGAAAATCAATTCCAGTTTGCAAAATCGATTAATCTGTTATTTCTTATTTGTATATTCACTATATTGTACCTGGAAGACCCTGTAACGCTACCAATTTCCTGATGTTGAAAGTGAATTGCAACTGGATTGGTCAAACGTGGATTAGCTATTGTATTTGGATTGATTGTACCTGATTAAAGCAGATTAGTGAGAAAGGAGTGTCTAGTCTATAATTGCTATTAACAATTTCAATGGAATATCAGAGGCTCTCTGCTCTTGGAAGACATGCATGTAAAACAGATCAGAACTTTACCCACTCTTTAGAATGGCGGAAAAACGGATATTACAGATAATTTCATATTTGTAGACATTAGTGGTAGAAAATATAAAATTTTTCCTGCATATTTCATTGGTTGAGAGAAGATATGATATACCCACTCTCTCCTGAAAAGTGACATAGCATTTTACATGGGTGACCATGGCATTCTAATCCATCGATCTCCTCAATGGACTGACTCTGACTCTAGCTGTTTCAAGTGAGAGTTTCTGTTATAGCCTGTCACTTTCATGCAGAAAAAATGAGGACCAGTTCCTAGGGACCAGTTCACTGTGAAAAATGCACTTCGTGACTCATGATAGCCGATGAAGTGTCATCTTCCCTAATTCAACATGGGAAATATAACGGCTGTTTGATAGTCATGATCAAAAGAAGGCCACTAGACTGGTCATAACAGATTTTAGAGTGAAAATCAGAAGAATAATGCTTTCGTTTGACTGTCACCAACAAGCGTGATAAGTCTCCTTAAATCAAATTAACAATGAAAGTATTGGGTATGATCATGACAAATCATCAGCATGATGACGCACGAAGTGCCATTTTCACAGTGCAACTGTCCACTTATTTTCTATTGAAACAGTTGTGCAACATAAGCCCATGTGACCAGGCAAGAGCTGGATTCGAACCCTGGACCGAACGATTGGCAGCCCAGCATGTCATGTGTTGGTATTTACATAAACGGAAGTATGTACTTCCGTGTTTACATATTAACGTTAAATTACTAGGGGAGAGCACTGCAATGCATGATTTGTAACGAAACAAGGGTTATTCACAAAATGATAAACAATTTATTTTTACATTTTAAAAGGAATTATCTTCCCATGTTGGGAGGGGGGAGTGTCAGTCTAGTGGTAGAGATGGCACCATCTGGACCCAAAAGATAAATTTTAAAGACAATCAAATGTTACATTCTAAATATTAATCCTCGTATATCATGCATACAAAATATTTTTAAAAGTTTAAAAAACTAATTTGAGAAAAAAGATCAATTAGGAAAAAAATATACATGTGTATATTTGAGGGGGGGGGACTTTTGGGAAGCAAAATTAGAATTTTTTGTCACCTTTTGTTGGGTTATTTTGCTTTATAACACTCAATTTAATCACTCTCAGTGACAAATTGTTGTTCTAATTTGTTTGACAGTGATTAGAACAAGTCAAAGAGTAAAAGTTACCAATTACCCAAGTCTCCTCAGCAATCAGGGGTTCACTTATATTTTTCAAAATCCACAGTTACCTTTTTCTTCACAAATTCGAGTGGGATAGACTTGGTTTCAGTCACACATCATGCAGTAGCTTTCTGCCATACATCACGTACAACAAAATTACTTGATTCACAAGTCTGCCAACAGTGCCAAGTCAACTTCAAAGCGAAAATCTGTAATTAGATTGCATTTCTGACACAGTCAGAGCACTGGCGAGCCCATGAAGTGGTGTGATGGAATGATCATGATGTGATGGAATATCATATGATGAAATTGTCTAGAGCTCTGACAAAATTGTATGAATGCGAAGTGGTTTAGATAAGCAAAGGGTTGAATAATGTATAACTGGAACCCTTAACAGCTAATGGTCATGTGACACAATTGATCATGACATTCTGCTAGATAGGCTGCGAAGCAGATATGGTGTGCATAGCTCAGCCCTGAAATGGTTCAAATCTTATATTTCTGAGCGATCACAGTCTGTAACGATAAATGACACAACTTCAAAGAAACTTCCACTCAAGTTCGGGGTGCCACAAGGTTCAAAACTTGGTCCAATCTTGTTCAACTCATATATCGCTCCAGTAAGTGAGGTTGCACAAAGAAACCAAGTGAATGATCAAAAGTATGCGGATGATGAACAACTTATTCTTTCTTTCAATCCAACCTTTCTGCACCAAGAGCAAGCCGTACGGAAAATGGAAAAATGTATTGAAGAGATAAGGGACTTCTTGCACAATAACAAGTTGTGCAATAATGGCGACAAAACTGAGCTTCTGCTGATTGGTGCTGCTGGTCATTTGAAGAAACTGCAAGTATCTTCAATCAATGTCGATAATGTCGAAATCAAAACTGCTGACCATGTCAGAAATTTAGGAGTGCTGTTCGACAAAAATATGACAATGGAAAGACAAATCAACAAGATGTGTCGTAATGCTTTCTTCAATTTGAGAAACATTTCGAAACTTCGAAAGAACCTAGACAAAGAGACTGTTAAAACAGCTGTGAATGCTCTTGTCACCCCGCACTTAGACTACGGAAATGGACTCCTGTATGGCACAAGCAGTGGCTTGTTAAATAAGCTTCAAGTTGCCCAAAACTCAGCTGTTCGATTGATTGAGAAATTGAAAAGACATGACAGTGTAAGTCATAGTAGAAAGCAACTGCACTGGCTAACAATTCCAGCGAGAATCCAGTTCAAACTGATGATGATCACATGGAAGGCAATGAACTCTCAAGCTCCATTGTACATTCAAGAACTTATTAAAGCCAAACCCCTACAAAATCAAAATCTCAGAAGCAATCATAGACACCTGCTAGCAGAACCAATCCCACGCAATAAAAACAAGTTTGAGGACAGAGCTTTCTCATTTGCAGCCCCAAAACTCTGGAATAGTTTGCCTGAAAAATTGAGAACAATAAACACTTTGGAAAACTTCAAGAAGAACCTTAAGACTCACTTGTTTGAACAATTCTACCCCTGAGCTCATTTGAGCAGCGCTAATGAGCAGTTAACTGGAATTAGCGCTATATTAAGTTATTATTATTATTATTATTATTATGTTATCAATGTGGGTAGCAAGACAACTGTGCACATTGCTACAGTATAAGTAGATATCATGGCTAAATACACCAAAGTATATTGCATAAGTGTGACTGAATGATGATAAATAAATCCATCACTTATATATTATACAATTATGGACTTCAGTTGAGGTCAATATTATACAATTATGGACTTCAGTTGAGGTCAATATCATGCAGGTTTTACGGACCTGACCGGTGATATTCACCGAGGCCGAATTCCTAAACAGAAAAAATTTCCAAAAAAAAAAAAAAAATTTTTTTGTGGAATGATTTTTTTAATTTATTTTATTTTTTAGGAATTTTGTTTTGGAAAATTTTTTGTGAATTATTATATTTTTTGGAATTTTTAATTTTGGGGAATTTTTTATTTTTTTTTGGAATTTTATTTTGTCCACTATTGTTTTGTTCCATGACAATTTTTTAGAATTTCTCTTTATGATTTTTTTTTTTGGCTTTTTTTTTATATAGGCCTATATGGAGACTTTTTTTCTTTTTGGAAATTTTTCTGTTTAGGAATTTTGTTTTTGGACACATTTTTTGTTTTTGTGGAATTTCTCTTTGGAATTTTTTTTTCTTTTTTGGGAAATTTTTTTTTTTTTGGAATTTTTTTTCGGAATTTTTTTTTTTTTTGCTTGAAATTTTCCCCCAGGGTCAATAACACATGTGATATGCAGGAGGCTTGTCACACTGGGGTCATGGAACAACAGGTTTTACAGACCTGATCTAGTGATATCCACTCGGCCGAAGTTCCATGACAATTTTTTTTTTTGGAAAAAATTTTTTTAGATATTTAATTTTTGTTTGAATTTTTTTTTAGGAATTAAAAATCAATTTTTTTTTCGAAATTTTTAAAAATTTTTATATTTTGAAATTTTTTTTTTTCCGCAAATTGTAAAATTTTATTGAAACTTTTTTTTAGGGAGGTCTATTATAACATGCACATGTGATATTCACTGATCAGTCAATAACGTTTCCCATATTGACCTGCCTGGTCACACACAGGGGAACATCACAATATGCAGGTGGCTTGTTGGCCAGTCAGGAGGTTTTTTACACTGATGTCATGGAACAAATATTTATATGCAAGATGCATATTAAAACTCATTTAAGAAAACAATAACTGTTTTTGGATGCCCTATACTTATATTAGAAGCTGTTGGCATATTTGCAGTTGGGGAATTTTTGCTAGAGTTGGTGTGTTTTCTAAAAAAAAAGTTCATCATCTCGTCCCACTCTACCACAAGGTTTCTGCTCACAGTAACACTTTCCTTCCTGGTTCCTTAAAAGATGATACACATCTTGAGAATAATATCTGGGGGGCGACATTTGTCCGAATTTCATGATACAACTTTTATATCCCGTTTGTCCGTTGTTCACTAACTGTTAGTAATTGTTAGTAAGTCAGTTATCACTAACTTTTAGTTAGTCACTAACTGTTAGTTACTCACAAACTTTTAGTCACCATGACTCACCAACTGTTGGTAAGTGAATCACTAATTGTTTGTTTGTCACTAACAGTTGGTTATATTAGTTAGTTACTAACTGTCAGTAGGTTAGTCACTAACTGTGAGTAGGTTGGTCACTAACTGTGAGTTAGTTTGTCACTAACTTGTAGTTAGTCAGTTAGTCACTTAGTCTTAGTATGTTAATCGCTAACTGAGTAACTGTTAGTCCGTCACAAATTGTCACTTACTCTTAGTCACTGTAAGTTACTGTTAGTTAGTCATTTACCATTAGGTAGTCACTAACTGTTGGTATGTTTTCACTTACTGAGAGTACATGGCTACAGTTAAGTCTGTTAGTCACTAACACTTAGTATGTTAGTAATAGTTAGTCAGTCAATGAAATTTAGGCATTTACAGTCACTCAGTCACTAACTGTTTTTTAATGAGACAGCAAAATTAATGAGTTGGTCGCTAAATCTCAGTAAGTCATTAACAGCTACATTCTACTAAAACTGAGCAAGAATTAGGAAAAGAAATGTCATTCCATCATTATTCTATCTATAAATAACACTTACAGCTCGCAATACAATTCACCCCCAATTGTTTCAAACCCTGCAACATTATAGCATCTGCAACAATAATCATTGAAGGAGTGGAAGGTGTACTTTTTCACCAATTAATATGCTGGCTGTATAGATAACGTGCTATAACGAATCTAGACCTAAAGCTGGCATAAAAAATGTTAAAATCTTTCGAACACAAGTCTGCAACAGAAATTAAGAGTGACACAAATTCTCACAATGGCTAGCTGTTATCTGTGTTCATGCTTTGATTACCACTTTAAAATAAATAATTTGCAGTGCTTGTCATGCACTCAAATATTGAGCGGCTGAGTAATGCAGTAGCACTTAAAGTTTAACTTTTTTAGAACCGATCATTAGGCATCACAGGGTAAGCTTCTGCAAACTTGCCTTTTGTAATGAAGAGCTTTTGAAAAGTAAGTAAAAGTAATCTTACTGAGTAAACTGATAATGATTCATATATATATGTTCAGTAACTTCACCCAAGCAGCATTGTGTGCAGTGATGAGATTACTTTTCTTGTTATTTCATTACCCAATTGACATGAGTAAATGGATTTTATGATCTTAATTTGATGTAAATTCATCTATCTATCCATCTATCTTTCTATCTATCTATCTATCTAATCACCTTGGGTCTGCTTGATAATGATAACCTGATAAAGATACACCTCTGTTGCTTTGATTTAAAAGTGTGTTCCTAATTAGTGAGATGATAAATTAATGATATATATGATAGCCTGGCTACTTTCTGGAGCAACAAAATTATAGTCAGCAAGTTTTATTCTTGGGAATTTGCACATGAGACTGTTGAGATATTCTAAAATGATATTTTCCATGCTGGTGATACAGCTTTAGATATATATGTGTTTTTTTAATTGAATGAATTGAAATGATTGATCTTTTTTCATAAAAATAGACATACACATGTTACTATTGTGTTTATTTTTACAGCGAGTACAATTTGTAGGAAAAAAATAATTTTGTAATTGAATTGAAGACTTAGCCTGTGCAGTACAGGGATGAAAGAGTCAATCTCAACATTTGAAAGTTCACATTCCATCAGTCCAAATTTACAATTTAAAAGTTCAATGATAGCTCTTGCTGTGGCTCTCGATGTTGTCGTAGTGCATGATTCATTGCATTGGAGCTTGATCTTCGAGCACAATGAACTGCCATGAAAGTCGAGGTTACATTTACCTCTGGTATAATTACAGTTCAGGGCAAATGGTGGCCTCTTCTCATTTAGGGAATTTCTCAGAATGTACCCTACGACTGGAAAGTCATGGTCGAACCCACACATTCCAAATCACAGGCCACACAATCATTCTGACACCCAACAGACTTATATACTCCCCTGTGTGTTTAATATAATATTGGCTTTGGGAATGCGAGTTGGTGTCAGAATGATTGTGTGGCCTGTGTTCCAAATTTGGCAAAGTGGCTGATGTCAGTCAATGATGTATAGTCAAATTAACTTTTCAGTCAATGTGTATAGTCAAATTAACTTTTGGTGTCGGAACACCTGTATGCTGTTTTTTTTAAAATCACATCAACTAAAGCATAGTCCTTTGACAAAATTGCACCCCAGCTGTAGTTTTATATCTCCATCAGCAGCAGATTAAAATAGAACAACATCTTTACTACACAAACAAGGCAGTAGTCTGGATGCTTCAGTCCCTCTTACGAGGTGTCTGGGTGACTCAAGCGGCCAAATTCGCACAGTGTACTTATATGGCTGTCCTGAAAAAAGTGGCCAACTTTTTTTTCCAATTTCAAAATTTTTCTTTACAAGATTAAAAAAAATATATCATTTTTTCCCCAACATTTTGTTATTTCACTAATTTTTTCAAAGACTCAATTGGGCCACTTTTTTTTTTCAATTTCAAATTTTTTTTCCAAGTTATAAAAAAATTATTTAACTTTTTCCATCCTTCTTTTTCAAATTCCAATTTTTTTTTTTCAAATTTCTTCCCGAAATCTTACTATATACACACAGGCCCCATTTAAGCATGTAACTCCCGAACAGAGCCTCCATTTGGGACTTCCGGGAGTTATGGGAGTTAGCAGGAGTTGGCGGGAGTTACGGGAGTTAGTGGGAGATACGGGAGTCAGCGGGAGTTAGCAGGAGTTGGCGGGAGTTACGGGAGTTAGTGGGAGATACGGGAGTCAGCGGGAGTTAGCAGGATTTAGCGGGAGTTACAGGAGTTAGTGGGAGTTATGGGAGTCACAGGAGTTAGCGGGAGTTAGTGGGAGGTACGGGAGTTAGTGGGAGTTACAGGAGTTAGCAGGAGTAAGCGGGAGTTAGTGGGAGTTACGGGAGTTTGCCGGAGTTTGCGGGAGTTAGCAGGAGTTAGCGGGAGTTAGTGGGACATAGCGGGAGTTGCAGGACGTCAAGAGTTCCGGGAGTTACATGCTTAAATGGGGCCTATACACTGCATTCGCCATTATCATGCAACTATGCCTTTTCACAATAACTAAAAAGGAAATAACAGTATCTTCCGATATCATTTACACAAATATCCTGTCACTTTCATACTGCTTTAATATCCAATTGCAGAAATTCTTTTTTCCTAAAGTTTTTTTCCCCAAGTTTTTTTTTTTGCAGATTTATATTTCAAAATGTTTTCCCAAGACCTCCGAATTCACCAACATTTTTGCTAAACTACAATTTCTCCAATTTGCCATAATGGGCATTTCTAGTCTATCTATAGATCTATCTGTCTATTCTATAAATATTTATCTATTTAAATTAACCCATTAAGCCTGTCAAGAGAGTCAGAAATGGAAAGATGGAAAAGAAGCAAAATTAACAGAAGGGCCTATTCTGGCAAAATCAAGAAGAACCTTTGACCATGGCCCTGAAATCAACCATGCCTTTCATGTAAAATTTACCCATATGGACTTCGAAGCTATGGGGAGTGAAATGTAGCTATATGCAGGGGAGTATATAAGTCTGTTGGGTGTCAGAATGATTGTGTGGCCTGTGATATCTCTATAGCCATGCCTCATCAGAATACAGGGGTGAATTAGTTATATGAACATGATGAAGGAGAGGGGACTAAGTCAGTTGCACCTGGGCTCTACATTCTGTTAAACTGACACCCAAACCCCTTTCAATGATACTTTCAATCCCTGATTGTTGTCTATAGGTCTCGGCTTATCTCCTTGTTAAAATTGCCACATGTATGCTCCTGATATGCTGATATGTCTGTTCTGATATTAAAGAGCTCCCCCTGCTACTTCCCCCCCCCCACCACCGAAGTACCCCCAAAATCTACTTATAACTTTTATGTCTCTCTGGCAGCTGCTCATAAACCTGAAATAACTTAGGAGCAAGTGGCGTTGAGATAAGCGAATTTCTAATTGTTAAATGATAATATGACAGTGATGGAGATGATAAAGAAACAGAGATGGAAAACCAGTGATAGTCAGATAGAGATAGACTAATTTTTAATATGTTATTTTATAGCTTGAAGGGACAATGAGCTATCAATTAAAGAGAGATTGAAGTATAAACTCTGATGTATAAATGAATCAGTGATAATGATCCTTATATGAACATATGACAGTAAGCATGTGATGACACTCACAGAAGGTGGTCTCTTAATAGATTGTGATCTGCCTGGCATGCTATTAGGCCTATCACCAGCATAAGTGAACATAAATAGTGTACGGACAGAAACAAGAAATAAGTAAGTAACATAGACAGGAAAAAAAAGGAAGTATCCATTAGGGAATACACATTTTTTCATCTCTGTTTCTCTATCATCTCCATCACTGTCATATTATCAAACATGGAAACATGGAAAGAAAGATAGAAGACACTGGACAGATATATGGTAGATGGAAAGATAGAAAAATGGAAAAAAGAAGAAAAAATAGATAGAAGAAAGATGGACAGAAAGATAGACTGAAAATGGAAAGAAAGAATGATAGATCAAAGGGGGGAAGAGAGATAGATCAAGGGGGGGGGAGATAGAATGAAGATGGAAAGACAAAAGAAGGAAAGAAAGATGGAAAGAAAGGTGGAAGATGAAAAGACAGATATAATGAAGATGGGAAGAAAAAAAAGAAGGGAAGAAAGAAGAAAGGATAGCAAGAAAGAAGGAAAGAATGATGAGAGAATAAAAGAAAGAAGATAAAAAGATAGATTGAAGATGGAAAGAGAGAAGGACAGAAAAATGGAAAGAAAGAAGGAAGATTGAAGAAATGGGGAAGATGAAAAGAAATATGGAATGAAGATAGAAAGAAAGAAGGAAAGAATTAAGGACAGAAAAAAGGAAAGGAGTATTGAAGGAATGAAGGAAGGATTGAGAGGAGAAAGAAAGAAGGATTGAAAGATAGAAAGACAGATGGAAGAATTGAAAGAAGGAAAGTAGGATTGAAAGAAGAAACAAAGAAATAAAACAAATGTGTATTCCCTGATTGGAACAGGTTATAGGCCTAGACCTTCTTGAGCTTTGGAGTTAATAATTATATGTCTGCATAAAATATGAAATAAAGTTGTAAGCTCATATTTGGAGGGGGTGCAGTTGACATGTGCCTGGATGGGGGTGAACTGGACAGTCCCTTTTAGAGAGAGCAACCCTGACTCCACAATTTAACCCCTGCAGTGACCTGCACAGATGATTGACAGGGTGGGCTGCAGGAGCTGAGGGCCTTTCTTTTGATGTTTCTCACTGCCTGGTGGCGACCTCTGTTGATTAAGGGTATGGTCACCAAGGATAGGTAATGGACAAGCATTACCAAGGCTAGAAAAAATCCCAGACTGCTGCTGGTGCATGTGCTGCAATGGAGTTGGAGTGACACAGGCAGGCCAGGGGGAGGGGTGATAACTCCCAAAAAGGGGTAAAGGCTGAACTGGGCCACCCTGACTCACTTACATAGGCAAAGTATAGGAGTGCTGGGAGAGAGTTTGTCTTTGCTTACAGTTACCAGCCAGGTGGCGCATCAGTCTGGTAATATCAGTAATTCCCCTTACGGATAAACAGCACAACACAGAGCCGGTTTTTGCAGAAGGGGTTTATTAGGTGATTGAGCCATCGAACAAAATAGCTTGCATGAAGTAAATAAAGGATGGAGAGGCAGGAAACTTTAGGTAGGGAAGCTCAAGTACCATTATGATCACTAGGATACATGCATTGTGATTGTCATTTGGCCTGTGAAACAATTTTCTGAAAACACCAAGTTGTGTAGTTGACGGGAAGTGGCTTTGAAAACAATGTGTCCTCTTCGGGGGGTTCCCCCCCGAGGACACAAAAACTGTTTAACAAAAATACCTTAAATACACTTTATTACTGTTTTATTTATCCTTACTTAACATACTGCATAGAAATTTGGGGAAGCGCTGCTGCTGTTTATCTGGACCCTTTATTTAAGATACAAAAAAAATTTATTGGAATTATTTCAAACTCCCATTATTTAGCCCATACAGCTGAATTATTCACTCAGTATTATATTCTTCCTTTATCCAAGTTATATGTTTATCATGTTCTCTTGTTTATGTATAAGATTGACCATACATTACTCCCGCCATTATTCTCAAATATGTTTTCCTATAATACATCTATACATAGGCACAATACTAGATCATTTAACAACTTCCATACTCCAAGCATGCGCTTAACTACGTGTCAGAAATCTTTAAAATTTATGGGTGTTAAAATATATGGAATTATTTCATTTCTTTGATCAGTAATTGCCTTGTTTTAAACTCATTTAAAAAAAAGACCAAACTATATTTAAATAATAATAACCTACCCGATTTTCTGTAAACTATTTCCTGTTTTGTTTTTATCACCGGTACACTTCCTGAATATGTTGTCACTTATTATTAAACTTAATGTATGTATATCAAATAATATTAATCCTACAATTTGTTTTATTTTTAGCCCTAGTCTTTTTGTTTTCTTTTAAAAAAAGAACTTGTTATTGCTGTTCTTGTTCTCCTTACTTGTATAATCAATTTATGTATTGTAATTGGGCAAAATATGTCCACTGGACATCTGCCCCCAGATGTAACTGTTATTTTTATTGTTTCAATACATACATGTTTCCTGTTTACATTTGGAATAAAAATTGAAATTGAAAAAATTGAAATTGAGATCATGTCATTTTTCTAGGATGAACAGTCTTTAGCTGTTGTAAATAATTCAGTGTTCTTGAGGTCGGGTTCATTCTCTTCTTTCTCCGGTTCGATGAGGGGAACAAAATGATTTTGTTGGTACTGTGGTGATTCATCCTCTTGGCAAATTGTCTACATAATGTGGAGCAGGGACAATCTGGGCCAAAGTTTCCTCTACTCGTCACTGATGCCAATGCATGCAAGTGCTAAATGCCCATTTACATATTGTATGTGCTTGATTGGTTTCTTTCTCATGGAACCGAATAACTTGCAAACTTAACTTATCCGATAAAATTCCATAAATGTTAGGGTTGTCATCAGGTACATCACTTTCCTGGGGCTGGAAATAATTTTCAAGGACAATTTCTGTTTCCTTTGAATGGGCCATGCTGGTGTTGATGGGGCGTAAAAAACAAAACCCCCCTCATGTTCAAAATTGTTGATAAACATGTGATTGTCATTTCATAGTGTCTTGAATGTCATACGAGCAATTTTTTCCCATTTTGCAATCGTACTGTATGATTCACTTGGTCACCAGGGGTATCTTTCCATCGAGCTCTGCCGGAAGACTTCTGGCAGTTGGATCCTTGCCATCAAGTTCTATTTGTTTAAGAATGGTGGGAGCAATGTTTTCCCATTTAGCTATCATACTGTATGTTTTCTCTGGAAACCATTCCCTGAAGTCTTCATTAATCCCAGTTACAGCAGCAAACTTATAAAAAACATTTCCACTACACTGCTGGTGTGGCAATACAAAAGATAGGGATTCAGCTTCTGCAGCTCATTTGTAACATTTAATCCTTGATGGCAGCCTCGCTGTCGTGATTTGAGTTGTCTTATTGAACTTTGATGAGGGGAAAGAATAGTTTGGTACCATGATGAGTTGTCGTCTTCAAGTGGCTATATAATGTGGACCAGTGACAATCTGGGCACAAGTTTCCTCCATTGAACTGTACTACTCCATTCATCACGGATGCTACTGATTAATACTTGACTCTTACTGAAGGTAAGTCTTTCAATGCTATGACTGCATAACCTTCATAATTTTGTGGAACATAAAATACAATACCTCAATCATGTCCTTCCAACTCTTCACCTTCTGGTCATGCTTCATGGAGAGGTCATCTACGTACGTCCTTGATGCATTTACACCGAGAGACAGTCCAAGGTGATTACGACAGGTAAAGAGCTTGTGTGACGCTCCTTGGCTCCACAGCTCTATCGCAGTACAAGCCATGGGTGTGCCTCTATCTTGTATTTCCATCATTTGTTGAACAACATTACTCTAATTTCTTTCAGCCTGTCTTGAAACCCAGTATTTTTGATTTTCAGTTCCTCTGTTGTATTTGCTTTTTTTCCAAGCAAGATTCATCTATCACAATGTCCGCACCATTATTGTATACAGAGCTAATATAATCCCTGCTACCTTTATTGGATCAAAACTGCTTACAGCTCAGATTGATCACAACTTTCCACCTTACTCTCTTAACCCTCGTAACCCAACAGGGTTGCAGGGTCGTTAAATAACCCCCTCACCTCTCCTCCATAACGTCCTCCAGGGGGTTCACCTTGGCCTTGGCAACTTCCTCAGCGGCCTCCTCACTTTGGTGTGCCACAGTGCAGTCAGCTTCTCCAATGAAGTTCTCCGTTGTGAAAGTGAGTGACTAAATGTGGAGAGCATTTGAAGTCTTCAAGTTTTGGTGTTTACTTTCCATAGAAATTTGAATGTTGTCAGTGCACAGAGAGAATCTATTGTGCTGTGGCACTTAATTGTTCTGAAAGAAGCAAATCCCAGGATCGGGCGATGTTTGGTGTAACATGAGAAGTACTGGTGTCATATTGCATTTCCAAACATAACTTTTGTTCAAACCATATTATTGTTTTAATTTAAAAAGTAACTTGAAGCAAATATTATTGTGGTGATGGCTGTCTACACAGATGTAACATTTGACAAAAGTGATTAATACTTGACTCTTACTGAAGGCAAAAGCCTTTGAAAGCTATAGGTAGGTAGGTATGTTTATTGACCAGTGGTCCAAAATGTTTCCACGGATGTATAACAATAATACTGTTGTAGAACACGCAATACAATACCTCAATCATGTCCTTCCAACTCTTCACCTTCTGGTCATGCTTCATGGAGAGGTCATCTACATACGTCCTTGATGAATTTACACCGAGAGACAGTCCAAGGTCATTACGAAAAGTAAAGAGCTTGTGTGACGCTCCTTGGCGCTACAGCTATATCGCTATACAAGCCATGGGTGTGCCTCTATCTCGTGTTTCCATCATTTGTTGATACTACAAAATTTAAGAATATAACCAAGCCAGCCTCGATATAGACCAATAAGGTGCTGAGGAGGCGTTAAATACACACACACACGCCAACACACTCCATCATTTGTTGAACAACATTACTGTAATATCTTTCAGCCAGTCTTAAAACTGTTGTATTTGCTCTTTTCTCGAAACAAGATTCATCTACTGCCACAGTGTCCTGACTATTGATTTTTTATAAAGAGCTTATCCCTGTTACCTTCATTGGATCAAAACTGCCTGTGGTGTAGATTGCAATTGCATGGTCACAACTTTTCATCCTTACCCTCTTTACATTCATAACCCAACAGGGTTGCAGGATCATTAAATAACCCACCTCACTTAACCTCCAAATGTCCTCTGGGGGCTTCGCCTTGGCCTTGGTGGCTTCTGTAGCCGGCTCCGCACTTACAGTGCTTCTATAAGTATGTTAAAAGGATGGTGTTTTGCCAATGGATCAGTGCTTAATATCCTCAGGAAAACTGCCTGTGGAAGCACGAATTCTCATCAGATGAGAGGAAAGCATATTAGGTCATAAAGAATAATTTGCTAAATATTGTACCTGTGGCAAATGTTAACCAATATCTTTGGGACTGTTTTCGAGTCAAATGGGTCAATGTTTGATGACTCAAGTTCACTTTCTAACTTTGCTTTGTCAGCATTCCATTTCTTCTCTGTGCAATTGTTTGCTTTGTGCCAGGTCCATCTGTGTCTCAAGTTTTGTGAAGATGGAAACATGCGTTCTGCATATTTGGAAGTGATTGGTCTTGCCAGAAAATACCTTGCTAAAGTACTTCCCCTCATTGTCAATCATATAATCCCTCCATTTCCCTTCATGGATTTGTTCTAGGTGACTTCAAGAGCATAGTCAGCCCATACTGATTGAATCTTCTGTCTCACAGAGTTGGAATCATCTTTTGTTACCTTTCGAGAGAGCGAAAAATGGATTTTTTTTTCTCCATAAAATAGGTTCGAATATCATGTAGAGTTCTCTCACCAGGGGCTTGGCGAGCAAGTGTGCTATGCTGTGTCCATAAATAGCACGTCATACACCCCAGCTCTGAAACCTGGCTGTGTGAAGCAACCCCAACACCTTGGCCCTTGGCCTCTGGTTATAACCTTTGGCTGAATCTTCTAAGGTGCAGGACGATAAGCTGAACACACAAAACTAAATATGACAGAGGCATGTTTTAAAAGCACACTGTCATGGTCTTTATTGACGTAGGCCTACAGGAACGTGCATTGACATTTCTGTGCTGATACAACAATGTAAAATGTTTTTCTTTCCAGTTTTTCAATGATCATGGAACAAGAAAAACACAAATTTGCAACTAAAATTTCTCAAATATCATAAAGTATCATAAGAAACTCTCACAAAACCTAAAATATATGAAATAAATATTTCATCAATTACCTTATTATCAAACTGACACTGTGAACAGGAAAAACTAAATAATTAACAAATCATCCAACTGACTTATCAACTTTCTTGATACAGACCAAGGATGTCTATCAATAGCCTAACAAGGTTCTGATGAGACGTAACGAACAAACACATACACACACTCAGCCAAGAAAATAAACCTTGATGCAGAATTCAGCAGGGATATTTAGCTCTGAACTGGGTTTTTCTGATGTAATATCGCAGGAATCTGCAGGCCAAGGTGAGCCTCCAAGAATGCACAATTGGCCAAACTTCGAGGAATTTAAGACCTTCCTCAACTGTGTCATTGAGGACAGCTTGGCATATTATGTACGCATGATACTTGCTGCCGCTCAGATCATTTATGATGTCCTCAGTCAGCAAAGAAAATTCTGTGTTTCTGGCTGCTTTGAATTGGGCAACATTCCAATCTGACACAATTCCACCTATCTGTCTTCCAACTGGGAGCCCCCGCAGGTCTCGGGCCTCCCCGTGGCGGTGGGTGGTAACACTAAGGTGAAGACCTGTATCCTTAGTGGCCAACACGAGACAGTGCGCAAGCACACGTCTCCCCGACGGAAATGGGGCAACCTGTTTGCCGTGGGTTGCGACCCGTGTCGGAGGATGAAGGGGTCCTGGTAGTTGAGTTGGGTGGGCCTAACTTGGTCCCTCCCATACACTACTTTGGCCTGGATTTCTCCTAGACGGGAGGCTGGATTGGCCCGGTCCAGTCAATCGGCTTGTCATGTTGTCATTAGGACTTCGGTCCTACTTGGCCATGGCTGATGGGTCAATCAAAGAAGGTTCTGACCAAGTCTACATGCTGGCCATGTTTTTAATATGATTGCAGCTGTATTTCTTACCAAGCCTTCTACGAGTATATCCCCCATGTATCCTGGACTAGGGTACTGGGCCCAGCCCTACCCATATTAGTCCCCCTTGTTGGGCTCCTTGGTGGGTGGGGAGCATGGGGGATGAACCACAAACATTCATATGGCTTACTCTCTTCCAAATTCACAATCTCGACTAAAACGACAGCGGTCATCCTCGGATGACTGAATCGACCCGGAACTACTAAATCGACAAACGACAACACGGAAGTCAGAGTACCGACACAGATACATAGTGTTCAAACCATTGACCAGGCTATCTCCCTTCGCCATCTACAAGACCATACTTCAAGAAGTCCGCGAACCTGCAGAGACAACCTTGCAGAGAGATGGAACTGTTCTATTTATGACCAGAAACGACGACCAGACTCGGGAAACTCCTCGGGCTGACAGATATTGCAGGTACACCGGTAATAATCGAGCCACATCGGACCTTGAATACTTCCAAGGGAGTGGTTTTCTCCTCCCTTAGCTACTTGAACTCGGACGAAGATTTACAGGAATGGTTTGAAACTTTCACTGATGTTATTCATTTTCATAGAATCCCCCAGAAGGATAATCGAAAGCTTCTTATCTTGACTTTTTCGGACACAACTCTTCCAGAAAGCATTAAACTTATTTGGGAGCAATGTAAGATTCAACCTTATATACCCAATCCAAGAAGATGCTACAAATGTCAGCGTTTTGGTCATCTGAGCAAGACAAGTGGTTCCAACGACAAGAAGTGTGTGGTCACTGTGGATCCCAGGACCACATCCAATCCAAAGACCAACCTTGCTCATCCCCTCCTCTTTGTGTCAACTGTAAGGAAGATCCTCCCTCTTACAGCAAAACGTGTAAACAGTGGACGAAAGAAAAAGAAATCCTCACACTGAAGGCAACCCACGCGATATCTTTTCCAGAGGCGAGAAGGATTGTGGACCAGCACGCAGGAATCCCCAGCTACGCGGACATGGCGGGTTATCCACAACCTCAACATCATGCGACCCCAAGACGACGGCTACAACTCGAAGAACACACATCAACAGATCACACCAACAACACACAGAGAACACAAAAGACACAAACAGACACTCGGGAAGAACACCTGAAAAATCCACTCCACAGACAACCCCCACCACACAACGGCCTACTTCCCAGGCAGACCTTGAACAACCAAACCCATCAGCTGGCACCACTGTTCCTCATGAGGTAGCAATGGACGAAGAACACACAACTCAAACAGACACAAAAGAGGAAAATGAAGACTCAGATGATGACAGAAGCAAGACACCTGAAAATGAATCCAAGGAAGCAGAATATGAAGAGGCAGAAAAGGAACAGGTTCCGGAGGTTCCACAGGAAGCAGAAAAAGAAGAAGGTCCAGAGAATACACAGGAGGAAGAAACAGCCGAGAGTCAAGAGGAAGTAAGGGAAGACTATTCACCAGACAAGGAAGCAGAACGAAAGAAAGAAATTATCGAAAAGGAACAACCAGTTAACAACGGAAAAGACAAGCCAGTACCAGAACAGATCACTTACAGAGAATATCTTCTCCGCTTCCTTCAAGGAAGAGTACCAAATGGAGACATTCAACGAGCAATGTTTGTACAAAAATACCTGAATCTGGCAGTTTCATATCTGGTACCAATGCTTGGCTTTGACAAACTGCATGCCAAACTGACTGAGCGAACTAACCAAAGGATGCACAGTTGGCCACCAGACACCTTTGCAACCAAAAAAGACGTACTTGATCTAGTCACTCAGCACGACTTCACAGACGATTTTTATGGAGCCATTATTGTTTTGATTCAACATGATTTTTTGTTTGTTGCTTTGAAAGTGATAAAAGAACAAATACAAAGACAAACGAACATGAAGACAAAGACAGGAAACACAAAATAATTACCAAACACCAATCCAACTGAATTAACTCCCTTGATACAAACCAAGGATGTCTCTAAATAGCCCAACAAGGTGCTGATGAGACGTAAAGAACAAACACACACACACACACACACACACTCCAACTGGGCCAGAAAAACTGTTATCATGAAATAACAAATTGGGTTATTTTGAGATCTTGAAACTATGTTATTTTAAGATCACAAAATAAGAGATTTTTTCTGTGTCCTCTTGTCCTAATTAGCCTACCAAGGGCACAAATACAGAACACAAAACCCAAATCATCCATCCAGCCATCCTACCATCTATCAAAGTTCATGAAAAGTCTTCTTGGATGCTTGTCAGCTCCTCGTACCACTAAATAGGAGTTCCTGTCGACAGTTGCATTAGACATTGAGAGTATTGGAAAAGCAGGAATTCCTGTTCCTATTCAGTACCATTTTGGGAAATTCAGCTTGAAGATGTCCTCGGTCAGGCAGGTATTTCACGAGGCCGGTGACCAGTGCGACAAGCAGACACTTATGTTTTGGCAATTGCCTTCGATGGGAAATGTATGGAGATATCATTAAACACAATGAGCAAAGGTGACAGTACAGTGCATGCAAAATGTGGCTGTCTGCTTGTGTGAGGGTTCCACAAAAAAAAATCACTTTTTGACATTTTAACAAAGTGTCATCTACTGCTTGCATAACAAATAAATAGAATTAGACTAACTTGAATTATCTAACATAGTTTACAGATTAAAATGTCATTAATAAGAGAGTAACAGGGCAAGTTGACCTAATTTCAGCCTACTTCGGTTTTTGATTGCTTGTCATTGACTGGCTATTCATGGGAATACAGTGTAACATGTAGCTATGGACCTACAATGTAACTCCAGCCTCCACTCCTCTTGATGACTGTATTGTAAACAAGAAATTCTTTTAAAAAAAAAAGAATTGTAGGAACCTTTGTATGAAATATGAGATTTCTTCAAGCACATATTTTATTTTTATAAAATTCTGTTGATTTGTTATGCATGTGCAGTTACATATACCTCCAATGTACCTACTGTGATTTCAGGAGTTGTGAGGAGTTGAATATATATATAATATTTTCTTACAGTGTTGTTTGGCCACATCTATTATATCATCCCAAATCTTTATATACATATACAGTACTTATATTTAACCAATTTTCTGAAGGAAATCTCTATGAGCTTCTATGGGATATGCTCCAGGTGTGCTTTGGATATGGTCCCCAATCACTCAACCATGAACACCAAGCAGCTGCTCACTCAACCATGACCTTGATGCTATGGGGGTGTAGCTACTTCCATATCAAGAGGGGGCAATATACACTCCTGGGCAAAAAAAATGGACCACCCTACAATTTGACATCATTTCGTCAGGCTTTGATTTTTACAGCATATACACATCGAAGAAGCTTCATTTCCTGTCAGTTAATCAACAGACGCATTGTCTTTGTATTAAATTACTTTTCCTCTAGCCTTTTTAAGCTGCACTGCTTGATGACTTTGTGCACTGCAAAAAAAAAAGTGCATATTTTCCCATTGTTGTGTCAATGATTTTCAAAGCACATTTCTGTCACCAAATTTGTGTCATCTTAGATTAACATCAATATGATCCATAAAGTTCACAATTTGATTGATATCTATATTTTGTCCCAGCCAGAACATAGTCGATATATTGTTGCACAGCAAATTCTAATGGTCACCTTCCCTGCGTGGGCATTAGCCTGTCATACTGGAACAGCACATTTTTTATATTTTCTACTAGAAAAAGCTCGAAAACGGTCGACAGAAGGCACTGATGCATTCTTTTTACATACTTAGAAGCTTAGATGATTTTTCATACCTCAGAAGAGTGCTTGAAAAGGCTCGCCACGTCATTATTCCTCTACCACCATTTTTGACAAAATCCAGATTTCAACTAATTTTCGGATCTTGTGGGCTCAGACCAAGGGCTTCCCAGCATTCTGATGCTCAGGTCAGCTGAGGACTTACTCATATAATACCAGGGGAATGAAGCTAGAATGCCATGCTTCATTGACCATTGCTAAGAATGAGTCAAAATAATACACTTAGCCTCAATAAATTCAGTCAATTTTTGTTCTGAATAAAGTTTACCTCACCTTTGGTTAGATGTGTGACTTGCAGGCCTGTCTGCTGTCTGTAATGGTCATAAATAGTTCAAGTCCATTTTTAATCCATTGCTAGGTAAGCCTTCAAGAACAGACTTGCAAGATCAGAAGTGGCCTGCAGAAAAATCCCAGGCACAGAAAACTAGATATATTAAATATCTGCCAAAAAAATCCAGTTTCAGCTTCATCTGGTCCATTTGTGTATTTGAATCCTGGGGGATTTGAAGATGTGCTACAATAATCCTGGTTAACAACTTATTTCCAATTGATTATTTCATAAATGATTGAGCCCTTACTGGGTCAAATATCATGAAAACATTGTCCACATTACTGTGGATGTCATGCTCCACTGACTGCTTTGACAAAGCATTCAGTTGGTATCACTGATGAGGCATTTGCTGATCCTATTGTGATTGTTGGCTGTGCAAAACAGAAACAGCCACAAACAACTATCAAACCATTAAAAACTATCCAATTATCACAATAATACTGATCTGAGAGTCAGGCCACAGAATACATTTCTTTTAAAATTAATATATACAGGCTTTCTAACTACAATTTAAGGAAAAAATCCCAATTAATGCATTCAATATTTGTTGAACTATTTACCCACTTGCCTGAAATCATTTTTCCATCAATCTTATCTGCAAATTCGATAACATGTGATATTGATGTACTGCGTATTTTATTAATATTTCATATCATGTTTAAAAGGAGTATGTCCAGGTCCTTCTTTTACACCTTTTCATGTTATGATATTGAGACCAAAAAAAAATTGATGGAAATGTATACGAGGGGCGTTCAGAAAGTTCGAGGCTTTTTTTTATATGGACACTTATTTTCAATCTAGAACTCTGAATTTTTCACAGGAAAAAATTCAGCATATTTGGAATGGAGTTCCAAAATTTTGGACAATTTGGACATTTTCAAGTCATTCTGTGGTTGCCATGGAAATTGAAAGTTCAGCTTCTCGGGGCAGTTAGTACTGAAACCACTAAAGCCAATGAATTTTGGCTGTGAGAGACCTCTCTCTATCACTTGCATTAGTGAGATTGACAATATGTTACACAAGAAATATAATCTTAGCCTTAAAAAATACTCCCAAGCTCACCAAAAGCATTGATTCATACACCTGACCCATTGAAGTAATTGTTTCCTTGAAGTCCTCTGAAGAAAGTTCTGTGAAAGAATTTCGGTCATCCAAAGCCTTTTCTCCTCCAGCGCCTGAAACTATAGCCCTCATGGACTAAAGTAAGGGAAAACCAGGACTTATGTAAAGCAGCATGTCACAGGAATAGCTAGGATTGATAATGGTGTCCATTTTGGTCTCTTGTTCATACTAGTGAATCCATGCTATCACAAGTCCTTATGTAGTCAGGGAAACAAACATTTGTCTCCTGAATTTCCCTCGCCAAATCTGGCATGCAGCAGTGTCTTCCTACATGGGTTCAGTGTAAGAAAACACACATTTGGTGTGCTTGAAAGCATATTTAGAAGCTAATACCATATTTCTTGTGTCAAATGTTGTCAATCTCACTAATACAAGTGGCAGAGAGAAGTCTCTCACAGTCACAATTTCTTGCATTCTTGGTTTCGGTGTTACCTGCCCCAAGAAGCTGAACTTTCAGTTTCCATGGCAATAACAGAATGACTTAAAAATGTCCAAATTGTCCAAAATTTTGAAAATCCATTCCAAATATGCTGGATTTTATGCTGTGAAAAATTCATAGTTGTAGATTGAAAATAAGTATCCATTTGAAAAAAAGCCTCGAACTTTCTGAACGCCCCTCGTAGCCTGTCCTTATATTTTACTATAGCTTATATTGCATTGAGTACTTGTAATGATTCAACTATCCTAATGTAGGTGGCACCACCTCCTGGTGACCCTACTCATGGCAGCTTCTTTGATATCACATTCCCATTATCAAACCATTGATAACATTTTTTCCTATCTAATTACTTAATTATACTTTTGGCCTACAAATACTTCTGATTGTCCTACAGTTAAGTGTATGACAAATATTATACAAATATTGGATGGGAAGGAGTCCAATATAGAGTATAATTGGATGAAGAAAAGTTATATTGGATGAGGCGCAGCCGAATCCAATATAACTTTTCTGAATCCAATTATACTCTATATTGGACGACTTACCATCCGATATCTGTTATATTCTCCATAAATGAACCCACTTTTAAAGCAATAATAGGTTTAAACACTTTGACTGTGCTGGAAAGCCAGTTTGTGTTTCTTTTTGTTTAACTGCAGAATTCTCTTCAAAATGTATCTCGTTCTATTTCAGCAATGGGTAGCCACAAAAATATAAAATTCACATATTCTGATTCTGTATTCTATAACCAAGAAGCCTCTTTATATTTGTTATTTTTTATTTCAATTTTATAGCACAATGTTTTTCTTTAAACATTGGCATTTGCGCGAAAAATGGGTGAAAAAGTGCATTTTTTGTCACTCAATGTCATACCATGGTCCCATAACCTATGTAAGAAATGTTACATTTGCTTAATGTTGTTGTCCTGATCAATACGCAACTTTTGACATCATTTGTGTTTTTCTGTGTCTTCCCATTGGCGTGCAATTCATTTTTTACTAAAATTGAAAAACACAAAATTTGTTCTTGCTGTTGCTGCAGCAGGGCACAGCAGAAGGTGTTGCCTCTCAGGTCCTCCCTCATGGACCTATAACATGGCAATAAAACTCCTCACTGCACAATATAACTTCTCACTGACCAATATAACTTTTCACTGTCCAATATAACTTTTTCTCTGCCTAATACAGCAAGGATATTATCCAAGAATACTCGCTTGTGATTGGCTGACACAATCCAAGTGGAGAATATTATACAGTTATCGCACAGCACCGAGTGCAATATCAGTTTTTATGGCACCGAGGTGACTAATATTGCACGAGGGCGCAGCCCGAGTGCAATATTAGTCACCGAGGTGCCATAAAAACTGATATTGCACAAGGTGCTGTGCAATAACTGTTATATCATATGGTTTTTTGTGGTAAAAGCAAAGAAAAGGGCTGGATTTCCTTGTCCAAAATCGTTTTGTGTTTCTTTTGACCCGCCTGTTTAAAATGTAAAGCGTCAAAAATCAATGGCTATTTCACTTACAAAATTTTTTTTTACACTATTGGAATCCAAAAATGATATACTTGATCATGGATTTTTTTCAGATTTTTTTTTTAAACTTTATAGCAGACTTTAGACCTTTAAACACCACAAAGTCACTGAAAAATCGGCAAAAAAGCTTTTTTTCGGCCAATTAATGCTCTATACTGAAGCAACAAAAAACATAACAAGCACAAAAAGTTGATGTTCATGTAGCCCTTTAACTGGCGCATCTTTTGCCGTCAAAGCCATCTTCCTATCTGCCTCCGTTGCCGTGCAATAAACGTTTTAGTAAAATTGAAAAACACAAAGTTTTTGTCAGCTTGTGGCTGCAGCAGCACTGAAACGTTGTGCTTCCTCTAAGGTCCGTCCAATCTCTCACATGTTAAAATGACGGTGCAATATAATGCGTGCAATATCGTAGCATATTGCACGGCTGTCAGCCAATGAGAAGCGAGTATTTCCGCTAGCCATATGATATATATATATATATTTTTTTTTATTCGACAGAGCAATATTGTTCTGAGAAGGTTATTTTATTTCAATCAGTTAGTCACAGTTTTATTCCACTCAGTCAGTTAGAATGTTTGGAACACAGTTGGTTGTCATGCACATTGATCACCAAACTATTAAGTATGTTATTCACAGCTTCACTAAATCCTCAGGTTGAAGTGATCTAGTCCTCTTGAGGTGACAATTTATAATTTAGACAGTACATGGGTCAAAGGATTACCTTGACATTGGCCAACCACTTCCTCTAGGCTCTGTCAGACACGACTTGTCCAGATTTCCTGATCAGTTATTTCACTTGATATCTCCACAGAAAAACCCCAGAATATAGTTTTGACACTTCTCACAGTTGAGGTAAGTTGTTAACTAAATTATGCATTAGTGCTTCTTTTTTATCGGTCAACTATCATTGCAAATTTTTGGCATTTAGTTAGAGGTTGTCAGGATCTTCAATCCCTGTTCCATATGTAAACAGAAGGATAGATCATTGATGAGAATTCCCGTGCTTTTAACACAGATCTGAGATGGTCCCTACAAAAAATTATATGCTTTATAAGACAGTGCAAATTAGGGTGGCCTAAAAATGTACAGGAATTTTTTTTTCTGAAATTCACATTGCACGCCCCCTCATTTTAGGAGAAATGGTGAAAAAAGCACATTGTTAAAATTTCATAATTAAATCAGTGAAGTCTAAGTTGTCTCTCAAGGCCCCTCAATTCTCAGCAAAAAGGAAAATTTTAAACTTTTTTGCCAATGCGCGGTTTGTCGCAACTTTGTTAATTTGTAATGTACAACATTCTAATTGCCATGGTTGAAAGGTCTCAAAAATAGCTTCAATTTGCATACCGACTTTAATGGTCTAGGATGAAATCTTAACTCCAATGGACTCTGCAGCCAACAGTTCTTATGTGCGAAAGTGTTGCTGAATGACTGAACCTGTTCAAGAAAAGATTTTCATTTAATTTCACGGGCAATTAACACATATTCTTATTCTCCAAAAGGCAGGATGACCAGATAAAACATTAAACAATTTTTTTTTTAACCATGGAACTTGGAAAATTAGAATCACAACAATTTCCAGCGAAAAAAAATTAAAAGCCCTTCTTTTTTCTGGATCGGTCGTTCAACAACAATTCACTCATAAAAAGTGTAGACTAAAGAGCCCATGGGAGATGAAATATTATCGTAGACCAATAATGTTGGTATGCAAATTGAAGCTCTTTTTGAGACCTATCCAACAGTGGCAATGACAATGCAGTATTGTACAAATTGACTAAGTTATAAGGAATAGGGTGTGTCAATTTTTAATTTTTATGCAAATTCAAAAAGCACTAGAGCCTAAAATGTGCGTTTTGACTTGGGGAATCCAAATCTGCTCTCGAAATTGTGATACGACAATTCTTACCTACTTCAATCTTAGTTCATAGTTTCAAGGTTTTTTCGTTTTCGATCATTTCCGCCAATTCCGCGGTTCTCTATAACTTTGTCAGTATTTGTCATATACATTCTAACTGCCATGATTGGAAAGCTCTTAAAAATACCTACAATTTGCATACCAACGTCAATGGTCTAGGACGATATCTTGACTCCCATTGGCTCTTCGGCCTGCACTTTTTAGGAATGAAAGTGTTGCAGAAAAAAATTAAAAAGCCTTTTTTTTAACAGGATTAGACTGTCTGCAACACTTTCATTTCTAAAATCCACATGGCGTCCTTGTCAGGTGAGTCGTCGTCATTTTAGACGTTTTCGCTCTATTTTCGAGCTGTCTGTGTTTCATTTTGATGTCTTCATGGTAATCCAGCACCACTTCTGTTAGAATGTAATAACATTCTACACTATCGACCATTCCAATCAGATAACCTTAAACATTTGTTCTTAGAAAATTCAGCATCAAGACTAATACAGTTCCTCAGGGACACTGACTACTATTACAAGTTATGAGAAATTAGATTAAAGATAATCTACTAAACCAATGTTGCCTCTAATTAGCCCACACTGCTGATGGGGCGTAAAACACAAACTCACTCACTCACTCACTCACAACTGTTTCAGTGCCTGCAGCAGTTGTGACGCTATGTTGCTAGGCAACCAGGCTGCTCCGAAGTATGTGCAGTAGGGTGTGTCAATTTTCAATTTTTTTGCAAATTCAAAAAGCACTAGTGCCTAAAATATGCGTTTTGACTTGGGGAATCCAAATCTGTTTTCGAAATGGCAATACGACAATTCTTACCTACTTCAATTTTGGTTTAAAGTTTCATTATTTTTTTCATTTTCGACCATCTTCGCCAATCCGCGGTTCTCTGTAACTTTGTCAATATTTGTCATACAGCATTCTAATTGCCATGGTTGGAAAGCCCTCTAAAAGACCTACATTTTGAATACCAACATCAATGGTCTATAACAATATCTTGACTCCCTATGTCTCTTTGGCCGGCACTTTTCAGAAATGAAAATGTTGTTGACTGTCAAATCCTATTAAAAAAAGGCTATTGAATTTTTTTCACTGATAATTGCTTGATTCACATTCTCCAAGTTCCAGAATGAGCAAATAAAATATTTTTTAAATTCTTGGTCATGGAAAATCCTGCTTTATGAGCTTGGAAGTTTTAATGCAAAATTTTGCCGGAATTATTGAAGGAAATCATGGAGGGGCTGTTATACTTCATATTTTAACTTCATAAGAATTACATATAGGACAACATCATTGGTACCATGAGAATGCTAAGAGTATTGTCTTTCATATGGTACCACTCATGTTGCCCTGCAATAAATTCTGACGAAGATGTGACATGAAATGCAACAGACCCCATCTCACATTTTACGAGTTTTGAACTTACGTTAACATTAAAACTTCATCACACACAAGCCAGGCACTCCCATGGTAAAAATCAAAAAAAGTTTTGTATTTGGTCATTCTGGAACTTGGAGAATGTGAATCACTGCAATTGTCATTGAAAAAAATTCCAAAGTCATTTTTAAATAGGATTACACAATCTGCGTCATTTTCATTCCAAGAAGTGCAGGCTGAAGGGCCATTGGGAATCAAGATATTGTCCTAGACCATTGATGTTGGTATGCAAAATGAAGGTAATTTTGAGAGCTTTTCAACCATTGTAATTAAAATGCTGTATGATAGATATTGACAAAGTTATAGAGAACCGCGGATTGGCGAAAATGGTCGAAAACGAAAAAAATATTGAAACTTTGGACCAAAATTGAAGTAGGTAAGAATTGTCGTATCTCAATTTCGAGAACAGATTTGGATTCTCCAGGTCAAAATGCACATTTTAGACACTAGTGCTTTTTGAAATTGCATAAAAATTAAAAATTGACACACCCTAATGTGCAGTGTACCACGCTTGAGTCACCTTTTTTTAAAAAAGCTTTCTCTTATTGCTGCTAAGGGTGATTTCTTGTAGTCAGGACGTGAGCAAGAAATGAGAAGATGTGTACCAGAGCGTAAAAAGAAAACTTTCATTTGGGATTCCTGAAGCAAAGAGACCAAACTCAGAGGCGTTAATGCAAGAACTAGGACAGTCAAGAAAAAGGGGGAAGAACAAGGGCCTGATCACACTTTGTTTAAAAAGGTCTATCAGGAGAGCTAAGTGTCACATTCAAATTTTAAGTAATCTTCACAAAAGCATTTGTGAAAAGAGGAAGAACAAGGAAAAATGATCTGTACTCAGGCAATAAAAGATAAACTTACATAAAGAGACATTTTTTGAATTGAGCCATGAATTTAGTCTAGGGCCTTGTGTAATCTCGTGGGCGTTAAGACAAGAAGTTTGCCAACATATACCATTTTAAAGGAAATTTTCTCAGCTTTCCAATGGTAGCTATATGTTGGCAATTTTTATTTTGATGTCTTCATGGTCAAATCGCCTTCTAAATAAAAGGCCCTATTTTCGCTGATTTTAGCTGATTTTCGTCACATTTTTGACAAATCAAACAGTATCATCAGAAATTTTACATTGTCTGAGCTGGTTTTGCACTCTAACCCCTGTATTATACCATATTATAGGATATTTTCTTAGCTTTCTAATGGTGTATGTTGGCAATTTTTATTTTGATGATTTGATGGTCAAATCACCCTCCAAATAATAGGCCATTTTTTCACCAACTTTCGCCATATTTTTTCCAATTCTAACAGTATTTTCAGATATATATATTACATTTTCTGAACATTTTTCCCCCTCACAACTGTGTATTTTATACCATGTTAAAGACAACTTCTCAGCTTTCCAATGGTATATGTTGGCAATTTTTCTTTTGATGTCTTCATGGTCAAATCGCCTTCTAAATAAAAGGCCCTATTTTCGCTGATTTTCGTCACATTTTTGCCAATTCGAACAGTATCATCAGAAATTTTACATTGTCTGAGCTGGTTTTGCACTCAAACCCCTGTATTATATACCATATTATAGGATATTTTCTTAGCTTTCTAATGGTGTATGTTGGCAATTTTTATTTTGATGATTTGATGGTCAAATCACCCTCCAAATAATAGGCCATTTTTTCACCAACTTTCGCCATATTTTTTCCAATTCTAACAGTATTTTCAGATATATTACATTTTCTGAACATTTTTTCCACTCACAACTGTGTATTTTATACCATGTTAACAGTCTGGAACCAGACTGCTCCTTTCCCCATCCCCTTATTTATTACCACAACAATTAAAATTATTTAAATAACTGAATGCTCCCTTTTATGAAAGACAGTATGCTCCCTAGGGTAAGATCTTTCCTTATTAGCTCTTATATATTTCATAACAATTAAAAATTATTAGATTAATTGGATGATCCCTCTCATGAAACACAGTATGCTCCCTAGGATGAGTTGCAAGCACAGCTTGCAGTCTGGAAGAATTCAGCATGAATTAGAATCATAGGGGGGGGGAGATAGAAAGTGAGTCCACTGGGACACTTCATAATGATACATAGTATCCAACTATTCATTCTATTTGGACAAACAGACTGTAGCCACTTGTATGAGGCAGTTATAAGTTTGAATATTAGCAGACGACAAATGACAGTTATTTGTTTCATTTGTGCCACATGTGGCGCCATCTATACCTGTACATCCACACAGGCTTTATTAAAGTCACCAGGTTTCATCTATTATCAGCAATACATCAAATTTTGTCATGCTACATGGGGGATACATACCAGATACACAACTTCATATCATTATTTTGAGTCTTTTGATATATTAAAAGCCTGTATACAGCGATTTTAAGAGAGCCATTTTATGTCAAAATGTATGATGTGTGATTTTGATAAGACCTGCCAAGCTCCCCGGTTGAGAGTTCAGAATTTTCCAATCAGTCTTGACTTGGCTTGGGCAGGCACACTGATTTAAGTTTGGTTTCACCTGACCTCTGACTGTCCCTCCACGATGTGGAGGCTTTTAATCAGAGGTACAGGTACAGTCTGCCATGTGAAAGACAACTTCTCAGCTTTCCAATGGTATATGTCGGTAAGTTTTATTTTGATGCCTTCATGGTCAAATCACCTTCTAAAGAAAGGGCCCTATTTTCGCTGATTTTCGTCACAATTTTGCCAATTCGAACAGTATCATCAGAAATTTTACATTTACTGAGCTGTTGTTGCAATCTAACCCTGTATTATATATCATATTAAAGGATGTTTTCTCAGCTTTCCAATGGTATATGTTGGCAATTTTTATTTTGATGATTTGATGGTCAATTCACCCTCCAAATAATAGGCCATTTTTTCACCGACTTTAGCCATATTTTTTCCAGTTCTTTAAGTATTTTCAGATGTATTACATTTTCAGAGCTGTTGTTCCACTCTCACCTGTGTATTATATACCATATTAACGAATAATGTCTCAGCTTTCCAATGGTATAATTATGTTGGTAAGTTTCATTTTGATGTCTTCATGGTCAAATGACCCTCCAAAGAATAGGTCCGTATGGCAAATTTTCATGACATTTTCGTCAATTTTAACAATATTTATTTAATTTAGGCCTATTACATTTTCTGAGCCATTTCTGCATGCACTCTGGCTTGTGTAGTATACGCTGTGTAGAAGAATATCTTTTTAGCTGTCTAGTGATATATGTTGGCAATTATTACTGTATTATATACCATATTAACGCATAATTTCATAGCTTTTCAATGTTATATATGTTGCAATTTTTACTTTTTATTCTTCATGGTTAAATGACCCTTCAAATAAAAGGTACTTTTGCTGCCAATTTCGGTGCCAGGATTAATAATGCTCTTAAAAAGCCAATATGACAATTTCTCAGCAAT
This sequence comes from Platynereis dumerilii, assembly GCA_026936325.1. NCBI lineage: Eukaryota > Metazoa > Annelida > Polychaeta > Phyllodocida > Nereididae > Platynereis > Platynereis dumerilii. The sequence continues at coordinate 12,720,084 of JAPTHN010000002.1, read as the reverse complement.
TTTTGGTATCTGATTTCTGTATTATATACTAAATTAAAGTATATTTTCGTAGCTTTCAATTTGTAGTTAGCAAGTTCTATGTTGTGCTAGTTTTCAAGTTTCCGGGAATTAGTCTGATAGAATAGGCAACACATGGAGTCCCCAATAACTTTCGAGGTATCGTTTGAATTGCCTGTTTGAGGTAAATTATTGAATATGCAGTTAGAATTATCATCATGACAAAAACTTTGTAGAATGATAGTGCTGATGTATTGATTATTTCAACATTTCTTATATGCGATGGTGATGAGATATTTTAACAAATATTGTATGAATATGCAATCTTCTGCTACAATACATATCAAATTACTCTGATGTTTAGCAAAAGCAATATGTACATCAATACCAAATCCAATACAAAATTTAAATAATATATAAGAAATATCAAGTCATTTATGACACATGAGTCAAAGAGCGTCTTGCAACAGATACCCTGCCGTGACAGATTGATCATTCAATAACCATCAAGTTCATCTTCTGCATTATCTTCATTTGTGATGCGGTCATCCATTCGGTTGTCACAGAGATGAACATCACCTTCACACTTGCACAATTCGGTGCACATCATCCCATTACTTTTGCATGAACATCTCGCATTACACTTCGAAATGGCACAGTTGCATCTCACCAATTGGATGATTGCTTGTGGAGCTGGTGCTTCAGATGATGCTATGGGAGCATACATATTGTCACAAATCTGCCAGCCATAACTGGTAGGCTCTGGGATGTCAGGCGCAGGGACAATGTCATTAGCCCATATCATTGCCTGATAATGAGCTCTCAAAATCATTTGCTGCAGACTACCAAATGTAGGTGGCAACTTTTCGCCCTCTGCCTGCTTCCGACAAAACAGTTTCCAACGAACGTCAGCTACTTTCGTAAACGCTGTTCCTGGATCGAAAAGCTCACAAATGTATCTTTCAAGTCCTTCTTGTGTTTTCAAGGATGGGTGTAGATCTTTGCCCAAGTCTGCAAATGCCTCTTTAACTTCATCTGCACATGACAGAAATGTTTTCCAACAGGACAGTTTGCTCTTTCCTGCAATCCGACCAGTCTGATCACTTCCTGTGAAAGAGTGGAATCCAGGGAGAGCTGCAGCATTTGTTTCACCCAGACTCTGGTACAAAGACTTCAGGTCAATCGATCGGCGATGGGGGCCAGACCCAGCAATTAATTGTGTGTCTTTTGGAAACCCAGGATATCGTCTGAGGCATAGGATAAAGACATCAGTGTCTGGTGATTGTATGACTAGCTTTGAGCACCCACGCAAGGTTGCATAGATCTGTTGCATGCAGAATGATTTTAGTGTCAGCCTCCTCCTGCCTGCTGGCTAGATGACTGACATTTAGACCAATGGAAGCTGCGGTCCTCTGATAAGCCATAACAACTCTCTTTGTAGAGTCCTGAAATTGACATATCAGTTTCTTGCTGAGATACGTGGTTAGCTGATCTTTTGTTCCTTTGTGCGACAAAAATTTCTTCATCGGAACTTTAGCTAAAGGTGTGTTGTCATTCACATTGTATCTAACAGCCGTGTCCTTGCCTGTGCATCTTGTTCTTGTTGTATCTTTCAAAGATGTGCTTGTGTCGTAGCGGTCAAAAACGACATGAACTTCATCATATGTAGCAGCCTTCTGGAAGACAGTATCACAGAAATGTTTGGAGAAGTCAGCGCATGTATCAACCCATTCTGGCTTGCCAAGTTCATGCACAAGTGCCATTCCGTCAATGACAATGCAGCTGAATCCAGTCACATTATCATTTTCGGAGTCAGATGAAATTTCCATTTCCTCATCGTTTCGGTCACCATTAATTCCCTCAATTACTGTCATGAGCTTGCTCTTATCCATGCAGGGTAGCAACTGTCCATTGCCATCGAAAAGAGATCTGGCATGAGACGTGAATTCATATTTCCCAAGAGTTGCTTTCACATCAATGTCTTGACGGGATCTTGCTACAATCAGACATCTAGCAAACAAGGCACGTTCGTCTTTCAGCGTGACAACTTGGGAGGCTGACTGATCAGATGCCTTTGATGTCGCTCTCCATAGCTGAAGCTTCATCTTCTTCATGGGTGCCCAAATGTTGACATGATTTGTGGTTATCCTACTTTCAACAAATGCCTTATAGGCCTCTTCTCCTATCATGGTCAGTCGGTACAGGGGTGATTCTCCAGTAAATTGACCCTTTCACCGGACAAACATCAATTTTTTAAAATGCCTTTATTTTGGTTTTTTAAAAACCAGATATATGCGGAATATTCCATAGCACATATTTCTAATGATTAAAAGATAACTAAAGGCATATTTTGTTAAATATTTAGATTTTTTTGAAGCGAGGTAGATGTCGCGGACGTTACTGTGACCAACACTTTTGCTCATTTATTACCTGTACAACAAGGTCAAAAGTTATAATTCTTGTGTAGTTTCCTTCATTTAATGGTAAAGTATGCTTTGAAAGTGTTCCTTGACAAAAATTATTGATATATTTTTAAAAATAACCAAAAACACAACTGTTGCGGACGTGACAGGAAAATTAACACCAACTTTTTTTTATATCAGTGTTACTAATGGCAATATTTTATTTTGGTCGGTACCAATAGCTTACTAGTAAATCTATTAATAAAAGGTAACTTGATTACATGCAATTAGATTAGTGTTTATTCTGTTTTATAGAGATATATGTTGCGTACACATATGGACATTTGGACATTTTTGACATTTTCATGTCTGCGACAGCTTGGTTTGACATTGTCACGTCCGCAACATTGACATTGTCACGTCCGCGACATCTTGGTTTTGCACCTTAAAAATGTCTTTCTCTTCACTGTGCATGCAGTGACATGATTTTATTTTAATCTGATTGTAAGTTGTCACATTGTTACACAGTTTCCAGTTGAAATTAAAAGCAGAATGGCTTAATAAGTGGACATTCATAATATTTGTCAAAAAGTAACATCCGTCACAAGGAGCATTATGGTCAAGAGTAACATCCGCACAACCAGGCACTTGTCCAAACATAACGTCCGCAACACTAATTCCATAATTTATGCACTATTCAAATAAGAATGATGCTATTGCTGGCAAAACTTATTAAATATTATCATTCTGATCATGTATAAAAGGATATACACGGCATAACCTTTGGCAATCAAGCAATGTGGGATGATTTTCAAAATGCTGTTGCGGACGTGACAGGCCATCAATTCTTAACGGATGAACTAAATTTACCTCCTTGGCCCTCTCTTGTGATCTGATGGCTCTGCTGCAAAGTTTGAAAGCTCCAGATTATGAAGTGTGTCAAGAAATATGATCCACTTAAAAATCAATGAAAATTTCAATGAGTTATAGCCAAATGTTGCGGACGTTACTTTTTGACGGAATTCAACATTGATCAAGAATATATTTAAAAAACCTGTGTTATCTTAGTTTGTTTCTTTCATGCATTCAAACATATATACTAGAAGATATTTAGAATCTATATCTCAAGTTAAAATTAATAAAGTCCAAAGAATAGTGAAGTATTGATCATCTGAATATCCTGAAGTTTTTGACGGAATGAGTAACGTCCGCGACATGAAATTTAAAACCTGCATAATTTTAAAAGAATGCAATTTAAAATAAAAAGGAAACATGATTCATATAGTCAGAGGTATCTTTTATGAGTACAACTTATAATCTGATCAAATTACCTGTTTTTGGATGGATGGCTGATGTCCAAATACTAGGTGTAAAAAATGTCACAAAATGGCGACCCCAAAATGACTCAAAAATTTTATAATTTGTTTAATATCTACTTGTCTATGTATCAGATATTAATGAAACTATCTCTACTATCTCTCTGGGTGATTCACTTGGTGGTGTGACACTTAGTTCAAACATATAAGTGATCCGAGACATCCTTTTTGGCCCCCGAAAATAGGGTGGCAGGAAAAGGCCAAAGGGTCAAATTACTGGAGAATCACCCACAGATCGTTCACAGCCATATCGGTCATCACTGTGTGTGAAACCAGACTAACAAGGTTGTCTCCCTCGTACTTAAATGGATCACAATACAGCACCAGCAGATTTTTCAGTTTCTCCACTTGACTGTCTCGTTGTTGCACGAAGTTTCCTGAAAGCTCATGATGCCTCTGACTTGCTGGCTTCATAGGACCAGCCATGGAGGTAACTTCTTTGGCAAGTCTTGCCAGTTCTGGTGCAGTCAAGAACAGCCTTGTTCGGGCACTCTCATTTAATGTAATGCCAATCAGGCCACCTGAGACCTTCATCCAGCGATTTTCGTGTTCAATCGCATGGTCTGCTCCAATCGCAGAAAAGGGAGTAACATTTTTGTTGACAACGAAATTACCCTTTTGAATTCGGTCCAGATTGTAGGATCGGTTTCTTGCAGGGCCCTCATCTTCGATAGATACAGTGGCACCATCCTTGCGTAACTCAGCTTATCAAGAGCAAAGAAATATTTAGCTAACCCTTCGAGTGATGCCAGATGCAGATCCCAAGAGGCCTGTCTTGTAGCTTTTATGAAGGTCAAGATATTGAGTACAAGTTCCATGTAGTCGAGGAAAACCTTGAACGTGGGCTTAGTCACATTGACGTTGTTGTATTCATCCATGGTGACCTTAATCTCATTGAATTTGCTAAGCATATCATTGTGAGCTTCGTCAACCCTCCCTAAATCATCCTGGCATGCTGCATGAAGGGACTTGCTCAATAGTTTGATGTCTTCTAGAAGCTCTGGGTTGTCAGCAAAGAATTTGTCGTGGTACATGTTAAAGAGTGCCTGTAGAGTAAGAGCATGAGCACTGACAGCCCTTTTCAAATGTCGCCCTTCAAGTATTTGCCTAACGGTTGCAGGACCATAAATGTCAGCTTCAACCCACGCGTCATCCAAGCCACTACCTTCAATCAGTGTTCCTGCAGCCCTCAAGGCAGCCATAACGGTATGCAATTCACCTATGCGCAGCAACCGCTTTCCTTTGCAGTCATCACGACTCATTTTGAGTTTCTGTGCCTTTTCATAAAGCTGCATGTCAAGGGTGATGACAGTCCTCCTATCTTCTCCTATTACTGCAGCATTGATTCCCTGAGCCTGCTTTAGCACTGTTAGAAGCGTTGACCAGTCTGAAGCAGGTGCCATTAATAATGGCAAAACGCATACCCTTGTGAGTGGGATACTATTTGATCTAAGAGAATGATACGCTGACCATGTTGGAAATGGCTCTTCAAAATTATGTGTATTTGCCTTGGAAAGGAGCCAAACTATGCTATCTTTTTCTTCTTGCATCAAAAGGTAATTGTCCCGCTCTACAGGGAAATTTTCAAATGTCGGGCCCTCAGGTTTACTTTTGCTTGGCATATGACAAGCAAGAAGCTCTGGTTCATAAAAGCCATGAAAAGATTTTCTGGAGGTGTTGGACGGAACAATGGAAGTTGTTGCATCGGAATCACTCATTTGCTGATATATAGCTGTAGCCGTAGCATGTGTGGTATGTTTACCATCTGCAGTATCTTCACTAAAGTCCGAATTGTCTATCGCAAAGAAGATAAAGCGTCCTCTCTGCAGATTGGGCGGTATGTATAACCCATCCACACTTGCATTCTTGACTACAGATTCAGCAATTTGAGACTCTAAACGTAGAATTCTGGAATAGTCAACACTAAGTCCAAAATTGTGTAATAGGTCAACAAGCTGGCGACTTCGTGTTGATTGGTGTACAGCTACACCAATACCCAGTTGCAAGGGTAACTCTTTACTAGCACGAAATGATGTGACATCACTTTTAGGATTGTACTTGACTTGACGGTCTGTCTTAAAGGCTTGCAGAATGACATCAGATGTGGTGATGATGTCTTTCCTAATCTTTTCAGATCTAGCATTATCGCCATCATAGACAGGACCAACCAGTAACCATCTTAAGAATGAAAACAGCTCTGCTGGGATGTGATCCTCCGAGTCCTTGAATGATCCTTGGAAACTCCACTCGTCAGAACTCTTATTGGCAATTACCTTTCTCAAAAGTTTGGCACATTCAAACAATAATTTGCAATCTCCCTCCTCTCTCGCTTCAGCTGCCTGGACTGCAGCATCTCCTACTTTCTTTAGAAATACTCGATCAGACTCCCTCTTTTGAAATGCTTTTGCAAACTGGATGTCAGGGAAATACTCCTTTATCTTGTCTTTCAAATGACGTCTGTCCACTTCAGAATCTTCAATTCCATTGGCCATTCTGATTTCTCTGTAAGTTTCACGGATTGTCGTCATTCTAAGAATTGAATCTTTTTCTATAGTGCATTTGTCAACCAGTTAAAGAACTCAATTTCTGCAAGGACTACTTTACGGTTGTCATTTCTTTCATTTTGGGATGGCTCGTGTAGTTCTGCAGGTCTAGCACTATTATAACAAACTTGTTCCAACACTTTTTATGATATTTAACATCAATTGCTCTTGCATCAGCTGGGTCAAGCGCAGAATTCAGTCGGATTTTCAGCTCCTCGTTCTCAGATATCTCAATTGCTTCTTTCAACTTGTTTCTTGTATTAGCCGAATGAACTTCATGGACGGGCTCAGCTTTTCTGTCATCCTGGCAAAAGAAGCAAAGATGGTTTTGGAAGCTCTTTACTGATGACCCGGTGCTAGGTATTTGTATTTCCATCGAGGCCAAAGTAGATGTTGAACTTGACGAAACAGGACGACCTATCGCTTTAACCAATGATGGATGTTGGCCCTGTAACACTGCACTTTCAAAACGCTTTTTTGCACGTTCCAACATGGATTTGTGGCATGTTGCTGCATAACAGGATCTATGATACTTAGCTGCTTTTTCGCCCAGCTGGAATGCAGAAAATTCCTTCAGTCTTTCATGAATTCTTGGATAGAGGCCATCTCCATATTCAGATCGTTCTATTGTGAAATTCAGAATATTCTGAAAGGAATTAATGTCAGGACTATTGACAAATTCCCCATCGTCTTTCTGGCAAATGATGCATTTACAAAAGTCTGTCTTGGAAGATGTCGAATTTTCCATCTGCACACTTTGTGTTTCAAGTTCAAGTTAGGCCTATTCTGTCATATTTGGTTCATTTCACGGGCCTCTTCATCCTGAAATTAATAAAAGCATCATTGGTTTTTCCAAGATCATAAACATGACATCAATAACATCATATCAGCCACAGCTTGTAACCTTTGAGTGAGCCTACCCCTGAAAATCTAAGGCTTTTCCAATGGATATGAAAATTTCACTCAATTTGGCAAATGGACACAATTAGTGAAGTAACTTCAGAAAATTTAATTCTTGATCCAATTTTAGTGGACAACTGGGACTTTTTTTGCAAAATTTTGGTATTTTGGTCACTTTAGAGGTCCATTGAGTAGAAATTGAGCACCTTCGGTATTTTTTGTCAGAAGTGCTGAGACTTAAATTTTGGAAAAGAACCAAGTCACACTCATGTCTCTATATGCAGGCCTCTAGTCTGGTCATCTAAACATTACAGAAATTGAAGAAGAAATCTTCCAGAGATGAATTTAAATTATATACATATACATGTATAATATCAATATATGAGTGGTGTTTGCACATACAAATTTGATGAGCTCTTCTTGCACAATGATATTTTACATCAAAAGCTAAATAGAGTTTAAACCATACTCACCTATACATATTCACAATTTCACAGGAGATTCACTCATCTCCTTGTTTGGATAATAGACGTAAATTCTTCATTCCCCTTGTTTGGATAATAGCCATAAATTCTGCTTTGGTTTTCTTCTTCTTCACAGCTTTTCTTCTTTTTGGCCTATGACATCACTGCTTTGTGATGTCACTATTTGATGTCCACCTGGTGGCTCATGTATACACCAGGTGGCTCTGGGTGTTCCTGCAGTGCTTTGCGGTTAAGGTGGCTCGCTACTCATGCAAAGTGGTTGTTAACGCACATTCACGCGCAGCCAGGCAGGCCCTATCTGTCGTGACGTCACCACTCTGCTGACACTGCTTCAAGATTTTTTTTTTAATTTGAGAATTTCGTCCGTCGGCCGCTTCGTTTGCAATTTGCGCCACTTCTATTGGGGTTAGAGACTTCTCGTTTGCAGCATTAGATGCGCCATGAAGAGTACTATATACAGCCGGAAATTCAACTTGATACTCAAAACAGAAAATTTTTACAGGCGATTTTCGGCAAGCAGGTCTAACTTCGCAAAAATGACTTTGTGATATAAATAAATGTTTAGTTCAATTTCAAGAGTGGTAGGAAGGTTTGACTTCATCATCATATTGTTCCCAACTATTTTTGGAAATAAATGACAAAGAAATGAAAAATCCTATCTAGCCAATTTTTTTTAGTGCCATGGTTTGTAAAAAAAGTCAAAATTGTCAAAATCTAAACTTATATTCCGAGCCCCTTGGAAAGTCCTTTAATCTGAATATATCACTTTGAAATTTTAATCACCTTTTCCGTGAATGTGTCTTCTTTAATTTAATGCTAGATTGCATAATACGGGATGCATGACCACTGAATGGCAGGGCAAATTTCACAGTAAGAAAAATAAGAAAAAATTTTAGTTTTTCAGGTTTGCGTGGACTGACTTTCTGGAACATAATCCCAAATATTTTTTTAAAGGCTGGTAGCAACCACTTTTGTTTACATATCCTTGCTATAAACTATATTTTGGATCATTCTAAACTGTTTTTAAGAAATCCTGTCTTGGAAAGTTCACGAGTATCGAGCCACCTTAAATTTGATTGTGTCATATATGTGCTTATAAAAGAAGTAGCATCTTTGACAATGAAAATAGCTTTTACATATGTATATATATATAAGTCTATATCATTGTCATATGCTGTGGTATTGTGTGAACAAGTAATAGTGGCTACTGTACACATGCCATAATTTTACGTTTGAGACTGAAAATGTATTGAAATTATACCAATTTTGAAAGTACCGTTTTATTAGGAAGACATTAAGGTAAGAAATGCCAACAGATTTCATTGGAAAGCTAACAAATAAGCTTCAGTATGGTATATAAGGCACAGAGGTGCGAGATCCAGCATGTCTGGTATATCATCATGAATTCAAGAATTCTACGGAGTCTGTTAGTGATTTTCACCAATATCACATTAATTGATTGAAGTGATATTTTATCCTTATAACATCATAAATAAGAATTTTAAGCATATTTCACTGGTAAGCTATTTAAATTAGATTTAATATGGTCTATACCATCATGATGGGGCAGCAAAAATGGTAAGAAACCATCACGTTCTCAACGGTGTCTTAGACGTCTATAGCAATCTATAAAGAAATTTACGAAAATTTCACTTAATATTTGGAAGGTCATTTGACCATGAAGATACCAAAATAAAAATTGCCAACATATACCATTGGAAAGCTGAGAAAATATCGTTTAATATGGTATATAATACACAAGTGAGAGTAGAAAAACAAGTCTGAAAATGTAATATTTCTGAAAATACTGTTAAAATGTGCAAAAATATAGCAAAAATAGTCAAAAATAGCGCCTATTCTTTTGAGGGTGATTTGACCATGAAGACATCAAAATAAAAATTGCCAACATACACCATTGGAAAGCTGAGAAAATTTCCTTTAAAATAGTATATGTTGGCAAACTTCTTGTCTTAACGCCCACGAACCCATATTTTCTGACATATTAAGGCCCTAGACTAATTCTACAGACAGCCTTACAGACACAGACAAAAGATCAGCTGGGCAAACTAGCTGGAGGAAACAGGAAAGTCATTCAAAATGAAAATCGGAAGTCTTGCCAAACCACAAAACAGTGATACACGTGTTTAAAAAAGCAAGACAATCAAAGAGCTGTACAACGAGTTTTGCACTATGAGCATGTTAGATGCAAGAACATCACCTCCAGTCAATTTCAAAAATCTTCGCCCACAGATCTGGCTAACTATGTGAAATGGAGAGTTCAATCAATGCCTTTGCGAGTATTGCATAAATGTGGAATCATACTTGAAGTCGCTGAAAAGGCCCATCACTGGCAAATGCCTAGATAGAATGGCTAGCATGTTTGTCATAACAAAACTCATAATGTGAACCAGAATTACAAGCTTGTGTTTCAAGAGCGTCAGGCATGGGGGACAAGCAATGGCAACTGCACAAGAAGACTTCTGGTTGGTATTTTGACAATTTTTGTTTGAATTCATGTGATGAAAGGGATTTGTCATGCTTATAAACTGCATTAAAATAGATTGTGTCATTGGCAGTAATTTTACAATGATTTACTGGCGGACCCAAATAATTTATTATTGTCAGTGAGCTGACAACTGGCCTAAAATTGAAGTTTTACAAGGCCTCATTGAAGCGACAGGGGTAACCCAACCCAGAGAAAAGATCCATATTCTTCTACACCACTGGAAAAGTGTCTTCAAACAGCTTTTTTTAACAGATGAGAAAGTGGGGGGTTGGGAATGACAGGATGCCACAGTGTTACAGTCCTATATGTGTGTCTTCTTAAAAAACGAAGGGAAAAGACACGGATTTGTGGAGCCTTGGTGATATGTTGCAAGGACTGTGACTTCAAAACATCCTCTGTCTTCACATCCCCAAAGGCCTCAGGAACTGGATTGTATGAGGTCAACATGAGGATGACAGTGTTTACCCAAGAGCTTGGTTTGGGCTTCACTACTGGCAAAGTTGGAGATGGATGGATGGATGGATGGACGGATGATTGGGGCTTTACATGTACGTCCTGTATTTATGCACTTGGTAGGCTAATTAGGACAGGAGGAGGACACGGCAATGAGGCAAAGGATGATTGAAACAGGCGTCCAACAGGCAAAGTTGGAGAAAGTTCTGGGGTTCTCCAATGTACACTTTTAAGTTATTCCAGCAGAGGCAACGGAAGACATGATTGTGAAAAACCTTAAGGATGCCGTCAAGGTGGTCCGCAATCTCCATTGCATGTGACCTGGGTGAAGATAACGATATTCTTGACATTACCGTATTGTATGATGACACTTGGTACATACATGGGTTTACATCCTACTATGGAGTTGGTGTGGTAATTGAAGTGCAGTTTGGCTTAGTGGACAATGGGTCAGACTTTTCTAACTGATAGAGTAAAGGGCCTAATTTCCTTTCTGGAGGGTGTCGCTAATTAATGTATTTCCTCTTCAGATAGAAGAAAGTTAATACTCCCGATACTCTCTGCATTCTACTGGAACCACTACTTTATCCGCACAAAAAAAACTTAACAATAATTTTTTTCACAAAATCTAGTAAAATGGTCAGTCACTGGAAGTAAGACGTCATCAACGACAGATGGTTCCACCTCTGCTGCTTGGCAGAATAACATCCCGACAAAAGGTGTTAAGTTGGTTGTCTATCGCCAAAAAAACCCCGCAATCAGGTTACCTTGTTTGTTTTTTACAACACCCGAAGAACTGGAAGAACCATGCATTGTCAGTGAATGGGCAACACATGTTGTTCTTGTTCAAAATACCCCTGCTACCAATGTGCAGACCAGGGAGGACCTAGAACCTTGCAACTGGTCAAACAAACATCCTTTGAAGAGACTCCTCCGGGGCTGACAGAGGGAATTTATACCACAAGTATCAAGCAAGGAAAAAGAGTGTGGCAAACTTTGTGTGTTGTAAACAATGCTCGCGTAGACCTGCATCCTTGCATGACATGACAACTTGACAAGATGAAAAGACAACTCAAGCTCGATTTATATGAAAGCCAAAGTACCAAGGTATTTGCCTGTCCAAATTGTGATTTGATTTGTACTGCCGTCCGATATTTATGTGAGCGTAAACACTTGCAGATTTATGCTGTTTTAGGGGTCGAGGGTGAATACAGGTTCGAGGGTGAAAATTTTTTTTTTACAATGTCATAATTATCATAATTACAGAAAAAATGGATTTTATCCGACATGGATGGCGCACGGCTTGCAATTGAAAATGGAATCGGTGCACATGCCTGCCATATCTAGTTGTCACTTGTCACTTGCAGAAAACCGTGGTCTTTAAGTTCATAAGGAGAAGACTCTTGAAGAGATCCAAGCAATCTGTCACCCCAGAGCACTACCCGAGTTATCTTCTGCAACCAAAAATCCAAGAAGCGAGTTTGTTTTTAATGCGCCATCAGCACCATTGTTGGCTATTTAGAGGACCAGAATTTGACAAATTGCAAACAAAGCACATCGAAATTAATGATGCTAGAAAACAAATCAATGATGGGGCCAGTGTTAAGTCTGGAGCATAATTATGGAGGTGTGCAAAAGCCAATATATGTGATATTGCAGCTGCCCCAGCCCCCTATGTTCATTGTGACTCTCACAGATTAAACTTAATGATAAACGATGAGGCCAAGTGTATCAAAATTTATATACACTCACCGGCAAAAGAAACGCAACACTTGATTTTAGCTAATACTTTTGCTGGTGAGTGTATATCACTCCGGTATAGGGGCCCCCAACCTGCCGGATCCTAGGGGCCCCCAACCGGTAATTGAGCCCAAGGGTGCCGGAAGGAACTAGGGCGGCAGGGGCGGTCGAGAAGGGCCAATCTTATTCGCGCGACAAAAAATTTTATGTGGCGGCAAAAATAATTTTGAATATACTTGAAAAGTTTTGCCTAAATTCATGGCAAAATAAGGCCTAATAATGTTTTTTCTCTGAGATCAAAGGGGCAGCATTGCCCCCCCTGCCCCCCTGGCCAAGGGCAGGAGGGGCAATCCCCCCCCCCCTGTTCCGGCACCCTTGATTGAGCCCCTGAGAGAAGATCAAACAATGTGGAGACCAATTTCGCAAATAACTTGGAAATGCTTTACCAAGTTTCAAAGTCATAACATGACAACTGTCGCAAGACATCAGGAAAAGCATTTGTGCATGGTAGTACACGTAATAAGAAAGAACATTCTACCGAGTAGGGGAGAGCGGGGCACAGTGAGACGGCAGGCACAGTGAGACAGTGCCCCTAGCGTCTAAGTGGTAGTGTTTTCAGAACTACCATCTCTTATGTTGAACAAAAATTACATAATTGAAAGGTAAACCTAAATCTGGAAAAGTTTTAAAGCATATGGCGAGTGAAATTTCAATTTTTTGGTTTTTAGCCTCGATAAGTAAATAATTTTGCATAATGACTTTTTGTTCTGATGCCTAAGCCTGAGGAGTTTAATGCAAATCAATCACCAGGCATTGAAGCTATGGCTTTTTGACTAATTTTAATATGCTGGCGACCCCCAATTTTGGCATGTGTCTCCACGGAATTTTCAAATTTAATAAAGAATGCTGCGCGGGGCACAGTGAGACGGGGCACAGTGAGACACCACAGAATAGAGTAGAAACACCTTGAATTCAGGGTATAACTCATAATCTTCAAAAAGATGCCTGTCATTGACCTCTTGTTTTAGAGAGTTATATCAAAAGGGAAGCTTCAGGGAAGAATTTTGATTAGTAAGGCATATGAAAGTAACAGATACGGCTGGTTAAATATGTTATGCACATGTCCACCAACATGAATTTGTCATACTTGCACAAAAAAGGAACAAGAAACTCTCCCCACCAACTTTTCATTATGAAATATATAGGTTTTCATAATGTCCATTGACAAAGTTATTCTGCATGCCTAGAGGGTTTGCAATTGTGGTAGCAGACTTCCGTCTCACTGCACACAGTGAGACACTTTTCCGGCATGGACTTAACATGATGTATCTCCATACTTGTAATAGTTGGGAACCTAAAACTACCGGACAATATACCCAACTTCATCATCTACAATGCGGGTCTAAATTGGTTTTACTGTTGACTGCCAACATTTTGCTGCACTTGAAAATGAAAAAAGTGTCTCACTGTGCCCCGCTCTCCCCTACTACAGACACAAATCATGAGAACCCAGCGCGGTTTACCAAACCAAAGAATGATGACAAGAATAAAATCAGATGGATGGATGACTGGGGCTTTACGTCCTGTGTTTATACACTAGCTAGGCTAATTAGGACAGGAGGACACGGCAATGAGGAGAATAAAATCAGCAGCGGTTACATGCTCAAGGTGTCAAGAAGCAAATAGACAAATTCTACTAAGAGATGACTCAAGGCTTACTACTGGCAAGAAGGATACAGCGACAAGGCACAAAGTAAAGAAGCAGAAGAGATAAGAGGCTTCATGAAGACAATTCCCAGCAAATGCCTCTGCTGAAACCTCAATCATAGTGTCATACCGACTTTCACCTATCAAAGTGAAACCATTATGCAAACCATCTTCAATTGGCAGGCCATGTGCAATTTATTGTGCACGTGTTATCTTGTTTTCTAGCAGAACCAGTGGCAACATTTATGAAATTCACATGCTCTTGTGACATTTTCTTGCTGCCAACCGATAACAATAGAAATCATGTACAAAGCTCAAAGAATGGCGACTACACATAATTGCATAAAGATCATCTCAAAACCAAGATATAGAACGTTTTCTAGCAGAACCAGCGACATTTATTAAATCACATACCAGAGAGACTGCACATTTTCTTGCTGCCAACTGATAATGCTAAAAGCTGTGTTTCAACATCAGAACTAGGCCAAGAATAAAGAACATCAGATTCTGACAGCTATCAACCGAGATAACTGGATGGATGATTAGTGATTTCCCCTGTATTTATGCACTACCCTAGTCCTAGGTTGGCTAATTAGGACAGGACACAGTGATGAGGCGAAGGATGATTGAAACAGTCGTCCAACGTGCAGTGTAGGTCCAGGTGATCCGGCAAGAACTAGATTCGAACCCAGCACCCTACATGCTACCACTGAGCTAACTCACCCCCCATTTGACCCATGTCTACAGGTTTTAACTCCTTTTCTAGCAGAACCACAGGCACCAAAAAAGACGTACTTGATCTAGTCACTCAGCACGACTTCACAGACGATTTTTATGGAGCCCTTATTGTTTTGATTCAACATGATTTTTTGTTTGTTGCTTTGAAAGTGATAAAAGAACAAATACAAAGACAAACGAACATGAAGACAAAGACAGGAAACACAAAATAATTGCCAAACACCAATCCAACTGAATTAACTCCCTTGATACAAACCAAGGATGTCTCTAAATAGCCCAACAAGGTGCTGATGAGACGTAAAGAACAAACACACACACACACACAGCAGAACCACAGGCAACATTATGAAATTCACAAGCTCTTGAGACTGAACATTTTCTTGCTGCCAACTGATAATGATAGAAGTCATGTACGAAAGTCAAAAGCTTAAACATCAGAGACCAAACATGAACCAACAGCCTTCAAACTAAGATATATATATATGAGTGTATTCTAGCAGAACCAGTGGTGCCATTTTTGAAATTCACATAATTTTTTTTGCTGTCAATGAATAAGTGGTTTAAGAAAGTCTAAAGTTTAGACTAAACATCCGAGACTACAAATAAAGTACGACTTTGAGTCTCAACAGATCTTATACCAAGATATAGAATGTTTCCTTGCAGAACCAGCGGCAACATTTATGAAATTCACATGCTCTCGAGACTGAACATTTTCCAACTGATAATGATAGAAATCGTGTACAAAAGCTTAAAACGTCAGAGACCACATAGGCTTTAAGATCAACAAACAGCTCTCAAACTAGGACAAAGTGTTGTTGAGTTTCAACAAGAGACTTTTTAAAATAAAAAAAAGATCGAAAGACTTACAAACCAAGATAAAAACAGTTTTCTGACGAAGAGGTGGTAATATTATATGAAATGAAATTCACATGCTCTTCGAAACTGAACATTTTCTTGCTGCCAACTCACAACTGAAAATGATAGAAGCTGTGTACCGAAGTTTGAACATCAGATGCAAATCATGCAATGAATTAGTTCACCTAGGCCTAGGGACTTAAATCTTGACCTAATCACTTTCGAACCAAGATAAAAGACTTTTGCAACACAACTTGCCAAGTTTAAAACCAGTGTCTGAGTTCAACATTTATGAAATTCACATGCTCTTTGACACTAGTCTGAACATTTTCTTGCTGCCATTTGAACATGTACTAATGATGTTGATAGGACCAAGCCCACTCAACACTGATTGGTAGTTTTCCTTCAGCATGTTCTGCAAATCTTTGTGCTCCACTACCTCTGGCTCACTCGACAATTCGAGCATTAACTTCAGTACATGTAGTTCGCGACTGTTGACACTCAACTTGACAGAAACTTAAAAAGAAATCTTCAAGAACACCATCAAACACGACCTCTCCTTCCAAAATTTAGCACCTGTCTGAATAGTTCCGCTGATTTCCACCAGAGGCGCTGTTGTGTGTGTGTGAAAACTGCGCCGCCTCGAGATTATTTGGGAAAATAAACTGGTTTGTTTACAGTGTTCATGCTGAAAGTCACCTCTTGACAGCTTGACCACAACAACTGTGTATTATCACAATAACTTCTGTGTGTTGAAGGTAATCAAGCATGGTCAGCCCTTGTGCAGATATCATGTCAAAGAGCTAATTGCTGTTGTCCATTGTAAGAATTGGGGAAAGTTAAATTAAAACCCTGAAATCAAAACATGCATGTTGACATTGAATTGATATCATATGGATTGGGCCTACCCAGAACATCATGCAGCATGATTCATACCATGATGGTGGTATCATTTGGTGTGCAATGTTGAAACAGTCATTACAGTGCAGCAGTAACTTTAACAATGAGCAGCAGCAAGGAGCCCATTGACAAGCAGATAAGAAGCAGTCTTTCTGTGACCCCCCCCCCCCCATTGACATATTGTACTATAATAAAACTTAATGGGAGTGTGGTTCACAGCAATGAACCTCATGAATGTCAGGTCGCGGAAGAATACAACACGAGTCCGAAGGACGAGTGTTTATTCTGCAGCAGACCTGACATGAGTGAGGTTCATTGCTGTGAACCACACTCCCATTAAGTTTTATTTATATCCCACAATAAAAATAGACCTCCTGTAAAAATAATTGATAATTTCAAGAGGCACTATTTTGTTTGAATGGCCACAAGTAGATCCCTAGCAACCACACCGACCAATCAGAGCGTCAAAACATTGTGACGTCATCACTTCACTGCCCATTGTTTACATAACAACGTCAGATAATGAGATGCATGTGGTTCACAACGATGAACCACATGGTGTGAATCACATGGTATTTTACCAGAACTTCACTACCTATTGTGGGATATACGTTAAAAGTAGCGTGGAATGAATTTTGCAAAGATGCAGTGGTATACTGTAACTCCAATTGTGGCATCAGTCCTTCATCCCGTCTTGAGAACTCCAAACCCCCCTCCAATTTAAACCCCCCCTCCCCCATCCAAAATACAGTGGCGTGTCACAAAACATTTAAAGGTATTACAAATTTTACATAGAACCATCTAACAATCTATAATATTATAGATAGGGAATTCTTGTACAAAATCGTATAAAAACTTTTTAGAATTACTCTTTCTCCCCTATTATCCATGTAATATTTATGTGCTATAATAAAGCGGAGTAGGCTTCGTAACTAGTCGTTATTCAGGAGAAGGAGTCGGAGACTGTTTTCAGAAAGCAAAATGAGTCGGGAGTTGGTTCACTTACTACCCGACTCATAAGCCTTGTCCACTATTTTAATTGTATATCTCAGCCTCATCTAAAATGTTCATATGGGCCAGTATGGGGGCATCTAGAGGGAGGTGCCTCCCCCTTCCTATATCAACCTTGTAGAGACACCGATAAATGTGCGTATTTTTTTAGGGTTTCATAGTTTGTGTTTTTCCATTTCAGCGGAGAATGGTAGGCTATGATCCTGCCCTGACAAAACAACTGTCGAGCTTGGATATCACAATAGCAGGAGCTGGTTCTGGACTGGTCACCAGGTGTCTACTTCAGCCGTTAGATGTATTGAAGATTAGATTTCAGGTAATTATGTTTCAATGATATGGATTCCTATGAAAGAAACAAATTATTTTGGAAAAAGTTATGAATATTTGCTATACCGTAAAACAAGTCAAAGTTGGCAAGCCTTGATACAAAAAACTCTGCCCTGTTACAGCTCCCCCAATGAGCTCGGTTGGTAGCACGCTTGGCTGCCAATTGTTGGGTGGGTCCTAGGTTCTATTGTCCCTCTGGCTTGGTCACCTGGATTTTCATTGAACAGCACATTCAATGATCCCTCACAGTATTGCTGTATCCTCCAGGTTTCCTCCTCCTGTCTTCGATTTAGCCCAATCAGGTGCTGCAGAGGCGGAAAACTCAATCCTCCTCCTGTCTTAATTAACCTGCCAAATGCATAAATACAGGACGCCAACTTCGCCAAGACTCCCATCATCAATCCTTTGGCCATATATATTGCAGTCAATACTAGTCATCTGAATTGTTTGTTCTTGGTCTCTCCTTTAGAATATGTCTCTAAATAGCCCAATCAGGTGCTGATGAGACGTAAAACACAAACTCACTCACTCACTCACTCTCCTTTAGAATAATTGTTCAAATTTAATTTAATTTGCAGCTTCAAAATGAACCAATAGTAAAGAGTGTGCTGTCTAAATACCAAGGGCTTGGACATGGAGCAATTACGATATTAAGGGAGGAAGGCGTGACTGCATTTTGGAAAGGACATGTCCCCGCCCAGTGTTTGTCTCTGGTTTTCGGAGCAGTGCAGGTAAGGTGGTTTTACTGAATTGTCTGTGAATAGTGAATACCTTAGAGAAATAATCCTATCAGGCAGGTGAACTTATATAACCCATCCGCCATTTGAAGTACTACCTTGCAAGCGAATTTTTAAGTTCTGATATAGAACAGCACTTGAACGATGTTCATGTTGTTATTTTACTTCACTGAATCAGATGATAATAAGATTGACCAGGGTTGCGATTTTTATTGATTTTTGTAAAAAATTAAAAAACCCGAATGATTTAAATCTAATTTAAATCAAATAAATCACGATTTTTATAGAAAAAAATCATAATTTAAATCAAGATTTAAATCACTTGATTTAAATCACTGCAACCCTGATATTGACTTGATTTTATGTGAAATACAATTTAGAATCTATGTGGTGTATTTTATAAATCATTGATGCATATGTTTTATTACACTTACTAACCTCTACTGTATTGTCTGAGTTAGTCTTTCCCAGTGTATTCATTGTCAGTTTTGCTTTTATAATACTATAAAAAATGTTCATCTTCCAGTTTGTGGCATTTGAGCACATGTCCAAGGCATCATATGAAGTTCTTCCCAAGACGGTGACAAAAGATTACCAGCCAGCAGTGAACTTTGTTGTTGGAGGAATATCTGGATGCCTCGCAACCACAGCTGCTCAACCGTTTGATACATTGCGAACGAGGCTAGTTGCTCAGGCTTACACTAAGGTAAAAGGGACTAATTCAAACTTAAATGTTTTTTTAAGTAGTTTGAGAAATCTGCTCTTGTGATACTGATTACAACCTCTAGATCTGAGATCCTTTGAAAGATATTTTTTTGGTTTCTGGAACGAATACAAATTCTAATAGATTCTATCCCTGTGCTTAGTTATGCATTAAAGTTGCTTTTTTGTGTCATCAATTTTGAGATATTACAGGGCCAAGGTAGATTTGCATCTTGCACATTGCTCAATTCATATTATTTTTTGCTTGGATATATCATGAGGCAGATAGACTTAGACGAATCCCAGGCATACCATTTGTCAATTTAAAAAGGAAAGATCTCACTTGCAGGCTTATTCTTCCATGAGGCATGGCTTTCGCCTCATTCTGCGTGGACCAGAAGGCGTCCGTGGTTTCTACAAGGGGCTGATTCCTGCACTGGTGCAAATTGCTCCTCAAACAGGCTTCCAGTTTGCTTACTATGGAGTCTTCCGAAAGTTGTGGAGAAAATGTTTCAGTGCAAAATCTGCACAACCAGGTACATATTCTTTGCATAATCCAATGAGGAAATAGGCCACATAATGTGAATTTGCCAGAAAATTTTCAGTGATATTACTAGGTCCAAAGTTGCTCCTTGCAAATGCTGCTTCTCCAGTGTCTTGAGTTATTATGCTGTTATTTTAATTATCACCGGATGCAATTGAAAGTAGTTCTTAATAAACATTCAAGTGGTCTAAATTATGTTAGGTTGTGTTTTACTTATTTTTTCTTAAACATTTTAAAATAGTGATTCATTATTATAAATTTGAGTAACAGCAAATCTGTGAGAGAATTAAAAATTTTTGAAATTTAAAGAATTTATCTTCAAACTTTTTGCAGGTGGCCTTGAAAGCCTGGTGTGTGGATCGGCCGCAGGTTTTTGTGCGAAGGTGACCATCTACCCTTTGGATGTTTTAAAGAAGAGAATCCAAATACAAGGATTCGAACATGGCCGTGTTGGCTTGGGCCAAACTCAGACTTACTTTAATCTGCGTCAGTGTGTGCGCCTCATTTATCATCAAGAAGGACTTTCAGGGTTTTTTAAAGGACTTTCTCCAAGTTTACTTAAAGCTTTATGTACCACCGGGGTCCATTTCTTCATGTATGAGCAGATCTGTAATATTTTAAGATGGCGTCAGACTACGTCATGACAATAATTGCGTGTAGGTTTTTACAACTCATATTATTTACGCCCAGTATTACTAGGAGCTATATCCCATGCAGAACCAGAGGCAAGGGATAGTCAGGTTAAGTTTGTTGCTCCAATCATGAATTGTTTTATTTATAGGACCCTACTACAAACTAATAGCATTGATTATATTTGATATACATTGTATCAATTTTTCTTGGAGTCTTAAAATTAGAAACTGATTTTCCTTTGTGAGTCTTACAAAATCTTAACCTGACCACCCACTCCCGGAGTTTAATTCGTATAGCTCTTAGAAATATAAGATACGGGTATTGTTTAATATATTATATTGTGGTGTTGATTTGTTAGTTTTTAACTATTTTTAAGGAGGGTTTCAAGATAATATATCAGTTTACTAGAGCTGTATAATTGTGACTTAAATCTGCAAATTTAACTGCGCCCAAAGAAAGAGAAAAGAACAATCATGTTGCTATGATCTCGCTCTACGCTGCCATATTCACGTTCAATTGTCTAAATTTTAATGAATTGATTGCCTTTTGACTGTATTGCAAATATCTTGTACATTTTCCTGTTAGGTGGCTCTGATGTCAATCTTTAAGACTTCATCTACTGAGCCCTAGTGCTCTACATTTGGCTGATGGCAACTCAGAACTTACCTTCAATGTTTTGGAGACATTTCTTATTACAGATTTCATATAAGTGTGCCATGTCCCATGTGAATATATGCGGAGATGATGTCAGTATTCCAATACTGACATCACTATCGGCACTCCAAGCTTGAGTGTTGATTCCAAGTTGGAATTTCCAACTGCTACCAACAAATCAGGCTTATGGGCTGTCAAAGCGTGAATAAAACTGATTAATCTGCATTCATTGGTATGGCTGTTTGGATTCAGTTGGAGCAGGTGACACTGATAATGTTTGAGCCACTTGCTTGATCCATCATGGTGTCGTTTGACGTGAAATTTCTCCTTGAGGGCAGCACCTTGTGGTGAGATCTGGGCCAAAGAAATAGTTCAGAATTTATGACGGGGGGGGGGGGGGGAGTTGGTGGGGCGATTATTTGAAAGTGAATGTGGTTTTGTTGCATGGACAGGAAATGGGGTGGGGAAGGGAGGTAGTTGCTCCCCAAAAATTTGGGAAAGGTCAGACAAGGAGGTTAAAAATTTTAGTCGATCATCAAATAAACATTATTGGAAATCAGTGATAAGTACGCTCTCAAGCAAAACTCCACCCCCCCCCCCCTAAGGTCTTAAATTCTGAAGGGTCCCTCAGTATATTATTTTTGTCAAGACAGGGCAGAACATAATTAGCTCTCAGACCAACAAGTGAATTGTGAGAGTGAATGAATTAGTTTTGTTGTAAAAGTGCTAAAACTGATAGCAGTTATACACAAAATCAAGGTATCAGCTTGAATTAGTCAAGGTTGATTCCGAGTGACACTGCTGAAACTGCGAATATATCAGCTGTGAAATTATTATGCTGATACTGACATCACAAGAGCACTGTGGCAGTTGAAAAGAACATGACACACTAATATGAGATCTGTAATAACAAATACTTTTGATGTGGTACTCACTATTTAGATATTGTACATGTGATTTATTAATGTGATTAATTTGATGAATTGCAATGTTTGTCTCTGTAAAACTGAGTTTTCATTACTGTTGTCTATTTACAAAACTTTACATTCTGCTGCAAGAAGTAATTGTGTATTTAAACTTTTACATCATGGCTAATTTGGTATGGTCAAGCCGTTAATGAAGAATTTTAAGTTTTGCATTAAAAAAAATGTTTGTTACAGCTGTATGTATGTTTTTTTCTGATACTTGTACTCTTGCCTCTAATTAGATAGCCCACACCAGCGCTGATGGGGCGTAAAACCCCCCGGGTAAAACACAAACTCAATCATTCGCTCCCTGATACTTGTATTCTCAATGTGGGTACTTGCACAGCCGATTGACTTTTAAAATGACATATTTCAAAATGCTTCCTTTTTCGGAAAG
Organism: Platynereis dumerilii; assembly: GCA_026936325.1. Taxonomy (NCBI): domain Eukaryota; kingdom Metazoa; phylum Annelida; class Polychaeta; order Phyllodocida; family Nereididae; genus Platynereis; species Platynereis dumerilii. The sequence goes on along the minus strand of JAPTHN010000002.1, from coordinate 12,697,512 downwards.
CATGTGAATCTCATCAGATGCTTGAACTTGTGTGAAAGTATGATCATAAGGTTGTGAAAGTTTTTCAGTATTACTTCCCACCAGTTTGAGTATGATTGTAGATCGGGGGGGGGGGGTCCATCCAGGATTTCCGGCCGGGCCCCCCCTTTCAAGCTTAGATATTCTATCCCACATAGAGGGTCCCGGCTGAATTTGGTCCGGCCTTTCCGGTTTTGCTGCTGGACCTCCCCCTTTCAAAATTCCTGTATCCGCCCCTGCTTACTGACAATTAAACTTGTCTTCTATTTTGCTTTAACTGTTCCACACTGTCATCGATAAATATATTCTTCCAGACAATTGATTGTTAAAAAGGAAGTGAAATAAGCTAATTTTCTGTTCAATACCATGAATGTTGTTTAAAAGGGGTTGTAATTACTAAGAATGGCACAGGGTAAACCATGCAACTTCTTCAATTTAAGTTCTTCATCTGTAAAGGGATACACCTTTCGTTATTGATTAATTAAGTTAATAACCCTTACCGGACTAAAGGGACATTTATGTGCATCCCCAGCTTACTGCCTGTTGGGCCATTTATGTCCATAAAATCTGCTGTTGTCCCTGATGACGTCACAAGCACAGGATTGTTTTTTGGGGACTGATCAGTCCAGTAAGGTTTAGGGTTTTTTTTTTTCGTTTGAGGAAGAGTTTCAGAAGATTGAATGATGCACCCGTTTCTCATAAATCTGAAGTAGTTGGGGAAATATCTTTGTTGTCTCTTAGATATGAAGTGCAATGGGTGGCATAATTATGGATGGAATCTTCCTCTTGTTGGTATATAGCTATATTTGGTGATCACAGACTGGTACTGGCAAAATGCTCCGAGGACGGTGCAATTCCGTGTGAGTACGTCCGACACGATGACATTTTGCCTTGTAGCTCAGCTCCTGTTGCACTTGCAGCTTTCGTTTATGGCTCATCTGATACCCCTATTACCTGGCCTCATCACTGTTTAACAAGAAAATAGCTGAGGAATAATGGTAGGGCTACATGAGCTGCCTAAGTGTCAAATCTGTAAATCGGACTTTACGGAAATGGTCCCCTTGGAAGATATATTAAATATTGATAGAGAAGTACCGGTGTCCAAACCTACTAATAACGGATGTATCTGTATGATTTTAATTTGTTTTATACTGGGTTTTTCTTTCTTGGTTTGTTGTTTTCACTTAAATTTTCTTATATCTAGCACTTGTGGAGCAATGTCTTCTTTGGTTGCAGCCAACGCAGGTCTCGGGCCTCCTCGTGGCGGTGGGTGGTAACACTAAGGTGAAGACCTCTATCCTTAGTGGCCAACATGAGACGGTGCGCATGCACGGTGTGTCCCCTACTTTACAGGGGAATATCAATGAATATGTCATTTACCATGATTCCAAACCGGATCGTACGTCAACCGGGTTACCAAGGTGCGCGTCCCTCAGCGGGAAACCAGGCTGAGATTGAAAAATTTGCGACTGGACTACCAAGATTCCCACGGACAAGTACATCATCAGATGACTTGATTGACCCTGACCGCCCCTCACACATGTCAAAAGATGAAAATTGCCTTGTGATAAATGGACTTGAGAAATCGCTGGTGGACCTATCAGCAATCGCTGTGTACGAAATTGTTGCAGACATTTGTGACAACACAGTAGCAGATAAAATACAACGTCAATTCAATGGAACATTTCTCATTCACCCACGGAATGACACACAAAAAGAGAAACTTGCACTTGTCAAAGAAATAGCGAATACACAAGTCTCTATTGAACCTTTCCAAAAGCCAGGCAAAGGCATTATCTTCTCGAAAGAGAGCAAGACATGCACTGACTCTCAACTGAAGAAGTGGTTCCAAAAACATGGTATTACCCAATTCAAACGTTTGTCCCAACGAAATGGTTATGAATCCATAAAACTGACATTCAAAACCAACAATGTACCCGAGAAAGTACCTGTAGCTTTTGAAAAGTGCGGAGTTTGCCCACTCTTTCCTAGACCAAAACGCTGTTTCAATTGCCAATTGTATGGCCATATCAGCACAACATGTAGACGGTTTACAATTTGTGCCAATTGTGGTGATCGAGATCACACTCACACGAGAGACAAACCATGCTTCAGGCCCTCGCATTGTGTCAATTGCAGAGGGGACCACCCGGCGTTTAGCCACAACTGTGAAGTCTTCAAGAGAGAAAAAGAAATTGTACAATATGTGACACAGGATGTTCCTTTCCTGAAGCCAAGCACATAGTTGAACAGGACATGGAAAAAATTGACCAAGACGCAGATTACCCAAGCCCAGTTTTACATTCGTCACCACAGAAAAGGATTCAGCTTAATGCCCTTTTCATGGATCTCTTTCGGACAACGCCTTCACCAGACCGACCAAAGACGGGAGAAACTGTGAAATATCCTGAATCTGACTTATGCACACTTAAAGATTCAACAAAGTCTACCATCCTCTCCTTACGCTCCACGAACAAAAATGTCACCACAACAACCGAAGAAGAAAGAAACAGCTCCACGGACGAAAATGTCACTACAACAACCGAAGAAGAAAGAAACAGCTGCTGAGTACAAGAAACCATCCAAAACAACAAATCGAGCCAGCTCAACTGACCAACGACTTCCTTGCATAGACAAGAGAAAAATGACAAGCAACAACAAAACCCCTGTCACATCTCAAAGACCTAACAAATCAAGAACCTTGACACAAACCAAGGATGTCTCTAAATAGCCCAACAAGGTGCTGATGAGACGTAAAGAACAAACACACACACACACACACACTTCTTTGGTTGCATGACCCTCAGCCAGATATTGACATACAACATTTTCAGAAAGAAAAAAGAAAGCTCCCTGCCTGACACTTTGTAATGTTGAAGGGTGTACTCTTCTGATCTTTCCATCATTCAGTTACTGATATACCTATTGAGGTTGTCCACTAAAAACTCACAGCGTCTTTCTCATTTGGATTCCTTCTCCTTCTCATTGCGCCCCCACAGGTCTCGGGCCTCCTCGTGGCGGTGGGTGGTAACACTAAGGTGAAGACCTCTATCCTTAGTGGCCAACATGAGACAGTGCGCATGCACGGTGTGTCCCCTACCTTACAGGGGAATATCAATGAATATGTCATTTACCATGATTCCAAACCGGATCGTACGTCAACCGGGTTACCAAGGTGCGCGTCCCTCAGCGGGAAACCAGGCTGAGATCGAAAAATTAGCGACTGGACTACCAAGATTCCCACGGATAAGTACATCCTCGGATGACTTGAATGACCCTGACCGCCCCTCACACATGTCAAAAGATGAAAATTGCCTTGTGATAAACGGACTTGAGAAATCGCTAGTGGACCTATCAGCAATCGCTGTGTACGAAATTGTTGCAGACATTTGTGACAACACCATAGCAGATAAAATACAGCGTCAATTCAATGGAACATTTCTCATTCACCCAAAGAATGACACACAAAAAGAGAAACTGACACTTGTCAAAGAAATAGCGCATACACAAGTCTCCATTGAGCCTTTCCAAAAACCAGGCAAAGGCATTATCTTCTCGAAAGAGAGCAAGACATGCTCAGACTCTCAACTGTCGAAGTGGTTCCACAAACATGGCATTACCCAATTCAAACGTTTGACCCAACGAAATGGCTATGAATCCATAAAACTGACATTCAAAAACAACAATGTACCCAAGAAAGTACCTGTAGCTTTTGAAAAGTGCAGAGTTTGCCCACTCTTTCCCCGAACAAAACGCTGTTTCAATTGCCAATTGTATGGACATATCAGCACAACATGTAGACGGTTCACAATTTGTGCCAATTGTGGTGATCGAGATCACATTCACACGAGAGACAAACCATGCTTCAGGCCCCCGCATTGTGTCAATTGCCGAGGGGACCACCCTGCGTTTAGCCACAACTGTGAAGTCTTCAAGAGAGAAAAAGAAATTGTACAATTTCAGATTGACACAGGATGTTCGTTTCCTGAAGCCAAGCGCATAGTTCAACAGGACATGGACAAAACTGACCAAGACGCAGATTACCCAAGACCAGTTTTACTGTACATTCGTCACCACGGAGAAGGATTCAACTTTTTGAGAACCTTTTCAAGGATATGTTTGGGACAATGCCTTCACCAGACCGACCAAAGACGGGAGAAACTGTGAAATATCCTGACTCTGACTTATGCATACCACCCAGTAAAAAGATTCAACAAAGTCAACCATCCTCTCTGTGGCAGCACTGTATATAATATGCGCTCACGCCATCTGTGTACATATTTGTAGATACATAGCCCTCTAGCGGTCGTCATGTAATAAAGTCAGTTGACGCTCGATTCTCACACTGGCTGGTTGCTTCTCATCTCTTCTCTTGTCTTCCACATTCTAAATACTTCATGGTGTCAGGAAACGGATAAATCTGTGCTGAAATGGAACTGCAGCACCCTGGAAATATCGATTTACACAGCGACAATGTGGCTGAACGTTGGCGAAAATGGAAACGTCAATTCCAGTTCTTCTACGATGCGTCAGAGCTGGATAAAAAATCGAAAACGACCCAAACTGCGATTCTGCTTCATGCGGCGGGACCAGAGGCTCAGGAAATCTATGAAACATTTGCTTGGGCAGAAGGCGAAGACAAGAAAGACTATACTACAGTTCTGAAGCATTTTGACCAGTATTGTGAACCGTTGAGAAATGTCGTCTACGAGCGATATCAGTTCTGGAAACGTGACCAGAAGGAGCATGAAAGTGTCGATTCATGGCAGTCAACTTTACGCAAGATGGCGGCGACGTGCGAGTTTGACAAACAAGAAGAGCACATGCTTCGTGACAAGATTGTCTTTGGGATTAGAGACATTGGAGTCAAGGAGAGGCTTCTTCGTGAAAACCCTTTATCTCTCAAGAGAGCCTTGGATTTATGCAGAGCGGCCGAATCCAGTAAACAACGAATTCGTGTCATGACGGAAATGGAGCCGCACGCATCCGTCGACGTACTTCCGGTCGGAATCCAAAATGGCCGTCGTCATCCAAACAAATCTGGTGAGACATTTTCTGTCGTCAATTGTAAATACTGTGGTGGACGTCATGCTAAAGGACAGTGCCCCGCTTACGGAAAACAATGTGGAAAATGTTCTGGCTACAATCACTTTGCTGCTGTTTGTAAAGGAGGCGGATATCGTCGCACTTCTAATTCGAGGCCTACACATTCTGCTGTCAAAATGTCGGCCCCACAGCACAAACCTCGCTCATCCAACTTCAAGCCAAGATACAACAACAAAGGCAAGTCTGTTAGAGTCCATGCTGTTGATGAACATTCTGATGCTTCGTCTGATGATGAATATTTATTTATGGGTCCAGTTACTACGTCTGAAGAAAAATCTTCTCAGAGATGGCATGAAAAATTTGTGTTGAACAATTCGGAAATTGCATTCAAGCTTGACACTGGTGCTGATGCAAATTGTTTACCAATGACTCTATGGCATAAACTGTTCCCAAATGAAATTCTCAAGAAGTCGAAACACACTCTACGTGCTTATGGTGGTGAAAATATTAAGCCTGCTGGTGTTGCGACTGTTTCTATGAGATGCCCTGCGACAAATATTACTTTGCCTACTACATTCTATGTGACTGATGCTGATGTTACCCCAATTCTAGGCCGGGTTTCATGTGAACTTTTCAAGCTTGTTCAGAGACTGTCTGTGTGTCAGCTTAGCCAACCGTTGACTACAGACAAGATGTCTTCAATGTATGATGATGTATTCAGTGGTCTTGGTGAATACAGTCTACCGTATCACATCGAAGTCGACCCTAGTGTGACTCCAGTTATGCAGCGAAATAGGAGGGTGCCCTTTGCCAAGTTGGAGCCGCTTCGTGCCGTGCTACAGTCCCTTGAGAAGGATGGTGTCATTGCTCCAGTTGACCGTCCCACCGATTGGGTAAATAACTTGGTGATTACGGAGAAGAAAAGTGGTAGTTTGAGGATTTGTCTAGACCCGAAGCCACTTAATAAAGCCATCAAACGCGAGCGCCACTCCATTCCTACAGTTGAAGATGTGTTATACAGACTTAATGGCAAGAAATTGTTCACTGTTGTCGACATGAAAGATAGCTATTGGCACGTCAAGTTAGACGAGCCATCGTCTTATCTCTGCACATTCCACACGCCATGGGGGCGTAAGCGATTCCTTCGAATGCCATTCGGAATCAGTTCGGCTAGTGAAATTATGCAGAAGCGAAATGAGCAGACCTTCGCAGATATTCCAGGCGTTCATGTCATCGCAGACGACATCATCATCGCTGGCAGTGATGAAGCTGAACATGATGCTACTCTTCTGAAGGTGCTAGATCGTGCTCGTCAGTCCAACATCAAATTCAACATGGAGAAACTTCAATTCAAGAAGACAGAAGTTGCGTACATGGGTCATGTTGTCACAGCTGAGGGACTTCGTGCTTGTCCCAAGAAAACCGAAGCGATTATCGACATGCCCTGTCCTACTGACAAGCCTTCACTTCTACGCTTCCTTGGAATGGTAAAATACCTTTCGCAATTCATCCCCGGAGAGTCAAGTCTAACGGCTCCCCTTCGTAATCTTCTGAAGAAAGATTCGCATTGGCAGTGGAGTTTTGAACATGATAAAGCTGTTGAGAACATTAAGCAAGCCTTAAGCAAACCTGTGTTGTTACATTTCTTTGACGTGAAGAAACCTGTTCTGGTTCAGGCAGATGCTAGCCAATCTGGCCTTGGTGCTTGTATTACGCAGGATGGTAGTCCTATTGCTTTCGCATCACGAGCCCTTACGGCTGCTGAATGTAACTACTCACAAATTGAGAAAGAACTTCTTGCTATTTGCTTTGCTTGCTCCAAATTCCATCAGTACTGTTATGGCCGAAAAGTAACTGTTCATTCTGATCATAAGCCACTCGAAATGATTTTTAAGAAACCTTTGGCTATTGCTGCTCCTAGATTGCAACGGATGCTACTGCAGTTGCAACGTTACAGTCTTGATGTTTCGTATGTGCCTGGTAAATACTTGTACATTGCAGACGCCCTTTCCAGAGCCTACCTCAGTGACAGCGAACCGATTGGCGCCCCAGATGACATAGAAGTTATGGTGCACAGCTTGACATCATCGCTTCCAATGAGCCAGCAGAAGTATGAAGTATTCCAGAAAGCTGTGGCGGGAGACGCAGATCTACAACTTCTACTTCGTGCAGTCCATGGTGGTTGGCCTAGGTCCTACAAGAAAGCTCGTGGAATCCAGAGGCAGTATTGGAACGTCAGAGATGAAATTCACGAAGCCAACGGCCTTCTATTCAGAGGTAACCGTATAATTGTGCCTGCTGAACTGAGATCTGAGATGCTAAAGATCATACATGAAGGTCACCTTGGTATAGAAAAATGTAGAAGTAGAGCTAGACAAATTTTCTACTGGCCAAGCATGGTTCAAGACATCGCTGATGAAGTAGCCAAGTGCAATGTATGCCTAACTCTTAGAGCCAATCAACAAAATGAGCCACTTCTGTGTCACGAAGTTCCGATGCGACCATGGCAAAAGCTTGCCGCAGATATCATGTCTATTGGATCAAATGACTACCTAGTGGTTGTGGATTATTTTTCAAAATTCCCAGAAATAGCTTTGTTAAAGCAGAAAACAGCTAAGTGTGTTATTCTTCATTTAAAGTCCATTATGGCTCGTCATGGAGTTCCTGAAGAACTTTTCACAGACAATATGCCCTTTGCAAGTAGAGAATTTAAGAAATTTGCCAGTGAATGGGACATTAGACTTAGCACTTCTAGTCCTACTTACGCTCAGTCTAACGGCCAGGCTGAACGTGCAGTGCAGACAGTAAAACGTTTGCTTGTTAAAGCTGAAATGTCCGGTCAAGATCCCTACGTCGCCCTTCTGCAGTATAGATTGACCCCCCTTACCGGCATTCCCTATTCCCCAGCCCAAATGTTAATGGGACGACAGTTAAAAGGCAAGCTCCCCGTTTCGTCGAAACTTCTAGAGCCTGCTAAAATTAATGCTCGCCCCTATCTTCTAGAACGTCAGTCCGTCCAGAAACGTCAGTATGATAAAACTGCAAAATCTCTCCCACCTCTACAGTCTGGAGATTCCATTCGTATGCAACGGAAGGGAAAGTGGGAACCCGCAGTTGTTATCAAACCTCACAGTGCCCCGAGGTCCTATATCGTAAATTGTCAAGGAGGAACGTACCGTCGGAACAGACGTCATCTACTGAGCACGCCTCGTGTGCCTGCTCCTCGCATCCAAGATGCCTTTCTCGACGACTACATGATGGCACCGTCTGCAGCCGATGATGTGCCATGTGATCGTCCCGTACCCCCAGCTGCACAAGCGGTAATTCCTGGTTCTCCGCCCAGATTGAACCCGGAACCTGAGAACCCCCCTCGTGTCGAAGACCCCGCACCGCCAGTGCAGATTACACGCCCGAAAAGAGACCGTCAACCTCCAGCTCGGTACAAAAGTGATTATGTGATGAGCAAGTGATTCGGTGCTCTAGCTTTTAAAAATGGATTTTATTGTACCGTCTGGGTTTTTAGTGAAACAAATAATTGTTTTAGATAGAGTATGTGCTAGTAACCTCTGCTCTTATTATTTTTATAGAAAATTGGATTTTATCGTGTCATCCAGTTTTTAGTCAACTAACATCATCATCTTCGAGATTCATCAAGTTCCAAGTGTGCTATTCAAAGACTTGATATTTCATATTTGTAAATAATTCAAGACAAAGACTTTTCGATTTATTGATATTTTATTTGACAATTCTATTTGGTTATTCTAGTCTCAAGATGTATAATTTTAGTTTGTTGAGTTTTACATGATGTTATGTTTTATGCTATTATGTTTTATGCTATTATGCTTTATGCAATTTTATAACTTAAAAGGGGAGATGTGGCAGCACTGTATATAATATGCGCTCACGCCATCTGTGTACATATTTGTAGATACATAGCCCTCTAGCGGTCGTCATGTAATAAAGTCAGTTGACGCTCGATTCTCACACTGGCTGGTTGCTTCTCATCTCTTCTCTTGTCTTCCACATTCTAAATACTTCACTCTCATTGTGCTCCACGGACAAAACTGTCACTCCAACAACCAAAGAAGAAAGAAACGGCTTCTGAGTACAAGAAACCATCCAAAATAACAAATCGAGACAGCTCAACAGACCAACCATTTCCTTGCACAGACAAGAGAAACATGACAAGCAACAAAAAAACACCTGTCACATCTCACAGACTTAACAAATCAAGAACCTTGACACAAACCAAGTTTGTCTCTAAATAGCCCACTCAGGTGCTGATGAGACGTAAAAAACCAACTCACTCACTCACTCCTTCTCATTGCCGTTTTCCTCAGAGCCCTCCTGTCCTATTTAGCCTTCTAAGTGCATAAATGCAGGACATAAAGCCCCAATCGTCCATTCATCTTTCTCATTTAGCAGTGTTATTACAAGCAAGTTTTCTAGCCTCCATTTTTTTCAGGATGTTTAAATCTATTAAACGTCCCGTCAACCTTCAAACAAAATGAGAATGATACTCATGGAAATGTTTTGTTTCTGAAATTCTTTGCTAGAATTAATGCAATTACGTAAAAAAAGGTGCAAAAACACTAATTGTTTATTTGCTATCACATTTTAATATCCTTTGCAATATCATTCTCTTCATAAAATGTGTCGTTGTCATAAACAAAGGAGTAGGAAGGAGGCAGATCACTTCTTTTTCTGAGGGATTTCTCTTCAGAATTATTTTCCCTTGGTTTCTCCTCATGGCAGCCAATATTGTCTTGGACCTAATGGATAAAAAGTTATTGTGGTCACATTGGGTCATCATTAAGATGTCATTTTATTTTAACACTCGATGCGCTCCAGATATTAATATGAGAAGACCATATATACCGTAAAACAACACTTCGTTGTGCCAATTCTGAAAACTTAAAACAGTTTTAAACATTTGACATAAACTGTACTGTGGTACTTGTGGTCAGGTGTCTGCAATATAAATTGTGTCCAAATGTGCTTTTGCTCAGTGCGCCGGCATGACTTTTCCACCAAAACGCTAATTTCTCAGGCACCAGTGACTGTGTTTATCAGGATAGCAATTCATAACAGTTACTGTTCATTAAAATGTATCAAATTCATTCAAACATTGGGAAAGCCTGATTGTTCATGGCTTGTCCATACAATGGTTCGAATCGAACCCCTTTGAATTTGGCTTGAGTAGTGGGTTCTGATAAATATTGTTTTCTCACCATTCTTCTGGATGTGTCTGTATTTTGCCAATAAAAGAATGTACCCCGGTTTCCCTACTTTAGACAATATCAATTCTTTGTAGGTCTGTTTTCAAAACCTCTATTAATTCAGTAATGACAATGATGATGTACAGAATACATTCACAGAATGCACAACCCGACTTCAAAAACCTATTATTTCATATCATTACCAGTTATCCATTTGTTACAAAGAATTGAACAAAAAGTAATTGAATATGAAGGCCTATACCTGGTCCATTTCCACCCCATCATTGCTTCTGGCATCAGGGGCTTCTTTAACTTCATCGAAGGGAATGCCGCATCTCAACTTCTGCAACCAACTGGATGGGAGGCACCACAGGACCCTGTCAAACACCGGGATGATCAAGTGAGGATCATTGTCACTTAATGATTGGGGACCGGCTATTCTTTCTGCAAATGAAATTAACTTTTGTAAAAGCATGTAAGAATGTATTACAGCCTGGGAGGGATGCAATAAAGTAAATGCTTTGCCGTGTGCATGCGGTCAACATAATGATTGTGATGATTGGCTATGAATATGAACATAATGTTTTTTTTTTACCAATTGACGTTTCTCACGGCTAGGGCCGCCCGACTCTTGACTAAACTGTAACAATTTGCTTCAAATTTCTGTAAGCATTACTATTCGAAATGATAAAAGGCAATGTTTCTTGATCTTTTTTTTAAACAATTGATTTCTGTATACACTTTTATGTTTTTTCCTGGCATGTTTCAATGTGTTACAGGTTTGGAGCGATGGTGAAGTTCATAGAGCAGTGAAGTAAATGTGACTGTGCCGATGCAATTAAAATGGTTTAAAAAAAAAAAAGTTGTTGTGAGCTCTTGCATGAATAAACAGTCACAATTTCCTGCAAATTTCTGTGAAGTATTACTCTTTGTAATCATTATAATTTTTTGTTTTATCAACTTATTTCTTCGTGTACCTACTTGTAAGAAGTGACACCAGAAGACCAACAACAACACAGGTGAATGCGCCAAGGGGAGAGTACCACATGAACGACATCTTGAAGAGTGGGTTGACACCTGTACTGAAAGTTAAAAACTCTTTGTTCCATAAAACTTTTTTGTGGATACGACCGTACAGTGGTCCTTGCCTGGCCCTGCATTATAAGACAACTCCTTCTGTAGTCATGAAGTGGTCTCACTGGGGTGTGTGGTTTTTCCTTAGGACGCAAAATACATTAAAAATGCAACAATGGACACCATTAAAAATGCAACATTGGAAAAACCATGTCTTAAAATGGTACTTCGACTTAAAGTATCAAAATGAAAGTTCGCACATTCCTTGTAGTTGCCACCAGGTACTAAATGAATATATTCATAAAGATTTATGTGGATCTCCAAGTGCGATACTTTTGTTTCAAAATAACTAAAGTTTACCATGTTAATTGCTTGGTGGGATGGGAAAAAGGGGTATTTGAACCAACCACAAATACACGAATTCGCGGTGAATGCAATGTGGCTGTAATATGCTGATAAAAGGATAGAAACATCAGGAGGGAAATGAACAAGATTTGATGGCACTACCATGTCATAAACATTGTCAGGAACCAAGAAAACCCCACTGTCCCATTGTGCCACGTGTCCCAATGTGCCCCGGTTCCCCCTACACGGGTTTCGCTGTAAGTGGACTTTTTGGAAAGGGGTGCATCTTATACATGGAGATGACTTATACCTGAGTAATTAGTAGGCTATATGCAGTAAATGCCACCACATGTATTCCAAAGATTGATTTCATATTTATGGGACTTCGTTCACTGTTAACTTACGGATTAGTCGGCATTGGCGCTGTTTGGTTGTATCCAAGAGCAGCGCAGTTTTCTACGGTTGTATTCAAAACCTCTACAAAAGGTTGGTGCACGTAATTTCCAATGGTGACTGTGAGACTAAAAGCAAGAGCTGTCCAGGCACCAACTAGTGCTCCCTGTATCAAAAATGAGAAATACATTTTGTATGTCTTGAAATTATTAACTGTTTGGATTTTGTCATGTAACGGAGTTCTTAGGTAGTATTCACCTTATACTCAATTGTTCTTCAATTTACCAATAAATCTAATATCTAAAGTCAATCTGTCAAAAAATGTTTTTTTTTAGAAATGTGCATCGTAATACAACAAGTCACATTCATTATTATATGGTGTCTCCACACAGGCATATGCCTGGTATTTTTGGGTTTTGTTCAGGAATACATAATTATGTATGTGCACTGTAGATAGAATTTTTGTTTGTTGATGTTATATTTTGAAACACAAATGTTAGAGTAAAAAAAATTATCGTACAATCCAGTTGGCACAAGGGAAGAACATGCCAAGTAAGAACATCCCGAGAGAAGGGCCGCTCACACTCCCCGTTATTCCTTGCACCGCCTGTTCAAAGAATAATCCAAGAGTCAATAAAAAAGAAATATTTGTCAGGTCAATAATAAAGTATCATTAGGTCTTCACTGGTATACTGGTGTTAATGATATACCCCAATCCAAAGTATCTCACCATGAGAGAGACTTGTCCCTTCGGCTGCTTGAATTCATGTTGGAGAAGTTAATTAAGTTTGTTAACATTACATTAATTAAATATATAATCGTTTTGCCGCGCCGTTACAAGCCCATTTTCCCTAGAAATCATCTTAAGCTGCTCCCCCACGTAAAAAGTCCTCATGATCGTTCCGTGAGAATGGGCCATTTATAAGTTGTCTGCGCTTTGGGTTACTCTTATCTAGCATTTTGAGAAAGTATTTACCTGCAGTACATGACCTCCAAGAATTTGGGCCAAGAAGGCCATTCCTATCGAGGCAAAACCCAAAACAGCCGCTGCAAGTAAAAATGGTCATTTTACAAAACTGGTGGATATACTCATAACCTAAATGTAAGTTAGGTGTATGCAAGCTTCCTTCCTAAAAGGTATAGTGTAATTGGCGGACCAGATGTTTAGCACGTGAAAAAAAAATTTCCCGCCTGTAGCTAGAGTACTGTAATGTCAAAATTGCGAGAAAAAAGTTTGTCGCTCATCGGCGTGCTTTAAAAAATTGTTTGTCAATGCCTCATGAACAAAAGAAAGTTTTTTTCCGGGGGTAAAATCCAAAGCCCCCCCTGCCAACTATCATCTGGTTGGCCTCAAAGCAAAACGTAATGAATTATGATTGGTAAATTCCCCCTTTTTTTTACATGAAAGTTGCTGATTTCATGTTTATCTGTTTATACTTGATTACAAATCAAATGTACGGATAGTTCTCCCTGAGAGAGCTATTGTATTCCACATTACGTATTTTCCAAGAGTGATTTTAATTTTCTCAGCCTTTTGCGCTGTGACTGCCTCCATGCAAATATAATCCTGCCTACCTATTATTTTGTTGATGAAGGCTTTAGTTGTTTCTGGAAGGTCATGGAACTTCCACTCGAAGGAGTCCTTCCAGGCCACGGCCGCGATTGAGGTCAGTGAGGAGGAGAGGGTGCTGAGTGAAACAAGCATTTATGTTTTTGGTTACTTAATTATACAACCATGGCCCATACGTCTAATTTGATTCAGAACTGAATGATTTTTTCAAAAATTATATCATATTCAAAATGATTAGAGAGGTTTACAGAACTTATTTCAAGAACTCTTTAGCAGTGAGTCAGAGGAGGATAGGCCTACCAAAACAGTGAGGAGGAGAGAGTCCTGAGTGAAAACAATCATTAAATTTTATTTCTTTAGTTACTTAAGTATACAACCATGACCATGGTAGTCATTTCAGCTGATGGACCAGCCCCCCCCCTGTTTTCTACCTTGAATATGATTGTCTGGGACATTGTAAACAAATACCATAATGTCTTTTTTTCATAAAGTGCATGGGTCCAGTTAATTTTACGAATTTTTGAAAAATTACAATATGACAAAAGTGAGCTAGGCGATAAAGTCAGTATTGTGACTTTTGCATGACATTCTAGATTTGCTTTACCTGGGTACTTAGGGTAAACTTTATAGTTATTGAATGAAATTTCTAAATAAATTCAATCAATCACACCAAAGCGCTTCTCGTTAATCGAAACAGATTCAAATCTTTGTTTGGTATATTTGTTGTGACATGCAAGCCTCCTAAATATATACAAATATAGATATGGAAAATGTTGTGCAAAGCATATTATTCATGTCATTACCTTAAACATCCTGAGAATAAAATTGCCACAAAGAGACCTGAGAGACCAGGTATCTGAAGCCCCTCAACAATGAAGTATGGAAGAAGCTGCCAAAATGAAAATTCACTTTCTTTATTGTTCACAAGAAAAGTTAGTTTGAAATATGAAATATTTTTATAATACTTGTGATGTGCTCCTATTAGAAGGATTTCTTAGTAAGTTTGGATAAGTTCTGCAAGTTTTTTGTTCACATTTAACAAATTGATATTGCTGGACATTATAATGGTCAATTTTTGCAATAAGCCTATACATGATATATATATATATACAGGAAATGCAGTACATTATCCCATGTCCATGCACATTTTCTCCCCGATACTGTGTTTTTCCCTGGCCAATACAACAGGGAAAAAGTCAATATCAGGGAGAAAATCAGTATATGGTCAGCTGACCTGTATACGACGTTTTTTCCCTGTAATTACAGGGAATATACTGAAAACAGCCAATGAGAGAGAAGTATTTGGACACACCCCCCACAACTCCAGTATAGCATCACATCTCTGCTGCTGCTTCATAATCTTCTCTTGTAATTTTGAAAGTACAAGAATCGGTCACTCTTTTGCAATTTGCAGTAGATCTATTAGGGCTAGAGAGAAGCAGTTTGAAGCATTAGATCCAGAAGAAAATAATGCATCGGATGAATGCAGTTTTGACTTTCCATTTGGCAAAGCAAATTTTCCAAAGCGATTTTCGGTGAATTCATTCAGTTTTTCGAAAATGACTTGGTTGTACAAATACTGATTTATATAAATTTCCATCGCGATGAGGACCCTTTTTTACTTTATTTTCTTGTTTTAGACAATATTTCAAAACACATGACAAAATGTTAATGTCAAATTCTGTTTTTTGGTGCAATTTCAGCACTGGGGTTCAAAGATTTCAGAAACGTTTTGCTGCATTTCACTGCCGTTTTATTTTATTCCTCTAGATCTAATCAACCTAGATGTATGCCATTATCGAAAAATGTTTTACATGTACAGATTGCAAATCCAAAATTTCAAGGCGATATCTCAAAAACTCTTGCCACAAAAAAATCATAACTGGAACAAGAATTTTCAGTTAATTTGTAAAATCACAGATTTAAGTCAACGTCTCTTTTTAGTTCCAAAGCCGTTTTATTTTATTTCTCTGGATCTAATTAACCTAGATGTTTCATATTTACACCGAATGTCTTACATATAGTCTATATTACAAATCCCAAATTTCAAGGTGATATCTCAAAAACTCATTCCATTAAAAAATCATTACTGAGAGAAGAATTTTCTGTCCAAGCGTAAAATTACTGGTTGGAGTAAACGTCTTTTTTAAGTTCCAGAGCCGTTTTATTTTACTGCTCTGAGTGTAATACACCTAGATTTTTGGTATTAAAATAGCATGTTGTACATATAGTATAAATTATAAATCCAAAATTGCAAGGCAATATCACAAACACTCTATCAATGAGAAAATCATTACTGAAACAAGAATTTTCAGTTCAAGCGGAGAATTACACCTTGCAAGAAATGTCTGGTGCATGGATAATAGTTTTGAATTATTTTGAAAATGTGCCTAGACATGGGATAAAAAGGTTATACCATGGGTAGGTGCAGTACTATTAGTTATTTGTTGTTTGCTTGGCGGATACAGGATTTACCTTCCCGAAGATAGCTGTATCTGGGCGAAGCGAAGCTGAGCCCGGATACAGCTATCTGAGGGAAGGTAAATCCTGTATCTGCCAAAAGCAAACAACAAATTACGAATTTATCCGACCGCATAGTACAATAAACCCCCATAACAATGTAGTTCAAAGGTATGAACATCATGAGTTTCAGGTACCGGTATCATAAGTGTTAATTCAGAAGCAGACCTGACACAAATGACGTTCATAGCTGCGAACTACACTGTTATGGGTTTTTTTAAAATCCCGCAATGATTTTATCAGTGGTCTTCATTAAATTTTAGTCTGATAACTTCAAATTCTGTAAGTTGAGACTTTGGTTGGGAGCAGCAGATTGTTGTGACGTCTGCAGCTGCGCATGTCATTGTGACGTCATGATGAACAATCACTGCCCATTGTTAGCATAACAACGTCACATATTTTTTGAGTGATTGTGACGTCATCACTGCAGGATACAGAAAATATCTGTACAGGCCAAGCAGCCTGACAGATACAGGATATATACCCACAGTTCTCGACCAATCAGAATCAAGCATTGGCCTTGGTGGTCGGATAATGCGTTTTATCACCTGGTTGGCTGTGAATATCACTGTTTACAGTCAAAATATCAGGGCCTATGATATTGTAAAAAATACCACCCTTCAAGGGCGATATTTTTTAACAATGGTTATGACATAATCAGCATTTCTGCTGTCTGATGACGTCACAAACCAAACAAAGGCCAAAACAATGGGATTGTGACGTCACATCCATTGTTGCTCCATGGTGACGTCACATTTTTGTAATGGCAGAAAATAGTCCCTCTTTATAACTGAAAATTTGGGGTAAAACCAGGTGATAAAAACAAAACAACCATGCGTCAGGTCACTTTGTACAATATCACTCGCTGTTGTGTGAATTAATATCACTCTCGCCCTGCGGGCTCGAGTGATATTAATTCACACAACAGCTCGTGATATTGTTACTCAGTGACCCTGACTTGGGTTGTTTTGTTATAGTATACTCAATGGTTTTTTGTATACTCAATGGTTTGATCATTGTTGATGATGTCATTGCATTGTTTGCCATTGTGAAGTCATGCCCATGGTGACGTCACAACATTGTGACATCATCAGTTGAGCTGCTATCTGGCCTCTCATTGGCTGAGACCACTGTTGAGTATTGATCATCAGAGTGAAGTTCAGCCTTCTTTGGAATTACATAATGGGGTATAAATAAGACCAAATGGTTGTATGGTGGTATTTTGAGATGTACTTCCACTCGTGAAGATATCCGGAGTCCTCTGTACCCACTCGTGCTGACGCACTCGTGGGTACAGAGGACTCAGGATATCTTCAACTCGTGGAGTACATCTCAAAATACCACCATACCCATTTGGTCTTATTATAATACTCCCCGAGACCCCAGTATATTCCCTCGACCCTTCGGGTCTTGGGAATATACTGGGGTCTTGGGGAGTATACCGGGGATGTACTGCACCTACCCATGGTATTATAACAAAACAACCCAAGTCAGGGTCACTGAGTAACAATATCACGAGCTGTTGTGTGAATTAATATCACTCGAGCCCGCAGGGCGAGAGTGATATTAATTCACACAACAGCTCGTGATATTGTACGAAGTGCCCTGACGCGTGGTTGTTTTGTTTTTATCACCTGGTTTTACCTCAAATTTTCAGTTATAAAGAGGGACTATTTTCTGCCATTACAAAAATGTGACGTCACCATGGAGCAACAATGGACATGACGTCACAATCCCATTGTTTTGGCCATTGATTTGTTTGTGACGTCATCAGGCAGCTGAAATGCTAGTGATGTCATAACCATTGTTAAAAAATATCGCCCTTGAAGGGTGGTATTTTTTACAATATCATAGGCCCTGATATTTTGACTTTAAACAGTGATATTCACAGCCAACCAGGTGATAATATGAGGTTATACCATGGGTAGGTGCAGTACATCCCCGGTATACTCCCCGAGACCTCAGTATATTCCCGAGACCCGAAGGGTCGAGGGAATATACTGGGGTCGAGGGGAGTATACCAGGGATGTACTGCACCTACCCATGGTATAACCTTTTTATCCCATGTCTAGGCACATTTTTAAAATAATTCAGAACTATTATCTTTGTACATGTATGATGTATGTATGCATACATTTCTTGTGATGCTACTTTTGAACCGAAAATTCTTGTTTCAGCAAAGTTGTTTTTTTATGGCTAGAATAGAGTTTTTGAGATATGATTTTAAAATTTTGGTATAAAAATGTTCTATAGTAATGTCGAATTTAATAGACCAGGGAACCGTTTTACTAAGCACTCCTAAGTGCTAATCCACTCCTAAGTGCTTAGGAGCACCTAACTTTAGGATAGGATCAACACTAGGTGTTTCACTAAGAAATCTTATCCTTAGGTGCTCTTAACTTAGGTGTAAAATTACCCCTAAACTTAGGAGTGCCCAGTAGCACTCCTAACATGTAAAATCTCACCTAAGTGGCAGGCTAAGATGCAAAATTACACCTGAGTCTCGATCCTAGAAGCTGTTCCTGATTCAGTGAGAGCCCAAAACACTCAGTGAGAGCCTAAAAATAGCATTTAAAGCCATGGATAATGCACCTGTGACTTTTATTTCAGCACTTGCCTAATTACAGTTGTCCGACATGAGTAACTGAGATGATTATTCCAGTGACAATATTTATTTCCAACATGAATAAAAACACCGGTGATGTCAGAATGAGGCACAAGCTCTGGTCTGTCTTGGCTCCGCCCCCTAGCAACACCCTAGCAACCCTCTCCTTTTTGGCGGGAACAGGGAGAAATCATTGTTTAAGGGCAATTTTGTCAATCCTAGGGGTGAGGGGATATCCCCTCCTCCTCCAAAAAAATTAATTTAGCTACTAAGTGCACTGCTTATCAATAGATTTAGTGCCAAATAGGGCCTATCATCATCCCTTCATGCAAAAAAAAATCTATGCCAAGCGAGTGAGCAGTTACGCATAATTGTTGGAGGGAAGGTTGCATACATTTTTGTATTGGAGTTTATCAATTTTCTTGAGAAGTCTCAAGAAATCCTATTTATCCCGAGAGTTGTATAAAAAAATATTTGAGGTAATAATTTTTTAGCTGTATATGAAGTAGCAGAATATTTATATTTTTACTCAGAAATTATTTTCACATTGATTTTTCATCGTTTTTCTGATGAATTTATTCTAGGCCTGTACATCTTTGTGAAATATAGTGTTCAACAAGTTCAATGTTGCTAGTTCTTCCTTCTAAATCTTGTCAAAAATATTTAGAATTTGGCGCAAAATCAAAAAAAAATTGCAGAGTACAAATTTATGAAAACCTTCAGATTGCCGGTAAATTATAAAATCCTGGACATTTTCAAAGGAATCAGCCTATTTATTGGGAGAATTTTCCAGAAAATTTTTTCAAAAGTTCCCATGCTAAGGGTGCGACCATTTAATAATCAGGGGGGCTTAAAATTTTCCTCGGCAGGAAATTATTTATTTCAAGCATGCGATGTGCATTAATATTCATTCCCAAATCAAGCAACACCTTATTAAGAAATACACACTCCACAAATTGTTTATTTAAAGATTACCCAAAAAGAATTAATTTAATTCACCAAAACTGAGCAAGAAATTTTTTTTTTTCAACTCTAAGCCCCCTTAAGATTGAAAATAGATTTGTAAGAAGTGAGAAAAATATTTTAAAATAAATTAAGGAATATCAATTATAAATTTTGGCCTACCAAATCACGAAATGCTTTGTAATTCAGAGAAATTGAAAATTCTGATAGCATAATGAAACAAAGTAGAAAGAAAGGGAAAAATTCACTTCACTAGCATTTCCGAGGAAATTAACTATTGTTGGCCTAAAGCAAAATAGGCCTGAGTCATTTTTGGCAAACAGCCAAAAACTGACTTCGGCAAAATTCTGTTTTGAAACCGATGACTTAGGCCAAAATTCTTTTGTGGTGTAGCTGTGTTATTAAGCAATTCCCCATAAGGCCTTCCTATGGTATCAAAATGCGAACATTTCCTAAGTCTGACTTAGGCCAATTTTGCTCTAGGCTGACACTATATTGCTTGGGAGTGTTAAAAAAAAGCTTAGGAAAAAAAGGAAAATTTTGGACATATTATTAAGTTCTCAAGCACAATTTGTCGGGATGGCAGTTCTTCGTTTCAGGATATATCGGTTAAACTGTATCGCGGTAATCGAAATCGAATGATTAGCAATATCGTATCGAACCAATATTGCCTCAACTGCATTATTTTGCTTGAAAAATGTATTAATTTGCACAGTTTAGGTTTAAAATGTCACCGAATGTTGAGAAACACTGAAGATTGTTTCCAATTCAGATTCCTGTCTCACCCAAGATCTCATTTTGAGATGCAAAATGTGAGTTTCGCTGCATAAATTTTCAGTAAAATTTGTTTATGGCACAATTTGTGTATCGCAACACGTATCGAAAACTGAAAATGAGTATTGACGATATGTATCATATCGAATTTTGCAAACGATGTCCACCCCTATTATCTGCTTTATCCAATGTGTCCACCTGAACCCTCATATCCACTGCACCCTCACATCCACTGCTCCCTCATATCCACTACAACCTCACATCCACGTCACCCTCACATCCACTGCACCCTCACATCCACTGCACCCTCTTATCCACTGCACCCTCATATCCACAACACCCTCACATCCACTGCACCCTCACATCCACTGCACCCTCACATCCACTGCACCCTCTTATCCACTGCACCCTCACATCCACTGCACCCTCACATTCACTGCACCCTCTCATCCACTGCACTCTCACAACCACTGCATCCTCTTATCCACTGCACCCTCACAACCACTGCACCCTCACATCCACTGCACCCTCACATCCACTGCAACCTCACATCCACTGCTCCCTCACATCCACTGCTCCCTCACATCCACTGCTTATCCACTGCACCATCTTATTCACTGCACCATCTTATCCCCAGGAGATAAGGGATGCAGTGGATCAGAGGGTGATGTGGATAAGAGGATGCAATGGATAAGAGGATGCAGGGGATAAGATGGTGCAGTGGATAAGAGGATGCAGGGGATAAGAGGGTGCATAGGAAAAGAGGGTGCAGCAGATTAGAAGGAGCAGTGGATAAGAGAGTGGAGTGGTTAAGAGGAGATGAAGGGGATAAGAGGATCCAATGAATAAAAGAGTGCAGTAGATCAGACAATGCAGTGGATCAGAGGATGCAGTGGATAAGAGGATGAAGGGGATAAGAGGATGCAGGGGATAAGAGGATGCAGCAGACAAGAAGGTGCAATGGAAAGGAGGGTGAAGCGGATAAGAAGGTGCAATGGATGAGAGGGTGCAGAGGATGAAAGGGTGCACTGGATAAGAGGATGCACAGGATAGGAGGAAGCAATGGATAAGAGGATACAGTGGATAAGCGGGTGCGGTGAACAAGAGGGTGGCATTGGATTAGAGGATGGAGTGGATCAGAGAGTGCAGTGGATAAGAGGATGCAGAGGATGAAAGGGTGCATTGGATCAGAGGGTCCCGTGGATCAGAGAGTGCAGTTGATATGAGGATGCGCTGGATAACAGGTTGTAGTGGATAAGAGGGTGCAGTGGGTTATATAGTGCTGTGGATAAGAGGATGCAGTTTATATGAGAGTGCAGTGATTTTTATTAAAGAATAATGAAAGTGCCTGAATTCTGCGACATGTGTTCACATCTCCCTTCTGTGTTTGGAATTTTTAAAGGTTTCCAAATCTGCTTTTTAAAAAAAAAAAAAAAAAAAAAAAGGTAATATACCAGGTTGTGTATGGTTCTGAAAGGTCATCAGGCTTTTCCTGTAGTTGAAAATGTCATGCAACATTTGACATGTGATTTTCATTTAATGACTTCAATATGCAGCTGTATTTAAATCTGTGAGTTGAATAACGCTGAAGCGTCTATGAAATAATGTAGACCACCTTTATTATGAGTATGAATTACATAAAGTCAGAAATGGTTTAATTTATGAATTTGTCTGATATGGCAAATTGTGACTGGCTGTTTTATTTGTGACCACTTACATGTGTTCCAAAATGCATTATATTTTGCGTATATATAGTTCATTTAATCATTTGATCTTTTTCTCCTTCACTGTAAAATTTTCATGTGGTTTTCTCTTTATTCAGTAAACAATTTGATAATGGAATGTTGCAGCACCTTTTCTTGCTCAAATGTGGGATTCCATGATGGAATGCCTTTGGCTCATATTTGATAATGGTGTGAACTTCATCCTATACAGTTAAAAGCAGTTTTATGATTAATCATTTTGTATACATCTGGGGATATTCTTGTTTTAACGTGGCTAGATACCTTAGTTAACACTTCGTGGTGTCATTGTTGTCAATTATCCGAAAATTATTATAATTTTTTTTTTTTTTAGGCTTCATGTGAACATTTTTAAGACAATATGCTAGTGTTTTTACGCATATACTATGGGTTAGTTATTTTTTTCTCAGGAGGTTCCAGAGCATTGGGTATCATATTTTCTGGGTGGCCCCTTGATAGCGGCCATTAGGCCTTAGAGGGGTCTCCCCATGAATGATATATATATATACTTTGTCAGAAAAAGAATAGTTACGTAACCTCTGTATAAATATATAAATGTATCATTTATGTTAATAAAATGTCATTGTCTGTCTGTCTTGTCTGTCTGTCTGTCAGTGGATAAGAGGATGCAGTGGATAAGAGGATGCAGTTGATATGAGGGTGCAGTGGATAAGAGGATGCAGTGGATAATAGGGTGCAGTGGATAAGAGGGAGCAGGGAGCAAGATCATAGGGAAAGTGGCAGAGGGAGAGTAACAATGAGCAAGTAGCGTACCGAGATCGTCAGAGGGAGAGTAGTAGTGAGCAAGCTGGAGATGGAAAGTAGTAGCGCAGAGTAGCAGAGGGAGAGTAGCAGTCGGCAAGTAGCAGATGGAGAGGTTGGGGGAGAGTAGCAGGGGGAGAGTAGCAGGGGGAGAGTAGTAGGGGGAGAGCAGCAGATGAAGAGTAGAAATTGGAGAGTAGCAGTTGGAGAACAGTAAATGGAGAGTAGCAGTGATCAAGTAGCGGAGGCAGAGTTGTGGCACAGAGTAGCAGATGAAGAGTGGCAGACGGAGAGTAGCAGAGGGATAGTAGCAGACAGGGAGTAACAGTGGGAGAGTAGCATATAGTAGGATTTGGAGAATAGTAGATGGAGATTTCCAGTAGAAGAAGGAGAGTAATTTCTAATCTTAATCTGCTACTCTTCCCCTACAACTCTCCATCTGCTACTTGCTAACTGCTACTCTCCCTCTGCTACTCACTCTCTCCGCTATCTGCCACACTATCTTTGCTACTCTCAAATTGCTACTCTCCAGCTGCTACTCTCCCTTTGTTACTCTCCATCTACTACTCTGCATCTTCTACTCCCCTTCTGCTCCTCTCCATCTGATATCCGTGAATTGCTACTCACCATTTGCACTCTCCATCTGCTGCTCTTCATCTACTACTGTCCCTCTGCTACTCTCAATCTGCTACTCTCCCACTCCATCTGCAACCCTCCAAATGCTATTCTCCATCTGCTACTCACCATTTGTACTCTCCCTCTGTTATTTGTCATATGCTACTCTACCTCTGCTACTCTCCCTCTGCTACTCTCCATCTGCTACTCTCCCTCTACTACTCTCCATCTGCTACTCTCCCTCTGCTACCCTCCCATTGCTACTCTCCATCTGCACTCCCTCAGCTACCCTAACTCTGCTACTCTCTCTCTGCTACTCTCCCTCTGCTACTCTCCCTCTGTTACTCTCCATCTGCTACTCTCTCTGTACTACTCTCCCTCTGTTACTCTTCATCTGCTACTCTCCCTGTAGCACTCTCCCTCTGTTACCCTCCATCTGCTACTCTCCCTCTCCTACCCTCCATCTGCTACTCTCCCTCTGTTACTCCTGATCTGCTATGTCTCCCTCTGCCACTCTCCATCGGTTACTCGCCATAAATTATGCTACTCTCCATCTGCCACTCTCTCTCTGTCATTCTCCATCTGCTACTCTCCCTCTGCTACTCTCCTTCTGCTACTCCATCTCTGCCACTCTCCATTTGCAGCTCTCCCTCTGCTACTCTCTGTCTGCTACCCTCCCATGCTACTCTCCATCTGCTGCACTCTCTGTGCTACTCTTCGACTATCTTCCCCTCCGCTACCCTCCATATGCTACTCTCCAATTGTTGCTATCCATCTACCACTCTCTCTCTGTTACTCGCCATATGCTACTTTCCCTCTGCTACCCTCCCTTGGCTACCCTCCATATGCTACTCTCCAATTGCTGCTCTCCAACTGCCACTCTCTTGATTTATCTCCATCTGCTACACTCCCTCTGTCGCCCTCCATCTGCCACCCTACAACTGCAGCTCTCTCTCGGGTACTCTCCCTCCGCTACTCTCCTTCTGCTACTCTCCATCTGCTACCCTCCCATTGCTACACTCCCTCTGCTACTCTGCTGTATCTTTCCCTCTGCTACCCTCCATATGCTACTCACCAGTTGCTGCTCTCCATCTGCCAATCTCTGTATTGTTCTCCATCTGCAACTGTCCCTCTGCTACTCTCCTTCTGCTACTCTTCCTCTGTTACTCTCCATCTGCAGCTCTCCATCTGCAACTCTCCCTCTTTAGCTCTCCCTTCGCTACTCTCGAACTGCTACTCTCCCTCTGTTACTCTCCATCTGCTACTTTCCCTCTGCTACTCTCCTTATGCTACTCTCCCACTGTTACTCTCCATCTGTTGCTCTCCCTCTGCTATCCTCCCTCTGCAACTCTCCCTCTGCTACTCTCAATCTGCAGCTCTCCTTCGGCTACTCTCCATCTGCCACTCTCCGATTGCTACTCTCCTTCTGCTAATCTCCCTCTGTTACTCTCCATCTGCTATTCTCACTCTGCTGCTCTCTGTCTGCTAACTTCCCATTGCTACTCTCTATCTGCTACTCTTCCTCTGCTACTCTGTCTCTGCTACTCTCCATCTGTTACTCGCCATCTTCTACTCTCCCACAGCTACTCTCCCTCTGTTACTCTCCGACTGCAACTGTCCCTCCGGCACCCTCCATCTGCTACTCTTCAATTGCTACTCTCAATCTGCCACTCTCACTCTCTTACTCTCCATCTGCTACTCTCCCTCTGTTACTCCATCTGCTCCCTCTACTCCTCTCCATCTGCTATCCCTCTGCTTCCCTCACTCTGCTACTCTCCCATTGCTACTTTCCATCAGCTACTCTTCCTCTGCTACAATCCCTCTGCTACTCTCCTACTGTTACTCTTCATCTGCCACTATGGCTCCACTCCTCTGCCTGTTACTCTCCATCTGCAACTCTCCCTCCGCAACCCTCTGTCTGCTACTCTCCAACTGCAACTCACCCTAATACTCTCCTTCTGCTACTCTCTGTTACCCTCCATCTGCAGCTGTCACTCTGCTACTCTCCATCTGCTACTCTCCATCTGCTACTCACCATCTGCTACTCACCATCTGCAACTCTCCCTCTTCTACTCTCACTATGCTGCTCTCCATCTGCTACACTCCCATTGCCACTCTCCCTCTGTTACTCTAGATCTGCAGCTCTCCATCTGCAACTCTCCCTCTGCTACCCTCAAACTGCTACTCTCCCTCTTTCACCCTCCATCTGCTACTCTCCGTGTTACCCTCCATCTGCTACTCTCCCTCTGTGACTCCCGATCTGCTATGTCTTCCTCTGCTACTCTCCATCTGTTACTCACAATCTGATACTCGCCATCTGCCACTCTCTCTGTGTCATTCTCCATCTGCTACTATCCCTCTGCCACTCTCCTTGATACTCTGTCTCAGCTACTCTCCATTTGCAGCTCTCCCTCAGCTACTCTCCATCTGCTACCCTTCCATTGCTACTCTCCATCTGCTACACTCCCTGTGCTTCTCTGAGACAATTTTCCCTCCACTACCATCCATATGTTACTCTCCAATTGCTGCTCTCCATCTGCCATTCTCTCTGTTACTCGCCATATGCTACTTTCCCTCTGCAACTCTCTCTTTTACTCTCCATCTGCAACTCTCCCTCCACTACCCTCCATATGCTACTCTCCAATTGCTGCTCTCCATCTGCCACTCTCTCTCTATGTTTATCTCTATCTGCCACTCTACCTCTGTTACCCTCCATCTGCTACTCTCCATCTGTCACTCTCCCTCTGCAACTCTCCCTCTGCTACCCTCCCATTGCCACTCTCCATCTGCTACACTCACTCTGCTACTCTGCCGTATCTTTCCCTCCGCTACTCTCAATACGATACTCTCCAGTTGCTGCTCTCCATCTGCTAATCTCTGTTATTCTCCATCTGCAACTCTCCCTCTGCTACTCTCCTTCTCCTACTCCCCCTCTGTTACTCTCCATCTGCAGATAGAGAGAGTAGCAGATGAAGAGTAGTAGATGGAGAGTAGCAGAAGGAGAGTAGCAGATGGAGAGTAGAAGAGGGGGGTAGCAGGTGGAGAGTAGCAGTGAGCAAGAAGTGAAGGGGGTAGCTACTGCAGATGGCAGATGGAGAGTCGCAGATGGAGAGTTGCAGATGGAGAGTAGCAGATAGAGAGTCGCAGATGGAGAGTAGCAGAAGTAGAGGAGCAGAGGGAGAGTAGCAGATGGAATGAAACAGAGGGAGAGTAGCAGAAGGAAAGTAGCAATTTGAGAGTAGCAGATGGAGAGTATCAGATGGAGAGGAGCAGATGGAGACTAGCAGATGGAGTGCAACAGTGGGAGAGGAACAGAGGGAGACAAGCAGTAGGAAAGTAGCAATTTTAGAGTAGCAGATGGAGAGTAGCAGATAGAGAGTAGCAGATGGAGAGGGCAGAGTGAGAGTATCAGAGGGAGAGTAGCAGAAGGAAAGTATAAATTGGAGAGTCTCAGATGGAGAGTAGCAGAGGGGGGGGTAGCAGGTGGAGAGTAGCAGTGAGCAAGTAGTGAAGGTGGTAGCTACAGCAGATGGCAGATGGAAGAGAAGCATATGAAGAGTAGCATATGGAGAGTAGCGGCAGGAGAGTAGCAGAGGGAGAGGAGCAGATAGAGAGTACCAGATGGAGAGCAACAGATGCAGAGCAACAGATGGAGGGTAGCAATGGGAGATTAGCAGTCGCAGATTAGCAGAGGGAGAGTAGCAGACGTAGAGGAACAGAGGGAGAATAGCAGAGGGAAAGTAGCAATTTGAGAGTAGCAGATAGAGAGTATCAATTGGAGAGTAGCAGATGGAGAGGAGCAGAGGGAGAGTGGCAATGGGAGAGTAGCAATGGGAGAGTAGCAGTTGCAGAGTAGCCGGGGGAAAGTAGCAGATGTAGAGTAGGAGAGGGAGAGTAGCAGAAGGAGTGTAACAGAGGGAGAGTAGCAGAAGGAAAGTAGCAATTTTAAAGTAGCAGATGGAGAGTATCAATTGGAGAGTAGCAGATGGAGAGGAGCAGAGGGAGAGTGGCAGATGGAGTGTAGCAATTGGAAAGTAGGAGGTGGACAGCAGGTGGACAGTAGCAAAGGAGCGGAGGGGGGGGGTAGCCTGGCAGATGGAGAGTGGCAGATGGAGAGTGGCAGATGGAGAATAGCAGATGGAGAGTAGCAGATGGAGAGTAGCAGATAGAGAGAGTAGATGGAGAGTAGCAGAGGGAGATTAGCAGACGCAGAGGAGCAGAGGGAGAGTAGCAGATGGAGTGTTGCAAATGGAGAGTAGAAGGGTAGTAGCAATTTGAGAGTAGCAGATGGAGAGGAACAGAGGGAGTAGCAGAAGAAAATAGCAATTGTAGAGTATCAGAGGGAGAGTAGCAGATGGAGAGTAGCAATTGGAGAGTAGCGGGCGGACAGTGGGTGGATAGTAACAAAGAAGTGTGGGGGGGGGGATAGCTCGGCCAGCAGATGGAGAGTAGCAGATGGAGAGTAGCAGATGGAGAGTAGTGGAAGGACAGTAGTGGAAGGAGAGTGACAGATGCAGAGTAGCAGATGCAGAGTCGCAACTTTAGAGTAGCAGATTAAGATAAGAGAAGGAAAGTAGTAGATGGAGAGTAGCAGTGAGCAAGTAGTGGAGGGAGAGCATTAGCGGCAGAGTAGCAATGGGAGGGTGTCAGATGGAGAGCAGCAGGGGGAGAGAAGCAGGTGTAGAGGAGCAGAGGGAGAGTAGCAGTTGCAGAGTAGCAGAGGGAGAGTAGCAGATGTAGAGGAGCAGAGGGAGAGTAGCAGGAGTGTAGCAGAGGGAGAGCAGCAGTGAGCAAGTAGTGAAGGTGGTAGCTACAACAGACGGGAGATGGAGAGTAGCTGATGGAGAGTAGCAGATGGAGAGTAGCGGAAGGAGAGTAGCAGAGGGAAAGGAGCAGATAGAGAGTAGCAGATGAAGAGGAGCAGATGGAGAGTAACAGATGGAGAGTAGCAGATGGAGAGTTACAGATGGAGGGTAGCATTGGGAGAGTAGCAGTTGCAGAGTAGCTGAGGGAGAGTAGCAGACATAGAGGAGCAGAGGGAGAGTAGCAGATGGAGTGTAACAGAGGGAGAGTAGCAGAAAGAAAGTAGCAATTTGAGAGTAGCAGATGGAGAGGAGCAGAGGGAGAGTAGCAGATCGAGAGTAACAGAGGGAGAGTAACAGAGGGAGAGTAGCAGAAGGAAAGTAGTAATTGGAGAGTAGCAGATGGAGAGGAGCAGAAGGAGAGTAGCAGATAGAGAGTAGCAGATAGAGAGTAGCATATGGAGAGTAGCATATGGAGAGTAGCGGAGGAGAGTAGCAGATGGAGATTAGCAGATGGAGAGTGGCAGATGGAGAGTAGATGGAGAGTAGCAGATGGGAGAGTAGCAGAGGGAGAGTAGAAGATGTAGAGGAGCAGAGGTAGAGTAGCAGAAGGAGTGTGACAGAGGAGGAGTAGCAGAAGGAAAGTAGCAATTTGAGAGTAGCAGATGGAGAGTATCAGATAATTAGAAGCAGAGGGAGAGTAGCAGATTGAGAGGAACAGAGGGAGTAGCAGAAGAAAGTAGCAATTGTAGAGTATCAGAGGGAAAGCAGCAGATGGAGAGAAGCAATTACAGAGTAGCGGGTGGACAGCGGGTGGACAGCGGGTGGACAGTAGCAAAGAAGCAGGGATGGGGGGGGGGGGTAGCTTGGCCGAGTAGCATATGGAGGGTAGCAATGGGAGAGTAGCAGTTGCAGAGTGGCAGAGGGAGAGTAGAAGACATAGAGGAGCAGAGGGACAGTAGCAGATGGAATGTAACAGAGGGAGAGTAGCAGAAGGAAAGTAGCAATTTGAGAGTAGCAAATGGAGAGCATCAGATGGAGAGTAGCTCGGGTGTGTAGCAGATGGAGAGTAGCAGATAGAGAGTAGCAGATGTAGAGTAGCAGATGGAGAGTAGCGGAAAGAGAGTAGCGGAAAGAGAGTAGCGAAAGGAGAGTGACAGATGAAGAGTAGCAGATGCAGAATCGCAACTTCTGAGTAGCAGATTAAGATTAGAGAAGGAAAGTAGCAGATGGAGAGTAGCAGTGAGCAAGCAGTGGAGCAAGTTTCTAACACACACCTGTAGCTAGTGGAACCAATCATGCATATCGGCTATCACCCAGTCCTTGTTCAAACAGTGTCATTCCACTTTTACCCCACAAGGACCAAAATGTAATAATTACTTGCAAAATAGTGCAATTAGGAATCTTTTCAATACTTACAAAAAACAAAAATCAATATATATATTTGTTAGTATTGCATGAATGACTTCAACCATTACATAAATGTGAAAATCTTAAATTTTAGTACAATGAACTGAATAAGATGCATTTTCAGATTTACTAAGTAAAAGTGAATGGTATATTTTCTATTTTTAAGTGTTTTAATTTCAAAGCTTTAAAACCTGTAAATAAATATTATTCTCTAGATAATATATAGCGAATAAGACGACAGAGTGAGACAAATCTGTAATCATTAGTTATCCATTCACTGTTTCATCATTATATGATTAGTTTCATATATATTCTTAGAACAAAAGACCAAAGTCACAAAATCTTTTGAACTGTGGACATCTGCGGTCATATTGCGGTCAAGCGGGGCGGTCGCGATCAAGCATACCATATCCGTATGCTGTGCGGGGCGGTCGCGGTCAGGCCTCAAGCATGTGGGGCGGTCGCGGTCGTGGTCAGCTTTTCAGCAGTGCGGGGCAGTGCGGTCGCGGTCAAGCTAAGTCCATTGGGGGGCAGGGCGGTCATGCTTTTGGGTGACCGCGCAGGGCTCTATTAGCGGCAGAATAGCAATGGGAGGGTGTCAGATGGAGAGTATCAGGGGGAGGGAAGCAGATGTAGAGGAGCAGAGGGAGAGTAGCAGGAGGAAGGTAGCAATTTGGAGAGTATCAGATGGAGAGTAGCAGATAGAGAGGAGCAGTGGGAATGTGGCAATGGGCGAGTGACAGATGGAGAGTAGCAGAGGGAGGGTAGCAGGTGGAGAGTAGCAGTGACTAAGTAGTGCAGGGAGAGCAGGTGCTGCAGAGTAGCAATGGGAGAGTAGCAAAAGGAGAGTAGCAGAGGGAGAGTAGCAGGGGGAGATTAGCAGATGGAGAAGATCAGTGAGCAAGTAGCGGAGGAAGATTAGTAGGGGCAGAGAGGCAATGGGACAGTAGCAGATGAAGAGCTGCAGATGGAGAGTAGCAGTGAGCAAGTAGCAAAGCGAGAGTAGTAGCGGTAGCAATGGGAGAGTAGCAGATGGATAGTAGCAGAGGGAGAGTAGCAGGTGGAGCTTAGCAATTGGAGAGTAGCCAAGGGAGAGTAGCCGAGGGAGAGTAGCAGAGGGAGAGTAGCAGAGGGAGAGTAGCAGAGGGAGAGTAGCAGAGGGAGAGTAGCAGAGGGAGAGTAGCAGAGGGAGAGTAGCAGTGATAGCAGTGAGCAAATAGTGGAGGGAGAGTAGTAGCAGCAGAGTTGCATTGGGAGAGTACCAGACGGAGGGCAGCAGAGGGAGAATAGCAGAGGCAGAGGGATAGATAGATAGATAGATAGATGTGGTAAGTGCAGCCCTCTAAACCCAGTTCTGGGCGCTCGTGAGGGTTGATTGATGAGATGGGAGAGAGAAAGGGAAACCTCAACATGTTGCACATTTACCCCATGTGAGGGATCTCTTACTTGCCCAGCACAGACACTGGTACAAGGGGCCACCAATTTAATGTCTCATCCGAACGACATCCAGCTGGGATTTTGATCATAAAGGTACACTTAAAATATTGGGTTCCCCGCCTGGGGTTCGAACCCATGCATGCAAAGACCTTCAGTTGAGCAGGCGGGCACCTAAGCCACTTGGCAACCCAGCTGGCTTTGGAGAGTTGTAGATGGAGAGTAACAGAGGGACAGCAACAGAGGAGAGTAGCAGATGGATAGCAACACAGGAAGAGTTACAGATGGAGAGTAGCAATTAGAATGAGTGGTTTCCTGAGATGAAATCTCTCAAAAACATTGAAATTGCCAAAAGACACTTCAATAAAATGTTTTGAGCAGACAACTTCAAGCAGGGGGAGACATCATAAGAAATAATCTATTGGTGTTTTTATACAAAAGATAGGAGCAATGCACTGCCTGAAACGCGAAAGGACCATTTAGCCCCGGGGGACCATTTTGCCCTGGTCTCGCAAATAGAATTATTTGATTTTGGCAGCTGCCGATAACGACAATATATTTTAGTTGTAAAGAGGGTTTGTTGCAGTGATGTCTCTTACAATGATAATTTATGTCATAAACATTTTTTTCTGTTTATTGATTTATACGTCTGTAGGCCCAATATACGATGACGAAATAAAGCATTCAGAATTCCCATTTATTTTCCAAGATCCTTAGCTAACTACTGGGCACTGTTATAAGTAAAAAAATGATATTCTCTCAACAAAGATTATTTTGAATATTAGGCCTACCTATATAAAAATATTAAATTGGCCGATTCTGTGTATGACTTAACTTGCAACTAAAATTCCCAGACTGATACCTTTAAATTATGATGTACTCTTACAAACAGCAAATTTGTTCCTTTTTTTTATAATTGAGTTTAATTGAATGATGATTAAAACTAAATATTTAATAAAGAGTGCCCTGTAATGTTTCATTTGTAAACAAAACACGGGTTTTTGGTAGCATTAAAATTATTTCTTTTACATTTTTAAAGCAATGATATTATTCATCTTTATATATGCTTTAAAATGTGATATAAGTTATTTCTAAATTATTAATTATGGTGCTTTACACAATTGCAGTATTGCACAATTACAGTATGAAATGGACACTTCCATGAATTTTGTATTAATATATAGTAATCCATGTTATATATATCAATTTCATTGTACCATATAATGTATAACTGCTCCTTCCTAGTTGTAGATAGTTACTATCCCACTTTTGTACATACACATCTTATTTTATGCTTTTTTTTTTTAAATTTTATTTTTTTTATTTACTTATATGACACATGTATCTCGATGATATTCAGATGTCGAATAAAATTCTATATATATATATCTAACTCAGCATGACAATTAGGTAAATTTATCTTTCAGAATATGTTAAAAAATATGATAAAAATCTACTAACAGACCATTCTTTATATCTGCAGATTTAATACTTTAAATTCATATTCAAAACGTGAAAAACAAATCAAAAATTTATTTTATCTGAATATCTACTTGCAAAAAAGGACTAATCAATGTAATCATCCGTCTGTCTGATACACAGTGTCACAAATATAGTGTTGATGTGAATTGGTAAAATTGTACACTAAAGGACCATAAAAATTACACATTTCCTATACTTTGAAATTTGGAAACCTTTTCTGCCGCTGGAAATAATATTCTGATTTAAAAAAAAAAAGAAATTGATATAATCAGGGGGTCAAGCCAGCTGTTTTTGGGGGGGGGGGTGGGTTTTGCAGAAGGCCTATAATTAAAAGTATTATATATTATTTACATTAGGAGAAAATTATTAAATTTGGTTAAAGACAGATCAATTCCATAAAAAAGGAGTGGCGATAGTCTTAGTTTTGGTGATAGTATTATTATATGCCATTAGTTACATTGCACAGAACGAATAAAAAAAGCTTCTTTTTTTTCAGGCTTATTTTGCATAAAGTTCACTTAGTTTTCCCCAGGCTTTTGATATATTAGGCATATTTTTAAAATAACATGCCAACAATAAAAGACCTTCATAATTATCATCACCAACCAATAATTAATTGCAGCGATCCAAAAAAATAAAGCGGCAGGCAGGGGGATTTTGAATCATTTACCTATGGGCATCTTTTACAATTGCTACTCAGAATGCTCTTCTTAGCATTAATGATGGAAAAGAGGAACACAATGCTTCACGATCATAAAAAACAAGAAAACTTTAGGTATACATAGAAATACATCCAAGAAAGGCCAATTTCCCTGGCCAATTTCAATAGCTCTTGTCAGGCCCATTGAGGTTGCTACGGTGTTGCTAGGGGGAGGAGCCAACCACTTGAGCCTCACTCTGGTGTCACTGCAGCATTGTGCTGTAATCGATGTGGTTGTGACCTATCAAGAAACATAATGTCTTGTTGATTGAAAATCCAGGGAATTCCCAGGCAATGATGTTTAGGAGCTCCTAAGATGTATAGGAGCTCCTAAGTTAGGAGTGCACTTAAGATGTTCATTTCCTCTTAGGAACTCTTAGTGAAACGCTCTGGCTAGGAGATCCTAAGTGATTTAGGTGCTCCTGAGCGTTTAGGAGTTCCTAAATCACTTAAGACTTCCTAGGCATTTAGGTGCTCTTAGACTTAGGATAGGATTTCTTAGTAAAACGGTTCCCAGGTATTATTACATTCTGAGCTAAAAAGTTAAACGGCCATGGAACTAAGAAAAAAAAAAGTTGCTTCAAATCAGTGATTTTACGCTTGAACTGAAAATTCTTGTTTCAGTTATGATTTTTTTGTGGCAAGAGTTTTTGAGATATCGCTTTGAAATTTTGGATTTGTAATCTATACTATATGTAAGAGAGTACTGAAGAATTTAATAGGTCTGGTGCTTTCAGGTCCTGAGATATAAAATAAAACGGCCATGGAACTAAAAAAAATGTTGACTCAAATCAGTGATTTTACGCTTGAAGTGGAAATTCTTGTTTCAGTTACGATTTTTTTGTGGCAAGAGTTTTTGAGATATCATCTTGAAAATTTGTATTTGTAATCTATGCTATATGTACAACCTACTGTGTGAATCTGATGTGTCTATATTGATTAGATCCAGGGAAATAAAATAAAACGGCAGCGCAAGTCAGAAAAACGTTCCTGAAATAAAAGATCCATAGGGCTGAAACAACACTAGTCTACAGAATTTAACATTGTTACTTTGTCATGTGTTGTGAAATATTGTCTGAAACAATATAACAAAATAAAAAGGGGTCCTCATCCCGATGGAAATTCATATAAATCAGTATTTGTACAACTAAGTCACTTTGAAAAAAGTAGACAAATTTACCGAAAATCGCTTTGGAAAATTTTCTTTACCAAATAGAAATTCAAAACTGCTTCAGTCTGATGTATTATTTTCTTCTGGATCTAATGCTTCAAACCGATTCTCTCTATAGTCCTAACAGATCAGTGGCAAATTGCAAAAGGGTGGTAATTTTTTGTACTCTCAAAATTATAAAAAAAGATCATGAAGCTGCAGCAGAGAATGTGACGCTATACTGATTTTCAGTGGGTGTGTCTCATTGCTGGTCTCTCATTGGCTGTTTTCAGTATATTCCCTGCAAATGAGGGAGTATACTGGTCAGCTGACCATATACTGCTTTTTCTCCCCGATACTGACCATTTCCCTGCTGTATTGCCCAGGGAAAAACACAGTATCGGGGAGAAAATGTGCCTAGACATGGGATAATATGAGGTTATACCATGGGTAGGTGCAGTACATCCCAGGTATACTCCAAGAGACCCCAGTATATTCCCGAGACCCAAAGGGTCGAGGGAATATACTGGGGTCGAGGTGAGTATACGGGGATGTACTGCACCTACCCATGGTATGACCTTTTTATCCCATGTCTAGGCACATTTTCAAAATAATATCAAACTTTTACTTATAAATAAATGTATTATAACTACTTCTTATAATTCTAGCTTGACCTGACAATTCTTGTTCCAGTAATATTTTTATTACGGCAAGAGTTTTTAAGATATCGCCTTAAAATTTTGCATCAACAACCTTTGGAATATGACAGACAGGACTGATGGAAATAATAGAGCTGGTGTAATTAGATCCTGAGATATAAAATTAAACGGCCATGGAACTTAAAAACACGTTGACTCAAATTTGTAATTTTACGCTTGAACTGAAAATTCTTGTTTCACTAATAATTTTTTGTTGGCAAGAGTTCTTAAGATATTGACGTGAAATTTTGGATCAATAACCCTTGGAATATGATGGAAAGGACTTGTGAATATCATAGAGCTGCTGTAATAAGATCTAGAGATACAAAATTAAACGGCCATGGAACTTTAGAATACATTGACTTAAATCTGTAATTTCACGCTATAACTAAAAATTCTTGTTTCAGTTTTAATTTTTTGGTGGCAAGAGTTTTGGAGATATCGTCTTGAAATTTTGGATTTGATATCTATACTATATTTATAACATTACCTGCTAATTTTTATACATCTGGGATGATTAGATTCAGAGAAATAAAATAAAACGGAAGTGGAATGCAGAAAAACGTTTCCGAAATAAATGAACCACAGTGCTGAAACTATACCAAAAAACCGAATTTATTGCTATTACTTACTCATGTGTTGTGAAACATTGTCTAAAACAATATTAGAAAATAAAAAGGGGTCCTCATCACGATGGAAATTTATATAAATCAGTATTTGTACAACTAAGTCATTTCAGAAAAATTAAACAATTTTTACGAAAATCGCATTGGACATTTTTCTATACAAAATAGAAAGTTAAAACTGCAAAAGTCTAATGCACTATTTTCTTCTGGATCTAATGCTTCAAACCGCTTCTTTCTAACCCCAATACATCCCTTGCAAATTGCAAAAGAGACGCCGATTTTTTTGCTTGCAAAATTACAAGAAAAGATGATGAGCAACAGCAGAGATTGTGACGCTATACTGAATTTGAATTTTTGTGTGTCTAAATGCAGCTCTCTCATTGGCTGTTTTCAGTATATTCCCTGCAAATTAGGGAGTATACTGGTCAGGTGACCATATACTATTAGTTATTTGTTGTTTGCTTGGCGGATACAGGATTTACCTTCCCGAAGATAGCTGTATCTGGGCGAAGCGAAGCTGAGCCCGGATACAGCTATCTGAGGGAAGGTAAATCCTGTATCTGCCAAAAGCAAACAACAAATTACGAATTTATCCGACCACATAGTACAATAAACCCCCATAACAATGTAGTTCAAAGGTATGAACATCATGAGTTTCAGGTACCGGTATCATAAGTGTTAATTCAGAAGCAGACCTGACACAAATGACGTTCATAGCTGCGAACTACACTGTTATGGGTTTTTTTAAAATCCCGCAATGATTTTATCAGTGGTCTTTATTAAATTTTAGTCTGATAACTTCAAATTCTGTAAGTTGAGACTTTGGTTGGGAGCAGCAGATTGTTGTGACGTCAGCAGCTGCGCATGTCATTGTGACGTCATGATGAACAATCACTGCCCATTGTTAGCATAACAACGTCACATATTTTTTGAGTGATTGTGACGTCATCACTGCAGGATACAGAAAATATCTGTACAGGCCAAGCAGCCTGACAGATACAGGATATATACACAGTTCTCGACCAATCAGAATCAAGCATTGGCCTTGGTGGTCGGATAATGCTTTTTCTCCCCGATACTGACTTTTTCCCTGCTGTATTGCCCAGGGAAAATCACAGTATCGGGGAGAAAGTGTGCCTAGACATGGGATAATATCAGTTACACCCTGCTCGTTTCGAGGGTACGGGAATATACACCACGAAGGACTCCATACACCACGAAGCCGAAGGCTGAGTGGTGTATGGAGGCCTGAGTGGTGTATATTCCCGTACCCTCGAAAAACGAGCTGGGTGTAACGGTTTTATCCTCAGACTTCTTGTTTTATTGATGCCCATAGATTATCTTGCAAACTGAGCCTGAAATGTCTTTCAGTAACAAAGCAACAGCATTGTGACGTCATCACCAGAGCTGCCACCAGGATCATGTCACAATGGCTCAAACAATGCCATTGTGACGTCATGACTATTGTTGCTACAAGGATGACGTCATAACAATCCTATGGTTGCAATTGTGACATCATTGTTTATCTCATACACCCTGTCTGGTGATGACAGACAGGGTGTATGGTGTCATACACCGCGGCTCTCAGCCAATCAGAATCAAGGATTCACTCTGGACTGAGGATAATATCAGTTACACCCTGCTCGTTTCGAGGGTACGGGAATATACACCACGAAGGACTCCATACACCACGAAGCCGAAGGCTGAGTGGTGTATGGAGGCCTGAGTGGTGTATATTCCCGTACCCTCGAAAAACGAGCAGGGTGTAACGGTTTTATCCTCAGACTTCTTGTTTTATTGATTCCCATAGATTTTCTTGCAAACTGATCTGAAATGTCTTTCAGTAACAAAGCAAAGGCATTGTGACATCATCACAGTGCTGTCACCAGGATGATGTCACAATGGCTCAAACAATGGCATTGTGACATCATGACTACTGTTGCTACAAGGATGATGTCATAAAAATCCTATGGTTGCAATTGTGACATCATTGTTTATCTCATACACCCTGTCTGGTGACGACAGACAGGGTGTACGGTGTCATACACCGCAGCTCTCAGCCAATCAGAATCAAGGATTCACACTGGACTGAGGATAAAACCTCATATCATGT
Source organism: Platynereis dumerilii (assembly GCA_026936325.1). Classification (NCBI taxonomy): domain Eukaryota; kingdom Metazoa; phylum Annelida; class Polychaeta; order Phyllodocida; family Nereididae; genus Platynereis; species Platynereis dumerilii. The sequence continues at coordinate 12,659,451 of JAPTHN010000002.1, read as the reverse complement.
CCCTGCAGCTTGAGGACTCTCTGAAAGTTTGCATATGAATTAGTGTCCTTAATCATTTATCAAATTGAGATTTTTTATGTCATAAAAGTTTGATTTTGGTGTATAAGATAAGATAGATAAGATAAGATATTACTTTCTTGTATCATCAATAGACGCAATGAAACTCAATTTGGCATAATAGTAGCACACCAAGAAGTGCAAACAAATAGATATTATAACAAAACAACCCAAGTCAGGGTCACTGAGTAACAATATCACGAGCTGTTGTGTGAATTAATATCACTCGAGCCCGCAGGGCGAGAGTGATATTAATTCACACAACAGCTCGTGATATTGTACGAACTGACCTGACGCGTGGTTGTTTTGTTTTTATCACCTTGTTTTACCTCAAATTTTTAGTTAGGCCTATAAAGAGAGACTATTTTCTGCCGTTACAAAAATGTGACGTCGCCATGGAGCAACAATGGACATGACGTCACAATCCCATTGTTTTGGCCACTGTTTGCTTTGTAACGTCATCAGGCAGCTGAAATGCTGGTGATGTCATAACCATTGTTAAAAAATATCGCCCTTGAAGGGTCGTATTTTTTACAATATCATAGGCCCTGATATTTTGACTGTAAACAGTGATATTCACAGCCAACCAGGTGATAAATTATTACAATAGGGGTAAATTACAAAAATGTAAGTAAATACATATACACAGGTTGAGGAAGCACATTTTTCAAAATTTGACAGATTTCAAACTTCAGTTCAAATGATAGGCTTAGCTAATTCACAACAAATTCATATTATCAGCACTCAGAAACAACACAATAGATATTGTTTTTGTGCAGTTTGACTTGTACAGCCATGGCCGTTAGTTTATGCTCAGCTACTATGTTTCACTATGGGGCTATTATTGTGACCAGTCATAACGAAGTAAATACTCGCTCAATATTCACCAAATTGCTTGGACTAATAGGTCTATACACTTGTTCTGATAAAAAAAGTTTTAATGGAATAATGTTACATAATAATTATCTATAGCCTAAGACATAAAACTGATCAGAATTAGTTGAAATTGAAGCATTTTATCAGTTTTAATGCAATGCCATTTGTGTGCTAATAATAGTCACCAAAGTGTCTGGATGTGTTGGGTACACACAGAAATAAGCATTCATGACAAAATCACAGTTAAATATGCAGCTTTAATGTTGGTTCATCGGGGTATCTTTGCAGTGTTTATTATTAGAAAAATTGTTAATTTATTAAGTAAGAATAATTGAATAAAGTAGTAAAACTTTTTTCTTCTGGTAAAACGGCATTAAATTCCACATTTATGGAAGGTGTTTTAGACAATTTTTTGTTCAGATGAGAAGGGTTCTAACTTAATACACCTACTTAAAAATTTTTGCTTTCGAAGTAATCCAGAAATGATCTATGTTATCACTGGTACATGGCCTACATGTAGACTCTCCAAAACTTATAATTTACCTGATTGGAGTTAGAAATCTGACCACTCCTCAGGGGATCACAGCCTTCGTCATGATAAAAAGCGAAGACCACAAATCCAACCAGAGTGGTCATGGAGTAAATCAAGACGAAGAGAGGAATGCACAGGATAAGAGACCTGCAATAAATAGAGCATTTATGGTCAGTTTCAAGACGTCTTATGGCCTGATGAAAAAGGACAAAATCTTAAATTGCTGTACATGTATCGTAAAAGTGAACTTCATAATTTCAAGAGGAAACTATCCTTACTTTGTTAAGGCTAAAAAATGCTCAAAATTGATGTATGATATGTATGTATGTATGTATGTATGTATCTTTATTTGCAGTTAGTATGAGTACAGTAAAATTTGTACAGGCCTAACCCAGCCCACTCGGGCTTACTCGCAATTTTAACATTAGCAAAATAAACAGCGCTGTCTAATTTTATAAATGCTATATACATAATTTGAGAAAGCATTGACAAGAGGCTTTGACATACAATATTGAATTTTCCTACTATCATTTACATCATTAAAATCTGGTATAATATTTTCAGCTATTTCAAAGAAATCATTACGTTGAGAAATATAAAAATTACAATAAAAAACAAAATGTATTTCATCTTCTATTTCATCACTATTACATATTTTGCAATATCTATTTTCATAAGCTGTTCCTGACCACCTCCCAGTCTCTACCGCTAGAGGCAGTATACCACATCTGAGTTGAGCTATACATGATCTTACATTCCTGTTCAGAAAAGATATTACAAAAGGCTCTACTTCATATTTATCCTTATAGGTTCTATAAGTCCTTAATTTGGGTTTGTTATCTATTTCATCTTTCCATTTCAAACAATACTTTTCATGTAGAAGTGACCATGCCATTACCAAATTTACAGATTCCAGAATATATTTACAACATTCAACTGCATGCTGTTTCATTTCTGATCCCACCCAAGCTCACATGAAGATAATAAACTTTTTGCACTAAGTAATAGTGTCCTTCAAAATCACAAAAATTTATTCCTTGATGTAGGGCCTTGAACACTTTTTTTATATTTTCAAGTGTTCCAAAAGGTTGGCAGTTAAGAGTAAAATGAGTTCAGGCCCACATTATATATTGTCCAGTAATTTCAGGTTCCTTCATTTTACAGGTTGGAGAAACTTTGAATTACGTCCATGCTCGTCAAGTGTCTCACTGTGCCCCATGGATGGGGCACAGTGAGACAGCAGACGGGGCACAGTGAGACAGGGCATCTACTGCCATAACCGCCAATCCTCAGGACCTGTGGAAATGTTCTATCAATTGTTGCTACAAAAACTACTATACTCTTATAAAAGCAGCTGCCTAGGTGATTTTTGAGGTCTTTTTGAGCATGTTTGGAAAATCCATCGCACATGACACATGCACAACTTATTTTACCTGCCACAACTGTTACATACTAATCAAAATTCTTCTCTGATGCTTCCCTTTGGATATGACTCCCTAAAATCAGTAGTTTATAGCAGGCATTTTGTTTTTAATAGTGAATTGTGAGCTGTGCATAAATTATTTAGTTTAGGTATGACACCAAAAAACTGGAAAATGTCAATTATTTCACCAATTCCCAAATCCTCAACAAAAGACCCAAAAGTCCCACTTAACTATAGGGGTATAAGTTTAATATCTTGCATTGGTAAACTGTTCTCTGCTTTTATAAATAGTCGCATCTATGACCACTGTGAACATAACAATCTCCTACAGGACGAACAAAATGGCTTCAGAAGAAGAAGATCATGTGAAGACCACATTTTTGTTTTAACATCTACATGGCCAATTGTGCAGCGTACGTAAAACGTACGAAAGCTCTTTTATGCGTATTTCGTACGTAAATAGCCCGTTTTCACGTACGAAATTCGTACGAAAGTTTACGTACGTGAAACGTACGTAGATTTTCGTACGAATTTCATACGTGCTGACGTACGTAGTTCATACGTTAATTTTACGCATGAAAATGCGTAAAATTCTCATAGATTCTCATAGATTCTCTCGACCAATCAAATCACAGAAAGCAGTACTAGCTACCTAAGGTCATGAAATGCCGTGGATCCCAGATTGCGATGAACCACATGGTGTGAATCACATGGTTTTTTGCCAGAACTTCACTGCTGGTAAATCCCACTGTTCATGATATTACACAAGTTTGTTCATATTAAGTTCTGATTTCCTGAAGTAGGGGGGAGGGTTGGTCTAGTGGTAGCGTGCTAGGCAGCCAATCGCTGGATCCAGGGTTCGAATCCAGCTCTTGCTAGTTCACCAGGGCCTATGTTGGAAGGCTGCCTCAATCATCCTTTGCATCATTGCTGTGTCTTCCTCCTGTTCTAATTAGGCTACCAAGTGCATAAATATGTCCTGGACAAAATCATCCATCCATCCATCTCTTCTGAAGTTAGATCCTTGTTCAATGTGGTCACTCAACCTGGAATAAAAAAATGTGACATTTGAAAATCCATAACTATCATTGCATGATCAATAAAGTGATATTCATGGGAAATTTATCTCAGTACCGGAACCCTTTTTAACTGTCAATCCCAATTTCTAACAAATTCAAAAGATAAATTTGTCTTTAGATTGATACATGCATGAATGAGTGACTGCTATTGGTTGAGAGAACCTGTTTAGAGTTTATGTAGCTGGATACTCCACTCAAGTTTTGCTCAGTGGCCTCAGTGTAGATGGGGCAGGTGGGGCATTTGCCCCACCACTTTTTGGCCAAAGTATACATGTTTCTGAATCAAAAAAATTATTATTTTCCCCGACATCTTCCATGAGGGTGGGACCACTATGTGAAATTAACTTTTCTCAAATAACTCAAGGGAGCAAAATATTTTTTTATATCTTGATTTAATTTTCTTCTTTGACATTTTATTATCTCAAGCGAGACAAATCATTCATGGATCCACAGATTTGATTTATAAGTTAGTCTAGCCACAGTAGCTTTTTTTAAATTGGAAAATAGTTGCTTCCAGTGACATAATTCTTTTAGCTTTACTTCATGTTATCACTTCAGGCTGCTACTCCTTGGTCTGGAAACTATATTGATCTACCTTGCCTGGCTGCCCCCCTCGTTTGCCTTGGCCTCGGCAAGGCATTTATATTTTTGATATACATAATATAAACATAGGCGTACGGGCGGTCGTTTTGCCGGGGGGGGGGGGGGCTAAATTGCAGAGCCTCTCACAGTGGATTTTAACCACTGTCAAGTTAGAAAGATTCTAAAGGAATGGCACCTGCTGGATATGGTACACAATAACATGCAATTTAGTGACGGTGACGGGGGTTGAAATTACATAATCGAAAACGGGAAAAAAATTTGTTGGGAAATTTGTGAGAAAAAAATGAATTTTTATGTTGCAGCCATTTGGCAATGTGACAAACTGCCACACAGTAAACATTTTTCTCACAAATTTCCCAACAGATTTTTTTTTCCCATTTTCAGTTATGTAATCTGCATACATGTCCTTGCGGACCATATCCAGCAGGTGCCATGCCATTACTAGAATTTTTTCTAACTTGATGGTGGTTAAAACCAGGGCTTTGGAGTCGGGTAGTAAGTGAACCGACTCCGAATCCCGACTCCTTCTGCTTTCTGAAAAGCGACTCCGACTCCGACTCCGACTCCTTAGGTCTCCTAAATTCCGACTCCGACTCCCGACTCCGCTTATCGGCATTATTTCACGCAAATATTTCATTATTAACAGGGGCCAAAATGCACTTCCACAAATTTTCCATTGAATACTTGTTCAGGAAGTTTTGCTTAAAATTCAAGATACATTTGACGCTGTTGTAATTGGGTTTTTGTAAATTATTTTTAAGGAGTCAGGAGTCACCAAATTAATTTTTCACTCCGACTCCACCTGAAAATCAAAGTTCGACTCCGACTCCATCCAAAAACCTCAGACCCCACGACTCCAACTCCCGACTCCGACTCCAAAGCGCTGGTTAAAACCCACTGTGCTCTGACCCCCTGGGCAAATGTCTATAGATAGGCCTACCAGGGTATTAATTATCAGTTCTAATTCTAACTGTCTTCTTAATTATCCATTTTAGTTAAAAGTAGGTATTCATAACTGAAATTGACATCCTGCCAGCCCCCACAATCCTAGCTCCTGCCCGTACAGCAAGGGGCCGACCAGACGACTGTTGGGGTAGCGATGAAGTATGGACTTTACTCCCACGACAAACTTTTTTTCCTTCGCAGTGCGTTGACGAATTTTTTTCCCCGCATGCGGACTCTCAACAAGCTTTTTTATCGGAATTTTAACATTACTGTACTCCAGCTCTAGAGGTGGAAACAAACTTTTTTTTTTATTTCCATGTGCTGAACAAACTTTTTTTTTCAGTTTCCAGTGGGAAACAAACTTTTTTTTACACCAAAAGTCCATAGCCCCCCCCCCCCCCCCAAACTGAGCAATAGATCATCTGGTGAGACTGGTCAGCCACCAAGCCATCAGAAGAGTAGCCACTTTACTGGGGCTAGCACAGTCAAGGCCTTACGGGTCAGTAAGGTTTCTGAATCTGATTAAAATACACACAACTTCTCGCAAGCTTGGAAATTTTCATGACTTGAAAATTTAGTAGTCCCATCACATACTGGTACAAAAAACTTTACTTACCAGCTACCTTCCAAGGAGATATCACTGAATTTGTTTGCATGTAGTCCTCCCAACTAATTCCAGCTTGTGATGACTCTGATGAATGAACATGGAGCCCAGCAATATTGCATTATTGGCTGTCTTCTGCTTCTTCATTTTTGTTGTTGTGTTTTCTTCTGTGAAGACATTACCACCAGATGGCATGACGTCACCAGTGACTGGTCACCAAGGTGACTGTTGATGACATCACAATAGGCAAGGTGCTTGTGACATCATTGGAATGTTGATCTTGGGTGGAGTGACAGGCAGGAAAGCTCATCAAAAATGTTTGGAGAATTTATTGTTGCGTCTACAAAACTATCATCGGCAAAACCACAATACTCAAAAGGTTAGTGCTTCAGAAAATACTCAACTGATCAATAGCTCTACTGGTGCTCAAATTTATGATTAAATTCAGTTTAAAGCTACCACTGACGACTTCTGATTTCGACATGACAGTTGAATTTGACATGTACATTGGGGGGCTCTCAAGTGCTATTTGACAAGTGCTTCACCTGCAGTACAATTCGTTTTTGTGTAGGCCAAAATGTCAACAACTTGCTGGACTGATTTGATCACTTGCCAGCGGCCAGGCAGGTTGGTGAGGGTCGAATTCAACTTTCGTGTCGAAATTTGGGAATTTCAGTGGGGTACATGGGTCCTTAAAAAAAGATGGATTGTCAAGTGTCAATATTAAAAGGTAAACAGATGTCTCTTGTCACTTTTTATCTAGTTATAGAATGATCAGGAAATACTTAAAATGTCGTTTGTCAATTTTTATGAGTAAACCTGTTAGTGTCAGTCGATTTTTAAGAGGGCCTGTGTCGCAATGTTACTTTTTAACAAGGGCCATGTCGCCATGTCATCATGTTGATTTTTACCCATGTACAACCCCTTCACTGTCTTCAGTATGGTATTTGTTCAGCATGAAAATTTTAAAAAAGCGCTCCCACCTTCAGCTGGGGTGCTTTATGATTTAGGGGGCGGCCATTTAATAATATCCAGGGTTTTTTTTTTTTTAATTGATACTTTTTTACTCAGTTTTGGTGAAATAAATAAATTTGTTTTGGGTTGACTCAGGCTTGCAATAAATAATTTCTGCAAAAGATATTTCTTAACAAGGAGTTGCTTGATTTTGGAAAGAAAATTCGGGGACTTTGTGCACTTGAAATAAATGATTAATACTTCCGTTTGCGTGACTCCATGAAATAAATAATTTCCACCAATGGAAACTCCAAGCTCCCCCCCCCAGGGCCAAGAGCTGGATCAATAATCGATCTATCGCGATATATCGGTTCACAGACTCATCGTGATAATCGTTCACATGTTATCATGACATCACCATAACTGCATAAGACAAAAGTTGTTGTTTTTCGTGAAATTTGACCAATTTTTGGGCAAAAATGACAATTTTTGTAGCAAGAACTACACTTTTGACAGCATTTATGTCAGAAACTTCGCATTTTGCATGATTAACGCTGCTCAATTGTCGCGATATATATCGTGTATCATTAAAAATTTATCGTGATAATATTGTATCGTTAAAAATCTAACGATGTCCAGCACTACACCGTCCCCTCCCCCCCGGTTGTTAAATTGTCACAGGCTAAGTGTGACAACACCCTCAATTCCTCAATTTAGCTAAGATTAATTTATATCATTAAATTAAGTCATGACTTGAATGGGTGGATTGAGACAATTTTTGAAGAGGTATCAAGACGCAAAAGCTCCATAAAAGTTTAACTTAGCCTATAGATGTTATTCCGATTTTAATATAGGCTTACTCATTCGTATTTTGTATTTCAGGGAACTGAAGGAAGCCATATGTCTTACTTCATTGTAAGGAACACAAATCTCGAGGCTGAAAAGGGAAATTAAATGCTCAATCTGCAGCTGCAAACATGCACAGAAAGGTACTTAAGCAATTTCAGAATTTTATCTGCACTTCGATGTTATGGTGGCCCATTGCATGGTAGTCCTGGACATCGTTCAATTTTGTATGATACGATAATATCACGATAAATTTGTAATGATGCACGTTATTTATCGTGATAATTGATCAGCTTCAGCCATGCAAAATGCAAAGTTTGTGACATAAATCCTGTCAAAAAGTATAGTTCTTGCTACACAAATTGTCATTTTTTGCCCAAAAATTGGTCGAATTTCACGAAAAAAAACAACTTTTGGCATATGCAATTATCGTGATGTCACGACAATATGTAAAACGATTATCACGATAAGTCCCTGAATCGATATATCGCGATATATCGATTAATCGATCCAGCTCTATTGCATGGTGGGACTGGCGCCACAACTTTTTTGCAACACGAATAGCACAGCAATGTTCGTCGCTTCTTCAGGAAATTTAATAATATATTTTGATTGAAGAACTATTAAACTTAATTAAAGTTATGGACAGCATATAATTTTACATCATGAAACTTGATATTTTGCATGATTGACGCTACTCAATCATGGCGATTAATATTGTGTATACATCATTACAAATTTATCGTGACATATCATAATGTTAAACATTGAACGATGTCCAGCCCTAATATTCGCGCAGCGAAACGGCCGAAGGCCGTTTCGCGAAGCGAAATTTAGCACAAGAAAGGTTTCAAAAATCTGTGCAGTGATGGTCTCAACAGCAATGGTCGACAGCAGGAAATTAGGTTAAGTGGGACCAGCTTCTTATCAATGATTTAGTTTCGAATTTAACAAAACATGACATATTCATATTCAAAAGTGTCTTAAAATTCAATTTTCTCCTTTAATATTCCTGTTTCTATTATTTTTATGGAATAGTTCATTATAAGCCTTGACAAGCTATATTAAATTATTTAAAAAACATGTGATTCATTTCATTTCAAAACAGACAACAAGAAAACATAACAAAATTAAGGTTACATAATCTTTGTCAATTGATGATTATGTAACAGTAAGCAATTAATCTACATGCAGATCATGTTATTGTTTTTGTTATCACTATTATGTAATAGCAACAATCTAGCATAGACTTTAATTTGACAACTTTCAGTATAGTCTTCCTTTTTACTATTTAGCTGATTATCTATCAATTCTATTCATTCTTAATCCTATTTATTTGCTATCCTATCTATCCGTCTATCTATCTATCTATCTATCTATCTGTCTATCTATCTATCTATATATCTATATATCTATCTATCTATCTATCTATCTATCTATATATTCTATTTTTGATCTATTTTATTTTTCTTATAGTTTCTAGTCTAAATTTCTCTCTATTTTTCTATATATCCGTCTTTCAATTTCTTTGAAACAGTAACATAACTGCCTTTCATACATTGAATACGAAATAAATTTAATGAAAGTTACGGTAAAACCATAAGTGCTAAAAAAACTTTTTAAGAGCTGCGCGAATTTCATGGCTGTGCCATTTACATATTATTGAGAGGTGTCACATAGCCCTTATTTATTATGTAAATCCCCATTTCCGAATCCCCATTTGCGAGCCCTGAAATCTCATGATTTTCAAAAATGAGATTTATAATAATCAATATTTTTCGAAACCATGGTATTCCCTTACTTTTCTTGTGTTGGTTTCCGTTGAATTGGATGTTATTTATGCATATTATTTGGCAATTACAAGACATTTCTGTTTTTAATTGGATTTTTAACTGATTTTAAAAACAGATTAACTGGGCTTTAAAAAAAACAGATTTATTGCCACCAACACAGCGCTTATAGTAAACAGTAATACAGCTGGAAGTAATTTTATGTTGGATTTCAGGTCTCCATTGCAAGGAAAAGGAATGCCCTTCCCTGAATAAGAGATATATATCTATATGGTCGCCATTCCAGAAGCCTCACCTCTTCCATACACTTTTGGTAAGCATTAATGTTGTAAAATTCAGTTTAATATTGTTTCATCTCAGACTCTCAGTGGCACTATGATAGAACTTAATGAGAGTGTGGTTCACAGCAATGAACCTAATGAATGTCATGTCACAGGGGAATAGCCTACAGCACAAGTCTGTAGGACGATTGTTTATTCTGCAGCAGACATGACATGAATTTATATTTATGTTTTATTAATATCCCACAATCAAAAATTTATAGACCTCCTCTCAAAACTATTAATAATTTCAACTTTTCAAGAGGCACTATTTTATTTGAATGGCCCCAAGAATATCCCTAGCTAGTAGAGTTCTGCGCGGTGCATAATTTGTAAACCGCAACCGCACTGCACCGCAAAGTTCAGAACCGCAACTGCACTGCACCGCAGTCACATGGAACCGCACCACACTGCACCGCAGCTATGCTGAACCGCACCGCACTGCACCGCAGTCATGTAGCACCGCAACTGCACAGCACCGCACTAAAAATGGATCACTTTATAGATTTATTGTTTTATTAATTTGTGCTTACTACAACAATTAAGGAGGGTGATCATAATCAACACTTTTGACAAAAACAATTAACTTACTTTAATGCCATCACCTGTTTCCATCGAGAAAAATCAGTGAGTTTGAAATATAGACTTAAAATTTTTTTTACAAGGAAGTAATATCACAATAATTATTGATAATACAAAAACAGCAGAACAGTTATTAGGCCTACTTCAGCAAAGCTTAGATTTTCTGGGTGATACTCGGTTTTCAAAAAATTGCACATAAATTTTGTTATTTTAGACCTGTTTGGTTTGGGAAAAACAAGTTAAATATTTTACTTTCTTGCGGCCACCTCCTTAGTTGCTTTTTGGAGTAAATAAATTGAATGAATAAACAAACATAAATGCATGGGTCTATCTCTTTGATAAATGGTACAAGAAACAGAATAAGTTAATTTGGAAACAAATTAAAATATATATGGTAATTTAAAAGACAGTAAAAAATTAAGTAAGATTTAGTCAACCCAGTGTACAAACAACTGATCCTGAAAGAATGAACACAAGTTTTTAAGGCGCGGTTCCATTGCGGTTCTCGTGTCATTAATGAAAATCCGCAACTGCACCGCACCGCACCCATTTCATTTGCGGTGCACTGCAACCGCACCCCTCTTGTTAAGTTTAAAACCGCACCGCACTGCACCGCGAATTTTCAAACCGCACCGCACTGCACCGCACACTGCACCGCAACCCGCGCGGTGCGGTGCTGACCTCGCAGACCTCTACTAGCTACTAGGGGTCTACACTGGTTCGATAAATACCGGCCGTACCAGTATAGTCTGGTCGGTTCCCGAACTGGTTTTCAAAGCAGCACTTTCCGTTCGGTTCAATAACGCTATATCAAGCTCAAAAAGTTGTTTTATTGCCGAGATTTGACAGAAAATCTCCACAAATTCATGAAATGAACTCGAGCACTGCGTCATCTTGACGACCGCTCTGATGCGAGATGTGACTTTCCGGGCCAAAAATTTGGTTTGCATGGTTGCGTATTTCTAAAATGCGGATCAACCCGAATTTGCGGACCGACGGTACGAATCGTGTATCGATCAAGTGTGTCGATGATACGTATCGTAACGAATGTCGGCAACGATATAGAGCCCTACTAACCTGAGCCTCAAAACATTGTATCGTCATCACTTCACCCCCCCTTGTTTCCATGACAACGTCAGATTCTTATATGCTGTGAATCACACGGTTTTTTGCCTGAACTTCACTGGCCCTTGTGGGATATCGACTCTGAAGTAGCATATATCACCAAAAAAAAGTTTTTCAAGGGCTGTTTTAAGAAACACTTTAAAAATTCAGTTATCATGTCGACTTAAAGTTTGAGAGATGAAGTTGAAAATTGTATCAGTGCTTTGCAAACTTGAGTAGACATAATAACATTCTACCATTCTCTCCCTAATGTCCGTGTTTTTCTGTTTGCAGTGCGGGCAGTGCCTGGAGCAGAGTGACGATGAATTGTTGGGACTGTATGATGTACATACGTTTGGGACCTAATTGTGCAACCAATCAATTTTGACTAATCAAAATACACCATGTTGGATTACCAAATTTATTTGGTGAGGGTAATTCTTTTTTTTTAAAGCTGCCAATGAACAATTTTTGCATCACTTCATAGTTTTAATACTTTCTGTCCAATTTTATTTTTGCAATAACAGCGAATTCATTCATGGGCTATAATATTTTAAATTACTTCTTTATGAACACATCCGTTTTCAAAAGGGGTCCTTCGAAAATGTTACTTCAAATTTCATAATATTCCTTTATAAAATTTGTCTTGTGAACAGCAGGCTCATTTGGTAAGCCTGGAGTAATCCGTCTACTGTGATACACCACGCATAATATTTGTTCTTTTTGATTTCAGCTCTTTTTCACTAGACAAGGTCAGCCACTCCCTAATTAAGAGAGACAACTCTCTGGTTGCCATTCGAGAAGTCTTCCCTGTGCTTTTGGTAAGCATTAACTATGTTCACTTCAACTTACTTACACAGATCATAGTTTAACTGAAATTACATGTTCAGGTAGGCCTAACTGATATAATATAAGAGGTACATAGCGTAAATGTCAAACAGTTACTCTTGGAAGTAAGTACTCCCGGTTTTGACTATAACATCACTAATATTACACAAATACTTTTTGAAACGATTCTTGTGTCATAGGCCTACCATTGAGTTTTCCTATTACATGAGCATCCCTGGCCATTTAATTTGCACATGTCCCGGGACCTTTGTGCTAGATAGGGGTTATAATCTTGTAAAAGTAAGTACATTTTTTCGTCCGTTAAGCCCCGTGACTAATTTGTATCTACACTTAATATAATATTATCTCAATAATCTATTTTTCAGAGACAGCATAATAATGAATGTCTGCTGCCCCATGTTGTGGGACAAGTCATGCTCAGCAAGACATTTTGGATTTGTTTTACAACGTTCGTCTGAAGCTGGGTGACACTGACACGTTGGAATAAAATATTGAGAAGCAGAAGAAAAATTATTGAAAAAATGGACTATTGACTCAAATACAAAATAAACAGTATTTATCGCAATAATTATGGCTGAAAACGAAGCATAAAGGAACAAAAATTCTGGGAAAAAAAGGACAATTGCAATTGAAGCCAAATTAATTTCTTTGAATTTATACCTGTATACTGTATCAGCCTAATTGTACCAATAAATATTTTAATTTCATATCACTGTGTTGTTCTACCCACCATAAATTACAAAATTTCTAAATACAATAGACCTGATTAATAAGCTAAATTCCAATACCTAAAATAATAGATATAACGTATGAAATTCGTACGAAAAGTGCCTATGCGAAATACGTACGAAATACGTACGAAATTCGTACGAAAATGTACGTACGAACTACGATTCGGCTCTTTCTTGTGAGTTTCGTACGTAAAATTTACGTACGTAAAACGTACGTTTTACGTACGTAATTCGTACGTTGCACAATTGCTAGTGTATAATAAGAAATAGACAGCTTCAAGGCCTCAGTACATATTGTGCATTCATCGACATGCAAAAGGCTTTCGATTGGGTAGATAGGAATCTTCTTTATTATATTCTTTTAAAGAACGGAATTCAAGGAAAAATTTTAACTGCATAAAATCTTTTTATGAAAACTATGTAGCTTGTATTAAAATTAATAATTACTATACTCAACCTTTCAAAATTCAAAGTGGTGTTAAACAGGGTGACCCTTTATCCCCCACGTTATTCTGTATGTTAATTGATGAACTTATTAAAGATGTTACTTATTTAGATAAAGGTATAAATCTTGATGGATTTAAAATATCCATTTTAGCTTTTGCAGATGACATTGTATTAGCTGATAAGGAAAAAGATTTAGATTATATTTTGAAACACGTTGAACAATGGTGTAAGAATTATAGAATGAAAGTTAACACTGATAAAACAAAAATTGTGCTTTTTAGGCCTAAAAGATCGCCAAAAACTAAATACAACTTCCAATTCAACAACTCAGCATTGGAAATTGTTGGTAAATATAAATATTTAGGAGTTGTACTAAATGAATTTGTTAATATTACATTACTCTCTGAAACCTTAGCAGGTGCAGCTGGCAGAGCACTGAGTGGAGTTATATCGAAATTTAAACAAATTAAGAACATGAGATTCAATACCTTTGAAAAACTTTATTTTGCTAATGTAGTTCCAATATTAGATTATGCATCTGGGGTATGGGGGCATAATAGTCATACAGAAGGGGATAAAATCCAAAATAGAGCAATAAGGTATTTCATTGGGGTACATAACAAGGCAGCTCTTCTAGGCTTAGAGGGAGATATTGGTTGGAGTAACTGTAAAATTAGACAAAATGTTAATATGATTAAACTGTGGAATAGATTTATATTAATGGAGAATGATAGGCTAACAAAAAGGGTATTTGACTGGGATTTAAAATTGGGCATAGGATGGTCTAAAGAAATTTTAGAAATATATCAGAGTTGTGGTTATGCTAATGTATTTTACGATAGATCTGTTTGTGATGTGAAAGTAATTCATAGGAAGCTATTTGATAATAGAAATAATATATGGTGTGAGTTATTGTCAACAAAACCAAAACTTAGAACGTATAGAAAATTTAAGAGTGAAATTATGGCTGAAAGTTATATTCATATTGAAAATAGAAAAAGAAGATCACTAATGGCTCAAATACGTCTAGGTATACTACCGCTAAACATAGAAACTGGTAGATTTAGAAATCAGCCGGTAGAAGAAAGGTTATGCCAAATGTGCGAAAATAGCCAAGTTGAAGATGAAATGCACTTTATATTGAAATGTCCAGCGTATGAAAATGATAGAAAACAATTGTACGATAGTATTAACTGTAACGATTTCAATGAAATGGAACTAGAAGAGAAACTGATATATATGTTTAAAAATCATTCCCTAAAATTAAGTAAATATATAGAGAAATCTTTGGAAATTAGATGTGTTAAGCTATACAATGTGTAATTCGCAATCCATATTTGCTATTGTTGATTTTGACTTTTTGTTAGCGTTAAAATTTTGACTCTTTGTAAATAGTCCTCTCTCTGCCCTTGGCAAGAAACTATTGTTACATAGTGGTTGATAAGCCCTACACGGGCTGGGTATCTTACGATCATGTTTGTATTTGTCATCATATTACTTTGTACCTGCCACTATAATAATAAAAAAGTTTCAAAGTTTCAAAGTTTACTCTCCGGTCGTTTCGAGTGTATTTTGTGATGTCTCACTGTGCCCCGCCTAAATCTGATCAGTTTTCTGGAAGAGGCGCTATATAAATCACTATTATTATTATTATTAACTGTCTCACCGCGCCCCACAGCTTTCTTTATAACATTTTTTAATCCTGTGAACCGGATGCCTTCATTTTTGTTCGTTATCTCACTAAACTAAGACAAATAACCAAGGTTTAAATCCCTGGCAATAGATTTTTTTTCCCATTTTCTTGGGAATTATAACAAAAAGTCATTTAGCGAAATTATTTACTTTTACTGGCCAAAAAGCAAAATATTGATATTTCACTCTAGAATGCTGTGTAGGCATCCAGGAAATAGGACAGTCTTTCCCTTACTTACTTTTTGTACTATACAAAAGTGGGTTGATCTTTAAACAGTACCAGTAAGACACTATCAGCTTTGTCTCACTGTGCCTGCCTTCTTACTGTGCCCCGCTCTCCCTTACAGTCAGTCCAGACGACTGCCTGTGCTTCAATCATGCCATCCATCAAGATGTTGCATGACGTAAAATCCTACTCCATGGGGGCTGTCTCTGTTCGGGACTGACAAGTGGCAGCAGAATGCTGACAGTCCCTGGAAAATTGAAGTGGGTCACCAATAATTTGATCTGTTTTGGAAAGATCACAAGATCAGGTCGCACAACAGCTGTGCATATTACTACGCCAAACTACTTTCAAAAAGCATGATTGCTGGCAAAGATCCAGTCCACTGCTTTGAATGAAAATGTTTGGAAATCATGAGATAAAAAGAAAGTTTTGAAACTTCAGCATAAACTTTGCCTCTGAAAGGGATGATTTTACTCATCAGAAGTTTGAGGGTATTCAATGTACTTGTGCCATTTAGTGCATGTTAAATTGTGGTCAGAAAAGTGTCCAAAAAGAATGCTCTCTCACTTATTCACGTGTCCATACAAAGCCAATGTTATAGCTTTGTAATATCAAAAATGCTCATTTGTAGTTATTCTGTTACTTTATTGAGATTTATTAACTAGGACAACAATATAATTTACAATTTCATAAAAGCTGTGTAACACTCAACAAAATGTTTTGTCCATGCCACAAGTGGCCCCCTCTATACTGGCATTATATGTGAGCTACAATGTATACATCCTCAATGATAAAAAAAATAGTTCCAACTTATTTTGGTATTTAAAAGCTGTCTGCTTAAAATTGAAGCCAACCAAAGTCAGATTAGACACTTACAGAGTTTTTGGAAGTAAACTAGACTATCACTACATGATGGAACTGTCCTGGTTTCTTCCACACTGTCCTGGTTTCTTCCAGAGATTGAAATTCTGTTGACCGCTCACAGGAGCTCGCGAATTTTGCACCCTAGGTGGCAGCAAATAGCAGTCAACTTGTAGACAGCCATGGGGGTATGTGGTTTTTCGGCCTTTTTGTGAGTTCCAAATATATTCTTCTCATAATCGGGCAGGTCATGATTATTTTTCAGAGGAACGAGTGACTCACAAATAAGAATTATATTTATTGTGCAACTTTTGCATGTTTTAAAACAGAATGATCAGTGCTGACCTATAATTTAGCAGTTTCTTAAGGATTTATAATGATCTGATCAGGCAAGGTCCCTATTGACACAGCTGAAACTGTGAATATACCAAATGTGTGACATCGTTATGCTCATACTGACATCACATGAGCACTGTGGCAGTTGAAAAGAACATGGCACACTAATAGGAAATCTGTCATAACATGGAAGCTTCGTTCGATTCTCCTTGGAGGGTTGTAAAAATGATAAAGATGTCAATACATCATGTGACCAGAAAAAAAGGAGATTTATTAACTTCTCAGTGTCATGGCACAGCCCTGCCTAGGAGTATAAATTAGGGACATAAAAGTAAAATTCTGAGAAAGAGTGACAAAAAGAGCCTGTCCGTTTCTAAAGGCACATCATCAAATATGAACTGAGAGCAGGAATTGTCAGCCTTATATATAAATTTAGTATGTTAACAATTTTCACCACATGTAGATGGTCAGGCCAATGTTTTGAAAATAAACAACAACAACAACAACAACAACAACAACAACAACAACAACAACAACAACAACAACAACAACAACAACAGACAAACAAATGTTAACTGGTGTACCAACCAACTCTAAGTACAAGGAGACAATATGTAATTATGTATACATGCTCAATTGCTCATTTCTGTTAATTACATATCATTGAGCAAGTTTACAACAGAATAATCGATTTCTTTACAGCCGGTCAATTTGATATGCGAATAGAGTGGTCTGTTGCGCAGTGAAAATTGCACTTCATCAGTCATCTTACTAATGATTTGTCATAATTATTTAAATCTATATTTTCAATAGCATTTTAACTTCAGGGGACTAATGTTGTGTTGGACAAACCACAGGATTATGATTCTTGATTATTGCTAAAATCTGTTATGACATAGGTTTATTACGACGTTTCAAACTGTTTCTATGTTTCCCATTGTAAATTTAATGACACTTCATCAACTATCATGAATCACAAAGTGAACATTTCAGAGAGAAATAGTCCTATTTTTCACGAACTGACCGGCAGTATTAAACCTATACATACATGTACCAAACAAACATTTTACTAGTGCGCACAATAATTTTTCCAACTTATAAAATTTTGAAAAATAAAAATGATTTACAAGTCTGCGTTACGCAACTTTTTTTACCCTCAGCAATGTATATTGCCAAGGGTATTGTCGTTACTTTTGTGCAGTGGCGTCCGCCACACAGGGGTCCACCTATGTGTACTAGGTATCATGCAGAAACTATGCTATGTACATACTACATATGTTATATTTAGCAGTTTGTCTTATTTAAATTTGATGGTATGTATAATATATATAGTTTTTTGATGCTGCAGTCCTAATGGCTGATTTTTTTTTTCAGTTTTGCAGATGACACTGTTGTTAACTTCTTAAGAGTTAGCTCCATCATTTTTTATCATTTGTCTTGAATCTAAAAAAAGTATTGTGTTGGAAATTCCAACATAGAATTGACCAATGAAACAATATCTACAAGTTTGTAGGCTAAACAAGTGATTGAAAATGGTTGCAGATGTTATAAATACTGCAGATTCTATTTTGTCATACATGTGCCTTTCGTCAATTGTTTGATGCCGATGGTTTGCTGCCATGCAGATTATGTTTGTACATTGCATATAAAAATTAATATATATACTGCAGATCTTTTTTATTATAGCTGCAGGATTTTAATCAATTCTATACATATTCTGATTCAATATCGGTAAACATGAATAATTACGAGATTTATATATACTTGCCATTTTGATGCCTTCATGGTTGGTAAAGAACAGTATCGTTGGACTGCAGTTTGATGGACTCCATTGTTGTTTATGGATTGAACAAAACTTCCCACTGTGACTGACCAGAAACTCATTCTGACCAATGGGCTAAAGGTGAAGCTGGAACAATTAACAAATAAAAATGTACCTACTATTTTCTCTGAGATATAGTATGGCCATGCTCCAACGAATCATTCCAATTTTTCTCTACAACATGATAATGGACTGACAGATTATAATTTGCTTACTCCCAAGTGTCAATTCTTCCATTTTTCATGTTGATGTCCCAAATCTCTCCGAAACCATTGAATCTGATGCTTCCCTGAAATTGACAAAAAAATAATGCTTTGTACTATACAGAAAGAAACCAATTGATTAAAGGCTCAATCTCACTTAAATGAGAAACAATTGGTCATAGTAGCAAATGTCTTTAGTTTTGAAATTTAAATCTCTTATCACAAGAAGCCAAAGACATGAAGCCAAAGACAGTCAGAGTTAAAAAAAAAAAGTAAATTACGTTACCACCCCTTATAGAAAGACCAACAGAGGAAGAGAAACAATTATATTATTAGATTTTTGTTGGTAATTGATGCCTGAGAGCATGAGGTTAATTTAATTTTATTGAATTTTAGTGCGAGAAGCGAAAAATTGTTTTAAAAAAATCACTGAACGCATTTTGACCAACAAACACAATAACAATTCGGGGTACATTTATTAGCATGGATATCAAGCATAGCAATACATATTATTATTAGTTAATGACAGCTGATGGAGAGTCTGAAACTCCCTAGAAGTTGTGATCGATAAGCTGAGCTTACCACCAATGCCTGCCTCGAAAATGTAAGATACATTTTTCTATGAAATACTTATAGTCTGGCAGCCAAAGGGGTATACCCTACACTGATTGATAATTTTTTTAACGGTATCCAAGTCCTCTTTAGGCCTAGACCCTCTAGAAAAAACATTTGTAATGGGTACCTATGTGGTACCCTTGGGGAAATTGAGAAATCCGAGATGGCTGCTGCAGCACTGTTGCTAAGATACATGTATTGATATACCTAGACTTTTTTGTGAATTAAACATTTTTTGATTCCTGACAAAAAAAATGCACTCTTTGAACTTTGGGTCTATAGATGAAAAAAACTTTGATGTCTCGACCAGGTTTCTAGTAAAAACCTGGTCGAGACATCAAAGTTGCATTTTTAAACTATTTTAAGGCAATGTCTTTGCTGGTTTTGGAATGCAAAATTGAATCTGAAAAAAAGGTGTTAGCTTACCAGAATTAAAATGACTACTGTTCCTAAAAGATAGACCATGGCTTGGAAGGCGTCAGTCCAAACTACAGCAGTTAGACCACCCTGCAATGTGAGAAATGTGTTATTAAATGAGGGAGACAATTTTTTTTAATTAGAAATGTTTCTGAAAAAATTTGTCGAACCACTTACAAAATTTTGGTGTACATAATAATTATTGTGTCTTAATTAATAAATTATTGGGACAAATTTATTTTATGTTCAAAATGTCTATACATTTCTCTGAGCACTTACTATTGATGTGTATATTGTGGCAACAACCCCTGTTATGACAATTGATGCCCATGTTGGAAAGCCGGTGACTGAAAAGTGGGAAGGCACATTACAGCTGGTTAATTTTTTATGCAAAATGAATGAACTGTTGCAGTGTGAAAATTGCTCTTTGTGAATCATCGTACTGATGATTTTGTCAGGATCAAAGCATTAGTTTTAAAATAGCACCTTGGTTTTAGGAAACTTATGTTATGTATTGGGTCTGAGGCTGAGTGTGAGTCTAATGAACGTGAACAAGGGATTTTGGTCTAGAAGAATCAGATTCATTGTACACTGTACATTGGCTTTTCAGACACCAACATAACAACATTTCCCAAAACTGAAGTGCCATGGCAAAATTAAGATTAATGCTTCGATCATGACAAATCATCAGTGTGATGACTCACTAAGTGCAATTTTCATAGAACTTTCTGCCAATCTGAGAATTTGCATTTTCACTATTATTTTCATGCTATTGGATTTTTAAAAAATTATCCCCAATATTGCAAATTAATTAGTATTCTTTTTTTTTGTTCGTTCGCATTCATAGGCCATGTTTGCGAACATATAGGCTATGCAGAAGATTCCAGATTTTTAAATTAATTTTTAAAAAAGTTTCTTTAGATATTTTTAAAAAGTTTCTTTAGATATTTTTTAAATATAATTTGAGATATGTTATTTCTTACCTGAATCCAAAGCAGTGGCCGGTGCATACATGGCAATTCCCATATAAATTAACTTAAAAAAAAGTAAATAAAATAAAACATTTTGCTCTAATTTCACCAACCAAAAATTTAGCATCAGCATTAAGAAGTGCTGCCATTCTGTCACTGAAATTGGGTAGCGATAAATTTGGAAATACGCTTAGACCAGTTCTATGGTTTAAACTAGTTGGTGAAATTGGGCACTATTATTAATGTATGCCATATCAACATGCAGTTCTTTCAAATTTGAATTATAACTGGATGACTACTAAGAATAGTAAATAAGCGAAGTTAACTGATATCTGCCAAAAGTGTATTTTTCATCTTTGTTCCTCCAGGAGATGATGTTTTAATCCTCTGTCTGTTTTGCATTCTTCATCTTGAGCCCATTATGTATGTGGCATCATATTGACATTTATAAGCAAGACACATTTTTCTTCAATGTTTACTTAACTCACTACTGATTTCTTACTTTATTTGCTGTGGTTATAAAATATTGAAGCGTTAAAGAGTCTGATGATTGTTAATGGAAGTTACTTACTGCCGAAATGACAAGAAGAAAAGATCCTGTGCGCCTTACTGCTTTTGACTTGTAACGTAATTCCAGATACTTAAAATAGCAAACAACACATTATATTACACTCACTTTTCATTTTCTGTGTGATACAAATAGAATAAATTAATGGAGACCGTCAGGTCTCGGCCCGTAGGGCCGTGACCAGAGGTCTTCAAATGGTAGAAGACAGAGCTGTAGTACTCACACAGTGATATAGTGGGGCAGATAGCTGAAACAATCTTTCACTTGGTGATGCAAGCATGAAATTTGGCACAAATGTGCTTCAGGACCTACTCTTTCCAAAAGGTACGTTATCCAAGTTGAAAAACAATATGGCGGCCATTTTCTAAGATGGCCGCCACGGCAAATGTTAAATAACCATTTTAGCCATAGAATGCCCAGAGATTCGGTGATACAAGCACCAAATTTGGCACAATTATTCTTCAGCACCTACTCTTTCCAAAAACTATGTTATCCAGATTGATAAACAATACGGTGGCCATTATCCAAGATGGCCGCCATGGTAAACGTAAAATAACAATTTTTGCCATAGTGTACGTTCTCTGGCGGCAGTTAAACTAGGCCCTGCAGGAACATAACTAACTAATTGTAAAGATTAGTTGCTTCCCAAAGATTCCATCAGAAGGTATAAAATAATGACAAAGATTGGAATTGGTCTTCACTCCTTGATAACTGGATACAAACTGATTTATTCAGGTAGGTTACAAGATGGCTGCCGTTCCAGCCCATTGAGCATGAGTATACAGTGAGACACCTAGTGGCCACTGGGCCATGGGGAGCTGTGGGGGGTCAAACACCCTGACCCCCTTCTCCAGTCCCAAATACCTTAAATTGGTCATAGATGAGATAACTGCCCTTTGTAGTTGGTTTGCTCTGTTGTTAAGTTTAACCCCCATACATTCCACTTCTGCAATTGATTAGTTTGGAATTACCCAAGCTACTTTAGCTTGATTGGGGGTGGTCCCTGATAGGCCCCTTGTGTACTCTCAGCAGGAATTGGCATTGACCACAATTGGTGGTCAATTCCATTTCCACACCTGAGCAGTTAAGAGCCATTCAGAGGCCACCTGGGTTCAATCAAGCCAAGTGCTGATAGTGGCTTCAAAGCCATTGTGTATGAATTGATTAGCATTCTTATCCTTGTAGTTCTAAATGACCAACTGACAAAGGGGCAGCTTTCCCATAGGGGAGTGAAGTTGTGACACAGCCCTGTTATATGGTAGACATGAAATATGAATATAAATATGAATATTGCTTGTACAAGAAACTTACATATGCCCCCCCCTATAAGTAGATCTATGGAATAACATGGAGTAGATCGTAAGCTTAGATTAGGGTAAAGTTTGTTTAATTGATTCGCAATATATTTCTAATAACAGTGCCATGTTTATTTCCTACATCACTGATGTAGTATACCACTCAAAGGCCTGTCCTATTTTAAAGGTCCAGTCTCCTGTCAAAATAAAATGGTACTGTAATTGCGAGCTGTGTCACCCAAATTTTGTTAATTTTATATTAAAACTACCCCTACTGGGTGATGATAACCTACTCTTATTGAGTGTTGTCATTTGAACTACGCTAAAGTAAAGAGTAACATGGTGTAATTACGATAAAAGTGAACATGTAATTATTAAATCATAGATAAACTTGACTGATAAAATGAGTATAAAATGTGCTAGAGTGGTTTATCAGGCAATGTGTTGCCGGTAAATGGAAAAGTGTTCATTTAAAACTAACATGTACAGCGCATACATGTTTTACAATAAATTGGTCCTTGGAACTTGATTTTCGCGACCTCTGTTCTTGATCTTCGCGACCTCTGTTCTTGATCTTCGCGACCTCTTGGAGCGTTACTTGATCTTCGCGAGTCTTGTGGTAGGACGATCACATCAGTAACTATTGCTGTCCTTGCAAGGGAGTTAAGTGTGATCGTGGAGTATAGCGCGAGTGTACAAGACACCCATCTTAGTAGTGCGCTTAATAGACGTACATGCGGGTGGTGACTGCCTAATATTAAAATGTTGCATCAATAGGGATGATACATACGACGTATTGGCAGCCACCAGGCCCATAATAGACAAAAAATATTTCAATCATTTAAATGCATGGGAAGCCTGATTTGTCAAACGTCACTTAGTCTGTAGTCAGTGAGGGAGGATGTCTGTGGGATTTTGAGGTGTTGTGGTAGTGGTGGCAGTGCTGGCCAACGTGAGGGGACGGGTGCTGAGGGGTCGTGGTAACGTACGTGGGCTGCTTGTGGTGTGGTAAGAGGTAGAATTTCAAAATCAGAGATTTTCTCTTTTATAAAGGTGTAAATGGAGGTTCTGAACCTCTTGCATTTGACAATGACCACAATAAGAGCTACCAAGACGAGGCCTATGAGCACCGCATTTACAGTTCCAAATATGTCTATGTTATCTAAGATGGAGGTTTTGATTTTGACCTCGGGTAGAATGATCTGACTTATTGAAGCTGTAACTGGAGATAGACTGGCCATGGATTTTAATTTAGGGATATTACTGACTATTGCTGCTGCTTTGAGATTGAGTGACAGATTGAACATGGCCGGGATATCAATGGAGGGCATTGTGTACCGTCTGTTTAGGAACTTTTGACTGATGCAATTGACTGACCATTGGTCGGAACTGATGACACAAGGTTCTAAGCATGTCAAGTTATAAGCGCCTGGAGAGAGATTGAGGTACCTTGCCTTCTGACCCGCACATCTAATGGCAATTCTTTGATGCCACGTGGTGAGTGCAAATTGGTTGATATCAAGGTTGGCCAGAACTGGCTCATTGTGATGAGCTCTGATATCTACTGAGCAAGTGGCCACCAGGGCTTTGTTGTTGGTGATTAGGCCTCTTGCACATTTCATCATGGATGAACCAAAAGAAATTGAGGGCTGGCAGACTATGGGATTATGATATTTACATTTAAGGGGTTCAAACATTGCACCCGAGACCGTGTCAAATGCATAACTGGGCTTAACGTTAATTGTGACTTTATAGGTTGAATTAGACACTGGTACTGGGTGAGCAAGAATGTGATACAATAAATACGGGGTGTCTGCCAGGAGAGGTATTTCAATTTGATAATAGATTGACTGTGTTGATGGTAGCCAAATGGGCTTTACTTCAATATATTGATAATACCAATGAATGTCATCCACGATGAGGTGTTGGCCAGCCGCTTCTGTGAGTATCTGTCGTAGATGGTCAGGGGAGAGTAGGTCGGTCGTCAGCTTTCCCAGGTCCAAGGCTTGTTGTTGGCGCTTAAAGAGAGCAGAAAAAGCAATATATTCATTGAGAGTTTGTGACAGAACATCAATGTAACGATCAAGTTGTGTTGTAATGATTAACAAAGCAATTTGTTGAGACTGTTTTGAATTGGTAACTTGATTAGCTATCATGACATCATTCAATGAGTTGTAATGCTTGACTAGTGACGCTTGTTTATCAGCCAAGGCCAAGGTTAAGGAGCGCGTTTGGTTGAGGACTGAGGCCATGGTGTTCGATGCGTGTGCTAAATCTTTTTGATTGTCGTGCAACTCCAGCATGGCTGATTTGAACCGCCTAAGTTGGCTGGTGGTGGCAACTCCAAAGAGAGCGCTCAAAATTGTGCCACCAAAGTCTAGTAATCCCCGTTTGGACCTCCTTGAGCCTGATTCTGTTTTCTTAAGAGTGTCCAGCATGTGCTGACGTCTGGTCATTTGCAAATGAAAGTCAGCATCAGTGTGAATTTTCTTAATGGATGAGAATATATTACTTAAATGATTGATTTCCGTGGCTAAAGATGTGGGGAATTCAGGCTGGTCTAATGTTACATAAATATGCCAAGTGGCAGCGATTTGGCGTAGGGATTCGCCTCCTCTGACGCTAACACCATCAGGCAGTGGAGTGACAAGCACTGGACTCTGCTGTGCTTGAAGCTGGTACACGCCGCTGAGAGCTAGCAGCATCAAGAGAGGCAACATGATTAAGGAACCACTTAACTTGAGCAATCGTTGCGATGCGTAACTTCTTCTGCTGCTGTTGTGTTGGAATGAGGTCTTCAGGTAGCTGCCTTTTGACTGAACGCTGCAGGTATGCTCGTTGCCTCTTAAGTTGCGGTTGCTGCAACTGTGGTTCTCTTCTCTTGAGCTGCGGCTTCGGAACAGGTGGCGATGGGCGTCTGTGAAGTGTCTGTCTGCGAGGTTGTTGTGTCTGTGTAGAAGGCGGTCTCTGAGGGGCGCTGCGACTAGTGTTGCCCTGAGGTCGTCGACTGGTGAAGTCCTGAGTCGACTCTTGTGCGGTGGGCTGTTCTACTCGTCGTCTCTTGTGTGCGCGCGCAGGACTGGGGGTGGTACTTGCGTCAGGGTTGACTGGCTGCAGTGGGGGCACCAAAAGGGCGCGCTTTGCGATGCGTGGGCCCTGGCGGGGATTTCTCAGTGGCCTCTTGCAGAGCACATCCCATGCGATATTGGGATCCACCAGTTTAACCTTGTTGACATTCAAGGTCTTTATGTGTCCTGATTGCTGATGGCGTAGCTTCACAACTTTTCCTTTGACCTGAATGACTTCCCACTGTGGGTCCCATTTAGACGTGAGGGATAAGCCCTCCTGCACTTTGACTACGACAGTGTCTCCCGCCTTGACTTCCTTGTTGTTTGCTTGGCGCTCTAATCTCTCCCTGTTATGATATCTAGATTGAGCCGTGGCTGCTGCTGCCGTTCGTAGAGCATTGGCCACATCATTCAGTCGTTCGTCTAACAACTGAGTTTGTGGTAGAAGCTTGGAGAGCGGTAGTCGTGGCCTGCGGCCATAATGGAGGAAGTAAGGTGTGTAGCCATGTACGCTGGAAACAGAGCAGTTGTACGCCAGTAGAGCTGGGCCCAGTTGATCCTGCCAGGTTGACCTGTCATTGTTGATTAATTTGGCTAGAATGGCCTTGAGTGTGCCGTTAAAGCGTTCACACTTTCCATTAGCCTGCGGGTTGTATGCCGTTGTTCTCCTGTGATCTATGCCCAGATCGTGTAAATAGGATCTAAGGGCATGTGAGTTGAATTCACAACCAAGGTCCGAAATGATCACATCTGGATAGGAGTGCCTTGGAAAGTACTCTCTGGTCAGGACCTTCCAGACCTCGTGACTTGTCTTCCTGGGGATTGGGAATGCCTCGGCCCAGCCTGTGCAGTGATCTACAATTGTGAGAACATATTGATTTCCTTGAGGAGACGGCACGAGTGGTCCAATGAGATCCATTGCGATGAATTGAATTGGGGCTTTAGAAATAGGCATTTCACCCATTGGCGCTCTTTGTGTGGATCTGGAGTGTGCAATGCAGATTGGGCAATTCGAGGTGAATTGTTGAATATCTGCTTTCATGCCTGGCCAGACAAAAGCCTCTTGCAATTTTCGCATTGTCTTCATGAATGACATGTGTCCCACATCTTTGTGCGCTCTGGTGATTGCATGCTGTCTGAAGGCTGGGGGTAACACTAGCCTCGGGTGGTCCGTTGCTTGTTGAAAGGGTCTTTTCGTGGAGTACAAGAGACCGTTTATGACCACATAGTTGCTTTCATCATCGTGTTGCTCCGTCCATTCAGTCATGCTTTGTTGTTGTTGAGCTACCTGGCGAAGGTCCAGGTCATACAAGTGAGGCATTGGATCATCTGCTGGAGCAAGTGGGAGTTGGTCACCTAATTGCCAGTACCCCACATCAAACGTGTTAATCGACTCCTTTTGTTTGATGCGAGAGAGCATATCGGCCCTAATGTTCAACTTGCCCTTATGATATTTGATCGTGCAATTGTACTCAGCCATGAGGACTGCCCACCTTTGGATCTTAGTGTTGTTTAGATCCTTGGTGAATAGACTGAGAATTGGCTTGTGATCTGTGTAAACGGTGTATTCTGCACCAATCAAGTAGGCTCTCAGCTCTTTGAGACAATGGATCACAGCGTAAGCCTCGCGTTCAATGGTCGCCCATCGTCTTTGTGTGTCTGACAATTTTTTGGAAACATACACGATTGGTCTCTCAATGCCTGCTTGATCCACCTGACATAATATGCCGCCTATTGCGTAATCACACGCGTCAGTATACAATAAAAAGGGCTTGTCCGTTTGTGGGTGTGCCATGACTTGATCACTCATCAGCGCTGTCTTCAATTGATCAAATGCCTTCTGTTGCTCCGCGCCCCAGTGAAATCGAGCGTGCTTCTTTGTGAGCAGTACCAGCGGCTCAGCGATGCGTGCATAGCCCTCTATGCAGGAGCGATAATAATTGGCCATGCCCAATAGAGACCTGACACCCGCTATTGTTGTTGGTGCTTCCATGCGTGCAATAGCGTCGACTTTGGCTGGGTCTGCCCTGAGGCCTTGTTCACTGACAATGTATCCTAGCAACTTGACCTCTTTAAGTCCAAACACACATTTGGCAGGATTGAGGCGTAAATTGAACTCTTCTAAACGTGCAAAGATCAGCTTGAGATGTTCTAAATGTTGTTCTTCATTCTGGCTATAGATCACGATGTCATCAATATATAATAAAGTAAACTGACCTATATAACCTTTGAGGACAATCTCCATTGCACGTTGAAATTGGGCCGACGAGTTGGCGAGACCCATGGCCAATCGAGTCCACTGAAATAGTCCCCTGTGGCAGATGAAGGCTGTCTTTTCTTGGTCCCTCGGATCAATGGGTAGCTGATGAAAGCCAGATTTTAGGTCCAAGGTAGAGAATATTTTGGCCCCCTGCAGCTGATCGAATATATCCCTGATCAATGGTATTGGATAAGCGTCTTTCTTTGTGACATTGTTCAGCTTCGTAAAATCCACGCAAAAGCGCATTGAGTCGTCTAATGGGTCACGCTTGGGTACTAAAACAACGGGTGATGCCCATGGGGATGACGATGGTGTGATCACCCCTTGCCTTAAGAGATCATCAATGTGCGCATCCAAGGCTGCTCGTTTCTTCAAAGGTAAACGATAAGGTCTGCGTCTGATTGGATCTCCGTCCGTGATGATACGACACTGTAGGCTGGGGTGACATCCAAGGTCCTCTCCTTTGGCAGCGAATATATGTTCATGATCCAGGACGCATTGTTTGATGGCTGTGTTGTGGACCGTGGGTGGTCGAGGACCAAGTGAATTAATTTGCATTGATGGGGGACGTGGCAACAATGGCAGGACTTTGTTGTTGCAACGTAACACTCCATTGTCATAGTCAATCAGTGCCTTGGTGGCTTTCAATGCGTCCCTGCCCAGAATCAGAGGGTGAGCGATGTCTTCGACCACAATGACATCAATGGGACCTAATGTCCGTTCCTGTAATTGAGTGGTGCCTAAGACCTTAATGTTGTGGCCTGTGACCCCCACCAATTCAATGGAGTCTTTCAGTACAGGGGATCGACCGGTTTGCTGGCAATATAGCTGAAATTCATAGCGTCGCAGGATTGTTCGACAGGCGCCTGAATCGACCATGGCAAATATGCGTATGTTGTTAAATACCAGGTCAACATAGACGAAGTCGTCTGGTCCTACGACGCTTAGAACCCCCCTGGTTCCTTCGTGCGTCAGCTGCCATTTTCTTCCTGCAATCCTTTTTGGTATGATTGGGTTTCTTGCAGTATTGACACACCGGCCTGCCCTCGTCAGTCCAACTGAAATTAGGGTATTGTTGAGCCATCGAAGGAAAGAAGTTCGGTTGCGAAGACTGTTGGAAGCCCTGCTGTGGCTGCTGGTATGCTGGCTGTGGCGGCTGATGGGCTTGATAGGCATGAGGCTGTTGCGTATATGATGCTGGTTGCTGTACCTGCTGACTGACAGGTGGGGTGGAGCATGCTTTGTCCTCAAGTCTTTTAAACGAGGCCATCAATTGCGTAAATTGTTTGGCTAAACCTGACAGCTGGCGTTTCATGTCGGTGGCATCTTTGCAATCCGAATCTGGCGTTGGCGTTGTGGCTTTGGGTGCATAAGCCTTGGTGATGGCCCTTGGGGCTCCTCCAACCGCTCCTACTTCCATGGGCTCTTCCACTCTTTCAGGTACGGGCGTGGAGCATTGACCAGCATGAGCTTTGACGTTTTGCTCGTCAGCTTCATAACGAGCAGCGAAGTCCATGGCTTGTTGGAAGGTGTCTGGGCGACCTTCTCTAAGGATGCGGCCAACGAGATCAGGATTATCTAAGCCAGCCAAATATTTGAGGCGCAGGTATCGAGTGGCCATTGGATCCCTGTTTTGACCTGCAGCCAACGGGTACGCCAGTTGCACTGCCTGTTTAAAACGTCTGCCAAATGTGGCAGTTGTTTCATAGGGGCCACGTTTAATAGAGTCAACTTGATTGCACAGGTGCTCCGTTTCCTGGAGGGGCAGAAATTGTGCTTTAAGGTGGTCTCTGAGCTGGGTCCAAGTGACAAAAGTACGATTGCGGCCATTGAGGAAGAGCTCTATCTCGTCCTTGAGATCCCCAGAGGCGGTGAGAGTGGCTATTCTAACCGTCTCTGTTGTGTATGAAATGGTCATCTCAATGTCTTTGAGCCATTGTCTCGTGAGCTGTGCGGTGGAGCCATCGCATTTGGTAATAAGCTTAGCTCTGAGATCTGCTTCTTTGAGGGCATCTTGCTTTGCCTGATGCTCTCTGCGAGCTCTGTCCGTGTCAACTTTGTCTTTGGCCTCTTGAGAGTTAGCTTCTCTAATGGCTTTACGATCCTCCTGATCTTGCGTGAGGAATCGGCTGAATAGCTGGAAAAATTCCACCATTTGTTGTTGCGTGGCTGGCGGTTGTTGGGGTGGCCCAGCTGGTGGAGCTTGAGCAGCTGGCGGCTGCTGTCCAGCTGGCGGCTGCTGTCCTTGTCCAGCTGGTAGTTGAGGCATCCTGAAGCCTGCGAATGGATTCGGTAAACGTCCACCTGGCATTGAGGATACTAGTGAAGACTTTCCAGGCTGGATGAATTACTCCATGAATAGATTTTGTCCAGATTTAAAGTTTTGGCAACTTTAAATTGAGTGTTCAAAGTAAACGTCGGGTCACCAGTGTACGTTCTCTGGCGGCAGTTAAACTAGGCCCTGCAGGAACATAACTAACTAATTGTAAAGATTAGTTGCTTCCCAAAGATTCCATCAGAAGGTATAAAATAATGACAAAGATTGGAATTGGTCTTCACTCCTTGATAACTGGATACAAACTGATTTATTCAGGTAGGTTACAAGATGGCTGCCGTTCCAGCCCATTGAGCATGAGTATACAGTGAGACACCTAGTGGCCACTGGGCCATGGGGAGCTGTGGGGGGTCAAACACCCTGACCCCCTTCTCCAGTCCCAAATACCTTAAATTGGTCATAGATGAGATAACTGCCCTTTGTAGTTGGTTTGCTCTGTTGTTAAGTTTAACCCCCATACATTCCACTTCTGCAATTGATTAGTTTGGAATTACCCAAGCTACTTTAGCTTGATTGGGGGTGGTCCCTGATAGGCCCCTTGTGTACTCTCAGCAGGAATTGGCATTGACCACAATTGGTGGTCAATTCCATTTCCACACCTGAGCAGTTAAGAGCCATTCAGAGGCCACCTGGGTTCAATCAAGCCAAGTGCTGATAGTGGCTTCAAAGCCATTGTGTATGAATTGATTAGCATTCTTATCCTTGTAGTTCTAAATGACCAACTGACAAAGGGGCAGCTTTCCCATAGGGGAGTGAAGTTGTGACACAGCCCTGTTATATGGTAGACATGAAATATGAATATAAATATGAATATTGCTTGTACAAGAAACTTACAATAGGATGTCAAGACTTGGTGTCAAGACTTGGTGGTACAAGCACCAAATTTGGCACAATTATGCTTCAGGACCTACTCTTTCCAAAAACTATGTTATCCAGATTGATAAACAATATGGCAGCCATTTTCCATGATGGCCGCCACGGCAAACGTAAAATAACCATTTTTGCCATAGGATGTCAAGACTTGGTGTCAAGACTTGGTGGTACAAGCACCAAATTTGGCACAATTATGCTTCAGGACCTACTCTTTCCAAAAACTATGTTATCTAGATTGATAAAAAATATGGTGGCCATTTTCCATGATGGCCACCACGGCAAACGTAAAATAACCATTTTTGCCATAGGATGTCAAGACTTGGTGTCAAGACTTGGTGTCAAGACTTGGTGGTACAAGTACCAAATTTGGCACAATTATGCTTCAGGACCTACTCTTTCCTAAAACAATGTTATCCAGATTGATAAACAATATGGCTAATTTTCCAAGTTGGCCACCACGGAAAACGTAAAATAACCACTTTTTGCCATAGGACGTCAACACTTGGTGTCAAGACTTGGTGATACAAGCACCAAATTTGGTACAGTTATGCTTCAGGACCTACTCTTTCCAAAAAGTACACTAGTCAGGGTAAAAGCAATATAGTGTCCATTTTCTAAGATGGCCGCCACGGTAAACGTAGGATGACCTATTTCACCCAAGAATGCCGAGAGACTTGATATAAGCACTGAATTTGGTCAAAACTGGCCTCAGAACCTAGTCTTTCAGAAAAGTATGCTAGACAGGCAAAAACATAATAATGGCCATTTCTAAAATGTAGGCCATTCAAATTTATTTACTAGATTCTATAGGAAGATAATCATATTTTCCACAGTTCATTACTTAAAATGTATGACCATTGACTTCCAGCATACAAAATTTATTGAATTGAAATTAGATTTTTACATTTCATTCCAAACTTAAACTTCCAAAACTACTGAGTGAGTGAGTGAGTTAGTGAGCTTGTGTTTTACTTCCCATCAGCACTGATGTGGGCTATTTAGAAGCAACTTCAGTTTGAAAGATTATCTTGAATCTAATTTTTCATGACTTGTAGAAGTCCAAGAAACTACTGAGAAAATAATTTTTGACAGGATTTAGACGACATGCTGTCTCAGTTTGATAATTCTAATCCTTGAAGTTATCCAAAAAAGTTTAATCAGTTTGATAATTCTTGTTGAAAATTGGATCAGGAAGCTGTATTGAGTGGAAAAGCTTTTTCCTTAACGTGATAACAATTGCATCTGCCTCTGCCGTCAGTTTGGCATCCAGCTTTGGGTAATTGTAGGCAGCTTAGTTTCTTTCAAATGCTGAACAACTTCCAAACAAGGAATGCTCTTGCAGTGTTGGTGGAATGGCATTGTGAGATCTTTGCTCATAAGCAAAGATCTCACGTCTTGCCTCATCAACATTGTCAGCGATACTATTCTTGTAATACATGTCGATGACAAATTTCTCAAGAATGCTGAGGTTGGCATGTTCTGTGACTGCTGGGTACAGACTAAGCTTTTTGGAGATAGGGGTTACTTCTGGGTAGAACTACCTTACTGTCATGCTGTTCTTTCCCCTTTACCATGAAATGCTAATATGACATCACAGCCAGTGAAAGCACGAAAGGACAGCATGCCCATGGAATTTTCTGGACTAACTTTACCACCATATCATGAATTGGCAATTACCTCACCTTGAGGTGAACTCAGCTTGAACAAATCCAGCCCAAAGCAATTCCAAGCCTTCACCCTGAAGCGTCATAAAAGCACTGATGGCAATTTCAAGTTAACAACAACATCTTCACCAGATGCTTAATCAACACTGATTTTGCATGCTGCTTGGCTGCATAATAAGCATATTTGAAGATTCTCGAGTCTGCTTCTTCATGAATGCAGGGGCTTAAGTTTTCAAGACAAATCAGCTTTTTTGAAAGAGCCTTTCTCTTTTTGCCACAACTATGATATTGTCAGGAGACAAGGTCATAATCTTGTCTGCCAGAAATCTGAAAAGTTCTGTCTTGTTGTCACTGTCTCACGAAAACCTTTTCCAGTTAGGAGACCCAGTTTCAGCTCTCAGGCTTGAAATACAGTAGATATCCAAACTTATGTATGTCCTCTCATATCTTGATTAGAAGATTAGTGCTTTGGGAACAACATCTTTGACAGAACGTTCTTCAACTGTCTTGGATGTCTTTGGAGACAATGAATGCATGACAAAGAGCCAATCAATGATAATGCCATCACATTGTGGTTGTGTTTTGCCTCAGTGTTTCATCAATACCATCTCCCTCATCTTTTTGGGATATGTCTAACTTGATAGGCAGCAGATTGATTTCTTGCAAGAGCGGTACATTTTTGGCTGTCATGAAATAGCCATCAGAAAGAATAATAAAACAGGTTTGGGAAGACTTTAACTCCTCTTTTGAATCTAAGTGGCATAGGCAGCACTTTCTCTAGTCAGTCTTGACATCGGAAGTCAATGGATTATTTGTAGACATGTTGTGTAATATGATTAAAGGCCATGGAAATATGCTTTTACCACCTAACCACTGCTAACCATAATAATAAATGTCAAATTCACAGTGAAATATGGGACACAACAAGTTCAGCCATTTAGTGCCTGTACCTTGCCTGTTTATTCATTCAGTGCAAATCAAGTCCTGTGCAAGATGTACAACATCCAGGTAACTGAAGCTCTGTATGTTTCCCTTGGCTTGGCTTTCCTGTGCTTGCACATCCTGTCACTACATCTACATTCTATAAATAAATTAATATTAAATGTTTAGTTGAGCTTTAAACCGGGCTTATTAGATAGCATTCGAGACACTAAGTACTAAAAACTACATTGAGTAATGGTATATACCACTACAAGAATTAGTAAACTACATCTATGTCTAATACACTACTTGCAAACACTGAACTCTATGCTGAGTCACACAGTGTTTCCTGGTTGTGCTTTGACAACACTCTCTTATACTCATTTTTATTCACTCAGTTGCCACTGTTTTTAAAACTGCAGATTATTTGCTAATTAGATTGATACTCAAATGCTACTTGAGATTAGAATCATCCAACTATTAATATTCCTGGTCATCCTATGCTGAAACAGTTGTTTAAAAACATTTTCCTACCTGGACAGCATATATTTTCTGGAAAAAATGGTTCTAAAGCACACTTGCACCAAGTTGGGTGCTTGCATCACCAATCCTCTTGAAATTGAATAGCGAAACCAGTTTTTTCATGTTGCTTTTCAACATGGATGGTGTATCTTTCTGAAAAAGTAGGCCCTGTAGCACATTTGTGCCAAATTTGGTACTTGTATCACCAATTCTCTTAGCATTCAATGGCAAAAACAGTTTTTTCATGGTTGAAGTGGTGGCCATCTTGAAAAATGGCCGCCATATTGCTTTTCAACCTGGATGGTGTATTTTTCTGAAAAGTAGGCCCCATAGCACATTTGTGCCAAATTTGGTACTTGTATCACCAATTCTCTTGACTCAATTGCAAAAACCAATATTTCACGGTTAAAGTGGCGGCCATCTTGAAAAATGGCCACGATATTGTTTTCCAGCCTGGTTAGTGTAATTTTCTGAATAAGCAGATGCTGAAGTACATTTGATGATTTGAGCCAAATTTGGTGTTATTATCACCAATTCTCTTAGCATTCAATTGCAAAAACAGTTTTTTCATGGTTGAAGTGGCGGCCATCTTGAAAAATGGCCGCCATATTGTTTTTCAACCTGGATAACGTACTTTTTTGAAAGAGTAGGTTCTGAAGCACAATTGTGCCAAATTTGGTGCTTGCATCACCAAGTGAAAGATTCTTACGGTATATTGACTTACATGTAATCTGCCCCACTAATATAGGCAAATCTTGAGGATGGGGCAAGCTGTCAAAAAGTGGCACCGTGATTATGACGTCATGTCTAATAACTTCACAATAGTGATGACGTCACAACACAGTTTACCAGGGATGACGTCATGATTTACATGGTGCTATAAATAAACCAGGAGTGTGTAGTAACAGCACAGAGGAACAGTTCATGACGCCACCACACTTGCACTGGACACTCTGTCTGCAGAGCCATAAATAAATAATTTCCTGCCCAGTATCAGTGAAATTGTAACTTATTATTATAACTTTTCACATGTAGATGACACATGTATAGATACAGATTTTGAACAATAAAATAACTGGCAATTATAGTTATGTTATAAAAAATATATGTCAAAAGTAAAAAAAATATTCAAGCATGTTTTAAAATATGACAGTATTATAATAGAGCTTACACTGAGGAATAAATTATTTTTTTTAAACCCTGTACTGGATAAAATTTACATTGGGCTAATTTGTTGTTGATAATATTTTATCCTGACGGTCTCACTATGCTTTGGCATTATCATATTATTAAGCTATGATACAAATGTGAACTTACCTGGAAGGCGCTGGTAACTTTAAGGGGATAAAAAAGAGGCACCAGGAATACCACAGTGAAGATATTGGCCAGAGAGTTTCCGACAGAGTTCGTCCACTGCATTGGGCCATAATGATATATCTCTGCGGTGTTACCAAGAAGAAGTACTGCTGATATAAAAGACATGAACATTGACAAACCAACTGGAACTGTCCGTAGCTTCCTGTTCGCTGTTAAATAATTTCCGACTGACTTTCCTCTTCCTTTGATGGCCGAGTATACTCCAATACTCGATGAGACGAGCAGAATCAGACCAAAAATTAGGTAATCGTACCATTGTAAACCTCGCTTCATAGCTATAATTTGAAGTTTAGATTCATGAAATGTAATTCAAAAATAACCGGTAACCACTTTGTAAATTGAAGAAAATATAGCAGTCTCACTAAAGTAACCCAATATTTCAAATACTGAAAGGTAAATTTGAAAGTTGCCTTAAATCAGTGAATATTCTACCATGAGGCAAGTGCTATGACTGCAATTCTCTGTGTATCTGAAATATTTAATATAAAACCGAAATTAAAAAGGTGTTTCGATTGGCAATCTAACGTTTTTGATCGCTATCTAAAAATTTGATGATCATTATCATCTTTTTGTTGCAAACTTTAATCTCCCAGCTGGTGATGGAACTGGCATTTAGGGGATCACATATCTATCTTCAGGCATAAAGCTGCCAAATTATATCTGACGACTTATTACAGTTGGGATGAGACGCATATCTTCTCGAAGATGCGTGACGTTGTAAAATCTGTCATTATGGATAATAAATCACTTCAGATTATTTGCTGTGATTGTCTGGCAACTCAAAACTTTTAAAGGACCAGAATCAAATGATTTGTAGTTAATATGGGGCCTTGCACTCAAAGATTTCAGATCAGAGTACATTGTAATTGCTTTAGACCTGTCCAAAATAGGAAAAAACCTTTCACCAACATCTGGCATGTGCAGACAAAAGTATCCGATAAATAAAACTGAATTTCTATGTTGGCCCTTATATAATGGATCATATGCAAGTCAGGAAAAATATCGAAATTGGAAAATCTGATTAAAACTATGAAGAGTAGGGGAGAGCGGGGTGCAGTGAGGTGGCAGGCACAGTGAGACAAAGCCCGTAGCGTCTAGCTGGTACTGTTTACAGATCAACCCTCTTTTGTACAGTGCAAAAAGTCAGTAAGTGAGAGACTGTCCTATGTCCTGAATGCCTACACAGCATATCGAGCGCGGAATTTCAATATTTTGGTTTTTAGCCAGTAAAAACAAATAATTTTGGTAAACGACTTTTTAACGATAACGATAACGATAACGATATACTTTATTTAGTCCAATATGGAAACTCTTGAGGTACAAGCAGGCTCAAGCATTACATCTGATAACAATTATTTAGAGGATGATTTTTGTCTTTCATGATCTTAATTGACATTAGATGTAATTTACAGTTGTATATATTTAGTAAACTTTGATTGTCTAAGCCGAGTCTTTTGGCAATCTTAATAATTTTATACAATTTTTTGTTATCCTTTTTACTAGATGCACCAAACCATGCTACAATACAAAAAGACATGACTGATTCTATGATTGAACGATAGAAGAGGCTTAGAATAACAGAATCCACCTTCAAGTTAGCTAAACGCCTTAGATAGCACACTCTCTGACAGCTTTTCCTATACAGATGTTGAACATTCCCACTAAAAGTCAACTTATTATCAATGTGAACTCCGAGATATTTGTAGCTGTTTACAATCTGAACATTTTCATTCTTTATCCTCAAAGCATCATGAGCGATATCAGGACCCTTTCTGAAGTCAAAAATTAATTCAAAAGTCTTTTTCACATTCAGGTTGAGGTGGTTAACATCACACCAATCAACAAAGGCAGTGACTTGTTGCCTGTACTCGTTTAAAATATTACCAATAATAACGGTGTCATCAGCATAATTGATCACTTCACAATTTACAAAGCTACTCACACAATCATTTGTATATAAAGTAAACAAGAGAGGAGATAAAACGCAACCTTGAGGGGCACCTGTCTACAATTAGATCTAATACTTTGAAATTTGACAAACTGAGGTCTATTCGTAAGATAACTGTATATCCATTTGATTAAGTTGGAATTTATCTGCATATTGTTATAATTCCCAAGAAAAATGCTATAATGCAAATTGATTGCCAGGGATTCAAACCTTGATTATTTGTCTTAATTTAGCGAGATCATGAACCACAATACAGGCATCCGGTCCGCAGGATTAAAGCATTTTATAAAGAGGGCTGTGTGGGGCACAGTGAGACAGTTTGAGGCGGGGCACAGTGAGTCATCACAAAATACACTTGAAACGACCTGAATGTTATGCATAGCTCACAATTCACTATTAAAAACAAAATGCCAGCCATAAACTACTGATTTTAGTGAGCCATATCCAAAGGGAAGCATCAGAAAGAATTTTGATTAGTATGTAACGGGTGCCTCAGGTTAAATCAGTCGTGCACGTGTCCTGTGCGATGAAGTTTCGAAACATGCTCAAAAAAGACCTAACAAATCACCTAGCCAGCTGCTTTTATAAGAGTACAGTAGTTTCTGTAGCAACAATTGATAGAACAATTCCGCTGGTCCTGAGGATCGGCGGTTACGGCAGCAGATGCCCTGTCTCATTGTGCCCCGCCTGCTGTCTCACTGTGCCCCGTGAGACACTTAACGAGCATGGACGTAACTCAAACTTTCTCCAAACCTGTGAAAGGTAGGAACCTGGAACTACTGGACAATATACCCAATGTTGTTGTCTGTAATGTGGACCAGTTCTCATTTAACTCTTTACTTCCAACATTTTAGAACACTTGAAAATAAAAAAAAGTGTCTCACTGTGCCCCGCTTTAATATTATAATTTAGACAACTTTGTCTCCTTCAGAATTGTGTGAAGTCAGGTAAAGTCTGATGTTTTAATGGCATTTCACCATACAGTTTACGACGAGTCCAATATTTTTTGGATTCAACTGCTTCTAAGCCGTTGTCTTGCATTCTTGCCGAGATGACTGTTAACACTTCTTAATGTGTTAATTTTTTTTTTGCCGGATTTAAATGTAAAAAAAGATTTGAGGAGGTTTGCCCAGGTTACTGCCCACTGTCAATACTGAGAAAAATTAAGTATGATTCATATAACAAAGTATCTTTAGAAAATTCAGTATTTATTACCTATATATTTTGCATCAAAATTTTAAGGCCAATTAGGTAGCAGGAGATCAGTCGCATGACATGCCAATAAATAAACCACTAAGATTAGACTGGTTCTTTGGTTGAGTGGATAAATAATTATTGAAGTGGTCCAATCAAGGCGCTGGTCCGATCCAGGTACTCTCCCCTACAAAAAGATAAGATAAACGGAAAACATCAAAGTAAACATAACAACATTTTATTGGACTCAATTTAAAACTGATGTAAGGACAATTAAGGATAAGGAATTCTTTATTACACTGGCAAATGATACATTTATAAGTAAAATAAGTAAATTAAGTTGATGCAGTTTATACACATATTCACCCTGCCCTGCTGGGATTACTGGCCACTCTGCACTGATGTCTTATACCAATACAATAGGTGCCATTTCTCAAGGTATCCACGTATTCATAAACACATAAAGAGTCAGGAGGCCCAACAAAGATCACTGCCCTTGGGCCTCCACTCAATATTAAAAGAAGCGAAATGCATAAAGCAATCCTTTGTGGAAGATGTCAGGGGAAAATTTACAATTTTTTTTATTCAGAAACATGTATACTTTGGCCAAAAAGTGATGGGGCAAATGCTGTCAATGTTGTCAAAATATGTGAGTTCAATGAGGCATTGTGACCTACAGTCAATTTTTTGGGTGTTCACACTTATTACGCACTTTCTTAAAATTCCATTAAAAAGCACCAAAAATCTATCAAACTGATCATAAAATGCCATGAATCTTTACCTCATGACATCAAAAAAAAATATAACCATCATAATAAACATGGATACCTACATGATCAAGAAATACAAATTATACAATTACATTGGAAAACCATTGAAAGTGCCATTTTTTCAAAACTAGAAGTATATTGTGTTATTAATAGTTGTCATATCGCAGCAAAATATCCTTAGAATGTATCTTTTGGACCCCACTTTAGTACTGTGTGAAGGAGCATGAAATCCAATAACTCTAGGAAACATTATATCAAGTGGAAAACTCACACATCTGTCCCCGTTGAAATAGCATTGTCAAATCGGATGAGCTCCATGCAGTTTCGAGATACTTTCAATTACAATTGTTTTCTGGCTTACATGGGCTTTTCGTTGCAATAAATTGCGATTCCAAAGTGCAGGAAAATAATATGGATATTTTTATAATAAATTTATCCGTGTTTGAAATGCAGCTTCTAGATTTCATTTAATGTTACGTGATAAACATTCATGGCATTTTATGATCAGCTTGACAGATTTTTTGTGTGGAATTTTAAGAAATTGTTTAATAATTGTGAACAGTGAACACCCAAAAACTTGACTGTAGGTCACAACGCCTCATTGAACTTACATATTTTGACAACATTGACAGAATATTGGCTCCGTGGCACAAATATGACTATGTAGTATGTATGTGTGTAAACGATATCCATATGGTTTTATTTATTTTGGAGATATGATGAAAAAAAAACATAGGTGCATAATAAGTCTGGACACACTATATATGATTTCTCACGTCACCATAGGTGTTACTAACAAAAACATAGGCTGCGCAGCAGCAAACCTTCAGCGAATAACACCTTTAGAAGATTACAATAATATCATAAAATTGGTGCGTTTATGAAATTGCTTATAGGTATGCAATAGCGGTCGAGTAGTGGCCTTCAATTATCTCTATTTGCCCACTGGCCTGCCATCTTCCCATCTGCTTGCCAGGATTTGTAAAATCAGGGAAAGGCCTTATTAGACTAATTTACGCATATTATGGTATAAGCTGTTATAATTTTCTGAAGTTTTTCCATTAAGTGTTATAAGCATCAAAAAGCACTGCTACATTGCATAGGTGATTTGTTTAGAAAATTGCATTACTGTATATGCAATAGTGGGCAAGGTTTGGCTCCGATATAAAAAAAAATTCTTTCAAATATTTTTTCTCAATATTACAAAAACTATAGAATCTGTCAGACCATGAAAAGACACAACTAGACAATATAAGCCATATGTGTACCAAACTTCCTCCATGTATATGAGATAGTGACCGGATGTTGGGCCAGAAACAAAAAATGAATTTTAAATTTTTTTGCAATATTTCAAAAAGTATATAACATTTTCCATCAGACCTTTCAAAAAGCACAACTAGACCATATTGACCATATGTGTACCAAACTTTATCCATGTACATGCAATAGTGACCGAGTCTTAGCCCAAAAAACAAAAAAAATATGTTTTTATATTTTTTCTCATTTTTTCAGAAAGTATAGAATATCTGTCAATGAGACCATCAAAAGGCACAACTAGACCATATAGGCCACATGTTTACCAAATTTCAACCATGCAGATGCAATAATGACCGAGCCTTGGCCCGGAAACGAAAAAAAGTAATTTTTTAAATTTCGTTAATTATTTCAAAAAGTATTTAAGATCTATTCACCAGACCATCAAAAGGCACAACTAGACCATACAGGCTAGATGTGTACCAAATTTCATCCACGTACATTCAATAGAGGTCAAGTGCGGGGCCGGAAACGATGTATCCGCCCGCCGCCCGCCCGCCCGCCCGGCAGACGGACAGCATTTTTACCCAAGTGATTACAATACCTTCTTCGAACTTCGTTCGCTGAAGGTAAAAAAGTTTCTGGTTGCATTCATTGTCTTTCTATTTTATTTCTAAGAAGTTCTATCTTAAATGTTTCATGTCTGATTAAGGCATAGTTTAATGTGTGAAAAGGAAGGTAAAGCACGCATTAATGAAAAAGTTAAAATAAGCCTTGAATGAGATAACGTTACCCTTTTTTTACAGAGAGGCCTGATAATGTTATTCTGTTGATTCTGCTTTCTGCTTGCAGTTTCTTGTTTTTTGTCTTTAATCATGTTTCATTATTTGTGGTAATGTGGTTATTACTTTTTTCTGGCAATGATTTCAGGAGTACTCAGCAATTGATATTTTTGCAGTCTATGTTACTTTCAGCATTCAGCAAAGTGAAGACTGTGACCTCACTCTAATCAAGCTGCAGGGTTGATCATGTTTGCGGTAAGCATAACACCAGGGGGCTTGCAGTGTGGAAGCGGACTATGCTGCCCCCTGGAATAAATGTAACACCTCTGAGGTGTTTGGTTGAAAAGTGAATGGATTGCGCTAGCCATGATAAGCCATCTATAGGTCATTGTGGGGGGAGTAATGAAATGGTTTAAAACATGCTTTAATCAATGCAAAAATGAAGGAGTATGAAGAAAGAAATTGCCCAAACCAAAGGATACTTGGATCTTGCTTGAGACTTTGATGTGAAAGAGTATTTTCTTTGAAGTGATACCGCTGTTGCTCTGTTAAATAACTTTTTTTAATTAAGATATGTATTTTGTATGAGTCTTTTACAAACTTCGGCACTAAAACTTGATAACTCATAAGCCAGACATTTGAAAGGTCAAAATCTGTTTTTGCTGTTTATGTAGTCTTTTTTCAGGGGAGGATCTGCGCGCAGATAAAATTAACATGTAAAAATATATAAATTTTGGTCCGGGGGCGGGGGGATGCATCCCCCCATCCCCCCCCCCCCCCCTGCGTCCGTCCCTGTCTTTCTTGAACTTGGAGAAAAAGAATCACAATATTTGCCAGTGAAAAAAGTTAAAAACCGGATCAGTCATTCTGTAACACTTTGTTTTTCATAAAAAGGGTAACTGAAGAGCCTTGTTGGTATACAATATTGCAAATTGAACATCTTTTAAAGACGTTCAATTTGCAATAAAGTTTTTGAGGCCTGTCCAACGATGGTAATTAGAATGCCGTATGATACAAATTGCTATAGAAAAAATGTAATATTTTGGCTTCAATGACTTTTAAAGATGACTTGTTTAATTGCAGAGATATATATGGCAGGTTTGAATCAATGCAAAGCTTCAATTCATATGGAATTGAAATTGGTCATTTGATTATATCTTTCTTTACACGTGTGTTTCTGTCCTTGTCATTTACGCGCAATCCAGGTTGTTTTCCATGCTGTTGCATTTGTGATGTCATGTGAGAACTCTGTTTCACGACTGGCTTCCCTATTCTCTGGCATTGCAAGTGTATGAGAAAATATCTTTAAATTTTGCAAAAAGCTGATGGTAAGTTGTGAGTTTTTCGATAGAAATTTTGATGAATTGAAGAATTGATATTTTGCAACACCGACCACCAGGAATACAATGGTTGGTCTGGTGACATTGTAATCTGAAAAAAGTTTTATGTCTGAGATAACCTAGATCAGTTTCAAATTGTTTTAAAGTCAAATTACATCTTGTTTGTGTTTACTCTGGTGCTCCCAGTTGATCTTATCTAAGTTATCTTTCCCTGTTATCTCAATATCGCCTTATTGTTGTGCATAATGTGAAGTTCTATACAACCTGTACTACACTTGTAAATAAACTTATGAAGTGTAAACAGCCATGTTTGCATCTACAGTCTTATAGTGCAATTTGTAACCATTACACCGAGGGCTTTAGCCCGAGATGTGATTAACAGATATTCCTATTCCAATGATGAATAACCGGCTTAAATGCCCATGAGACAAACAGTCAAACGGTCATACATGTGACGATAAGTGGCCTGTGGTCAACTAAGAATATGGGAATTATTACCCTGAAATTAACCTTCCTTATTCAATAAATTATGGAACATGTATTTGGTTTAAAAGTGTTCCATTAAATTTCTTTTCTATTTCGATCTACTATCTATCAATAACAAGGCATGTATATCAAGCTTGTCAGATATATTGGCAGTTTCATGTCTGAAGCATCCTCATATGTTCCCCTAAATACCAATTCGATCACAAGCTGGGACATAAAGGTTTGCAACAAAAAGATAACAATGATTATCAAAATATAAGATAGCGATCAAAAACGTTTGAT
This sequence comes from Platynereis dumerilii, assembly GCA_026936325.1. Lineage (NCBI taxonomy): Eukaryota > Metazoa > Annelida > Polychaeta > Phyllodocida > Nereididae > Platynereis > Platynereis dumerilii. The sequence goes on along the minus strand of JAPTHN010000002.1, from coordinate 12,615,627 downwards.
ATTGTTATAGAAACGCCTTTTTAATTTGGGTTTATATAAATATTTTTTAGAAATATAGAGACGTGCAGTCCATACGTGCCTCACGGTATGACATTTTCAGATTTAAGGAGACTTTAAAAATGCTCTTCAGTATTTGAAACGTTGGTAATTTGTGGATACTGTATTTGAACTGCTGCATCTCTTCAATTTGCTTTTAAGTGTTTTTTGGATATTTGTGAATTTTATTTCTTGAATCAACCTTCAAATTATGGCTACGAAGCGAGGTTTACAATGGTACGATTACCTAATTTTTGGTCTGATTCTGCTCGTCTCGTTGAGTATTGGAGTATACACGGCCATAAAAGGAAGAGGAAAATCAGTCAGAAATTATTTAACAGGAAACAGGAAGTTGCGGACAGTTCCAGTTGGTTTGTCAATGTTCATGTCCTACGTATCGGCGGTACTTCTGCTCGGTAATACTGCAGAGACATACCATTATGGCCCGATGCAGTGGATGAACGCCGTCGGAAACTCTCTAGCCAATATCTTCACTGTGGTATTTCTGGTGCCTCTTTTTTATCCCCTTAAAGTTACCAGCGCTTTCCAGGTATGTTGACCTTATAATTATGATAAGTAAAATATTTATTAATTTTATTTGCAACAGCAAACGAAAAATGACAGTAATATAAAGTAATGTCTGTTGTTTTAAGTATCTAGAGCTACGTTACAAGTCAAAAGCAGTGAGGCGCACTGGATCTTTTCTTCTAGTCATTTCAGCAGTAAGTTACTTTCGTTTGTCCTTCATTCAGACTCTTCAGACTTTATCACACCAGCTTTTTAATGTACAAATCAGTAGCGAGTTAATCAGACTTTCAATAAAAAAGTGTATTGCTTTTAATGCCATAGACATAATGGGCTCCAGGTGAAGATTATACAAAACATAAACTATACAATGTGAAAATGTCATTTTAATAAAATTGAGATAAATGTGTTGAGTTACTATTACACAGTCCTCCTCATTAATTATATATGTAAGAACTGCATTTCATGTTTATTAGGCATATACAGCAATTAATAAAGCCTGATTTCACCAAATGAGTTAAGACCAGGTCTAAACCTTACAAAAGGTCCAATTATATTTCCAAATTTATCACTACTCGATTTCAGCAACAGAATGGCTGTACTGCTAAACCATTTTTTAGTGAAAGTGGAGCCAAATGTGTGTTGTTTTTTTGCAGTTAATTTATATGGGAATTGCCATGTATGCCCCTGCCACTGCTTTGGATGCTGGTAAGATAATACCTCAAATTATATTTTTAAAATACATTTAAATAAAAGCAATTAAAAAAAGGAAACGAAAAACAGGAATTTTCCATGTATAGGTCATGTTGCTTTAAACAAGGTCATGAATGTGACAAACAACAGAACTGGTCAATTTGCAACATCAGTGCTAATTTTTAGAAAGCCCCTTTGAAAATTCTGAGATTGGCAAAAAAGCTCTCTAGAGATAGATACTGTAAAACTGCCCAATGACTGCTTGACTAGTCATAATCAAAAGGATGTGTCCTTTTTATGGTTTAACTGATGTTAGTGTATGGATCAGTTTCTTAATCCTTGCATCTTCCAGTCAACAAGGGTAGCACAAGTCTGCCTAAAGTTAGGTGCTATTGAAACTAAAAGTTTGATGGTAACAAATCGTCAGCATCATGACTTACGAAGTAGAATTTTCACAAATCATCAGTATGAGACAATCAAAGTGCAGTTCTCAGTGCAACAGTACACTCTATGTGCAAGCAAAATTGAGCAGCTATAATGTATCTTTTTGCTTTTCAGTCACCGGCTTTCCAACATGGGCATCAATTGTCATAACAGGGGTTGTCGCCACGATATATACATCAATAGTAAGTGCTAAGATGAATTATCTGAAATATTTTGTGTATAGAATTAATGTGTCCTCAAAATTTATTAATCAAGACATTTCTCACATTGTAGGGTGGTCTAACTGCTGTAGTTTGGACTGATGCTTTCCAAGCCATAGTGTACCTTTTAGGAATAGTTGTCATTTTAATCATGGTATGTTAACACTTTTTATTAGTTGTTTCCTCAAAACGAGCAATGGCATGCATTGTCCAGAAATAAAACGTTGATATCTTTCCAGGTTTCTAATAGTTTTGCTTTCCATCTGTTTTATAAATATTTTGTGTATATGTCTTGACTAATTGTTGATTATTCCTTGGTAAAACATCTTTTTTAAATTTTTGGAGGTGAGCAGAGGTGGTGAGTTCATCAGAACTTCTTGGGAGTTTCAGACCTCCAGCTGATATTTATAAATAATCTGTTTTGTTATGCTTGATATTCGTGCCTGGCAGTTTTTATTTCCTTTGTCATAACCGTGATGTCAAACTCTGAAGTGATATGTCACAAATGTAGAAATTGTCGTTGTGGTCGTTCGTCGAATTCATTCTGTGGAGCTGATTTATTATCGTTTTCATAGATATGCGTTTCTCCACTTTGAACTTCGCTTTTTCTCCAAACTGTGATGTCACAGATTTAGTTGCATAACTTTGTATGTTACGAGCACATATTTCAAGGAAATGACTAAATGCATTGACACATGGATTATGTATGTTTAGCTTGTTTAGCCTTAATACCTGCGGTGGTTGATAGAAGCTTCAATGAAATAACTGAAACAAACAGACCACTAAAACTCAAAGGAGAGTTACACTGCTGGCCAAACGTTCGGAAATGACAAGTTGTTCACCACAACCTTAGTGTTGCACAAAATGGTGTCTGGTTGTTCGGATTGTTACTTGATCAAATCGAAATAGACCTACATAAATTTGAAGTGTGTTATTAAAGGTAAATTTGTGAAAATAGCGTTACATTTTTCAAAGGTTGATCTCAAAAATGGGGATGTGTCAAAGTGAGTAAGCATTGACCATTGCTATTTCATTGATATGCCTGGCCACTTGTTTGGAGAAATCAGTGTTTTGAAAACAATAAAGAAAACTGAATGAAATTCATGTACACTGTTGAAACTACACATAGGCCTACAATCCCTATTCCAATTATGACATTTTTTTCTGATCAGATGAATCCATGCACCCACAGGCATATTTCTGTAATGTTCCGATGGCAAGCAAAATTCTATTTCCAAACTTTTCAGTGTACAATCAAATACATGAAGGTGATTTGAAATTGTGAAGAAGAATGCCTTGTGAAAAACAATCAAACAAGCTTTGTTTGGCAAACATTGAAACAGAGACTTTCTGGCAAGTTGTTACAATTGGCTTGGACAGATGTTGTTTGTTGTGTTTGTGCACAAAACATAAAATTGCCTGGCAGTTTTTATTTCCTTTGTCATAAACCATGATGTCAAACTCTGAACTGATATGTCACAGATTAAAGATAAGACCAATCATATTCACAGATACCCTTATGATGTCACGGTTTAACTGCAAAACGAAGTTTTCAAAAAACATGTAGCTATGAAAACGATAATAATTGACTGGTTTCTTCGCTCTGTATACATTACAAATCGTTTTTTTGGTCAATTTCAGGGAAGCATCAGATTCAATGGTTTTGGGGAGATTTGGGACATAAACATGGAAAATGGAAGAATTGATACTTGGGAGTAAGGAAATTATAATCTGTCTGTGCGTTACCATCTTGTAGCCAGGAGAGTTTTTAGCGCATTATGTACAGTTGTCCACTTTAAGTGACAGAAATTTGTGGATTTATGCATTTCAATATAACTTAGACACCAATTTTGAGGCTCCTAGCATGCTGTGTGTTGGTTAGAAAATGTCAGTCATGTTTAATTTCATGATTATATTCATCAAAGAAATAGGAAGAATGAGCGTATATAGGTACAGCTTTCAGTTTTACGCAAAAAGCTTAGGTGGACACAATCTAAAATTTTTCACTTTCCCCTTGCAGTCCGGCTGCAGTTCTCACTAAATTTGTTTCTTTTCCAGCTTCACCTTCAGCCCATTGGTCCGTATGAGTTTCTGGTCGGTCACAGTGGGAAATTTTGTTGGATCCATAGGTACACATGGAGTTGGTCAAACGGCAGTCCAAAGATACTGCTCTTTACCAACCATGAAGGCATCAAAATGGTGAGTAAATCTGGTAAATATATGTATGTGCCAGTTAATTTTGAATTGGAAAATACATAGAATTGGTTAAAATCCTGTAACTAGAACGAGAAAGATCTGCAATATATTCATGTGCATTGTGCAGAAAAGGGTTCATGTTAAGCAGACACATCATTGTTACCTAACATTTTTGTAAAATTGTTGTGCACACCAGTAAAATGTTCGGTTGGCACAGTTAAAGGAATTATTTATTCTGCATGGCTGTTGTAAATTTCATCAATGATATCATGTTGGTGGCAATGGGTAATTGGGCATAGTTTTTGTCTCTTTTGCACTTTTAATTTTCTGCCATACGTTTTGTTTCAAAACATAAACCATAGGTTTTGCAAACTGGGAACATGTTACTATATTAGGCCTACCACAACAAAAAAAGAAATTTCCCCGTCTTAACCAATATTTCCTGATATGCCTCCTTTGGAACAGGCAAGACTGTTTGTGACTCTCCGTCCTGGATTTCTGTTTTTATGACCCTTAATATTACTCCAAGGCAAGGCTGTATCATGAAGTTCATAAATCTTCTTTTTTCTGGTCTCAAAATGTTTGGACACATCATTTTTGCAACCCTCCAAGATCCTTGAATACAGTGCATCCATCCCCCCATGGGCACATCGACGTTGCAGCAATGTTGCAACGACGTCACACTTTTCGTCAAATGACGTAGAATTGTATGGTTGAAATTATGTTGTCACAACGTTGTGAAGCAACATCAAAGATATGACGTTAGCATGCAACGTTGTGGCGTTTTACAACATTGTGAAGCAATGTCAGGAGTCCGACTTTAGCTTTCGACATTGTGGCAATGTTGTAAAAAAAACCCGACATCATGTTCACGTTGGGGCAACATAATCTCTACCATAAATATCTACATGACCAACAGACCAGCCCTCCACCAATTAGCAACGTCTGGGTTTACGTCGTGTGCCCACTGGGACAGAGCCTTCCAGTTTTAAACATATTCTGACATAAAAAAATGCTCTCACTATAATCATGCAGGAAAAGGATCGATATTTCCATTTTTATATTTCATTAGTTACTCTACTTTTTAAATTTCTTACAGAGGTCTAAAAGGGTGTGTCAATCACACAAAAATTTCTGATTTCTGTTTTAAAGTTGCTGAGTCTTGTCAAGCTGATTGTGCTGAGCACTGTGGTTGAGTGGCACCTTGAACTTTTGAAGATCCAACTTCCAGCTGCAAACTGCTAAATATCTGTGCGCTCCCTGGTTTTCTGCATTTATTAAAAAATGTTACCTTGGCCTGCAATAATGTCATAATTTTCCTATCCAGCGAAGCATGCAATATAATTTTGTAGGCTATACTAAAGCACCCCATGTGACTCTGGTGCACCCCCAATTCAATCTCTTTGTCTTATGTGATGTGCACTAAGTTGTGCACCTTGTAGTAACTAACTTTTAGGGTGCGGCAGATGGAATATCAACCCTGGAGTGCTTCTTTCTGAGTACACCGTGATTGTTGTGTCCTAAAAAATGTTCATCGTTCTAACTTTGATGTTGACTTATAATACACATAACAATAAAAGATTTGTCCTTTTTTGCCTGCCATAAAACAATAATTGACATTAAAGTACTTTGTTTGTTGTAGGTCTCTTATCTTATGCATTCCACTCTTCTTCTTGATTTACTCCATGACCACTCTGGTTGGATTTGTGGTCTTCGCTTTTTATCATGACGAAGGATGTGATCCCCTGAGGAGTGGTCAGATTTCTAACTCTAATCAGGTAAATACATTTTGGAGGTGGGAGTCCTCAACACTTCACACATTTATCACATGTGAGGGATATTTTACTTTGCCCAGCACTGACTCTAAATCCATGGGGATGCAAATTTATCTCATCCAAGTGACATCCAGCTGGGATTTTGCTCATGTGGGTTCACCCGCGATTCGAAACCATGTAGGCAAAGCTGTTTGGCACAACAGGTCTGGTCCCCCAATGATAGCATTACTCAAAGCTTACAAAATTGTTCTACTAGGATTACGGTTTAAAAAATATATATATATTTGTCTTTAAATAACTTCTTTATGAACAATGAACTGAGTGTATTTCATTTTGGCAGCTTCTTCCATACTTCATTGTTGAGGGGCTTCAGATACCTGGTCTCTCTGGCCTATTCGTGGCAATTTTATTTTCAGGATGTTTAAGGTAATGAATCCCTATGATACACAATATCTGCCGTGGTTGCTTGTCTCAGCTCTGTCAACTGCAAAATGGTTTGTTTCTTCAGAGCTCTTTGCAGATTAGCTGCAGACTATTTCAATTTTCAGCTTCCAATAGGTCTGTGTCCATATGGGGATTACGTCAGGTATTATGCAGTCTGGTGAAAGTTAGAACTGCATGCTGCTGCCACTTGGCACAAAAGTTTATTTTGTATGCTACAGCATTGCTGTCCCAAGAAATTGTTCCAATTTCATTGCACATTCACAAAATTTCTATTCAACATTGATGTACACCAGAGTCAGACTCCGCAATCACATTCTCTAAGTAAGTAGACAAGGCCATCAGCACACTCAGAAACAGCACCGGTTTCTTCCAGACAAAATTGTTTCAGTTCCTCAGACTGAAATGATGTGGACCGCTCGCAAGAACTCGCGGAATAGCACACTAGTCACTAGGTGGCAACACATGACAGCATATGTTCTGATCTGCCAAGGCTGGAAAAATAAGTGACAATGTGACAGCAGTCCACTTGTAGACAGGATTCCACCTATACCTAAATTCAGAACTACAAAAGGAGACAGACCTTTTTGACTTTGCCACGCCATGGACGGTTAGATGTTTGCCTTTTTAATCCTCTTGTCAGGTGCGTACCTTAAAAAAGTATATGTATAGGTTACTCACCACGGGAGAGGGAATATGTGATTTATCACCCGAGGGCTTTAGCCCGAGGTGTGATAAACACATATTCCTGATCCCATGCTGAATAACCAGCTTGTATGATGAGACGAACACTCAAACAGTCACACATGAGAGGATAACTGGACAACAAAGAATACGGGAATTATTTCCCTGAAAAAGTGGCATGTGATTGGCTGACAGAGGTGTCAAATGGTATAAAGTTTGTTTATTGACACCTGTGCTGATAGGTATGTGACACATAGACCTACCGGCAAAATGGATAACCAGTAAGTGGCAAAAACAATTCAGTAGAAGTAGTGACATCATGAGGCCAAGTTGAATTTTCATTCAGAAACAGTTTTGTGCCACAAATCTGCAAAGAGCTGTGAGGTGGAGGGGTTTGGCTCGATTGATAGATTTTATTTAGAAATTTCATTTAATAAAATATACAAGTTAACACGCAGTACACAGTGAGCTTGAACAAACTTTGGGGTTAAAAAAATTGACCAAGAAAACGATTAGCGCAATGATGTAGAGGAAGGTCAGACGAACATTTTGATGTATCAAATGAAAAAATCTGTTGGGAATTTTTTGAGATATTTGAGTTTTAGACTTTTTTATTTATCACACCCTATTCTTAACATGTAATCTCCATGAAAAGTGATCAAAACTGTCCATTTTTCCTGTTAGGTAATATCTAAGATAAAAGTCATTATTCAGAAGTAAAAATATGCAGTCATTGTCTCTGCAGAAAGTATGTACCACTTCATCCAGACTGACAATGTGTGATAAACCTATAACAGCTAACATTTCTGGCTAAAGGCCTGAGAAAATGTTTGCAGTACCAGGTTGTGTTAGTTACATAATTCTGGTAAATAATTTTAGCAAATGTGGTCTCATCATCTCATTGTAACAGGCTTTGTTGAGTTTTGTGTGCATTTTATCACAAATTTTGCCACTGTGAAACAAGCATTTCATAACAATGTAAAAGGATAGACAAAGTTGAGTTAATTATCAGACAACTAGCATTATACCCGTGAAGCCAGCCTTAGCCAGGCCATGAAGTTGGGGGGGGGGGCTGTTTTCAGGAGAGTATTATGATTTTGATAAGATTGAAGCACTAAACCTGGCTAAGGACATTGTAGGCAGTTGTAAGAAGATGCTTGCAAAGTTTCATGGCTTGGAAATCAGTAGTTTGGTAGGAGTAGCGCAAGGGGTCCATGAATTAATAGTATGATGCAGGCATAGAATGTTTGTTAGTATTTGCTTCACTATGAAGTTGAATCCCTGATATTACATGAAAAGTCTTTGCAATTGGACAAAAAGACAAAAATATGATTAAAAGCTATAAATAAACCGTAATATTCATGCTTAATTAATGTATTTTGAGTACTTAAAATGGATGTTGGATGTTTAATGTTGATGTAGGTTATCTGGCATCCAAAATCAACCAATCCTTAATTGTATAGAACAACAAAAATAGCATAAATTCAGTAAATGATGTGAAAATTTAGTTAATACAAACATGTACAACTATTGCACATTAAGACTGCAATGTCAAAGTATTTTACTCCATACTTTACTTAATGCTTCCAAACATTCTATCTATGCGTTTTCTGATGATTCACTCAACATTGGCTACACTTAACATGGTTGCAAAAGTACTTGTTTCACAGTGGTAAAATTTCTTTAAAAACACATAAAAACCTCAATAATACACCATAGAGTTCAAAAGTGAGGTAGATACTACTACAATTATTCACCAGAATGATGAAACTGAGGACAAGCTGGCAAATAAACATATTTTATAAATTTTCTGAGAAATGTTTATTGTTATAGGTTTATCACAAGTCTGAATGAGGTGGTATGTACTTGCTCTTGTGGCAATGACTGCATATTTTTACTTCTGAATAATGACTTTTATCTTAGATGTTACCTAACAGGAAAAATGGGCAGTTTTGATAATTTTTAGATGGAGATTCCATGATAACAATAGGGTGTGATATCCTCTACATCACTACCCTAATCGTTTTCTTGGTCAATTTTTTTAACCCCGAAGTTTGTTCAAGCTCGCTGTGAGTACCCAGTGAAAACAAAATCTTTACTAGATGTCATATGAAAGTCGTTTGGGAAAGCCTATACTCTTTTGACTCTCTGCTAAAGAGTTCTGCAAACCCTCTCAAATAATTTTGAATATGTTGCAATTTTTGAAAAAATTGTGAAGTTCGTAATCAAATTAGACCCATGGGCCATGGTTGTATTAGCAAGTAGGCCTACCAAAAAACCAAAAATGATTGTTTCACTCAGTACCCTCTCCTCTTCGCTGACCTCAATCGCGGCCGTGACCTGGAAGGACGCCTTCGAGTGGAAGTTTCATGACCTTCCAGAAACGACTAAAGCCTTCATCAACAAAATAATAGGTAGGCTGAAATATGTTTATTGGCAGTCCAAGGTAATATGTTCAGAATATAAAAGTGACTCTAGGCCAACTATATTACCGAAAATATTCAAAAACTATGGGGGAAAATATCTATATATACACATTTAATTTGTAATCAACGAAATGTCACATGGAAATGCATGAAACTGAGACTTACAACATTAACAAAGTTTAAAAAGAGGGATTACCAAGCTTAATGTATTAAATTTAACTTAGCTTTTGAACACTTTTAATGTATAGAAAGTTTGTATAAGTAACATTAAGGTCACCAGCATACCCATCAGTTTTGTAAAATGGCCATGTTTTACTTGCAGCGGCTGTTATGGGTTTTGCCTCAATAGGAATGGCCTTCTTGGCCCAAATTCTTGGTGGTCATGTACTTCAGGTGAATACCTTTACTGTGCATAAAGTTGTGGAAATGTAAATTTTTTATTGTCCTCTCAAGCTATAGTTTTCCAACACCAATGCAATCTATCGCTGACCAATGATTCTGGTGAGGGACTTTGAGTTGGAGAATGGCATGAAAGGCCCCATTTACATGTAAGCATGTAACTCCCGGAACTCCTTGACGTCCTGCAACTCCCGCTATGTCCCATTAACTCCTGCTAACTTCCGTAACTTCCACTAAATCCCGCTAACTCCAGTGACTCCCATAACTCCCTGAAGTCCCAAATGGAGGCTCCGTTTGGGAGTTACATGCTTAAATGGGGCCTCATGAAGATTCTTGCTGATGACGGACTGCTTGTTCCGTTATTATTAAACAGAGAAATTATCATTTTCTTAGTAACTCAAGGATACATTGCTCTTCAGGCAGTGCAAGGAGTGGCAGGAAGTGTGAGCGGTCCTACTGTTGGGATGTTCTTACTTGGCATGTTCTTCCCTTGTGCCAACTGGATCGTATGTTGATCTTCTTTATACTCTGAAAGATAATGTCAAATTTCTGTTACAAAACATTAAACTACAAATGCAACTCCTTATCCGTGTATCAGAAACTGCCCAAAAATATATATATATATATATATATATATATAGTTCTTTATTCATGCAAATAGCATACATGGAAATAGAATAACAGTACATAATTTTTAAAAAAGTTACATGTAAAAGATAAAATATTAAAGAGATAAAATTAAGAAAACTAGGCGAAACATAAAAATTCTAAAATAGATAAAATTTCGTGTTTCTCTAAAAACACTTCATCACAGTTGTCTCTCATATCACAGAGTTCCCGAACTGTTTACCTATTCTTATATCACAGTCAGACACCTCTTTCTTCCAAGCACTTTCTATTAATCTACAAACATCATTAGCACCAATTTTGATTAGAGTCCACACACTGACATTGCAATAATCGGCGACATACTTGAGGTTTTTATAAAGTCTTGAATTTTCGTATAAGCAGGATTTGAAAATCTCATTCACTCCTACATTTGAGTGATTATACCCATTTAAAAAGTGTTTTATGAACCTTTTGTACAGAACTACATTACATGGCATGCAGTCACTAATATGAGGCAAAAGTAAGCTGTGAGTCCTGTATGGCAATATAGGGCATATGCCATATTTTGTGCCATGAATCCGCCTTGTACTAAGTTGTAGCTTTCCCATGCACTATATCCTCCAAGAAGGAAAATAAGCATCAATTTGACTTAATTACATCAGGAAATTGAAGATCATATAAGGCGGAATACTCAGTAAGAACTAATACAGGACTTGAAAAATTCCATCCAAACAGTTAACAAATCTCCATTCTTGACATATTTGTCATTTCTAACACAGGGAGCTCTCGTGGGTGCCTGGACAGCTCTTGCTTTCAGTCTCACAGTCACCATAGGAAATTATGTGGAACAACCTTTCCGAGAAGTTTTGAACACAACCATAGAAAACTGTGCTGCTCTTGGATACAATGATACATCGCCAATGCCAACTAATCCGTAAGTTAACCACTTAAAATCAGCTCATTCTCACGATTTGATATTCATTAAGGTCTCAAATATTGTGAGCCATTGACACTGTCAAGCGATAGTAGACAATTGTAGGGGTCGCTTTATTTGTGAACGATGCATGAGGCCTTACAGATAACACCCTACATCATTAATATGAAATCCATTATTGGAGTGCAGTCCAGTGGATATCTGTTGGCACATACATGTTTTTTGAATTATGAAAAAAGCCATTAGGGACCGTTCAGAATTTATGACTGGGGGGGTGGGATTTTGGCCGAGGGGGTACTAACTTTTCACACATGTTTCAAGGGGGGGGGGGTATTAATTTTTGACAACACCTCCAAGGGGGGGTAAGAAATTTTAACTAAGAAAAAATGTTAAAAAACATGCATAAACTCATTTTATTTGGACTTTTTTACGGGCAAAAGTCCGCGAAATGACGCGAATCTGTACGCGTGGCTGTGTATAACAGTATATGTGTATTGCTTTGAATATCGAGGGGGGGGGTACTAAAAATACGCGTGAAACCTAGGGGTGGGGTACTAAAAATCCACATGAAACTCAAACGGGGAGTATCAATTTTTGACCGGAAGTTCCAGCAAAACTCCCAACCCCCCCCCCCCCCCCCATCATAAATTCTGAACAGTCCCTTACATGTAAATGTTATCCTTCTTGATCTTCTTCGAAACTAACTGAGAGCCTCATCGCCTATTTCAAAATGCATTTTGCATTTGACACTTCCCAAAATAACCGCCTGTTATACATGTAAGTCCAACTTGCTTTATGAGGTCGCATTCATCCTGTGCTTAGTCATATTTAAATACTGTTTGCATACCCATGAGGCCCACACCCCGATGAGAGATGCTTCATGGCTGCAGAAGGAGTGGTCTTATATAAGCAGGGTCAGGCAGGGACAACTGTAATACGAGGGGCATTCAGAAAGTTCGAGGCTTTTTTTTATATGGACACTTATTTTTAATCTAGAACTATGAATTTTTCACAGGATAAAATTTAGCATATTTGGAATGGATTCCCAAAATTTTGGACTATTTGGACATATCTAAGTCATTTTGTGGTTGCCATGGAAACCGAAAGTTTAGCTGGTCGGGGCAAGTAATACTGAAATCAAGAAAGCCGATACATTTTGGCTGTGAGAGACCTCTCTCTATCACTTGCATCAGTGAGTTTGACCATATTTGATACAACAAATGTAAAATTAGCCTTTAAAAATACTTCCAAGCTCACCAAAAGAATTAATTCATAGACCTGACCCATTGAAATAGATGATCCTCGAAGTCCTCCAAACGAAGTTCCATTTCGGTCATCCAAAGCCTTTTTTTCCTCCAGTGCCTAAAACTCTGGCCCCCCATGGACTTAAGTAATGAAAAACTAGGGCTTATGTAAAGCAACATGTCACAGGAATAGCTGGGATGGATAATGCTGCCCATTTTGGTTTCTTGTTCATACCAGTGAATCCATGCTTTTACAAGTCCTTATGTAGCCAGGGAAACCCACCCCTGCCGCCGGAATTTCCCTTGCTAAATCTGGCATGAAGGAGCCCTTTCCTACATGGGTTCAGTGTAAGAAAACACAGTTAACACACATTTAGTGTGCTTGAAAGTAATATCATATTTCTTGAGTCAAATATTTCCAATCTCACTAATACAAGTGATAGAGAGAAGTCTCTCACAGTCACAATTTGTTGGCTTTCTTGGTTTCAGTATTACTTGCCCCGACCAGCTGAACTTTCAATTTCCATGGCAACCACAGAATGACTTAGAAATGTCCAAATTGTCTGAAATTTTGGGAATCCATTCCAAATATGCTGCATTTTACCCTGTGAAAATTTCATAGTTCTAGGTTGAAAATTAGTGTCCATATAAAAATAAGCCTCGAACTTTCTGAACGCCCCTCGATATCAAGGTGAAAGTTTTATGGAACTATTTTTTTTTAACTTTCAGTCCAGGTGTCAACCCGCTATTCAAGATGTCCTTCATGTGGTACTCTCCCCTTGGAGCATTCACCTGTGTTGTTGTTGGTCTTCTGGTGTCATTGTTTACAAGTAAGTACATACAGAAATCAGTTGCTGAAACAAAAATAATTAAAAGCATAGATCGTTCTCAAAGCTTTCGTCATTTCAAAGAGTAATATTACCAGAAATTTGATGCTAATTATGACTGTTCAGTCAAAAGTCCGCGACAACTACATGTTTCAACCTAGAACTATGAAATTTTCACAGGGTAAAATGAACAAGAAACCAAAATGGGCAGTATTATCCATCCCAGCTATTCCTGTGACATGTTGCTTTACATGTATAAGCCCTAGTTTTTCATTACTTAAGTCCATGGGGGCCAGAGTTTCAGGCACTGGAGGAAAAAAAGGCTTTGGATGACCGAAATGGAACTTTGTTTGGAGGACTTCGAGGATCATTTATTTCAATGGGTCAGGTCTATGAATTAATTCTTTTGGTGAGCTTGGAAGTATTTTTAAAGGCTAATTTTATATTTGTTGTATCAAATATGGTCAAACTCACTGATGCAAGTGATAGAGAGAGGTCTCTCACAGCCAAAATGTATCGGCTTTCTTGATTTCAGTATTACTTGCCCCGACCAGCTAAACTTTCGGTTTCCATGGCAACCACAAAATGACTTAGATATGTCCAAATAGTCCAAAATTTTGGGAATCCATTCCAAATATGCTAAATTTTATCCTGTGAAAAATTCATAGTTCTAGATTAAAAATAAGTGTCCATATAAAAAAAAGCCTCGAACTTTCTGAATGCCCCTCGTATCATTACAAAACAACTTTTATTGTGTGGACGCAGTAATACATTTGTTTTATTGCTATATGAACTTCACCATCACTTTAAGCCTTTAACATATTGTAGGCCTAAGATGCTTTTCAAAAAGTTCATTTCATTTGCAGAAAGAATAGCCGGTCCCCAATCATTAGGTGACAATGATCCTCGCTTGATCATCCCGGTGTTTGACAGGGTCCTGTGGTGCCTCCCATCCAGTTGGTTGCAGAAGTTGAGATGTGGCATTCCCTTTGATGAAGTAAAGGAAGCCCCTGATGTCAGAGATAATGAACAGGTGGAAATGGACCAGGTAAATAGAGTAGGCTGGGGTAAGAAGCCTCATAGTGTGAATGGCTCCCAAGTGTTAAAAAAATTACATTTCTGGTGCCATTTTTTTGTGGAAAGGATGGAAACTAAACCTTTAATGTGACATCTCAATTCTTGAAAATCTGTAGGAGGAAGAATAAAAAACACAGCTAGGAAAGCAAAAAAAGCCTTAAAAAGAGAGCAGAAGCCCAAAAAGGAGTCTTAAAGCTAAATGTGCTTTAAAAAAAAGTAAGTGAAGTCAAGTTAGGTCTTTGTCATGGTATAAAGTAAGTCGAACAGCAGGTCGAAAGTTTGGGAGGCTGCATGCTCCGACCCGCTCTACTTATTGAGTTACTCAGTGACCTAATTATTTGGCAACCTAATTAATGAATTCAGTTTTAAGACTAATGTGACCACTGACCACAATAACTTTTTATCCAATAGGTCCAAGACAACATTGGCTTCCATGAGGAGAAACCAAGGGAAAACAATTCTGAAGAGAAATCCCTCAGAAAAAGAAGTGATCTGCCTCCTTCCTACTCCTTTGTTTATGACAACAACACATTTTATGAAGAGAATGATATTGCAAAAGATATTAAAATGTGATAGCAAATAAATATATAGTTAGTGTTTTCTCACTTTTTTTGTTGACACAATTGCATGTTAGAAAACTAGACAAACAGTTGGAATAGTTCATCAATCTCCAACGCACAAGTTATCTCTCAGTTGCTTGCAATGAACTGAACGGACAGAAGACGGTAACTTTTAAAGCTTCAGCTTTCGAGTTGTTAGAAGCAGGCTTGGAAGCCTCAATTTCCAGATTATCTTTTTGTATCCATGTGGTCATGAATATAAAGACTTAATGTATCAGAACCATTTTGAGATTTTAGAGAGCATAAATGAAACCTCGCCTCCACAAAACTTGAAGAAAGTGAGATGGAAGATGTCTCAGCCGAATCCGAGGATAACGTCAACAGCATCTGGGCCTAAATGTTTTCATACATCTGTATATTATAATAAGATCAAATGGGTATGGTGGCATTTTGAGATGTATTCCAAGAGTTGAAGATATCCCGAGTCCTCTGTGCTCACGAGTGCGTTAGCATGAGTGGGTACAGAGGACTCAGGATATCTTCAACTCTTGGAGTACATCTCAAAATGCCACCATACCCATTTGGTCTTATTTATACCCCATTATGTAACTCCAAAGAAAGCTGAGCTTCACTCAGGTGATCTATACTCAACAGCTGCATCAGCCAATCAGAGCACAAGTAGCAGCTCAAGTGATGATGTCACAATGTTGTGACATCACCATGGACATGACATCACAATGGCAAACAATGCAATGACATCATCGATAATGATCAAACCATGGAGTATACAAAAACCAATGAGTATGAAAAAGCAGTGGATATATCCCATGTGGTATTGTGTTGTATAGTCAACTGAGTGAAGTTCAGCTTTGTTTGGAGTTACATAATTATATATTATTACATGGATTGTTTTGTATTGACCCGAGTATTCTCCCTGCCAGCCCATAGGCCCGAGGGAAAATATATCTGGCAGGGAGAATGCGAGGGTCAATGCAAAACAATCTATGTTATAATGTTTTTATTCCATGACTTCTGATGAATTTTATTAACAAGCCAAAATATCAGGGCCTATGATAGTGTTAGAAATATCATCCTCCATGGCTGATATTTTTATCAACTGTATTGTGACGTCATCAGCAGTGCCAAATAATCTCAGGCCAGCATGTCATTTGTACATTAACACAAGAGGGCTCTGGAGGTAACGTCATCTGAGGGAAATAACAACGTCTTTTGACGGACAATAACCTATATTTCCCTCAAATGACATTGTTATTTCCCTGTGCATGTTTAGTGTTATTGGGGCCAATACATTGCTAGTCATGGAATAATGGGGTATAAATAAGACCAAATGGTTGAATGGTGGTATTTTGAGATGTACTCCCACTCGTGAAGATATCCTGAGTCCTCTGTACCCACTCGTGCTGATGCACTCGTGGTACAGGGGACTCAGGATATCTTCAACTCGTGTGGACAGGGAGATTTGTAATTTGATCTTGTACATGTTACATGTATGTTCTATTTATGCATAAATACCTCGCGTGACTTTAAAAATATGTATTAACTATATATAACTAACTTAAACGTGAAAATACCCTACACTTGCATAAATATCAGTCATATATATATATATATGATGTACGAAATACAGGAAGTAATGCATGCTCATCCTTCCAAGTTCCATGCCGCAGCCAAGTCACAAGTTAGAGTGACAGATGGACGGAGGGTGTGACACAGGGATGCCCCATTCTCCTATTACTATTACACTTCTCTTTATAATTTGATCTTAAGGTGAATCAAAGCTTGACATGTTGGTCCAAGGGATCTGTGGTCTCCTGGGTGGTCTCGGGTGTCACCTCTGACCAGGCAAAGACCTTGAAGGGTGCTGTCTGTTTGGGTGACCATGCTAGGAGTAAGGGTCTTGATTTCTGCTTTTGCTCTTTTAAAAACAGAAAATTGATTTTTACCTAGAGTACAATAGGGAAATTCATGCTTTTTTATTAAATCGAAAATGTTGGAAGGATCTTGTTGAAAATTTTAATTTGTTCTGTTAAAATTTCTGACAGATATAGAAAGTTCTGCCAAAAAAATTGGTCAGAACTTATTAACGCCCCTCATAGTTCTGCACTATTCAGTAAGTATTCGGTCAATTATAGTGTAGCTTTTAACAATATATTTTAAAGATTGCTTTTGTCTAGTTAGTTTATTATATTCATTCACAACAAGAGAAGAAGAAATATTATGTAGGGGATAACCTGGGATAAGATGTCCTGCGGTGTTGGGGGGGGGGGAGGGTTGGTCTAGTGGTAGCGTGCTGGAATGCCAATCGCTGGGTCCAGGGTTCGAATCCAGCTCTTGCCGGGTCACCTGGGTCTATGTTGGACGGCTGTTTCATCATCATTTGCCTCATTGCTGTGTCCTCCTCCTGTCTCAATTAGCCAACCGAGTGCATAAATGCAGGACGTAAAGCCCCACTCATCCATCCACTCATCCTGCAGTGTTCTTGTACAGAGACCTTGTAAAGTGACCTCAGACTGATGCCCTGATAATAATCATGATATCACGTTGCACATAGATGACCTCACATTGTCCACATCTCCCTGTGGAGAGCAACAGCAGGTGTAGAGGAGTGACCAGAAATGTCCCCCGAGTGTTAGTCTGGCCAAAGGGGAGTGTCCAGTCTCAATTGGTTACACGAATATTGACATCTTCCAAAATCAATTGATCAGGGTTACATCAATGTCTGACATGGTCAAGCCTCATCATTTTATCATGAAATATTCATAATTTCATTTGTAGTGGTGGTCATTCAACAATTCATTGTTTTATCATGAAGGACATTGAAAGTGTCATATTCTTCAATCTTGCATCCTGTGACGTCCTTTGAACTTTCTAAAAATGTATGAAATTTTGTATTTGGGAAATCATAATTTTTTTCTATAAAATGTTGGATGTTATCGGGTAACATGTACTCATATCAAATCCTACACTTGCATAACTATACATATGCATGTCATCAATACAAGTCAGTGTATGCACACATTACTCATAACACTCACCAGTGAGGCCACGTGTATCCTAATGACAAATTTACCACTTTCATAGTGACATCATGCAGTGAACTTCTCAAAAAGCAAGCCGGACGCAGTTCTCCTTGCTATCTCAGCTGTGTGACATTGTGTATGAAGTAATTATCCCTTGTCTAGCCAACTTTTGTCCCTCATACTGAGCTTTTCCCTGGTCAATACAGATTGAGAGAGGGAAATACAACATAAAGAAACAGGGATATATTTAGTTCAACCAATCAAATTCCTTTGGCTAATTAGCCAGCAGGGATATACTGAAAGATAATGAGATCAATAGGGATATACTGGAACTGACCAATCAAAAGACAACAGTGCCCCTATATATCATGCTTATTAGCATGTAGATACCAGCGTATTTGCTGATTGTTGTGATTTAAGGCAATTAAGTGCTGCCAATTAAGAGTATTGATTTTTTTTGTAGCACAGCTGCATTCACGTTGAGTGCTTCAAACTGTTTTATATTGATATAAAATAAAAGTATTTAAAAAAAATAGACATGGGATAAAAAGGTTATACCATGGGTTGCGGCAGTATATCCCTGGTATAGTCACCCTCGACCCTGTATATCCCTCGACCTTTCGGGTCTCGGGATATACTGGATCTTGGGTGACTATACCAGGGATATTCTGCCTCCACCCATGGTATAACCTCATATTACAGTGCAAAACTTAGTGTGGTTTCTAGAAAGAGCAACTTTGGTAAGTTTGATGGAACATCTTCTTGTTCTCTTGGTTACATAATGCATTAGGCATATACCTGGGTATTATATCATAGATAAGGCTTCAATTATTTTAATCAATAAAACAAAATTTACATTCAGCATGTGAAAAGTACGCATACATATGTTTTCAACTTTTCTGTGATTGCTTCGCTCAGGTTTTTATCTGAACTTCGCAGAAATTCCATTAGATGTGGCCACATTTCTGTGGATCTGTCCATTTGCAAATACAGGGCTTGTTAAGGAAACTGAATTATTTCATGCAGGAGAATGAGGAAATTTGGTTTGGGAATCTTTATTGGTGAATTCTTGATGGGAAATTTTTGAGTGAACTGTGGTTATGCATGGCATCATGATGCAATGCAAATACATGGGTGCCATGAATATTCTGCCATTTTCCAATCACACAAATTTAAACGAGCAATGTGACAATGCATGGAAATGAATCAAATGATGTGAAAGAATGGAGCTGCATGGGGAGAAATGAGTAACTCCTACTTTGAACAGGATTCCTATGCAGTATGTAGGCCTACACTGCCCTACAGCCCTACACATGGTATTGTAACTGTATTTCATTATGTCTTTCGTTGAAGCAATGAAGAAAAAAGAAAAGTGAACTATAATAATTGTAAGAGAAAAGCATACACTCTTAATAAAAAAGGTTTTATACGGAACCTTTAAGTGTCCTTACTTACCAAAAACCATAACTCTGTGTATGTGCAGCAAAGAAAATTTGCAGCCATTATTATGCAACGTGCCTCAAATATCGTCCTTTATGACTCAACGTGTTTTTGTCTCATTGGATGAGAATTCATACTTCCACAAGCAGTTTGGATTAGGACGTTTAGCATTGACCCAATGGCAAAACAAAGCCCATTTCACTTACTTATATGCGACACTGTAATGGACTTCCATGGAGTTTAGCAGCTTCAACACTCTGAGCTAGTGGGTCTACTGAAACATTATGGGCACAACCCTGACCCCGTTATCTCACCCTGGAACCCTTGTGAGCAATTCTGCTAATCCACCCTTTGATGTCGAGTGCTAATCCTGCCAGTTGGTGTTTGTTTGAACTTTCTTATTTGAATTGCGCGCCCCACAGATCATAATTTCAAATGATCGATATTCCGATTCTCTGTTTGTTTTCGAAACAATCTGCCAGTCCAGGTGACGGTGGCACAAGAGCCTCGCTTCCAGCCAATGCATGTGAATTAACTGTCTCTGCATTCGAGATTGGGCTAATTATGTTGTGGACAAGTTTTGCTTTGAAAAGGAATCTTTAGAAAGAAGTAAAAATACAAACACAAGGAACTTTGAGGAATGTTTGAGGAACGTTCGAGAGTGATTTTTTTTGAATTTGAATTTGAATTTGACTTTATTAAGCCTCCAATGGAGAGAAACATATATATACATTATACAATTATAAAAACACATATTGCAATTCGATTAAAAACAACAAATTATAAAAATATTTTTTAAAAGCACAATAGGTACATATCACAGTCAGTAGCAGCACAAAAGGTTATTTAACATCACATTATCTGTTGGACTAGAAAAAAGGCAGTATCTCACACTATCAGCTATGCCACATTCAGGTCTCATTTTCATTAAAGTTTTACATTTTGATTTATAAGTTTTATCACAGAGTAATTTGACTAGAGACATATCATATTTTTGACAAATTTTTAAAACAGATGATGTTAAATTAAACTGACTTGGTAGCCTGCCTTGTAAGGCACGAGTTAAAAACATCTTATACAGAGTTCTGGTGCGAGACGAAGACGTAAATATGTTTTTAAACAGAGACAACTTTTGAATTTCAACGTATGTCGATAAATCACAAATCTTAAGTGCATGTAACAAAGGAGAAGACCTGCTTCTTGACTTCACACCAATGGCTGCTTTCAAAAACTTACTCTGCACTTTTTCAAGATCTTTCATTACAGTTTTACATAAATTAACACATTCTAAACCATACGTTAGGACGGGTCGGACAGCTGTGGTGTACAGTTGGGCTATAGTAGAAGGGTTGCAGCCGTTAACACAGAGACCAGCACCCTGCAGAGAGTAGAACGCTCTGCGCGCAGCCTGAATTCTGCTGTCTGCATGTCTTCTTCTGTCGTTGCTGAGAATCACTCCAAGGTGTTTGATTTGTGAAAAATGACAGACAGCAGTGCAAACACATTACAGGAGAACATTCATTCTCAGATGTCTTCCAACTGTTTGAAGTGTTTCTAGAACTGTTTCTTAACTTGTAAATCTGATATTTGAACGATTGGCAGCACTGGCAGTTCTCAATAGCTTTGCAGAACAGGAGCATGTACAGAGGTGTTAACTCGGTGATTATTTGACAGAAGAGCTGTTGTTTTGATGTTTCCTGGGCGTGAATTGCAGCTGCATTTGTCAGAAGGTGTGATGAATGAACTTCAGCTGGTTCAAGCAGTCGAAATGAGCATTTAAACAGCTGGAATTAGCTTCGCTGAACCACTGGAATTAGTAGAAATTGGCTACCAGCTGAAACTGAGGCTGTACACGTAGATGAAGTGGAGCTCCCTGTAAAACTCCCATTACAACTAACAAATCACCAACAATGAGCAACAAAAGCAGCAACAAACATCCTAATAGATCTGATTGGTCCAACAGGACACACGTGATGATACAAATGCCAGGAAAAGGTGAAACATGAGTGAAAAAGAGCTTTTATGCTTTTACATTCTTTTTGATGTTTAGGTCTACATGTATACAGAGTTCGATCCATGTCAGAGACCCGAAGAAACTTCTCATTTTTCAACAATTTATAGATGTCATTGTTCATCAAGATTTGTTTCGACATAGATGAATTCCCTTTACAATTTAAGAATTGATTAGAAAATATGGTTTTGAATTGATCAATTTGTGATTTTTTTGGTTAACTGTTGTAAGAGTTTTCAAGGTTCACGTTTTCATTAGCCCTCAGAATCATAGACGCATATAAATGTATTTAGGAAGGTGATATGCAACGGAATTGAGTGATCAAGGCAGCCTTCAATCAGTGGATCTAGGTCTGATTCCGATCATCAGATGAGATGTCACGATGAAGCAAAGCCTGTAGCATTCCAGAAATATATTTCGATATATACCCCTATGTGGGGTATGTTATGGACACATGTGATGTATTGATTCCTCTTGCAATGTTAGTATGTGATTGATATTTGCTTGGCTTTGATCAGGTGTCATGCTTGTATGTACTCGCGGAATTTCAGAATGTATCTGTTTCTCTATCAAGAATCTATCTATCTATCTATCTATCTATCTATCTATCTATCTATCTATCTATCTATCTATCTATCTGTCTATCTGTTTATCTATCTACTATCTATCTATCTATCTATCTATCTATCTATCTATCTATCTATCTATCTATCTATCTATCTATCTATCTATCTATCTATCTATCTATCTATCTACCTATCCATTTGTCTATCTAGTCTATCTGTCTTTCTGTCTATCTATCTAATTTTTAGTCTGTAGCAGTTTATTATATTTATTCTACTGTATACATTATTAGGGTGATGTTGTTGTATTTTTTAAATTTGCTTTTTGCCTTGTTCTCAAACTTATCAAATCTTGAGGTTAGTTACTTCAAGTTCCAACGGATGATGTTGAAGCTGCATTTTCTGGACCAGCAATCTGGAGGTGGGACACCAGCCTCAAAGGTACATGTACATACATTGTAATAGGTCTAATGCAATGAGCAGCAGCCATTTATAAGTTAATCTCTTTTGATAGGTCTTTGTCAATCTGGTCTAGCATGAAGATTTGCTGTCTATTTCTATGAAGTCTGCTGGGTAGATTACTCACGGGGAGTGATCACATTAAGGATGGATATGACGCCTGCCTTCACATGTAACAGTGGGTATGGGTAAAACAAGGCATAGCTGATGAAATTGGATTGCAATGAGGCCTGGAGGTGTATATCATCTTTTGGCAGCCTGGTAGTTATGAACATAATATGAGAAGTATAGGTCTACCTGACAGCTCCTGTGAACTTGTGGTATGCCTAACTTTCTCCCCTACTGCTAAATGTTTTGCTCCATAGCCCAGGTGACATCGCGCCTCCCAGCCCACACCTCCCTCTACTGATTACATTTATATATTTTCTACATACACCTCAGGTGAGTCAATCCTGGCATAATGATAAACAAATTCATAGATACATGTATACAAGATTTGCTCCTACCGGGTTATTTACAGGCCAACAGCTAATAAACCAACTTAAACCAAGTAAAACTACACATTGAACAAAAAAAGGTTCGTGTGAAACAGACAAAACAAACCTTAGCTGGCGTCCAAAATTTTGTGTAAATTCGGAAAAAAGGTATGTGTAATTTTTACATTTCATTGATCAAATCACACAAAAATTTGATCAAGATTGTTTTCCTTGTCTATTTCATATGAAAAGCTTGTCTGATTTACACGTAATTTGGAGGGACACCAGCTAACGTCGTTTTGTCTCTTTTACCCATACTTTTTTTTCAGTGTAGAAGAAGTTGAAAAGTCCATTCATTTTGGAGTAAGTGCTGATTCTTTACAGTTTCTATAGAAGTTGCCAATTGAGTTAGTGAGGTGGCCTTCTCACTGGGGTCTCGCTGACCACTAGAAATGAGTGTTGGGGTTGCTCTGTCACTCCTCACTAATCTAGAATTGATCTGCAAATTTACACACTGGTCCAGGGTACCCAAGAGTAGCCCTGAGTGCCCTGAGTTCGAATTTCAGGTTGTGATAATTGGAGAAGTGAGTCCAGGAGAGGGCGCTGATGTGATTCATGAAAGGAACTGAGTCATGAATATTAATGAGCTTGACCATGTAGTGACCGGGGTAGGTCAACACTCCGAGAGGACGCACGTGGTCACCCATCGCTGACCCCAACTTAAATGCCCCTCTACCTTTGGCAATCGAAAAAGATCCAACCGAGGACACCACAATGAAGAAGATAAAGTTTGTGTAAAGCAGTAACACAGGCGGCGTAGCGGCAAACCCTCGGCGAATAACCTCACACCAAGAAATGTGGGTTTTCATCAGGCCATTTTTAGCAGCACAGCTGCTCTTACCCCAATAATTTCATGCAATCTCGTTAGCACTCTGGAGGTCACTCTCTTTCACCAATCTCATTCAAATTACTCTACGTTCCCTGTGAGTTTTTAACTTTCGACCGGTCACTCTTGGTGCCCTTCTGTGATGGAAAAAATGTTAAAGAAACTAAAATGGACGGGCTTCC
The DNA here is from genome assembly GCA_026936325.1 of Platynereis dumerilii. Classification (NCBI taxonomy): domain Eukaryota; kingdom Metazoa; phylum Annelida; class Polychaeta; order Phyllodocida; family Nereididae; genus Platynereis; species Platynereis dumerilii. The sequence continues at coordinate 12,591,499 of JAPTHN010000002.1, read as the reverse complement.
ATGGGTCAAAGGTCAACCACGCCTTCTTCTACTTCTTTTCCTTAGTATATTCGTGACCGGTGTGCCTGTGTTGGGACCATGCACTGTCTGTGCTGCTTAAAGTGCTTGCACGTTATTTTTCAGTGCTAAAATGAGGAACAGTTGGTGTAGTGGTTAGAGTGCTTGACTCCCAATCTAAAGGAACCAGGTTCGAGTCTCCTGTATGCTCTGCAACTTCTGTCTGTGGCCTTTGGAAAGCCGCTTGGTCCTCATTGTGACTGCCCGAGTTTGACTTTTACTATTATTTACAAGAAGAAGAAGAAACAAGAAATCGTAATTGAATATTAGTATCTCAAGCAATTAATAACTTTACAAACAGGACACAGTACATGTACAAATTGCCGAATACACAAATCAGTTCTATAATTATTATTTGAATTAACGCAATGTAGGCTTGATGGAAAATTGACAAATTAATTTTCACAGCATCAGAAAATTCACACCAAAGTAAAATTTGTTAATTCATTTAATGGATATATATCAAATGTGTCCAGTAAATAAGTGTAAATAATGTTTTAAAACAATTTCTAACATGGTTCTGGTTTCAAAATGACTACCTGTTTTCGGAACACCTTGATATTGTTTTTATTTTTAACAAAAATTAGTAACTCTAACCATAAATCAGGTGCCCTGCAAAGAATGCTGTCCAACCCATTGGCAGTCCCTATTCCTAGTGTGATATCCATGTACATTTTGTTAAATTAAATTTTAAAGAAATTTGAAATCAATCAAGTTCATGTATACAGAGATTTGCTTGACGGTATGGATATATTTCATGTTTAAAGGGTAATATAAAAACAAATTCTTATGAAAAGGGTTCATCAGCAGGTCATTGAGCAGTAAACTTTCCTGAAAAGCTTGCTAAACCCAGGGCTTGAATCCCCAGGTTCTTGTAAGCTTTCGTCTCCTCCATGTCTACATACTTCATTGATGGTGCTTTCAAGAGTAATCCACCCTGTCTTCATATGCTAACCAGTTCAATGCAATGGAATTATAAATACACTTATTCTGTATATTGAATAAAACAACAGACTTAACATGTGTTTGCTGTTGTATTCCTTGAAAAAATATTAAATTTCTTGTGTGTGGACCACTAATGACAGTCCATGCACAACTTTTAGGAAGATTTTGCAACCTTGGAAATCACTTAGCAAATTTTAAAAGTAGACACCTAATACCCTCTTAATAGGGCCTCATAAAAGAAGGACTTCCTAAAGTTTGATTGGTTGACAAAGTTTGATGGGTGAGAAAGTTTCCTAAAAACAAGAGGTTATTGATCGTGAAAGGATTTCTATCTATCTATCTATCTATCTATCTATCTATCTATCTATCTATCTATCTATCTATCTATCTATCTATCTATCTATCTATCTATCTATCTATCTATCTCAGTGTAACCTGATATTTTTTGTATTAAGATATGAGAGGACAATCAATCATGGTGGATCAAAATTAGGAAACTGGCCTTCTAGAGTTGATGACTGGTCAGTTGGGGAGTGTTGGCACAGTGACCAGTGGGCAGTCACTGTTGTTAGCACAATGACCAATGCTTGTTCTTATGCTAATCTGGTAAGCAAGACGGATAGACAGCTAGGCAGACAGACAGACTGGGGCCACTTCTCTGTCTGTAGCTTCTGCAGATATCCTCAAGCAAAAGCATGCATCGTCACGTCCTGGTCACTTTAAGTTAATCATTTATTCATTGACCATTCACTGTGTCAGTTTTTATTGGAAATTATTGTCCTTCAGGTGTCTTATGATCACTCGGTATTATCATGAATTGCTAAGATTTCTTTTGTTAAAAGTAAAAAATGGACATTAATAAGCATTGATGATTTAGTGTCTATCATGCATTGTTTCATTAATTGTTAGGCCTATCTTTCTTTTGGGCTCAGTCGTCTTTATTCCTCCTTATAGGCTTGTTTTAATGGATCAGAAGTCATTTAGGGTCTTTGATGTGTTAAAACAAAATCATATTGATTTATGTTCACGGAGGTATTTTGGAAGAAAAGAAGCTGAAGGAATCACCTGTCTGATACAGATAACCTGTACACTAGACGATGCTGCCCCCTGGCAGAAACTTGCAATTGAGAGTGTGTCTGTGTTTGCAGCATTGCTGTGTTTATCACAACTCAATAAGGATATGGCATTCATCTAGTCATTGGGTAAATTTAGGTTGGTTGCATGAAAAACTTTCAGCAGCCACTCTTTGATAACAGACATGAAATAAATCAGTACTCAATACTTGTTCTGTAGCTCCTAGCTTGAGCTGTCTTACAGTTATGAGTAGGCTCAACTTCCTGAAGTGCAACACTCAGTCAACAAAATTTAATGTGATGTTGCTGATGATAGTCGTTGTTCTTAGTTATGATTCTTTATTACTTTAGGGATGTCTGAATCCTCCAAAGTGACTTTGGGGGTTTTGGGTTATGTTCCCAGCTTCTGGCAAGTACATGGAGATCACTGAGTGCCCATAATTGACAAAGAAAAACTTAACTAAATCAATTAGTGATTGTCAAATTGCTTTTAAATTACATTCTGAAGGTAATTAGGTTTGTTAGAGTTTGCATTTATTAATCTATTCCCATTCATTGGGAATTCCATCTTATTGTCTGGATGACATCATTGACATCAGTTGACAATGCTCTGCAATCCACCTATCTGCAAAATGACATCATTTGATTGACATTATCCGACAGGCCCAACTTTTTTTCCAAGTGACTTTTTGACCATTGCAGTTATACCGACATTAATGGAACAACTTATTTCCTAGTGATTCATTCTGTGTCTTGCATATTTCATGGTCTGTTTTATTTTCATGCACATTATGGTCCCAAAAATGGACTTAGTGACTAATAATGGAAGTGGTTGTTACATGCTATTAGCTTCTCTGGGTGCTCTCAGGTCATACAGTGAGCCCCTGGGCAACAGACAGGCAACTTGTTGGACGCTGACGTCTGGATTCAGAAGTATTTACAATGAAACGTATCTAACCGATATATGAACAGTCTAAAGGAGCAATAAGTAGTAGCCTATTACTCCACCTGGAGGTAATTGTTGTCTTGAGAAAAAGTACAACCTGTTTGCATATATATTTATAAAACAATCTATTGATGAGTTAACCGTCAGCATTACAGTTGCTTAGATATTGGTGGATGATTGATGGATAACTCGGGCTTTACAGTTTACATTCTGTTATTTCTCGAAACACATCAATATATCACTCAAAAAAGGATTTCAACTTCCTCTCAAGTTTCAAGGAAGATCAATTGGAAACTTTGGCATTGCACAAAAAGCTTGTTTATTAATTAACTCTTTATGATTACAATCTTTGAATTGGGGACCATTTAATACTAGCACCACTGAGAAAATACTTGTTCAGTACAAGTTGAGGTAATCTTTTCCAATTTGCACAGTTTGTATTGCATTATTTTTGCATACTTATGCAGCTTGAACCACACAGTACCCTGATGTAGTACACACCTGTCTGTTTGATGACCTTTCTGACTCTTTGACCTTCACAGGCCAAGGTCACAAGAAAAGTAAACGACCTGTCCTGCTGTGACGTCAACAGGAAGAAGCTGTCAGCTGACCTGAAACAATGGGTTGTGTTACCATGGCAATGTAACAAAAGGGAACATTGGATAAATTAGTTAAGTAATCAGTGGTTTATTATTTGGAAAACCAGGAGAAGAAAAACGAAGATTTAGTCAGTAAGGTTGTTCCAGGAGTAGGCCTATATTAACCCAGCCTCCGAAAATGTTGAATGATTATTATGATAAATACAATATCCATGCACTGTGTTCTCATGCAGCAAGACATAATAACTCCTGATATCCTCTGAGTAGTTGTTAATCTTCAGTTTTAGATAGAAATAATTTTAGATTTTTTGGTCTAGTTGGCATATTGTACATCAGGGTGCAAGACTGGCTCCCTACAAAATAACCATTCTGTGGCTCACAATCATCTTTTGGGCATGTACACAATCCCACTTTATCAATCAATATATTATCCTGCATGTACATAATAAATATCTGAATATAGGCTACCCATACTCTCACAATGCTACTGTAAAAATATTTTTGACTACATTTATTTAATATGGCAAGGTTTAATTACTCACCTTTCCATCTTTGCTCAATGCCCAAATCTATGCAATATTTCTTAGTGTAAGATTAATCAATTTGCTCTCTGCTTGATCATCACAGAAGATGGAAAGCCATTTCTTGAATCACCAAACTGTGACACACAAAACCAGGTATGGGGTGAATCACTACATGTTGCTTATCCCTAATTACTGATGGCACTTTAATTGGAATCTGTCAGCAATGGAGGTTAAATGACAAGAGACATGGCAGACAGACAGAGGGAAGTAATGACAGAGAGAAGAAGTAATGACAGAGATATACAGGCAGGTTGAGGACCTGGGAGTGAATTGTAGCAGTCAATAATTTTGTTTTGCAGGAAATTATTTTTTGGTGCAATGAACTAATTATTATTTTATTTAGCCATGCGTGTATCCATATCCATATGTCTCTATCTATCTATCTATCTATCTATCTATCTATCTATCTATCTATCTATCTATCTATCTATCTATCTATCTATCTATCTATCTATTTGCTTCTTGTGGAACTACTAAAATACTGATTCTGTCATCACCTGTACTTGTATGAGTCAATTATGCAATTTGGGGAGTAAATGCAACAAGTCCTGCTTGCCAATCTGTTTCTTGTATGTTGACTTGCAATTTGTCATTTACAAGGTCTGTTTTCTGCATGCTGCTGGCAAATTGAGAAGGAGACACAAAGGAAGTGAGGAAGGGGTGTACAGTGTATTATTGGGGTTGCTAAGACACTAATCACCCTATGCATCCTCAATCTTAAGACCCCAGAAGAACCCCCACTTCACCATGCAAGGGGGGGGGTGTCCTGCGAGATTCAGCAACAAGATTCTTGAAACAGCACTGCTCTGCATCCATTGCTTGTTGCTTCTAGGATTTAATTTGCTGTCAAACTCCTCATTAGTGTCAATGTGGTGATCAGCATGCATATCTCCAGTAGCTGTGCATAGCATCAACATGAGTCAGGTGTCCTCCTGTCTCGAGGGTTTATCAGAAACTGCATGGACAACTTTCAAAATCAACGTCCATCGTGTGTTTGTGATTTGACTCAAAAGTGACACTCTGCAAAGAAGTCTTCCACCCAATGTGTTGCACCTGTCTCATGAAACTGAACCCTGTAGGTCTGTATGCAATTTATTTATTAAAGCTGGTCATATCTATGGTCACTGTCAGCCGGTGTCCTCTGGGTGCATGATATCCAATTGCTTGACCTACTTCTGAGTGCCGTATGGCATGAAGACTCTGCCAGAATTCAGAAGCAGCAACCAACGGAATGAGAAAGAAACTGTCCCAGAGGATTACAAACATTCTCAGGTGACCGTTGAAACGTATATTTAAATATTGTTTATATATAACATTGTGTGTTTGGTTTAAAGTGTCAGCAACAGTAGTGTCGAAGACATACACTGATTACTTACAGTTGTTTGTACGGCATTATTTGTTTGATTTTAAGCTGTCAGTAACACAAATGTCAAAAACACAGACTGATTTTACATAGTGAGAAACTGGATTGACTCATGCATAGAATTGGGTCATTGAAAACCACCAGTCTCCTCCAGCTAAAGCTGTTCGGCAAAGAGACACTGTGTCAGTCAGCTCGCGAATGCTTGTTGCTGTGCTGTGATTGTTTCATTATCCCAAGTCATACCATGACAAAATGGCCCATAACCTTTGCTAATTCATGAATACTTAATTAACTGACCCAGTTTTGGCTCACAGTTTGAAATTGTTGCTTCTGTTTCACACTGTTACAAATGGAGAAGTTGTGTATTGTTGAAAGGTGCTATCACAGTTCCGAAAATTCCATTGAATTATGTATTTTCACAGTTCTGAAATGAAACTGTTTGAAAGTTTGCTTGTTTTACACTGTTTTTCTCAGTTGCCAGTAATCCTCTAAGTGTCCATAATCGGACTAAATCTGCCTGCAAAATGCTTATGACCTAAATAAGCCACCAATCACTGAAGAGGTTGGAAATAGCAGAAAACCCTGTCCATTTTAGCAGGGCTTGCGTGGGGAGGATGTGATTGTTTAAGTTGGAACTTTCTCCATTGGAAAGGGAGAGAAACATACTTAAATATCTGATACCCTTGTGTCTAGAAATAGAACTTTTTACCTTTTCATATATACCATGGGATATTCTTCTTTCAGTCATTCTTCTATTTGAACAGAATTCTCTCAATATGGCTGCAGATATAATGTATTATGTTTTTTCTAGGATATTAGCTGATTCTATTTTCAAATGGAACTATCGGTGCATGTGTTTTCTCATTTGGCTTGTATCTGTGAAAACTCAAACTTGAAATTAATTTCAAAATTTTGAACTCATACCCCACACTGATCAATAGTTATGTACTCTTTTAGCACAGTGCTACAAACAGTCCAAACCCCTCCAACTCATCATGCTTATGAACTCTTATTGTCAACCTTGTGTCCTCATCTGCGGGGTTACTAGTAATGCTGCTGCTTCCCTCTGCTGCTGTGACAATAGGTTCAGCAACAAGCTATTTCGTGCATGACTCATTTGGCAAAACTCATCTTAAGAATTGATGAGGCTGTTGATGTGGATGGCTGATACGTAATGTTAGCCAATTGTAGCAAGAGGCTGGAGGGTGACATTTGTTTTAAAAAAGGTGAAGGAAGCAACTGTGAATGTTATAATCAGTACAGAAGATGGGAGTAAAACTTAATATGTTGAAATCACCAACCAGAACTACTGGCCAACAGCAGTTTCATTTTGCATTACTTTCGTTTCAACTTCCAAATAATCATTACGACTTTATTTGGTTGGTTCTTATTGCTATATCAACCAATCATGGTTCGCAACAAGTTGAAAAGAAAATATTGTGGCATTTACACTTGGGAACAGACTGCTAACTGTCACGAACTTGTTTTGACACATTTGAATTTTCACTGTTGCATGTAATATTTCCTGCCAAGTGTGATTGGCTTCGAAATATGTCCTTCAAAATTATTATCGTTTTCATAGCTATGTGTTTTTTGAAAACTTCGTTTTGTTGTTAAACCGTGACATCATGGAGTATCTGTCAATGTGATTGGTCTAATCTTTAATCTGTGACATATCAGTTCAGAGTTTGACATCACAGTTAATGACAAAGGAATTTAAAACTGTCAGGCAATGCTACTATTTGTGTAAAACAAAGCATGTCTGAGCTGAGTGTTGCACCTCATTGTTTTCCAAATAAAAGGTGTGCTGTTTTTCACAAAACACAAGTCATCACAATTTCAAACAACCTTTCTTGTCAGTAATTGCAACTCTCCTTTGAGGCTAAGTAGTCTGTTTGGTTCAGTTACAGTGCATAGCGAAACATACATCACCCACGTGTCACTGTACTTTGTCAGTTTCCTGAAATCTGTGCTTGTAATAAACGAAATTATTCAACTAATCTCTGACATCACAGTTTTGGAATGAAGCAAATTGCAAACTTGAAAAACACGTAGCTATGAAAACGATAATAAGTACCATGCTTATTTATTATAGTCCTCGTTATATTTACGTGGAATCTCAAGTTCATTTCTATGCTGTTGAAGTGAGATGCCAGAGATGACTATCTCTAACATAGCAATTTATTCAACACAGTGTCATAGTTAAAATTGGGTCTGGAAAACCCAATGTATACAAGTTCGACATCACAGCCTTTCAGCAAATGAGCTGCCAGAAGAGCTATATGTCACATCATCTGTGCGTTTACCAAAAATGTCAAAGCCTTTTGTTTAAAGCAAGGTGCATTGAAGTTTAAAGTTGAGAAGTTGTAAGTTTGCAGATTAATCAAACAACTCTGTGGGGATTATAACAGTTGTCTAATGTGAATGCTCATGAAGCTGCCATCTAGTCAGATTAGACAACTGTGATTGCAAGTGATAGATCATTGGGATCACATCAACGGTCTTCCTTCAAAACATCAATGTTGAAACTGTGATGTGTAATTTTTGCTGTCAGCCCATTGGCTATCAAACTGTGATGATGTGGTTGCAAGGGCTATCCCTGATATAAGGCTTACTCTGACATTGTGTTGAAACTGTGACACTCAGTTTTGGTGGATTCACATTGGAACCCAAACCAGTTTAAAGTGACATCACAGCTTGTAGTTAATTTACGTATATTGCAATGCTAGAGAATAGAGTCATCTCTGACATCACACTTCAACAGCATAGAAGAGAGTTGAGATTCCACATAAATTTGACGAGAACTGAAAAATAGCTGCAACAAAGTTCTAATATGATAAACAAGAAAATTTTTTCCAAAAAAAATAGAGGCGATTTTTAAAAGCAAATTCAGCTTTTTCCACATATTTCACCCATTAACATTTAATTTCGGCCCAATCCCGCAAAATTCGTCCTGTTCCGCAACTGCACATCCGCGTTTTACTACGAAATCCCGCGGCCCGCCGTTCCGCAAATTAGGCCCGTCCGCATTTTACTACGACGCTGGCCACCCGTTCTGATGACGAAGTTTCACAGGCTGATTCTTATATCTTAGAAGAAGCCTCCTGTCGGGAGGCCTGTGGCCATCTATACAGAGGCGAGTGGCTCTAAATAGAGTAACTAAGAACATATCAGCGAAGGGCTGATGCATCGCCCCTAAAAAATAGGTGAACAAATATTTCAAGTTTCTGGTATTGCAGTGCCAAGTGTGATCAGGTTATTCCGAGGAAGAGTGCACCCTGCATATAAGAAAGGGTAACAGGAAACTGATCATCTCTAAGGTCTCTCATTCCTGACAGTTCTTGTATGATATTATGCAACTGCACCCCAATTAATTTAGATGCAGTACACTTAAATTTCTTCCTGCACCTGCAGAATTCTGCACAAAATTCTGCAGTTCTGCTGGAAGCTGCAGAATTCTGCAGTTCTGCAATTTTGGTCCTCTGTCACTGTAGCATTTCTGAAATGTCCCTGCAGCAAAATCTGTAATTCTGTAGGAGTTATGCAGCTTGGGAGATTTTATGCAATTCTGCAGCTAGCTGCAGAATTCTGCAGGAAGCTGCAGAATTCTGTAGGAAGCTGCAGAATTTTACAAATTATGCAGCCACCTGCAGAATTTCACCAATTCTGCAGCTGCCTGCAGAATTCTGCAGTTTCTTAAAAAATTCTGCAGGAAGCTGCAGAATTCTGCATCTCTGCAGCTCCCTGCAGGATTTTTGAAGCTCTGTTACTTCATTCAGCTTATTGCAATGTATCTGCAATGTTCAGACCTCTTTGACCAGCATGTTGCCGCTACCCAGGTTTGGGGGTGTAGCGGTTTGGGGGTCGGGGGGGGGGGGGTCTGGGGGGTTTTGGTGCTAGTCTGGCTCAGCAGCGTTTCTGTAAGTTTCTGCAGCAGTTCTGTAGGAGTTATGCGGCTTGGGAGGTTTTATGAGCAGTGCTATTCTTGAGGTAGCGAGGACCGCACCAGTGGGATCCCGGCATCCCACTGGTATGTTCCAGTTAGATACCCCTGAGGGAGCAGCTCTTTTTTTCAAAATTAGGACAGTAAGGAAACCAGTGAGATACCCCTGTACCAGTTGGATACCCGGCATGCCTACATAAGTATGAGGACCTAGAGGACACCAGGTGGGATACCCCCATACTAGTGGGATACCCACACAAGAATGAGGACAGCGAGGATACCAGTGGGATCGTAGGCATATAAACGTAAATCTATGAGTGGGATACCCCAGCACCAGTGGAATACCTATACAAGACTGAGGAGGACAGTGAGGAAACCAGTGGGATACCCCTGTACCAGTGGGATACCCCAGCATACCTATACAAGAAAGATGACCTCCCATTGAGATACCCTGTACTGGGATGCCCACACAAGAATGAGGACATCACTATGAAAAGTTAATGTTCCATTTCGGCCATTGCAACACTTTGTGGCGTTTTTTGTGTCTATTTTCTTACTGCTTCCTGCCAGAATAACCCCCTCTGATTGGTCAATAGACAGGAAGTATGGCTTTTTGCCGTGTTAATGTTACGACTCTGAACACCACCAAAAATTCAGAAAAATAAAATTAGAAAAATGTTGATACCAGTCACTACCACGACCAATTTCGGTAACAGAAAGTAAGTATTATCGCTCATTTATTTTCTTAGTCGACAGTGAGGATATCAGTTCGATACTGGCTCTCTACAGTGGGATACCCCAACATACACAAACAAGAAAGAGGACCAAGAGGACACCCAGAGGCCAGAGGGATCCCCCTGTACCAGTGGGTTACCCAATAGAAGAAATATGGGAAATGAGTCAAATTTGATGTTTAAAATGTTGTGTTTCTACAGTTTTGTAAAATATTGTTTGATGTAATTTAACTAATTTTATGAAATATTGTCATGTTTAAATGCTAGAAAGACTGTCAAGGTTTTTTAAATAGCCCATATCAACAGATAATCGTCTCAGCTTTCTAAAAAGCGGTCTGCCATTTCTGTACGCCAAATAGTTGTCTTTCTAGGCCTTTTAGGTAGTCCCAACAATTCATAGGCTTGGCCTAACAATTCATAGGCTTGGCCTGGCGCGATTGTCAGATCGAGATAATATTACGTTTTTCGGCAACTTTTAATCAAGATACAGAGTTGTATCATTCCTCAATCAAAAACTTAGGTTTCATAGTGTCTAAATCCAAAGTTTTAGAGGGATGTGTGGGTAAATAATGTTGCACTGGCCGTTTGAAGTTGGTGAGCAAAATCAAAACAAACATGCTTCCAACCAACACTGAAATGTCCACCCAGAATAAAAAGAACTGCTCCCTTGGGGTTGGGGTATCCCACTGGTATGCTATCCCTCTACAAGGGCTAATTAACCCCATGGATGTCAAAGAGGTCTGAACTTTGCAGATGCATTGCAATAAGCTGGAAGAAACAACAGAGGTTCAGAAATCCTGCAGGGAGCTGCAGAACTGCAGAATTCTGCAGCTTCCGGAAGAATTTTTGAGGAGTATATAATTTCTTCCTGCAGTTCTGCAAAAAGCTGCAGAATTCTGCAAAAAACTGCAGAATTCTGCAGGAAACTGCAGAATTCTGCAGGAAGCTGCAGAATTCTGCAGGAAGCTGCAGAATTCTGCAGTTCCAAAAAAATCTGCAGAATTCTGCAGTTTCAAAAAAAACTCTGCAGGAAGCTGCAGAATTCTGCAGCTAACTGCATGATTTCTGAACCTCTGTTACTTCCTCCAGTGTATTGCATCTGTACAGTTCAGACCTCTTTGACATTGGGCTTGCCGCTACCAAGGAAACATTTATTTGGGGGGTTGGTTTGGGGGGTTGTGGTTTGGGGGGGTCTGGGTTTTGGTAGTCCTCTGTCATTGCAGCGTTTCTGAAAAGTTTCTGCAGCAAAATCTGTAATCCTGTAGGAGATATGCAGCCTGGGAGGTTTTATGCAGTTCTGCAAAAAACTGCAGAATTCTGCAGTTCTACAAAATACTGCAGAATTCTGCAAAAAACTGCAGAATTCTGCAGTTTCAAAAAAAATCTGCAGGAAGCTGCAGAATTCTGCAGTTCTGTAGCAAATTCTGCAGTTCTACCAGGTAGCAGTTTGTGGAATGACATTTTTGCGAGCACACAGATCGCCGAAAAAAGGGTCGCATGGCGAAAAAAAACAACGACGGACAAAGACTGACTAGTGTAGTCAATAGACCTGGTTGTTGGGTACCTGAAACATTTTTCTGAATGAAATTTGGTTGAGAATTGACCGAGCAGAGAGGCAAAGCGTCCATTGAAGTTTATTTTGATAGAGCACTGTCAGTAGTTTATAAAATGACATTTTTGCGAGCTGACCGATCGCCGAAAAAAGGGTCGCATGGCGAAAAAAAAACAACGACGGACAAAGACTGACTAGTGTAGTCAATAGACCTGGTTGTCGGATACCTGAAACATTTTTCTGAATGAGAATTGACCGAGCAGAGAGGCAAAACGTCCATGGAAGTTTATTTTGATACAGCAGTTTGTAAAATGACATTTTTGTGATCCAACTTGTTTCCTCACAGTCCTCATTCTTGTATAGGTATTAATGGAGCTGCAGAACTGCAGAATTCTGCAGTTTCCTGCAGAACTGCAGAATTTATTGCAGAACTGCAGAATTCTGCAGCTTACTGCAGAATTCTGCAGCTTCCTGCAGAATTCTGCAGTTTCCTACAGAACTGCAGAATTTATTGCAGAACTGCAGAATTCTGCAGCTTCCTGCAGAATTCTGCAGCTTCCTGCAGAATTCTGCAGAATTCTGCAGTTTTCTGCAGTTTTCTGCAGAATTCTGCAGTTTCCTACAGAACTGCAGAATTTTTTTGCAGAACTGCAGAATTCTGCAGTTTTCTGCAGAATTCTGCAGTTTCTATTGCAGAATATGCAGCTGCAGGAAGAAATTTAAGTGTACTGGAATTTTTTAAGAAACTGCAGAATTCTGCAGGCAGCTGCAGAATTGGTGAAATTCTGCAGGTGGCTGCAGAATTTGTGAAATTCTGCAGCTTCTAACAGAATTCTGCAGCTTCTAACAGAATTCTGCAGCTTCCTGCAGAATTCTGCAGCTAGCTGCATAAGTGCATAAAACCTCCCAAGCTGCATAACTCTTACAGAATTACAGATTTTGCTGCAGAAACTTTTCAGAAATGCTGCAGGGACGGATGAGCACCAAAACCCCCGACCCCGTGACCTTACCCCCAAACCCCGACCCCCCAAAACCAACATTTCCTGGGTAGTGTTAAGACCCTTGTCAAAGAGGTCTGAACTATGCAGATGCATTGCAATAAGCTGGAGCAAGTATCAGAGGTTCAGAAATCCTGCAGGGAGCTGCAGAACTGCAGAATTCTGCAGCTTCCTGCAGCATTTTTTAAGAAACTGCAGAATTCTGCATGCAGCTGCAGAATTGGTAAAATTCTGCAGGTGGCTGCAGAATTTGTGAAATTCTGCAGCTTCTTACAGAATTCTGCAGCTTCTAACAGAATTCTGCAGCTTCCTCCCAAGCTGCATAACTCTTACAGAATTACAGATTTTGCTGCAGAAACTTTTCAAAAATGCTGCAGGGACGGATGAACACCAAAACCCCCGACCCCGTCACCCAACCCCCAAACCCCGACCCCCCAAACCAACATTTCCTGGGTAGTGTTAAGACCCTTGTCAAAGAGGTCTGAACTATGCAGATGCATTGCAATAAGCTGGAGCAAGTAACAGAGGTTCAGAAATCCTGCAGGGAGCTGCAGAACTGCAGAATTCTGCAGCTTCCTGCAGAATTTTTTAAGAAACTGCAGAATTCTGCAGGCAGCTGCAGAATTGGTAAAATTCTGCAGGTGGCTGCAGAATTTGTGAAATTCTGCAGCTTCCTACAGAATTTTGCAGCTTCCTGCAGAATTCTGAAGCTTCTTACAGAATTCTGCAGCAGTGCATAAAACCTCCCAAGCTGCATAACTCCTACAGAATTACAGATTTTGCTGCAGAATTTTCTCAAAAACGCTGCTGAGACAGATGACCACCCAAACCCCCAACCCCCCACCAACGTTTCCTGGGTAGCGGCAACATACTTGTCAAAGAGGCCTGAACTTTGCAGATGCCTTGCAATAAGCTGGAGGTAGTAACAGAGGTTCAGAAATCCTGCAGGGAGCTACAGAACTGCAGAATTTGCTGCAGAACTGCAGAATTCTGCAGGTAGCTGCAGAATTGGTGAAATTCTGCAGGTGGCTGCAGAATTTGTGAAATTCTGCAGCTTCCTACAGAATTCTGTAGCTTCCTGCAGAATTCTGCATAAATGCATAAAACCTCCCAAGCTGCATAACTCCTACAGAATTACATATTCTGCTGCAGAATTTTTTCAGAAACGCTGCTGAACCTGACGAGCACCAAATCCCCCAACCCCCCCCCCCCCCACTGACCCCTAAACCGCTACGCCCCCAAACCAACGTTTCCTGGGTAGCGGCAACACCTTGTGAAAGAGGTCTGAACCTTGCAGATGCATTGCAATAAGCTGAATCAAGTAACAAAGCTTCAAAAATCCTGCTGGGAGCTGCAGAACTGCAGAATTCTGCAGCTTCTTACAGAACTGCAGAATTTGCCACAGAACTGCAGAATTCTGCAGCTTCTTACAGAACTGCAGAATTTGCCACAGAACTGCAGAATTCTGCAGCTTCCTACAGAACTGCAGAATTTGCTGCAGAACTGCAGAATTCTGCAGCTTCTTACAGAACTGCAGAATTTGCTGCAGAACTGCAGAATTCTGCAGCTACCTGCAGAATTGCTGCAGAACTGCAGAACTGCAGAAAGAAATTATACTCTCCTCTTTAGATGGAACCCATAGCAAACAGACTTGCATGCAGGCATTCAACAGGGTGCTGTCATTTCCCACTTGATATTATCAATAGGGGTGCATGCCTTGAGATGCTTTGTTTCTATATGGTTACTCATCCGCATCATCACCTGGCTGATCCTGCTGCTGCTAATCGTGGTGCTAAAGACGATGATGACAATAGTGGAGTTGTGATAAGGTCTTCAATTTTATATTAATATTAAAGTGTAGGATTTTGAGATTGAAGGTGTTGTCTAAATCTATCTATCTATCTATCTATCTATCTATCTATCTATCTATCTATCTATCTATCTATCTGTCTATCTGTCTATCTATATGTGTATCTATCTGTCTAACTGTCTAACTGTCTAACTGTCTAACTGTCTAACTGTCTAATTGTCTAACTGTCTGACTGAACTGTCTGACTGCATGTCTTTCTAGCTGTCTAGCTGTCCATCTGTCTATCTAATCCATCTGCCTCTACCATGGGAAAGTACTCATTGTTACGCGAGTACAATGTAACTATGCCATTGATGATGACAGCTCATAGCATTCCTGCAGGAGGATAACGGAGTGCTTGGGGTGACTAATACAGTGCAGTTGTCAAAGTCACAGCATAGTTGCATGTTATGTGGATATTAGGGCGTCCATGGCTACGGTCCTTGGCAACCGAAGACAATCAACAGGTCATAAGGATTTTGAGAGGACCTCGCCACCCAGAAATTGGAAATAAGGGCAGAAGGAGACACCCGGCAGGAAATAAGTCGTTTGGTTAATAAGAGGGAAATGAAGGCATAAGGGAGAAGTTAAACCCGGCACTAAAGTCACCCATGCAAGGGACCGGAGCCGAGATCTTCATTCCAGTTTCGGGCAGACTCACACCTTCACACGATAACTTTCTTACCAGAAAAAAGAAAAACAGTCCTACGCACTGGGTTTCTATACCTTTTGTACTCTAAAAGTGTTTTTTGTTGTCGCTTTCAAAAATATATATTACAGAATGCAAATGGTTTTTCAAACATGTCACGATAAGACTCTTGTTAATTTTCATCTCTCCTCGTTCTGCTGTCTTATACCAACCGGTATTTCAACTCTTTTCCCTGAGAACTTCATCTTCGTCTTCTTCTTCGCCTTCCTCCTTCTTCTTCTTTATCCAATCTTGCAGCCTTCCATGTATCCTTTCTATTTTCTTTCTTTCAGTCTGTCAGTCAGTCAGTCAGTCTGTCAGTCTGTTCTACAGTCAGTGGTTTAGAGACTGACCTCATTGATGTGGAAAATTTTTGGTGTATATATAGATCTAACTATTCTCTAAAAATACAACTGACAGTCGCACAATAAACCAGACAAACCACGTCAAGATGCTAAGTGAAACCCCACAACAGCAGAAGTCAGCCATAGAGATCAAAGGCAAGTGTGACTATGAACTCTAAAAAGGTTAGTGTAAAACAGACAGAATGAACAAAAGCTGGTGTCCATACTAAGTCTGTGTGCTCATGATGAATCTTGTGTGAAGCAGAACAGCAAATTGTTGGTCATGATCAATTGAATGGGCATTATGTCAAAGAATACATGAATAACCTGTTCAACTTTTGTCTGATTTAAATACACATGCAGTTTGCTCAGACACCAGGTAATGTTAATTTGTATGCTTTACGCAAACCTTTTTGAGAATGGTTTGCCTATTTCTTATTTCAAATAGAATGCTTTAGAGAACTCTGATGCTTGGGATAGTCTGCAAAAGTGAAACATTCATTCAGTTACACTGCACTGTTGAAAAGTCTGTCCCTACTGAATCATACGAATGAAGCCTCACAAGAGAAGAATTGAGCATTGAGATCCCTTCTTAGCATTGGCTGACTGCAGACTGATGCGTGATCCCATGCTGAGTCTCCGAGACATTAGGGGCAGGAAATCTGTTGACAGCAAAAGAGCCCGCTAATGGCTGTCCTGTTTGTCATGACAGAGACATGTCAGTCTCTAAGTCAACATCTCTAATCTTCTCCCTCTGCTTCTCATTACTCCTCTCACACTGTCAACTTCTGTGGTGATTTGTCTTCTGCATGTATAGTCAATAATTAAAAAAGAAGAAAAGAAAATGTAAATTGTCATCAAATTTTATTTAAATGCACAATGTCATATTGGTTATGTTTCCTCCAATATACTATGGCAGCAATGTAAGATTTGTGAATCATTTAATGAATTTGATTAGAATTCATTTCCATCTGTGCAAGATCTTAAAGTTTTTTTATAGAATTGTACTACTGTACTATACATCTGAAGTGCGATATGTGGATTGATTCATTGTGGCACTGCTGCAAATGGGATTCCACAAAATCTAGATCCTCATTTGTCTTAAAACATTAATCAAGAAATCCATCCATACTCTCATATTAATGTACTTGCATCCCTGTAGGCCTACACTTTACAGCTTTTACTCCCCAGTGTCGTCCAACTCCTCTTGGTTCTAATACCTGTCTGTGTGTGCCCTGTGCCTCTTGGCATGCCTCCTCTGGTTGCAGTATGGCTGCAATGTTTGTCTTGTGTGTGCAGTGCATGGTGACTTTAACATCCATCAATACTCAAGAAGTCTCAGAGTACCATGTACAGTACTCGATTGAGATTCTCATATTCGCAGATTAATGCATTTCCACGTGTGTTAGGTGTATTGATGAGCATGTTTTGCATGCTGGGTCAATCAAGTAAATAAACAAATTATACACATACTGTTTGTAGATGAAGTATAGTGCTGGCCTGCAGGTTTCCAGTAAGTGGTAGTGCATGAGAGTAGTGCACGAGAGCAGTGCATGAGTATGGCATTTAGGATGGTACTGTGAATCAGCAGTCAGATGAATAAAGAAATGCATGGTATAGATTGATCATGCTGACTTAAGTTACAAACAGAGGTGCTTCTGTGTGCCTATGCTTTGAACCTTTAATATGTCTAACATTTTGATCTTATGTGTACATATTTTTAATAAAAGCTATTTTCTTATATATGATGCTACATAACAATATCATTGTTAAAAAAATACCTCTCTTACTTCTGTCAATAAATTTCATGCTCCAGGTGTACATGCCTATATTCTGCTGTCATCTTTGAGTGAGATATTTTGAGCATAAATACTGATTAAGTTACATAATTCCTGCTAGAAGAAATTGCACTGAACTATAGTTGTAATTCAGCAGTTGCATTCATTCGTTCTTAAGACTGCTACCTTGGCAAATTGAGTATTAGTCACATGGCTGGATAACTCAAGGTGCCTCACTGGAACCCATAGAAACTCATTACATTTCATTCCATTGTGTTGCGCGGGTACCTGGCTGGTGACATGGCGTTGCAACGGATGTGGCCATGATCTGAGGCTCTATTAGTGTCCCCGGGATCCGGATTGTTGCAGCAATTTGAAGAGGATTACAAAATGCACTGGATTAGAGGAAGTAGGAAGGGGGGGGGGGTATTGTAAGGAGAGGGGGTGAAGTGGGGGTGGGGTGGAAAGGTATTTCTAGTTGCTGTAGTTCATATGTGAATATATATGTTAAATCTCATGAATTTATGCTATTCTTCAATATAACACGACTTTTTTTTAGTGTATTCACAACTGACTTTGCAAAAGACAGTTATTATGAACTTATGGATGTGAGTTTAAATTAGCTGACTAATTATATACTTTCACCTGGAAAGCATAGTGCAAAAAGTTGCAAAAGAAACTTTCTTGATGCCTGATTTTGTATAGAATCATTTTCATATATTGAATAAGGTTCGATTTCTAGGCCATGCAGGTAAATGACATGAACCACATAATATGGGTTGAGTGACAGGAATGAGCAGGAAATTAGAGAAGGGTGCAGAATTCCAGGTTGGGAGAAATGGGGGGGGGGGGCAAGGTGGTTTCAGTCAGTGCAGGGTGTAATTACGGCTGCTAGTTCTGCAGTGCAGCAAATAGGAGCATGGGGCTGTTTAGCTTAATTGTTTGCAAGGGGCACAGGATGAAGCCTCACCTGTCAAGGCAGTGTCAGGGCTGTCTGAGCATCTTGTCTAGCTGTCTCAGCACAGCCTCAGCAACCCCATCCTTCTGCTATGAGTCAGGGGTCACCCAGGGAGTCATGTCCAGGAGTCAGGGGGCTGCGAGGGAGTCACACAGGGAGATGTGGTCAAGTCACTCCTATCACGAAGCCATCAGAGATTTCAAAAGATAGCCTCTCTTTCAGTCCCCTTTCAAGCCTCACTTCCAGCTCCTCTGCCGACTCTTGACAACTCCTGGAGTGCTCACATGTGTCATTAGTTTGTAGAGAAAATTGAAAGTACTCCGAGCCAGCAGATCTGAATCAGGGAAAGTGCAACCTCACCCCTCCTCTCGAATGCTTTACTTGGATTAATGAACTCATCAACCTTCTAATCAAGAAATGGATCAACTACTGCTAATCCTTTCTATTGATATAGAGAAGGCTATTACTGGCCGGACATTTCCTTTCAGGCTCCCTTGATCAGGTGGAGTCGTTTCATTCCGGATGATCCTGTGCATTGTCCTATCTAAGCAATGAGCATTGAGATCTCTGCTTAATAGAATGTCACTATGTTCTCTCTGCTAAAGGGTGTGTTGACAGGATTCCTGGCTGTTCCTGTCGCGCGAGAAGCAACTTCAAACAGAACTTAGAACTTAGAAATTATGATTGTTTCACAACAGACAACAGCATTCACAATTTCCAGGCATTCTTTGGTACCATCCGAAATGCAATTGAAATTGTTGGATATAGGTTTACAGTAACAGCATTATCTCTACTACATGGTGATAACTAACTGAATACAGACTTGTTTCTTTGCCCTTGGTGCTGCATGATTCAACTGACTTGATAATAAGTTATTTTAATAAGCATGATTATGCTCTTGGGTGACTTCAATACAAATTTTTAGGTCATGAACTTATATCACTTTATTAAGAATTAATTTTGTAATGCTGTTTAATATAAAGTCATACATGCACCCGGCAACTTTATGAAGGCAGGATTAGTTAGTTTTGTTTGGAGAAAGTGTGATCAATTGTTAACAACAGGGAATGACTTGTTACATGTTAGAGAAGGGTGGGTGAGCAACAATTTGGTGCTTGGTGAAGCAACACGGTTATGAAGGCTATCATGGGGGACCATCAAGGGAGGGGGCAGAGATGGATGAATCAGGCTGGGTGATGGATGCGAGAACAGGGATGCAGATGAGGGTACGCTTCAGTTTGTGGCTGCAGAGGCAGACAGAGTCGGGCGGGCACATTAGCATGAATGTTTCATTTGCCACCCTGCTAGCTTATTGCATTCTGCGGCATTCTGTGGCCCGCTTATTGATGTTATGGGCACGGACCATTTAAGACAATTAAAGGAGGGAAATTAGGCAGGTTTAGGGAAGCATGGCTGAGGAAAGAGTGAAAGGGGGGCCCAAGGGGGCACAGTGGCCAAAAGGGACCCCAGGGTAACCCATGGGGTGGCCTTGGGCTGGCCCAACGTTGTCTCAAAGGCCTGATCAATCCTGTGGGCCCCTGACAGACACAGGCTACTGCAATAGCATTAACACCCTAAGCCCCTTCCTTTTTATTGCCTCCATTTAAAAGTCAACTAATAATGCACCCAAGACATCTATAGCCCAGGCTCATGAGGGTTCACCACAAGCAGTCACTAGTCACCCAGGAGAGGCACCATGCCACCACTTGATGAATGTATTCTTTCTCATTACTATAACATTTCTCAATGACAGTCAGTGCCAGCCAGAGCCCCATATCAATATATACCCAAGGAGTTGAGTGGCAGTGTGCTGGTCTGTATTGGCAAACTAATCAAAAAGGTCTTTCAATTCCCCAGTCATAATTCATTGACCAGCATTGATATGCTAGCCATGGACTAGTGTCATTACCACCATTCTTATGCATCGAAGTCCTTATTTATAAATATGCACAGACTGTAGCATATAGTCTTGTGCACACCTCCAAGACTATGTGATTAAATGTCACTCAAGGAATACATTGAGTCAACCCCAAAGTATCAGATCAATCCTAATATTGCTTGTCATGCCAGTGGGCCAACTAACAGATTCAGTATGATTGATTAGTCAGAAGAATGTGACAAGATTGAGAAGGTATTGAGATTGCATCAACTCTTCTGGGCATTGAAGTCACTTGTTGGCATCACACGCGAGCATTGAAATCTTCAATAAGCATCACGAGGAGGCTAAGGTTTTACAACAATCTTAGAGTTAAAGGCCTAGTTAAATGCTAACCAAATGCTTCAAGGCATAACAACATTTGAAAAAACAATTCAGGTCTCAATTGAAAAATATTTAAGGTGCAATGCCTTTTAGTTGGAAACAGAACTGATCATCAATTTGTATTGATCATCAACATTGCATGGCAATATTATCTTAATGAATAATTGACCTAGATTGTAAAAGTATAACAGTTTTATGTACGGAGAAATTCAATTTGAAATCCAGCTTACAAGAGAAATCATAATGGGAATGTAAGCATTGACACAGTTCATGGTACTAAATTGGTTTTATAAAGTACCAAATGGTTTTCTTTTTTGCATAAAAATTTGGTTTTTAAAAACCTTCATTATTCATGACGATATTTCCACAAACCCTATTTGGAATGACGTGGAGGACAATGTCAGATATCAATTGGGATTTTTGCGTGAGGTCTAATTTTAGAGTGTACGAGTATAAGTCTGTTAAAAACCAACGAAAATCTACACACTACCAAACTACATTATCATTGAACAATTTCATCTCATATTTTATTTACTTGATTATTTATAAATATATCTTTGTTTCCAATTGTACTCTATTAATATTGTTGAATAAAATAAAATCAACCCAAATACACACATATAGCTACGCTGATCAAAGGAAATACCCAGAAGTCTAAGAAGAGAAGTGTAAATTCAGGAAGTGGAGATTTGTCGTCTGGTAATGAGGAATGACTCCGTACAGGAGATATAACACCCAGGAGACAGGCCCAACTACCCCCCGGAATTTAATGCATCTTTGCAACTTATTAATGTAGGAAAGGGGTATTTCTGGCCTGACCCGACTTTCAGAGGTCACTATTGGGGGTCACCGCACCCTTGATTAAGACCCCCTTAATCAGGGCCTGGAAAATTGCCCCCACAGCTATGACTTCTTGACAAATTGCCCAAAATTGAACCCAGAGCTTAGTCTGCAAGGCTCTACCCTTTTCCCTTCATTAGACTGTGGTTGCAAGAATTAAGCCTCCACCAAGGGACTGGTTTAATAGCTCGGATCTAAGATTAGACTTGCAATCAGAGGGAAGAACTTGGAAGGTGTTTTCTTGGAGGCTGCTCTAATGTACTTGAAGAAAGTTCAGAATAATGGAATATGAACTACAACCCAGACCTCCATTATACTTTAACACTTCAGAAACGAATTATTCTAAATGGGTCAGGTGGAAACGCTGTACAGTTATTGTCATCATAGAGCTATAAGGGAAACTTATAGATCCATGTTGTCATGTATGCTGCAGGTTTTTTAAAAACTAAATGCAAAAAAAAAATTGATAATTCATAAAACCAAGTATTTCTATACATGTATGTTTTCCATATATCAATCAATGACTCTCTTAATTAGACAATAATCTTTTTTCTGGCATGCAAAACAATTGCACAAACTTGGCAGTCAGTCTGACACATCAGTCCTATCCAACCACTCCAATCGACTTTTAAATGGTCGGTGACTGTCGTGTGACAATTGTTACTTACTGTGTTGACACTCCAAGTCCTTTCACCAGTGAACTACACAGTGGCTGTGGCAGTAAAGCCAGGCTGATGAGTCTGTGTTGTGGTAGTGTGTGGGGCCGAATGTTGACTAAGTCAACAGCTGATTTTGTGCTTTGGGAGATGCTCCGCTGCTGAGGCAACAGGATAGCCCCCCAATTCCATGCAGGAAGTCCATCCCCTGCCTGTTAATTACTCGCGGCAAAGTCAAACAATCACAGCAAGTAAATGTATATGTGTTTTTCCTCATTGCTGTAATGGACACCAACTCTTAGTTGTTTAGAGCTGTTCATTGTATCAGAAACATGCCGTGCTAAGTGTGCTTGTCAGTGGGAGTAAGAGTGGGTCTTTTCTGTATGTCAGCAACTTGTAAGTTTGGCCTCATGGACAGAAATTGGACATGCTTCTCCCGATGTTCTGAGTTCGATTCTTGATCAGCAACAAATGGGCTCTGACATGTGTGTGACATGGAAGAGATGTTTACTTTCCTTCCAAAAAGAATGCGTAAAGTGGATTTTTCTAATGTGGGTGTACATGTATGTTGGAGTGACATCACAAGGCAGTTTCCATGGGTTCAGCATAGGAAGTCATGCAAGGCAGTTGGCCTGTGTGAGGTCACGCATGCATTCAGCCAATGATGGCCAAGATGGTAGGGCATCACACGTTAGATGCCTGCAAAACCACATACACAACATCATATTAAAATATGCTATATATATATTTGTTGTATTTCACAGTTATCAAAGTGTCAAAGTGTTTGAATACACAGTTTGATAGCCCAAATAGTTTTTGTGTTCGAGGTCGCCTCGGGCCTTTTGTCATGATACAACTTTGTCAAGTATAAACAATGGAAGTATGAAAGTTGTTATGTAATAGATAACGCCCTCGTTTGTGACAATATGCAATATATCCGAGGGCTTTAGCCCGAGGATTATTGCATATTGTCACAAACAAGGGTGTTATCTAACTTATACCACTAAGTACAAAACAAATTAATTTAAATCCCTTTGTTTGCCTTCAATCCTTCTTGTTTGACAACATTTCATTGCATTTGTTGCACATTCATGATCCTCAGTTCATTTGAAGGTTGGCAGCCCTGAAGGCAACAGGTCAGAATTCTTTGTTCTCAGGAAATAATACAATACATTAATTTTGTAGATAGAAAGATAGATAGGAAGATCGATAGATAGATGAAAATAACACAATACATTAATTTCATTGATTAATTTTATAGATAGATAGGGATAGACAGATAAATTGATAGACGGATAGATATATAGATAGATAGGTAGGTCGATAGTGCAGCCATCTCAGCCAAGGTCACTTTGGGAGGTTGATTAGTACAGTCGCTTAGCAAATGTTATTTTGAAATTATGAAAGATATTTGAAAAATAACAGAAAGCAAGGAGCAGGGGTTCGGGGGCGGCAGCCCCCGAAATAAGAAGAAGCAGGGGTTCGGGGGCGGCAGCCCCCGAATTAAGAAGAAAAAATAATTCTTTGAGCTTGCCAAATGGGGCCAAAATTGTTGGTCGTCTGCTCTGCTATTTTTTTTGCAGCTTACATATCCCAAATGTACTATTTTATCAAGTGACCTTAAATTTCAGATAATGGTGTTTATAAAAAAAGAGTGAATATAGCCTTTTTATTGAGACCAGTTACACTTGATACAATCTCCCTCCTTGTTTACTGTCTGTGTTGTTCAGTTTTAATCCTTTGTTGGTCAGTTTTGTTTCAGTGTTTCCTTCAATTTTGTCAACTTGTAGTCAGCCAAGCATGCAATATCATGGTCAGGTGTATGAGCTGTGATATGCATTATAGCAGAGCGAAATCCTGCCTTCTGATTGGCCAGAAAAAGCAAACAGTGGTATAAGATCTCTTATACCATTCGACACCTCTGTCAGCCAATCACATTACACTCTTTCAGGGGAATAATTCCCATATTCATTGTTGTCCAGTTATCCTCTCATGTTTGACTGTTTGACTGTTTGTCTCATGGTATAAGCCAGTTATTCACCATGGGATCAGGAATATGTGTTTATCACACCTCAGCCTAAAGGCCTCGGGTGATAAATCACATATTCCCTCTCCCGTGGGGAATAACCTTTACTAAAACATTTCACAGGCAAAATGACAACTCAAAGTAATGCTTGCCAGAGGTTACACTAGTCGTAATGATGCCCTACCTGGAATTTCATGTCTCTCCTCTTGAACATAAGATTGTAATTGGCCACGATCATCTCAGATTGCATGCAGCATTTGACATCAAACACACATTTGTTTTGCAAAAACTGGATAATTGTAGTAGTTTGGTTCTACCTGGACTAAAAAGAGGGAGGGACATAAACTCCAGACTGCCCTGCCACCTACCAGGCAGAGGAACAAATTGATTTGATTTCATTTCATTCAATGGTCCGAGGACACGGCACATGCATTGAATGCTATTTTTTATCGACCAATACAACCTGTCATCTTCTTCTTTTACAGAGTTGAGCCTCTTCAGACTGGCAAACTACCAACTTAATATGTCACATGCCAACACTGCCATCGTGCACCTTATATTGGGCCTTCACAGAATAAGTGTGGTATTTAAGTAACCGCAAACTTCATAAAGTAAAGGCATTTAATGATTTATTGCTTTTTTTGGGGAATAAATTTGAGTTAGGCGATGAGTTGATGAATGAGGCTCATCAAAGGTCAAAGAGGGAGTCACGTGATTAGTAGAGGGTCACGTGAGTGGTGGAGGGGAAGGGCACTGTCCAGGCCCTCTGTCTGCCCCGAGGACCTTTGCTTGTGGACCCCACTTGACCTGCAAGGCTGGAACTAGGTTATGCTGATCCACGAGGTCACCTGTTTATGGATGGTGACTTTAATGCAGGTTGAAATGACCTTATTGGGAGACATCAATGTCACATCATGGGCCCTGGCAAGACCTTGGCCGGACCGGGGCAGACCTCAGAGGTCCTGGACTTCACAGATGACAAGGCAACCAACCAGGAGGTCCCAGGAGGAACAATACCCCCCACATTCAGGTCCTTGGAGTCATAACCAGTGATGTTCAAAGGCCTTTTGGGTTTCTGGTCTACCCTATAGCTCGCAGGGTGGCTCAGGCCCTTAGGGTCTGGTTGTCTTTCAAAAGGTCCTCCAAGGGCATTCGAGGGCATTTCTGAGGGCATTTGGTCTGGAGAGAGTCCAGCTGACCTGACAGAGGAGCACGAGGGCACATGCCCTCCGGCCATGACATAACCCCCTCCAATCACCCCTCAACTTCATCTGCCCTAACAAAGCAGCTCTCCATACACACTGTCAAATGCTTTATTTTTCCACTCTCATTTTCTACTGGTCAGTAATGCAGTGATGGCACCTCTTGTCATTCCTGTGAAGTCAAAAACACACATGTCAGAACAAACGATGTTATTTCTGACTCACTCCACACAGTTACTAATCCCACAACTGTTAATGATGACTACTAATTATCAGGGATAACATTTGGCTTCAGATGAAGTAAACATCAATCTAATATCAATATTCATAATTATGAGATTCTGCGTCTTGTTCCATGTCCATTTGGCTATGTGAAGTGATTTGGTCCAGTTTTAAAGTAAGTTCAGTGTGAAGATAGTATTACATGTTGTACATAATAAGGAAGGGAAATAAGATGCAGGTCCCTTCTACTGTAAGTAAATTGACATGAATCTTCGTTACGTAAAAATGATATGATTATTTTATTTGTACTTATCTTGTAAAATGGTTTTCGTTAGGCTTTTCATTTATGTTAAATTCAATCAGCTGCACATTTGTTTTAGTTTTGAACAATGCTTCAAAAATAAATATCTTTTTGCTGATCTCCTTACTGTCTGAGTGTCTGATAACCTATAGATATCATCCAAAGTTTCTCTTTCTTTTATAAATTTATTCTGCATGTTTCATGTTGCTATTTCAACCATTTCTGGTGGCTATCATATTTTGATGAGTCAGTAATATAATTTAGAAATCATTCCCTGAACAAAGGTGTGGCGTTACATGTGATTCCCGCATTGATGGCTCATGACAGTGACATGCTAACTCAGAGATGCTCTAAGTGCAAACTCTTGTCTCCCCCTCTCTCCAATGGCACCTGCAGCTTGCTACTCCTCAGGCATTGCTTGTTATGCAGCTGTGGATTAGTACCATTTATGATTTATTACTATTTATTAACATTTTACTGGTTGGTATTGTAAGTCACAACCAGCACATAATCATCCTAAATGCAACAGCAATTGATCAATTTTACAGCC
This sequence comes from Platynereis dumerilii, assembly GCA_026936325.1. Taxonomy (NCBI): domain Eukaryota; kingdom Metazoa; phylum Annelida; class Polychaeta; order Phyllodocida; family Nereididae; genus Platynereis; species Platynereis dumerilii. The sequence continues at coordinate 12,565,031 of JAPTHN010000002.1, read as the reverse complement.
GCAACGGTGACAGTTTCTAGCTGACTGGATCTTGAAAATAGAATAACTGAAGCAGCGAGGAGAGTCTCCTCTCCTATGAGCTGAAATTTGTTGAATTTCTTTGTGCTCAAGATAGAGTCTTAACTTGAGTAAAGTTGAACATTAACTTCTTGAACACCAAGATGTTCTAGGAAAGTTTTGAAAGTGCAATATCGCGTTTTATTACCATCTTTTAACTGCCTTCGAAGTTAGTGTGAACCTCCGTTTTTGTCTGGACGAATCGTGAATGACAGGAAAATTGTAAAATCCCTGAAGTTGACCTGATCTTCAAAAACAACTTTAGACTGACTATATATATACATATAGTTTAATATTTTGATGCACAATATACGCTAGATAATTATTCAATACAAATCATTCACATGTAGTTCAATATTGTAATTGTTACAAATGTGCATTTCCGTTGAGCAAACGACAGTATAACACCCAATCTAGTATGATTGAGTAATGTGTAATCTGCTCAGATCCCTGGCTTAGTAGATCTCGGAGGTCGAGTTTCATTGAAAATAAAAACAAACATCATTGGAATCCGCTTGAATCACACTTAATATTTGAATGACTCAACATCGAGAATCATGATTTTATGTTCAAGATGGGAATTATTCCTGTCCTTGATCAAAGATGAGTCAAGAAATGTACCACAAATGAAAAAATAACGTGCAAGCACTTTAAGCAGCGCGAAATGTCTACATAATATAGGCTTACCAAGCAGGGGACAGCTGTCCTCCTTAAAATATAGCAGTAGACGCACTGTGGATCCAGACTGTCACGGCTGAATGCACAAGGAGGCCACATGGCCAAGTGCACTGTAGACATGCTGCATGCAAATTCAGCTGACCTTTGACCCGTGAAAAGAAGCCTATTTGCTTTCTTTATTAATTTGTGTTGTAACAGTAGACCACCAAAAGTTTATCGTCGTGATTTAAAATTCAGGAGAGGCTGTATGTGAAGTTTGAATGAGATTGGTAAGCAGGGGCACCCACGGTTATGGTCATAAGTTTTGGCAAAATGTCTTCGGTAAGAGCTAGCGCTTCGCGCTGCTAATAAAAAAGGAAGAGGCAATCCATTTTTATGACCAATTCTATAGTTATAACAGTTCTGATGCACCATAGACTACTCTTATTTAGTATGTATGGAAAGGTAATAGTTACAGTCCTTGTCGTATTTACGTGGAATCTCAAGTTTTTTTTCTATGCTGTTGAACTGTGATGTCAGAGATGACTCTATTCTAGCATTGCAATATATGTAAATTAACTACAAGCTGTGATGTCATTTCAGACTGGGTTAGATTCCCCAGCTTCTAGCCAATGTTGATCCTCCTGAACTGAGCGTCACAGTTTCAACACAGTGTCAGAGTAAGAGTTTTATCAGGGAAAGCCCCTACAACTATGTCATCACAGCTTGATAGCCAATGGGCTGACCGTAAACTACTTCATCACAGTTAAACATTGATATATTGAAGGAAGCATCACATTTTTGATCCCAATGATTTATCACAGCAATCACCAGTCTAATCCTACCAAATGGCAGCTTTGTGAGCATTCACAGTAAACAACTGTTATAATCCTCCCAGAGTTGTTTGATAAATCTACAAACTTGCTAACTTACAACTTTAAACTTTGATGGAAGTTGGTATAAACAGAAGGCTTTGACAATTTGTTCGTAAACACATGGCTTATGTTATGTATATTTGTTCTGGCAGCCCATTGGCTGAGAGGCTGTGATGTCAAACTTGCATGGGTTTTTCCCAGACCCAATTTTAACTCTGACACTGAGTTGAAACTGTGATGCTCAGTTTGGTGGATTCACATTGGTTAGAAGCTGGGGAATCTGACCCAGTTTGAAATGACATCACAGCTTGTAGTTAATTTACATATATTGCAATGCTAGAATAGAGTCATCTCTGACATCACAGTTCAACAGCATAGAAAAAAAACTTGAGATTCCGCGTAAGTATGACAAGGACTATAAATTATGGTTGAATGTGACAGATTGGAGCTAACATGTATGATTGAAACTGTTTTCAACTGCTGACAGTTCAGATTTGCAGAAATGCACAATTCAAAAACAGAAAAAGCACACTTTTATAGGTGGAGATCTAAATGCTCAGTGCACACCTTGTCAGAATATTGTGTTTGAGTCCTTTGAAACTTAGCACGCCACAGAACGGAAGGGTTTAGAGAGGGTAAAATGAGTTAAAAAGAACTGGAGTGAGTCATTGGGGGTAGGGAGACAATGGGCCATCACCCCTTTACCTGCATTCCACCCCACAGCACCTGTCCTTATAATAAGGGCTCAGTATAGCCCCCTGTGTTACCCCATTTACCTGGTGGGGAGAACTGCCATGGGGTGTTGAGTCAGCCATCAAATGCCACCACAGAAAGACGAGCAGTAGTAGGCCGAGGACAAACCAGGGTGTTTCATATCAATTGTCAGTTTAACATTGGATAGGCCTATCTGAAAATATCATATATATCCATTTTGAGTTTTATTTTCAGCGAAAATAAATATAAAACTCTTCCTGGAATGAAGTAATTTGATATTTTGGCATCTGACTCCTGATTTTTATCTTTTTTCTCTCTTCATCAATCTTGAAGTTCTACTTGCCTAAATTGACGAGACATTTCTTAGATTTATGTTCATGTAATTTGAACTTTCATATAATTAGGTTCATGTAACACAGTAAAAATACATTCTCAAGGTCATTTTTGCCAGATTTCCTTGTTCATTTTGACACAAAACTTTTTGAAAACAGTTAGGAAACAGTCTCTTTCTCTAATCTACAAAAGAAGGAAGATTTAATCAAACAGACTTGGTAATCTCAAAGTCTTTTTCAACTCTCTGACCTCTGATGTGGTATTAATTTGATCCAGGGTATCAAATTATTTATGGATTTTTTGTCTGCCTTTTTTGTTACCTGAGTCTTTGAAAGCTTCATTACTTGACACTGGTTGACAGTCTCTGCTGGGACATGACTGAATTCCAAGGCAAACCTGATACTTGCAGTTAGCTTTTGATCCTCAAATCACCTTACAGGTCAAATATGAAGTGCTGGAATTAAAGACCATCATCACTTGATCTTTTTTCTTTTTCATTTACCTGTATTCATAAGCCATAAGACTTATGTCTTATGTCTTAAAAAAGGCCCTTAAAGAAAATGAAGATTTTCTCCCAATCATTTACAGAAATATTGTTTGCAATGTACGTATCTTCATTTCTTCTTGTAGTTACTGCAAAATGAAAGGTTATAAGTAAAAGCCAAATTTACTTTTTAATAATACCTGCAAGCAGTAAGATAAAATTAGCATGTATGGACTAGAAACACTAGAATAGGGAAGAAGCTTACTCTTCATCATTTTTGGCGTTTTCCCTAACCGCCCGGATGAATAACGAAAGGGGTTCGTAAGTCACTGCTGAATTGTTGTGTTGACATTCATGGCTGAAGGGGTCCTACTCATCTCATTTTTTAATCTAATGCAAATATTATTGGGCTGCCTATCCGATCAGTTAACAACAATGTGAAAAGTTTGGAGTAAAAATGAAGTTCTCATCACTACCCCCAGGCCCCTGAGTATGCAACCCTTCTTTGGTTGCCATGGCAATGATGTGTCACTGGTTTCCGGCCACTGGAGCGAGACAGCAATTGTTATTGTTAGGTTATCCTCCATGTTTGTTTTCGCTGCTATTAATAACACTGTTGCTGGGTGGATGTTCTATTTTTGGACATGAATCCGGCAGTAATCATTTTGTGACATTTTGCTTTGTTTGCTTTGCAATTGACAATCATAAATGTGTAATCATCATAAACTACAAGCCAGAGAGTTGTTCTGACAATTAGGTGATCATCCCATGTAATATATTGCTGCTAACAACCATCCTTATGGTGTTCATTGTGATTTAAATGGACAGAAATTGGACAAAATGTGGGCAGAAGTAACCAACTCTCTCAAAAAGTTCAAATTGGCATAAGAAGTGTTTAATCTCAGAAATGTATTAATCTTTAAATGGTGTATCTGTATATCACATCTTAACTTTTATAAGTTTTAAGTATATCCAGGGTAGCACTGGCAGGTAAGTTCATTGACACATTTCTTATTCAAACTAATGTCCTGCTCTATGGGATGCTGGGTGCTGATGCAAGAGATGACACACTTAATCCCAAGAGGGAGGCAGAAATTCTTTCTTACTTGATTTCATTAAGCTCATTAGCTCAGGGTATCAGGGGATGTTTGATAGAGACAGTGGCATTCTTTGGCAAAGACCCACTAGGGATTGGAGATTAGCAGGTCTGTCATGCAAAGAATAGGACCATGCTTAAACAAATGACTGGAAAACCCTTCTCAAAACAGATAGCATTAAAATATCGTCTATCATGTATCAGTTAACCCTGCATAGGCCATGCTTAGTCCCTTAGTCTCATCCTGGCCCACCATAGTTCATTGCTTCACCACAAGAGGGTGTTCTTGTGCTAAGAATATTTAATGAGATGAGGTCGAGGCTCAAAGCTTGTGCACACAAACTCATAGCAAGTCTAATTGCGCCATTGTTCTATAATTTACTCGATGACATCTTGAAGAAATACTGGTCGTTTGTCTTCACGCTGCTTCAACCATTGTTGGACCTGTCGAATGCTTTGTGCAGGTCTTACTGTCAATTGATTTACTCTTTTGTCTTGCTATTCCAGTTAGAATGAGCAGTTGACTCTAAAATTTATAAGAGATATTTAGAGTGTTATAGTTACAGTAGGTCTGGACATTCCTTTCTATATCAATAGATTGACTTTAACAAGATAATTGTTTCATTCCAAAGGCTTTATATCTCAATATAAAGTATGGCTTGACTTCAGGCATGATATTGTTTTAGTCATCACATTGCCTTTCTCTTTGCTGTCTATCCACTCATGCATACAAGCATTGTGCAGCAATCAACTCATCCAGTCATGAGTAATATTTGCAGTCATATCACACCTTCAATAAACATATCTATCATAGTCTGTAATAAATGGCACTATATATGGCAAAGGCCATGTAGAAATTATACTAATATCTCCTTGGAATGTCCATTTGTCTATCCTCAAAGGTCAAATTCTCTCATCAACAGTTGACTATCTGGTGCATTTTATGGGCTCCTGAATTGGCCAGCATTTAATAACTTGCTCCCAATGGAGTCCATGATTTAGCCAGTCATCACTCTCACCCTATGCATTCTGCACATGCGCTGTCAGACTCTGAGGACACCCTTCTCTCATACTGTGCCCATAGTGCCTATAGTGCCTGTAGTGCCTATAGTGCCTATAGTGCCTGTCGTGCCTATAGTGCCTATAGTGCCTATAGTGCCTATAGTGCCTATAGTGCCTATAGTGCCTATAGTGCCTATAGTTAGGGGATAAGGATGTGGTGTCGTTTTCTGTTTCTAACCTCTTGGGTTTAAAGGAGGGTTCTAAATAACCATATGTATGTATCTAGAGTTTTGACACTGGTGATCACATGGAAAATTAAATTTGTGTTGGAGCTTACGTTGATGTTTGTGTTACTTTTTGCTGAGCAACATTTGCCACCTCAAACCTGATGTGGAGAGTGAATTATTATGACCCATGACTGGTTATGTCCAGTGATTTAGAAGCTGACAGACTATGCAATTATGTAAATTGCTTTAATGTATCTGATATTACCTTATACGTTTTCCCTCGTGCAGCTTATTAAACCATTATAGCTGTTTGCAGATTAGCCGACCAAACAGTTTCAAAATTAACTTTTAACTTGGTCGTGTGATGTCATTTTCTTAAAAATGTTTTGTTTGTGGCAGTTACAGCTAATCAGCTGATTTAGTGCTTAGCATATCTAGTAGCACAGGTGACAATAAACAATCTGATTAAATGACTTAAGGTACTTCATCAAATAAGAAGATAAGGAGACCAACAGAAAACTGTCAATGACGTGGCAAAGCCAGTTCGCAAATAGAAAATAAGAAAATTAATTTTTTCAGTGGACCGCCGATCTGTAAAGAGCTCTAAAATATGTTGAAGATATGCTGCTGCAGTGACAATACTAATCATTACTGCTGCTACTGGTCTACTCTACTATACTCTTTCGAATACCTGCAGTGCCATTGATAAAAACGTCTGAGTATGAGATTTTGGATTGATGTAATTTAATTCTTGTTGAATTATTCAACCGTGCACACTTGTGAACTTGTAAATTCAGTCAAGTCGAGTATTTACAAGTCAGTTTTTGTTGTATGCCATAATTCAAGCAGGAAGCAGGAAGCTGTTAATTATGATAATCTGACAAGATCCCTGTAAATCAAAGAGCACTTGGGCAGGCCTGAGATTATGACTAAGTGAGAATACACTGTCGTTCATACAGACCCTGCCTGGGCCTGCCACCCTCATTATTTCTGTAATGATCCAATTCGGAATTTTGCAAAATCATTAAGAGTTAGGGCCATGGGGTCAGGGTGGGTAGTGACCCTAAGATTATCTGCCTTAACAGACAATGTCTGCTACCCTGTTGACTCCTTAAAATTCATTTTACCCCTGAAGGGTGATTAACAGAGCAATAGTAGGGGTGAGGTGTTGCATTGGATTCATGAGATAAAAAGAATCACCAGCAAATCATGATCAACTGCTGATCACTTCTTTTTTGCTGCCATGCTTATTTTTGCCTGACTTTCTCATTTATCCTACAGTGTCAGAATCCTATCAGTTTCCTCTAATTGTGCATATATGACAATGTTTTGTCAATGGCCAGTAATTATTGCTATTACTTATATATATGTATACATTTTTTTATGGTGGTTGAAATATTAAAAACTTGATTCGTACATAAATGTTGCCTACATTATTCTTTGAGCACTTATATTATATTAAATTCTGTTTATTCCAAATAATGAGTCAAAGTTGGGCCTGTTTGTTAAAATATGGATATCAGTTCCTATAGGCCGAACAATTAATTATGATGGAATCTTAGATATGAACTTATGAGTGAATGCTTGAAAAGATACCTAAATATTGATATTCACATTACATCACTTTATTTCCCATGCATCCTTCAAATCTGAATCATCTGATACTAAAATGTAATCAGAATGAACATTGACCAATGACCATTTAATACAAGTATGAAGGTGGCACAATAACCATCATATTTGTTATCTCGAACCCCAGAAGTGTTCTGACTACCTAGCCAACACATTATGAAATGTTTGGGTGACAACTCATCTCCCTGAATCACCCCTTTCTGTTGCCATCCCTCTGGGTTGCTGTGGAATCATGTATTATTGGTGTGTAGTACTATGTAGGGCTTTGAAGGCCTATACCTCAAAGTTTGATTTTATGAGTTTTTCTTTGTGACATTCGTTTATTCACTGTCATGAGGTTTCTTATATCTTTTCTTTTAATTTTTCAGAAGCATAAGGAGAAAATAAGAGGATTTGACAATTTCCATCTTGTGAGTATAGGGACATAAAAAGTATTTTTTGAATGATCAAACATGGAGTTAAGAAAATGGAGGAAATGATCCAGGGAAATTGACGAATCTCCTGCAGAAAGTTTAGAAACTTTTCACTGATATTATAAATGTACTCCAGGATGTTACAATTGCTTGAAACTGGCTAATTCTTCTGCATCACCAAACACAACACCCTCCCCAAACGGAGATGCCTGTTCTGACAAGAGCTTCAAGCCCACAGGACTGCTCAGCGCCACCAAGGACTATTCTGAATAGCAGTCCATTAGTCCATTTCTTAATAATCCATTCTCCAAGGTCCATGCATCAGCCTGATCTGCTTCCGTTTAAGCAACGTTAATCTGGATTGAGACTCACTCAGGCATATTCTGACTCACTTCACACCACATGGTTCCACTCAAAGAAGAAGACAGAAGGCAGAAGACAGAAGACAGAAGAAGACTATTGTGTCGTGTTAATGATACAGTATTGACAGAATATGGGCCCTGTGATACTTGGTTGGGCTGCTTGGCTGCAGTGAGTAAAGTACAAAGAAGATGGTTTTCACACCACAGAACAGTGGCTGGGTCATTGGACGATTCCCTTCTGATGGCACATTGCTATAATTGCTGGTTTGGCCACTTTCAAACGCATGGCTCTCTGTGTCAATTTGTTATTAGTTTTTGAGATGATAATTTTAAAAATGTTATGGAGAACTAGAAGATAATGAACTACTGACCAATAGTCTGGAAAACAAAGTAAAAGCAAGAGTTGAAAAAGTAGTATGGAAAGATGAAGAATGAGAAACACAGAGGGAATTGACTATGCTCAGAGAGGAAGAGAAACTAGAAAGGTGAGAAAAGTGTCAGAATGTGATGTGAGGAGAGATTGAAGAAAAAGTTATATGCTGAACAAGTTTTCAAAGAAAGAAGAAGAAAACTAAGCAGCACGAAGAAAGGATGACACAAGGAATTGCAGATGCAAGAAGAATTCGTCAAAATGTCATTTTTGATAGAGTATGTCTGCACCTTGAAATTGCTTGTGCTCCTCACATATCGACCTTACTCAGTTATTTTGCTTTTCAATCTCTTTAATTATAATATTTTTCATATGATTAACTTCCGTTTTTTCCTCCAAATCACATTTGATGCTGCATGTCATGTGATCCGTTTGGTGTCAGGTTACTTCTTTAATAAAACCAAGGCAAGAAGTCGTTTAAAATCCTTTAAGCAGGAATCGTATTTGCTTTTAGTGGCAAAAAGTGTTGGGGAAAACCTTGCCCCCTGTGGAACTCCACATTAAAGGGAAGTCCAATTGTCTAATCAATTAAAGGGGGATCTGGTTGCATGCGAAGATGTCTTCTTCAATGGCTTAATGATTATGAATATCATTTCCTGGTGTTATGTTTCAGCCCTGGAGGTATAGACATCAGTTCATGGTTGATTGGCTTCATTCTTTCACGCTTGATTGAGCAGTAAAACAAGAACCAAGTCACACAGGGGATTCTAGCAAGGGGAGAGAAAGGGGGGGGGGGTTATAAGCATCTTGCTAATTCTGTGGTGAGGCCCAATCAAGCAGAAACGAGGAGATAAGTGCTAGAACTTCTCCAGTCTTTTGTTTTGCCTTGTCTCCCGGGGTGATCAGAGGGAAATAGGTTCACATCTCTGCTTTGTAGTCACATGACACTTCTCCCTTTCAGAATCTCATGCTGTGCAGGCCATTATAGTCAACTGAGTGATGTGTGACCCACTGGCTCAGTTGGTAGAGAACACGTATTGGCTTTCGTAATATGCTTAGAAATAACAGGTTCGAACTCAGGACCTTCACTCGGTTCCTGTGACTCTGTCGATCGGAAATCAAGGATCTGATATCAAAATGTAAAGAGATAAATTAAATTTTCGGGAAGTGCTATTACATGGTTGTATTTAGAAATGGCGGCTCGGTAGACTGCACTTAGACACATTGTTCAAAAAGTCCCATACAGTATAATTGGTTTGGACTATGGAATATAATCTTGACAGATTGGGAAGGGTATGATTATAAATATTTTTTTTTTTGTGACGGACAATATAGGCGTATGGCTAACTGGTCGAGATTTTCCAAAACTCATTCTTGCTTCAGCAAAGGTAGCTTGAGTTCTTTTGTGTCTGAGGGATGAAATAAAATCCCTGAAGCTCAGGATGAACTAGGAAATCTGGCTGATGTACTCCATATTAGTACTTGCTGCAAGGTGACGTGTCATATTGTACACGTCACGTGATTCAAGTGTCACGTTACCACGAAGTCCAGAATGCTCTTAGTGCCATGACTCACCACTTGGGGCTCTGTGGGTCTTCATCTGTTCTCACATGGCATTGTGACGTTTGTTGCTGAATCTTAACCTTGCATGCCAAGACAAGATGCAGGCACTCATCATTTCAACTTTTAAAGTCTTATGAAAATTTCAAAATTTGTTTGGTTATGTGTGTTTTAAAAAAAGTTAGTCGTGTAATTATAAATAAAAACTGACTTTTACACCTTTGGCTTGGAGAATAGCATACTGTTTTCTAAATTCAATGAGAAAAAATTGCTGCCAGAGTTCTATTACAGGTATGTTTTATAGACAGCCATTGCATAATTTACTTATTCTTAGAAATTTGTGATTATTGTTTGAAACACAATATGTTTATTTTTTGGTTTGTTTGTGTTTTACGCCTCTGCAGCACCTTAGTGGGCTATATCGAGGCAGGCGATCGCCGTATTCATGATGAGATGAGAAGACTGTGAGTCTGGCACATACCCTATTAATTCAGGGATGCCCAGGGTCTTTCAGTTGCCCCAGCATAGAACACTGGATACAACCCGCCCCCATTTAATGTCCCATGGGCTCGGACTAAAGTGAGTTCCCGGGGTGAGTTTTGAACCCACACCCTCAAAGCCAGTTGACAAGCACACTTACCAGTTAGGCCACGGGGGAACTCGTTTATTTTTTGGTAAAATGAATGTTGTGATAATTTTGAATATGCAAGCACTTTTTATGGTGTAATGATTACCAGCTAATAATTGCATGAATTGTCTGTAGCACTAGCAACCCCAAAATGTTTTTCATACTTACAAGCAATTTCAAGCATATAGGCCTGCCTGATATTCTATAAAATATATCTTTTTTAAACTAGGATGTCCGTAAAACACTGAGTACAGTAGCAGGAAGATTCACCAAGACCAACAAGAAACCAAGCAGCCAATTTATCTGACTGATAACCAGCGATGCCTCATTACACGTATTCAGTTGATCCAGTTCCTGCCTCCAAAATTGATGCTGTTGCATCCACATGATCCTAAGGTTGAGGAGGTGCATACAAAATTCATAACATCTTGTCTTCCATGGGAGTATATCCAAAGTCATCAATCATGCAGGGACATCATCAGTCATTTCAGGACCGCTAGGGGGCTTGTGTAGTTCACTCAGGGTCCACCAGGGGCTTGTTTAACTGGGAACCTGTGGATCTTGGCTGTGGCCCTTTTGTCTTTTGCTCAAATGAAGCCAATTTCAACCACACAGGCAGGATTCAGGAATCACAGGGCCCATTACTTGCAGGACAGGGGATCCCCCCTCCCTCTAATTACTCACTGTAACGAGGGATGCTTTAAAAATTCATGAGCAGCAAGGATAGGAGGCTGCTCTGAGGTTTCTCTGAGGGTGAGAGATTGTCAAAGCAAATGACCTCAGGTCAGACTATCCTACGCTCAAGACGCGCGGCACGAGATCTGAGGATCTCATTCTAGGAGATATGAAGCATCTCATGCTCCATGGGATATCTTAATTTTCTTGAAGCATGGCATAGGCCTTCTATGCCCATGTGACTGTCAAATGTAATAGACAAGTAAGTGTTCTTGGAAGACTTAGCACTTTACTTGATATAGATACTAAATTACATATTATACGAACACTCATAATTGCTAACCTTAACTATTGTAGCTCAGTTTACCATTTTTGTAATGTGAATGAAGCTAGAAAACTAGAGAAGATTGTAGAACGTGCTCTAAGATATGCTTATCATGATTTTAGCTCAAGTTATAAAGAATTACTTGTCAAATCAGGTTTTTCATCATTGTTTATATGCAGGGTCAGAAATATTATGGTAAATGTACATAAGGTCAGACAAAATATGTTGCCTCCTGTCAATAATTTATTTGAAGAAAATCACACTGAATACGACCTGAGAGGTACAAATTTAGTTCAACCAATGTTCAATACAGTATCATATGGGCTGAAGTCGTTTAGATATACTGGTGCTACACTTTATAACAAATTACCTACTGATCTCAAGAAAATGAATGTACCTGATTTTAAAAGAGCTATTAATTTATGGAAGCCCAAATGTAATTGCAATGATTGTTTGCTATGTAGTCTTAATCTCTAAGTTGCCATGTGTTTTTACTATTTTATGAATGATTTACGTTTTTACAAATTGCGCATGTCATTGTACATTATCATTTGTTTTCACTTCATCTGTATATAGCTTCATATTGTCGGAGACAAGCAGAAATGCTTATTTTATATTGTTCATTGTAACCCGACTTGAAATAAAACTTATCTTATCTTATCTTATCTTATCTTATCTTATGTGCATCGTTCTATGTCCATGTGTTTTCTTGAGCATGGTATGGGCCTTCTATGCCTATGTGTATAGTTTGCACACTGCAAGATTGTCCCTATATAAAGTTTCAAGAGCTGTGCTCAATATGATGTGATTAGGACAAAGCTGCACCGATTTTCACTTTTGAAATTAAAACCAAAATTTAATGGTAGTCAAGACTGGTTCATTGCAGTCATTGAAAAACCTGGAAAGAAAAATGAAAAGGCTTGTCATAAAGACGAAAGAGGCTTTACTTCACAGTGTAAGGCATACGATGCTCCACACTTTGTAGCTCATACAAATTATGCATTTAAAAAATGTTTGCTCAGCATATACTGCATACTGGTAGCTAAAATAACCAATAAAATGACCTAAGTGATTGCAACTACTGTTCTTTTGCTTTCTCCCCAAGAACAATGGGCATTAGCCTTGCCTCCTGACTTCTGGTCGTGCATTCTTAATTCTAGTTGTTGCTCCAGGCAACAGTCAATGATTGACTAATGGTCTAATTGAACTCTGACTAACACAATGCTCATTGATTCATCTGATTGGCTAATCTGTGATTTCAAAGTCCCTTTCAATAATCCAGTTAGTGTCTCTAATAGTCTTCCATCAATGGTGACGGCATTTCTCTGCGGGTGACTGTATTTTGTCTCAACATTTTGAGAATATGGCCATGGAGGAGGAGGCGGGAGAGAAGAGGGGGATGAAAGGGTGGAGGAAAGAGAGGATAGAGGGAACAGGAGTATGGAGGGACGAGGGGGAGAGAAGAGGGTACGGAAGAGAAGGAGGGAGGGAAGAGGAGTTGGGAGGGGAAGAGGAGTAGGGAGGGAAGAGGAGTAGGGAGGGGTAGAGGAGTAAGGAGAAGAGGAGTAGGGAGGGGAGAGGAGTAGGGAGAAGAGGAATAGGGATGGGAGAGGAGAGGAGTAGGGAGGGAAGAGGAGTAGGGAGGGGAAGAGGAGTAGGGAGAAGAGGAGTAGGAAGGGATGAAGAGTAGGGAGTGGAAGAGAAGTAGGGAGGGGAAGAGGAGTAGGGAGGGAAGAGGAGTAGGGAGGGAAGAGGAGTAGGAAGAAGAGGAGTAGGGAGGGAAGAGGAGTAGGGAGAAGAGGAGTAGGAAGGGAAGAGGAGCAGGGAGAAGAGGAGTAGGGAGGGAAGAGGAGTAGGGAGGAAAAGAGGAGTAGGGAGGAAAAGAGGAGTAGGGAGGGAAGAGGAGTAGGGAGGGAGGAATGAGGAGGAGGAGTAGGAGGAGGAGGATACAAGTCAGTTAACTGTGGACATGTAAAATATTGTAGAATAAAAGTCAACTATAGAGTCCGGTATGACTATTCAACTGTACAGTTCTATGCCTGGTCTAGCCTAGAACTATGATTATCTAATAATGACAAACTAATACCAAGTAATTAGTCCAAGGTATAGCAGTTAGACAGTTGCGAGAAAAATCATTGTATTGTAGTTGAGAAAACCATGAACTGTAAATGGGTCGATAATCGACCGCAGGGAAGTGAATTTCAGGTAAAAAAGGAAAGAAAAAAAAAAGAGTGAATGTGTCAGGGTTGGTGCAGCAAACTTTTTCTGTGCAGGTGACTGCTCAGAGTGTAACCAAATGAGTTAGGGGCATATTTCTGGGGGCATCCAAGCCTCTGTAGTTGCTGGGCTGTTCAATTAGCTGATAATGATGATGAAAAACGCAGCAAGTCTGCCAAGGGGGTCAGACAAGGGGCAAAAAATGGATGAGAGAGAGGGGATCAGAAAGGGGCAAGAAATGAGAACGGGTGGGCAAGGAAGTGTGCATGCGTGCCAGAACCCCCCACCCCAGAGCACCCCTGCCTCACTCTGAGTGTGACGTCATAATCGCAGGGTGTCACCACTGAGTCATTGTGCTTAATTGTGAGCTGGATCCTCGCTCCTTCTCAACCACGTGCTTTGTCTGTGGTGCCCACATTTGTGGCTGTGAATTCTTGGGTTTTTGTTGTGACACTCTTTCTCCTTACTAATTAGGAAAGTGCTGTAGCTAAGAAGCTGCGCCCTGGAGATCTTTTGTCTATCTTTCTTTCCTCTCTTTGTGTCCGTCCTTCTTATGATTTCTTACCCTTTCTCTCTGTCACAACAGCTCACCTAGTACATGCACCTGACTCATTTGCGTGGAGCGTTTTGAGAAATGTTAACTTTAATACATGAATATGTGAGTTTCACAACAGATTTAACTTTCTGGGGCTTATTCCCTAACCATTATCCAACTTTGCCTTTCTGAGTTTAAACTTTCAGACTTCTGATTTGCAAGGCTAAAAGTTTGAAAGAGTTCATCTCAACCTAGTCATTGAAAATTTACTGTGAATTGCAGAACTTTACAATATCTCTTTAAGTTTCCACTCAAATTCAAAGCCGCTGATGGTGCTGTCTGTAAGTAACTGAGGCGATATTATGCCATTGGGTCAATGCTAAACAACCACAACCAAACTGCTTGTGGAAGAATGAATTCTCACCCAGATGATATGATGAAAACATATATTGGGTCATAAAGGACGATATTTGTGGTAGCCTATGTGGGATAACTATGGCTGCATGCAAATTTTCTTTGTTGCACTCAGAGTCATGTATCGGTCAAAGTTTGTGAGAAGTAAGTGAAACCCATGCGAATTAAATTACGAACTGAAACATTTAGACTTCGACTTCCAGCGTAGGTGTAGGCATATTACCAGGAATGAAACGTTACATATATTTTCATCATACGCCTGCCCTATATCAACCAACTTTTTCAATAAATAATATCTTATTTTCCATCAAGACTTATAAAGCTCAAAATTGTTCATTAAAATCTGCCTAAAATGTTAAATGAACTGTTTGAAGATGATCAATTAACATAACTCAGCTATTTCAAAATTTGCAATTAGTCTTGTTATTGGGATAATGGAAGGGTTAAGGTTCAATCATTATGATAATTATCAGATTCTTTTCGAGTGGATTTCAGTGTTTAACTAAGATAACAACCAGTAATGTAGAATGCTACTGAGTGCAATTTTGTGGACACTTGAACAAGCGGTGTAATGAGAATGATTATTATTTTCTGCATTGAAATCACTTGTGTTCATTACCCTCTTGGGTGGGTCCTTTCTTTTGCTTGGGCGATAATCGGGTCAAAGGGGACATTCGTTAAAATATTTGCTGAGACACATCTAACAGCTTCGGGGCAAACCAATTTTGGGAAAACAAAATAACAAAACCAAACCATTAGTCCCAAAAGTCTGAGCTTAAAAAAGAGAGTGTCAAATCTGTAACAATTTACCCTTTCTTTTGAAATTTTCTTTGCCCTGAAGGGGAAGGACCTCAATGGGACTCAGTAAACCTCAATGACACTGGGGGACACAGGGGTAGGGTTATGACGTATTGTTTAACATGACACTGTCCATTTCCTATCATGCAACCGGGGACGGATTTATGTTTGGATTTGGAGGGGGTGTAGTAGCCCAAAATGCTGCCCAATTACTTTTAGTGGGACCAAGGTGTTTGGTGCTTCCACTAGTCACTCAAGCCACTGACCGAATTAGTAGAATTAGAATTAGGAGGGGGTCTTCTCAAAGATACCACCAAAACTCTGGTACCTCCTGAAATGGCCTAAGTCTTGTTTATATGGCACTGCACATTTCCTTTATTTAATACATACCCCACGGCCCACATGCACCCGATGCTGACACCTCCCCCCCCGCCACTATCAGAACAACTTTCAAATCCTGGATCCGCCCCTGGAAACTCAACCTGACGACGCCCATCAGCTGAGTCCCTGTGATGGGTAACATTACTAGAAATCTGAGGCAAAATAACTGCAACTGACAGAAGAAATTAAAACTCTTCATAACCACTGACAGCTAGTATCTTTGCACGCGAAGCTTAATGAATTCCCAGCCTCGGCCATTGTCGCATTTCCCTGATGCCCTAATGCTTGAAATCACTGTACCCCCCACGTGACCTCCCTCTCTGTCTCAGCTGTCTCGGAGTCTGTCTGGGGCTGTCTGTCTTTCCTCCAAGGATTTCTCCATTTCTTCCTTGTCTGTCTGTATAAGAGCCACTGTAAAACTAAATCCCTTTAAGGATGACAGTTAATTCAGTTCGCCTCATCAGAACAGTGATTCATATTGCATAGTTTAATCTAAAATGTAAGAAATAATGCAAAGAAAAACACTTCCAAGAAAGTTTCAAATGTCTCTTACATGCCCTTACATTCCACACACGAAGCAACTTTCACAGCACAGCTACCAATGTGACATTTTCTTGAGGCCGCACACGACAGCAGCAGCAGCAAGTCAATCCTGATTTCAACTTCGAAGTCAGTGAAAAATATGTAAAACAAAGGGACCTTTTCTCGGTTTTATTCATCTTTTTTTTCAGCTGTTTCTTTTACATCTATGCTAGTCTTAGGCTGCCCTTTTTTGTCTGTAAAATCAGACAAAGTTTCAACTTTGTTAGAGCCATTTCGATTGTGAATTTGTTTGGAGCATATGAAATTTCTGCCATCAGACATTCTGGCAGCATAGGAGGCCAGCAGCAACCCCACAGCGATTTTGGAGTCAAAATCAAAGTCAAATTAGTAGGGATTACATTTGCTATGGAAATTTTTCTGCATAAATACGACCTCATTAATTCCTCGGGGCTGATAAACACTTGTGTTTCCATGCATTTCATGGTGGAGATTTCAGCTAACTTTGCATTACCAATGCTCTTTCATTTGGGTAACATGGGGTATAGATGCAAAGGGGAAAATGGAGCAAAGGGAGGGGGGAGCATGATGTAGCTTCATATGCGCCCCTCAGCTGTGTAATTGCAGTTATTCCCATTCTTAGATGCTCAGGCACATTCTATTCAAAGATTAGACCCGGAATCAATATTTGAACAAGCAAGTAGCTCATTATTATTAAAACCCTTTGTCATCTGAACCCTGCCAATCTCCCTCCACCCCTCCGACCTGTGATATTTGCATTTTGTCATCTCTTCTCCTCTCTCACAATTTGACATTTCTTAGGCAATTAGCTCCTGGTCTCTGTCCGCCAGACGTTTCTGATCGATCACGTGTTAAAATGAGTTCTAAACAACAGCCCACCTGAATTCCCTCGGAAGATGGAGTTTGGAAGATGGAGTAGGGCCTTCACTGTCCTTCAGCAGCCTCCTTGATGGAAGACCAAGGCACCTTTGCTTGCTACAAACTTCTCAACAACCTGTTGGGGAAAAACACAAGCACTGCCAGTGATCATGCAGCAAAGTATCTCCTGCAAGGAATGCAATATTCTATCATGCAGTAGGCTACCTATAAAGTCTGCGCATATAGGCCTATATATATATATAGTATAGGCCTAGGTATAGACCTATTCGCTATTTCCAAACATAATTAAATTAGTGTCTATTTTTCTATCTTTTGATAATCTGCTGCAAATGGGATTTGCAAGGAATACATACATTTGGCCCTGGTGTCAGACAATGCAAAATGCAGTGCTCCATGTTTGCAGGATAGACCTTGGCCCATAAATTTCTAGAAGTCAGCAACTAAGTTCACAGGACAAGGTCATTTTGCAGGCCCTCAAAATGTGCTTGATTTTGATGGCCATTTCATGTTTGTCAAGAGCTACCACTGGGTGGCCTAGGGCATGGGATGGGCATCTGTTGACATCCGCAATGTTATGCATGGACCATTCCACTTTAGGGCACACAAGGTCTGCACGTGCACCAACCATCAATTGCGCATGCTCATCGCTCTGTTGCTATGGTTACTGTGTCTAAACAAACGGAACGCCGAAATGATCATTGGGGCATCCCACAGGCGGTAGTACTGCGCATGTTCACAGATTGGGACGCTCCTGTGACGTCACGAACACAGTGCAATCATTTGGAAACGTCATAATGGCAATGCAGCGTCATGAAGCTAAATAGTTCCAAACAAACCTTCCAGGATCGTAACCCCTGTGTGGGTCTGTGTGTGACTGTTGATTCTGTGCATCTGTCATTGCCATCCATTTAGAAACAATTCGATCGTAATGACACTTATATCCTCGGTTGTAACAAGAGTGCAAGTCCAGGGAAATAGTCCATGGAATGAAATGACGCCATGGAAGAAAAAGATTCCAAGGAAGATAGGCCTAGCTTATAGTAGGCTACACCGCTATATTGGTCAGCGTTATAGGTGAGAGGGAGGCCTAAGTTTGGAATCTCTAGAGGCTTTGCAGGAAGTTCAATAGGCATCTATAGGTATAGGCCTATTGGTAGAATTAAAGAAGGATTAGGAGGGAAGGGGGCAGATGTCAAATGGAATTTTAAAATTAAAACAGAGATGCTACTGGGCCTAACCTTCCAGGGGGGGATCCAGAAAATTCCGGTGGGGGGGTCTATCGGGCTAATGCGTCGCGGAATGCATAATTCGCGACATAACGCGACTTCACGCGGATAAAATTAACATGTAAAAATATATAAATTTTGGTCTGGTGGGGGGGGGATGCATCCCCCCATCCCCCCCCCTGCGTCCGTCCCTGTAACCTTCAGATCAATATCTATTTATGGAAGGAGGCTTCGGCCTATATTGTCCAAACTGGTAAGGACCCAGAATTTAAGGAGAAAATAAGGCAGGAATCTACCACAGTTAGGCCTACAAATAAATAAAAAAGGCCATGGACTTACCAATACTGTCCAGACCACGACTTGGTATTTAGCCAGTTTTTCTCCTGACATAACTAAAGCCCTATTGTTCCAAAGTGTGAGAAAAACAAAGAGCAACTGACCTGTGGTCATTCTGGGGGCAGTGGGGGCAACTGGGGCATTCTGATAACGATTTTCTGCTTGAGTGAGGCGGGGTAGCATGGCCCATTGGGCAAGTTCAACCAGGCAGGTATTGGCAGAAAAATCTTTTTTTCCATGGTCACCCTGAGACACCGATTAGTTCATTAAGCGAAAAATTGTTCACTGGTTTCGGACAAAAAAGAATCGGGTTATTGTAACATTTTGCAGCAGGCTCGTGACAATAGGCTGCTAATGATAGGTTTTTGTGTCGTGTTTGTGGCATTGTTAATACAAGAAGGGCTTAACAGTGTTGAGTTTGTTGACACTGACTACAAAATCTGTCAAAATCCCAGCTTAGTATATTTTGAACTATTCTGACAGGGTACACCTTTAGGTATCTGCCTCCACTGTGAAATGTGGACACTGAACCATGATGATGCCCAATTCAACAACCCCCAGGGAGATTGAAGTTGCACTATTGGTGTGACGAAAGTTTTGGCTTCACGTGAATAATGTCATGGTGACTCAATCAGTTATGTAATGATGTGTCAAGTGTTGAATAGAAGTTGAACAGACTATTGCTACTAAGAGTGATAATACCAATAAGGATTTATATCATAAGCTTACTCCAACGAAGAAAAAGTTTGCATTCAGGAATTACCTCATATGTACAGACAGATAAACTCATCTGAATAATATATTGCTGGAATTTTTCTCTTGAAGGTCCTCTGAAAATATTTGGATGTCTCCCATTGTTTGGCGTTTGAACCCATGTAATGCATGCATACAATAAAGGATGACACAGATCGAACGGACAACTTATATTATTATTATTATAAAGCTTTATTCGTCCAAAAAAAAGACATATACAAATCCCAGAAACGATGTAACAAAGTGATGATTAAAAACAACATTTAAAGTAAAAACAAATAAAATAAAATTAAATTAAAAAAAAAGAAAAAAAAAAGGGGAGTAACAATGGAACAACCTGAGTTCCCAAAAACATTGGTCAAAGACCTAACTCAAACATAAATACTCAATGAGATCTCTGATCTCACTATTTGAAAAATTGAAGTCTTCAAGCAACACACTGTATAGATACGAAATTTGGCTTGAGTCTATGTTTGTCTGTCGTACAATCAGTGGGAAAACAAAAGGAAGTGAGCCAGGATTTAAACACTACCAGACAGAGACAGACAGACAAACAGTCCTGCCACAAATATCCAGAGACAGGGAAACCTGAATAAAGTTAATTCGGCACCCTGGTTCACAAAAAAGAAAGGAATCAAACTTGCAAATTAAATCAAACATGGACAGAACTTAACACAAGCGAGGGAATAATCATACATAATTAGTATCATTGATTATTACTGCATGTGATTATTATTGATTTTTTTCTTGCAAATAAAAAGTTAATAAGGAAGAGAGGTGATGATGAAGATCATTTTGTGATAAGGAAGAGCTGGGAGGAGGAGATAGGCCTCTTCACTAGGAGGGGTCAGATTGTGTCTGCTAGAATGACATTGAGGTCTCCAGTAATCAAAAATTCATCACAAGTTGATCATTATGGTATCTGCAGGGGCTTGGAAAATGAGGGGAGGGGGTAGAAGGCATGGTGGGAGGGGATTATAATTTTGTTGAGGGGTTAGGTTGGGGGCAAAGGCATTAATATTTCATTCAAAGTTGGAGGTCGTGGATTTTGAGGTTTGGTGTCCAATTATTAAGCTCTGGGTGACTTTTGAGCAATATTGACAACTTTAAAATAGGCTACATCGAGGCTTATAAAATACTCCTTTGTAGGCTTATAAGTGAAGTTTCAGCTTGCCTATTTTAAAAATAAATTTACCTACCAGAGGGTCTGCAGGTCGATTTGATTATGCAAATAATAGTTGAAATCAGGGGCAGACCCAGATTTGCCCCCCCCCCCGGCCCCCAATCCTCCTCTGGTTGAAATTGAATGCAACAGAAGTCACAGCATACCTCACAGACAACTGATAACACTGACCAAGTGAGAAATGGTCAACTCCAAGTCACCCCTGTCTTGAAACCCTGCCTACCCTACCCACCCTGTGCCCCCTTCCAGGTTAGCACCCCTTTCAATCTCATCAGCTCCAGAACCACTGGGGGTATAGGAGTCACCCCCTGCTTGGGGGCTTTGACAAGCTACTCTGAATTGTATGATTTGCATGGTTTTTTTCATTGTGTATTAATAAAAGATTTTTGAACAAAAAGCACATCATTTCCAGTAGTCATAAGATCTATCATAAGATTCATTCTTCTTTGAAATTTATGGTTTTAACATTTGACTTCCCTGCAGGAGACCCAACATGCAGACAGCAGGACAGTCATAAGTGAAAGACAGATCACCATTGAATCCTGGCAACGGATCGACAAGTCCTTTCATAGAAATTTCAAATATAAAAACTGACAATAAAATTTAATGAGGTCTCATACAGTTAGTCGAGTTTATGACGGCATAACTCATTGTTGTATCAATTTATCGAGTAAGGATGAAAGAAGCAGCAAAATCGAATGATTAAAACCCTCATTCAAGTGAGTGAATTAAATCAGTTTTTTCAATGAAATTTGGAAGATTTTCATACAAAAGAAATATGTTCTCAAAAATAGGTGACATTCATATGATAATGCTATTTTTATGGGAAATTGTTTCCTGAAAATTAAAAAAAAAAAAACAACAACAGTAGCCTACTTGTTGCTCGATGTCATCATGACAGTTACCAGGTAACTGTCACGATGTCATCTATTTTAGCTTAGGTGGAAAAGCCCACCTAAAGATATTCACCTGCCTTTCTACCATATGATTACAAAAGAAATCGTGACTTATATAAACTTTAGACCAAATCAATCAATCAATCAATAAATCAATCAATCAATCAATCAATCAATCAATCAATCAATCGATCAATCAATCAATCAATCAATCACTTGTATCGAAGATGCCTGTACATATAGCAGTGTTTAGTTCAACGAGGAAGTAGACCTCTGGAAAATTTGCTTGAAATCTGGTGCACTATGTAAGTTGGTGGTAGTCCTTTCATTGTAGCTGGCAGACGACAGCCCCATGCGTTCTCGTCTGCTAGATCGTCTGCTTCTCTTTCAAACTGCATCATGACGCACAAAAAGGTATTAACTCAACTACAGCAGTTTAAATTCCTGTTTAACTCCCCTCATCTTACTTCTGACATGTGATTGGCACTTCAAGAACAATTAAAGTGTGCTGTGTGCTTGTTGGCTGTGGTGATTTCAATGGCTAGCACATGGCTTCAACCCCACTAAGTAGTCTGGTATTCAGACCAATGACAAGGCTTATTAGCCAACTTGTCACTCAACCCAAAATAGCTAAACTAGACTGTCAACATTTGAT
Organism: Platynereis dumerilii; assembly: GCA_026936325.1. Classification (NCBI taxonomy): domain Eukaryota; kingdom Metazoa; phylum Annelida; class Polychaeta; order Phyllodocida; family Nereididae; genus Platynereis; species Platynereis dumerilii. Next base: position 12,542,787 of record JAPTHN010000002.1, on the reverse strand, counting down.
AGTAATGTAATGGGTAGTTTTGGTTGGGATTTTGTCAACCTCAAATAGTTTGTTGTCGTTGTAATCCAGCTTCGCCCATTGGCATTGCTTAAAATTTGTTTTTTTAGCCACATAATGAACAACAGTACCAAATGTTGTTTTTGAATGAACTGGCAAGAGCAGCATTTAAGACATTGGGATATCTTACCTTGATGAATAAGGATGCATTTATGAGTTAAAGTTGTTTGCTCAGGTAATGTTATCGATTGTTCTGTAGTCCATTTTATACTCCAAGCAGCTGAAGACTGCATTCACCGAAATACTATTTGTTTGTCAGATGTCAAACCAAATCAGGTTGTTGTTTTAGGCCTAATTGAGACAAAAGTCACATTATTGGGGGTCATTACCGATTTTGAGGCACAGCAGACCACAGAACAGATCAGCAATTAAACCCAAAGATGGTGTGTGATAAACACAGATAGGATCTTGATAATAATCTAGTTTGACGTCATGACGTTGCGATTCTGACGTATGCATTGAAGCATGACGTAGCCTAAACTAATAGCTGAGCTAAGTTACCTGAGGGAAGGGTATGCTGTTAATTTATGCTGATTTATTCCCTGCTGTTGATAGTTGCCCCAAAGGCTCAAATTGAAATTTGAAGGGTATAAACAATGGACAGGCCTCACTGAATTTCAGATCGTTCAATTTCTGAATCCTGTCAAACAAATAAAAACGAGGTTGATTTTTCAGGAAATTGTTAAAATTATATTGTTCCATTTTTTGGTAAATGTGGAGATATTGGTAGGCTAAATGGTAACACAATATTTGAATGATTAGTGCAGTGGAGAGTTGATGCAATATTGATAGAAGTTGATAGAGAGACCATGCAGAAAATCCAATCTAATGTTGGCAATTCATTCATGAAGAGTTCCATTATATAGTTATTATGTTATAGTTATTATGTTATAAAAGGTTCTCAAACTTTCCATGCGATGCTAATGTTATATTGTATTCATTGACTGGATTATTTTGTTGTAATTATGATTATATCAAACATTTACGTATCAATGGAGGTCTGTCCTGATGGAGTTAGTGTTGTGATTGGAGTCGATTGAAAGGCGCCATTTTTCGAAGGTGCCTAATGAGTACTAATTTCCCAGGGCTGTCACCGAATGTAGCATAAAAGGGGTTAATCACCAGTGTGCTTTTTTACCCAGTAGGGGGCCAGGTGCAATTATTGCAGCCCCCAAAACATACCCTGAGTCACTCGTTTATTACTCAGCAAATTACAGTGGGTTATGAGAAATCATCATTTCGTATTTTCCTCCAAGGCATAACATCAATAATTAACAAGATCTAGGATCTCTGCTAATCCAAGGTAATTGAATGAAGAATGATTTATCTTATGTTTGATATTGCTTGAATTATCACAATCATTATCATCATGGGCGTCTTCAATGCACCTTCATGAGAAGTCAACAACTGCATCTGAAGCTCTGAGACGGTGTCTCTCTGTTTGCCAGTCTGTTTACATATGTGGACAACTGTATTTATATCTGCACTGAATTAAAAAGCAAAAAATGTTGTAAAGATATCCTTTTTTGTCAAACCCAGGTGAGAGGATTGGCTCAGTTGCCAGTGCATTAAGCAGCCAACCCCTGGGACCCGGGTTCGACTCCCGCTCTGGCCGGGTCAACTGGACTTATGTTGGACAGCAGTTTCAATAATTCTTTGGCTTATTGCTGGGTCTTTCTCCTGTCCCTACCAAGTGCATAAGTACAGAATGTAAAGCCCCAACCATCTACCCAGCCACCAAACACACCCTGTCAAATGCCTCAACCAAATAAAACACCCAATAAAGCACTCGATGATTGGTTATGTTATTAGGTTCTGTGTTGTTTTTGATATTGTTTTGTTTATTTTGACAAATCCACTCTTTTTGTGTCTTGCTTTTTTCGTAATTTCATTGCTATTGATATGACACTCCAGCTTAATTCTGGTGATCCCAAAAGCAAACACAGTAGCTCAAAGTCAAACACAAGTAAGCCACTTCTGCTGGAGTGTCCTTGACAGTGTGGCCCATGCAGGGACCAATGTCACCCCACCCATTTCCCCCCTTTTCCCCAAATGTCCCATGTGGCCACATTTCCCCTGGTTGGTGGGCCAACAGCTGTCTATGGTGACTGTAACTCTACCCAGAATCAATAACTTTCTTTCTGATAGCACAAAGTTCTATTAACTTTTCTCTGAATATTCCCCATAATTGGCCTGAATATTCCGGTTAAATCTAACAATGGACTCAAATTATAGCAGAAATCTGAAACTCTGTTTTCCCCCCTCAGCTGGTGCCTTATCTCTGTTTTCCTTCTACTTTTTCTACTTTAGTTATCATTTTATTTTTACAAAAATATGCACGAATATACACATTCAGACTCAGAGGATGTTAATAATAAAAGGACGATAAAGAAGCAAACCTTTTCTTAAATTAAAAGAGTTTTTGAATTTTTAAAATTATGATTTGAAATTCCAAAATGCATCGCACCGCATCGTACCAAGTTGTACCACATTGCACCACATTGCACCGTGCACTGCACAGTCGACCATACAGATCACTACGACACATGACATTGATGCCAATATATTTTTGATCTCATTTGTCCTCCCTCAATGGTTCATTCATTGTTTTTCAGCGCATATAAATGTGGAAATCTGGCAGATGACTATCAACTGATAGATATATGTTGACTGCAAAAATCAAGTTACAGGCAGATCAAAAACCTGTTGTATGCAGATACTGCCATATAGGGACTTGCACTGCCTTGTAGATGACACAATAAAACAACAGTGTTTGGTTATTGGGGAATCATTGGGTCTGTTTTCCATAATGTTGTGGGTAATAAGCAAATGAGGGATTTATTCCTTTTGATGCCACCTTTTATGGACTGCAATGCTGAGGCTTTTTGGTGGACTTTATTGAGGCTAGCAACAGATTTTTAGCACATTAGGGGAGACTAGCCATTTGCTGATCCTTTGTTGCTGGCATGGGGCAGTCCATCATCCAGCTTGTCATGTTTTAAAGGGTAAATTGGGCTGCAGCTGCAATTTGTGTCTCCGTCCAAAGGAGGGGGGCTGAGCAACAGAGTTCTGAGGTGTCCCAAAGGACTGTCTTGTGCACACGACTCAGTTCATTTGCAGAACAGCAGCAAGCATTCGAATCTGTTAGATGTGACAGTTCCCTTGTCCATGACAAAAAAGCCTGCCATTAAAATCACCCACTATGATGATCAGCTTGGCTGAATGTGTTTAGCAGAAACAGGTAATTTGCCAGACGAGCATTCTGTTTAATGCAATGGAAGCAGTCTTTTAGTTGCAATATTTTAGGAATGGGAAAATATTCTTTGCTGAAAAGGTTCTGACCTCCAGTAGCTTCCAGTGCATCTGGAATAACGTGCAACGGATTCTGGAACACACATATATCCCTGCCATTGGCTTCGATTCCACCAATGCTTGGTTATCAAACATGTCATTTCTGGCTGAACTCAAAGTAATATTAAATTGGTTTGAGCCATCGTGTTGAGTTAATGCCAGTCAGCTGGGAACTCTCTTCACTCTTATGGCTCCCTTGGGTTACCCGGGTGCAATTGTTGCCCTCCTAGGACCTGGTTGACAGGGTTTGGGTGCTGTGCCGGTGCATCCCTGGCTGCCTTTGCCCCTATCTACAACCCCCCCCCCCCCTCCCTGTTTACTCCTTCCCCATCTGACAGCAACAGATGATACTACCCATCATGGTTACCCCCTAGCATCTGCCAAGCGCGATTTTTGGCACCCTAGTCCATCTAACAGATCGTGGATCACCCTGGAATCGTTTTACCCAACAACATTTCTTCTAATATTTTACCCCATATGACATGTGGTGCCCCCTCAGTTAGCATCTAATGCCCCGTGTGATGCTTCAACATCTTTTGTTTTCCCTCAACACCCCCAGGTCCATGGTCCCCTCGACCCATTGATGCACAACATTATGACAGTTATCTCCCCTACTATCGCTCATCCCAAGTCATTGTGCTGCCAAGTGTCTCTCCAGAGCAATTGTCACAAATGACCTTTTAATGCTGTCTTTCCTGGCAGTCACTTCGTGGAACTTTTAGGAGAAAAGAGAAACAGTTATAAAAGGGTGATGTTACAGCATAATATAGTGGTTTTGTAGATCTACGACGTACTTTGACAATGTTGTTCTTTGTAATAGTATAATATTATGAAGTTGAAACTCAGTAGTGTTACGACCATAATGAATGCATTCAAATACAATCGTCCCAAATTTAATGACTTTACGAAGGCACTTGAATACTACCATCCTAAAAGTAATGACTCTAAAAAGGAGAGCTCTTAAAATGATATGACTCAAGAGGGCTCCTGATTTCTTTCTGGAGAATATACTATCCTTATAAATGAAATGAAATGAAGATTCTGGAAGACTGCCATTCGTAGATATAATGTAATGACTCAAAAAGTATCTTCAAAACTACCGTCCTTAATCTGATTACTCATTCCTTGTGACTACCACCCTAAATGAAATGACCTTTCTTGGAGACTATCAGTATCACTATCACCCTAAAGGTAATGGTGTACCATCATGAATGCAATACCAAGATGACAAAAGAAGTTATCTTATAATATCAATGATTAAGTCAGCCACGATTAGCTTTATCTCTATATTTTCACTATTCTACTTCCATTTATAAGTTTATAAGGGGGTGAGGGTTGTTAATTGCTACCCTGTGAGAGTCAATTTTTTTTCTTAGGTTGTTGCTGAGGAAAAGGAATATAAATTTCTATGAAGGAAATTAATTTGCACGCTCAACACGTTGATATAACAAATATTTAGTCCTAGGATATTGCCAATGGATTCAGCAGATGTCTACTAATTAGTTGATGTTAATTATCACCCTTTTGGATGTCTCCTAGCAGCTGCACTGTGGCTCCATCATCTTAATTTTATGGAAAGGGTGTGAACCTCTGAGTAAGACTGTTTAATGCTAACTCTTATTTCCTTTTAAAGCTTTAATTTCTTATCTTTTTTTATTTGTAGAAAACTGGTCAGCAACCACAATACTCAATTTTTTGCGCACTCTTAATTGCACACGAATGTTTATTTTGGTTTTAATTTGCTCTCCTCTCAATATTACTAGTTGGGGTGTGAAAAAATACATTTTTTTCTATCTTAAACAAACTTCTCATTTCTTTTCTAATTTTTGCTATCACCAGCAGCTAGTCACCCACTGAGGCAGCAGCACTTCATTTTTTCCTGGCACCCTCGTCAGTTAATGAGATCTTGTAACCCAGTGAGACATCATTGAGATAGGTGAGGCATACAATGTTTCCGTGCCTCCTGCACTTTTCCAGCACATTTCAGAAAGTGTGACGTGCAAATTTGTCTGAAAGAGTCCTTCAAAAGATCTTATACCTTTGATTATATGAATCATCAGGATTCATCAGGATTTGAGTCAGCTTTTGTTGGGCGGCTATGCTGTGATATTTTTAACATGGGAACCAGCAGATGCAGGTCTTAATATGCAGGGTGAAAAAATGTAGATAGCATCTGAAGAAAAGGGGGGGGGGTAAGATGGGGGGAGGTGGATAATAAGAAAAGGGGAAAATAAACCAAGGGGGGGGGGGTGATGTGAAATGAAAGGGGGGAGGGGGTGGTAAGAGGGTGAAATGTGGCATAGGGTAAAGAAGACATTAGTTCACAGTTGACTGACTTTGGATCAGGTGACATGAGATTTCCAGCAACTTGATCAGGTGGGTGGGGCAGAAGCCCTGCCTCAAATCTTCTCAAGGACTTAGATATGACGAATGGACCCCCACAAGATAAGCCTTCCTTGATAAGTGACCTGTGCCATAGTGATAAACTTATCAGTCATTACTTTGAAGTGAAGTAAATTCCTCCCTTGAAGCATGATGTTTTTTGGAGCCTCTAAAAGCACTGGCTGATCTATTAATTTTTAATTTTGGATTAAAAGATTAAAGACAACTAAAGCCTCCCAAGGTTCCTTGAAACTGTCATGAGTTCATTTATAATTCCACGAACATTATTAATTTCTCATGATTTTTTTTAGATATTGTTTCTCTCTCCCTCCTGTTTAATAATGAATATCTAATCTGAGTTATCTCTCAACTCCATCATAAAGTACTCCCCCCCCCCTCAAGAATAGGATAAAATATTAATAATTTTGCTGAAACTTAATGATTAAACAAATATGAATAAAAGTTAAAGATAATTTAGTTAAGTTCTGAGGCATGCAAGCTCAAATTCGGATTATAACCTTTGGTGATAACTTAATAAGCACGTGACCAATCATACTTTATGGATCCTTTCAGTGCAGATGATAAACTTTGAACTCTTGCTTATCTTAGTGGGGGTGATCACTCTTTCTATAATCAGTAGTTATAAATATCATGAGGACAACGTATATGTTTCCCTTTCCAGTGCATCTGTTTGATGAGGGTTATAACCTCTGGGTATACGATTTCACTTCAATTGTCAGAATTCTTGATCAAAGTAAAGATTTGGATGCAGTACAGTGCCTGGTCATGAATGGGTTGGATGAACGTTATGGGGGACTTTAACAGTTCTATTAACATCTTATTTACCTTTAGTATTCCAACTGCATTTACTATTAGAATGGTGGCACACCGGACAACTCAGCATTGTTGGAGGTTCTAAATATTAATGGCAATATTATTATGGTAATATTTGCTTAGTAAAATTGAATTGACTCGAAATGACGAAACCTCCAACTTTTGCATCAACTGCATATTGAGTGGATTTCCAATTTCTCATGACTGAAAAATCCCAATTTTATTCCCATTGATATCTTTGTCATGCTCCAATTTAATATTCAGATCCACATTTCTGAAGGCACTAAGCCGATCGGTTGTCAATCCCTGGTGATATAGAATTTCACTGGAGCCTGTTTGCCATGTTGCCTGATAACTGAGTCAGCTAGGTGGCTGAATTATGAAATTCCTGGTCCCTGCAACACACAGCGTCAGAGAACACAGGGGTGAAAGCACAGTAAAGGCCTCAATTGCGTTTTGATCAGATAAAAGTAAATTTAGGGTTCTATAAACCAATTTCTGACATAAAGAAGAAACAGTGCAGTATTTAAGCTTGATCAACAAGTAATCTGAGAAATTTAGGCATTTTTCATGAGCATACAATTAAAACCATGCTCTGGGCAGACCTTTAAAGTGGTTATAATTTGTTAATTTCAGCATGTAACCAGTGGCCCTTTTTCTGAAGCACCATCTATTGCAGCAATGCTGTACCCTAATATTTAGTTCACATTCTGCCGGTGACAATATCTGTTTACTGTACCTCCCTGGCCTTCTGTAGGGACCATTGGCTGACTTTTCAATATGATGATTATGGCAGCCATGACGTCCAAAGAAAAGGTCTGCTTGTAACCATATTTTTGCAAATTTGCAGTCAGGGGTTCAAAAGGTTGGCAGGAGGGTATTTTTATGTGATAATTAGCCGAATTTGGTGCTTTTGCCTAGATATGAAATCGGTTTAATGAATTTAAGCAAAAAATTTCCAATGGCCACTGATGATTGTAAGATACAAGAAGCTTTAATGGCTAAAATGGATGTCCGTCCATTACGTCCACAACTGATTTTTTGGTAATTTACCTTAATTAAAGACCAGCTAACATGTCAACTGAGATGGAAATGCATGTCTATCTCTCTCTACCTATGTATGCAACTGAAAAATTAAAAAACACAATGAATTTAACTTATACACTGGACACCAGGCGAAAAAGTGTAAATGTCCGTCCATTACGTCCACAAAAATATTCAATTTGTCTGGGGACTGATGTTTGGAGGTCTGGTTTGTCACAAATAATGCAGGGATACCATGTTTAGTGACAAATTTGGATTATTTTAGTGAATGCTGACAAGGCTCAAAAATTTAATTGGTCACAGTTCATGCAAACTGTCCATATCAAATCTGAGAAAACTGTCGAAAAGCCAATGGTCCATATCAGCAGAAAAACCTAGATTTTCATGGAACTTTCATAATGTAGTTCATAGCAGCCCAGCAAATATCTGTCTTGATTTATTAGACAAACATAATTCTGTATTCTACACATTATTAGCTTTAAAGTGATGTACTACACTTGCACTTCTGATGAAAATAATTCTTAGGTCATAGGGGCCAAATATTGAGGCGCTTACTGTGCTTTCACCCACAGGCAGAGTCACAGCACACAGCTAGTCTCAGACCCACAGACCATGCATGACTCAAATATTCGTTTTGCAAACAGTTAAACATTTCCAGAGATTCGTGTTGGCCCGTCTTTATGAATTTGCCTGTGGGTCCTCTCATTCCCGGCTGTGTCCACACATCGCTAATTACCACAACCCTTGATATTCTCATGTTTTCCTTTGCTTCACACTCCCTGACTCAAGCAATGATCACCCAACCAACCAACCATTGCAGCACAACTGGCAACTCCATCCAAAGCTTTGTAAGGACCGTAGCGTGGCGCTCCTGGTGACAATATCAGAACTAAAAGTGTCATCAACATCTTCATTTGACACACACAAAACTGAGTGTAAATTATATTTCACTGTAATTTCTCAAATTATCAGCCTACCCTGACAACCTGATGTGTTACATTTTTCTGGACAACCAATCTTATTATTTTCTTTCATCCCCATGCCAGATGCTTGAGCATTAATTGATGATTTCTCAAATTTCATTTGCAATTACACCAGGAATCATGTTCACATGTCATGGCATTGAAATCACTGCAAAGAGACATGCAATGATGAATCTAACTCTGTAAATCTGTGAATGAAAAGCTTATCTGATGACATTCTAGTCTTGACATCTTTATTTTGGACACAGTGCATCTTGGATTTCACTGCACTAATTGTTCATAATTGTTTCACATCTTCATTACATCTGCCCAGGACAACTGATACTTTTAAGCAGATGTAATATTACAAAATATGAAATCCACAACGTACTAGCACAAGAATAATAAAATCCCATTATTTGGTTGCTTTACTACAAAAGAAAACAAGAAAGAAAAAACAACAACAACAAAATAAGTTGGGAAACAATGCTATGTGTACTATATTTTCAGTGCAGCATTTTAGTTGAAATTTGGCAAAACTTTGCAAACAGAGGTGTCCTTAGTTGCTACTGAAGGTCAATGAGAGGTCAGAGTTTCAGATGAATATTTATAAATGCACAGAAGGGGAAACTGGAAATCGCACCAGAAGGGCATTTTCATAAGTCAACATAGCTCTGCCTGAGCCATTAGGTCGGTTGACCAAGCCAGGTCTCGCCCAACTTCTAGGTCTTGAGAAAGCATCCTGAGTGTGTGACCTTGGCTGCCAAGTTTGAGAAAAGCTGTTTGAGATACTCCTTGGGTCTGTGCGATTTGCAAGTCTTGGGCTAAGAGGGGGGCTGGGCTTTCTCATGAATGTTTATGCAGATTTGTGGAGACTTGGTGGCTCACTGAGACTGGCTGGCTGGCTGATCTACATAATCTGGGAATTTCAAAGGAAACTTTAGTAGTCAGGCCAGTTCTTTGCATTCAGAGTAGCATTGATTTGGTAAAACCATCATGTTTGCCTGAGGATGAGTCCCCAAACTTGTCTCCCCCTTGAGCACAGACCAGAAAAGAGAATGTGCAGATATCTGGGCCAGCATCCTTTTGTTCCAGGGGTGAACTGTCCACAAGGGTGCTGGTTATAACCCCTCTGTTGTCACCCTCATGCTTTAGACACCCTCAAGTTGACACGGAGCTTTCCATGATAAACAAAGTATTAAACTCTCCTATGAGGGCGATAGAATTTGCTTTTTACCCTCCTACCCTTCCCTGCATGTCTGGCTGGCCCTCTAACAAGGGAGTAGTATTACAGCCTCCATTTCCCCACTTGTAGACCATCTGCAAGCTTTCGACCCTGTGACCCGCACAAAAACTCTAATGATTCAACTCATTCCATGCACTATTATGATCACAATTGAAGTCAATGCATTAACAAACATAACTTACTCCACTCAAATTTGGTGCAGTTGTCAATCTTCATTCAACAAAATAATGTCTTTCCAATATTTGTGACATGTAGTAAAACAAATGTATAATGAAACCCTGAATGATAATTGCATATACTCGAGCATGAAGGATTCCAAATTGAAACTTCCTGAAATCCCATGTTCCATGAACTTTCATTCTGCACATTACAAGGACTACTAATGGTAATTTTCATCAATATTTTAAGATAGATAACTTCTGAAAGGGAGTCTTGTCTGCGCATAACAAGTCAGTGTCAGTGAAAAAAAATACATTAATGAGTTTTTTTTCTTTAAAATACATCCCTGAAATACTTGGATATGTTTTCGTCCAGTCCATACTTGTTCCATTCCAATCAATGGTGACTTCAATGCATCAGCAAAGTTTGCACTTCACAACAACACTTCTTGAGGAGACCTTCACTTACAATATGTTTAGAATCCTTTCAAGAGTACTACGGAGTATTCTGGTTGAAAACATAAGTAGTAGATTTGTAGATTTATTATTGCCCAGAGATAGAACACACACCTGACACCCTGAAATTTTTCACTTTGACCCATGCAGTGTGACATTTGAAAGTAAGATGTTTCTGCCATCAACTAGATCAAACGCTCAGCGCCAGTGGATACACTTTTTCCTCTTATTGTGAAATGGATACTTGGACTTTAAAGTTAGTTTAAAGACATGCTGGGGAGTTTATGCGAAATGTATCCACAATACTTAAGTTCTAGATCCGCTGTTAACACAGTGTTTGAATGATAAACGGTAGGAACTGAAGTATCATGTAGCAGTTTTCAAGCACTTACACTCCCCAAAACAGATCTGGTTACCAGGTTTATTGAGACATCTTGAAAGTGTATCCAAAGCTTTATCATGGTCTACAACAATATGCATTCAATCAAAAATGACATGCTAACAACCAGGTAGTGTTAGGGAGATATATTTACGTCCATATGCTCATATCTCAGTTCGGGAGTAGCTCTGAAAACTGCCACAAAGAGCAATAATAACTTACCGCAACTAATGTTCTCCAGAATTCCACTTTTTACAAGTAACACAAAGATTTCAAAAGGCACATGAGAGGCCAAGTCTTCTGTAATCTCCAGTGTAATTTGGACCTACAAAACAGGCTGCTGCAATGATAAAGATCTTGGTAAAAAATTGAGTTTAAAAAATGAAAGAAGAAAAATTAAACTGAGAGAATTCTAGCCATTTCATGACACTTTTCGGTACAGGAAGTGATTTATCTTGGTTTTGAGCAGATTTCTGATTTCTAAAGAAAATAAATATTGAGGGGAAGGTGTGAGAAAACGGTGAGCCTATCTTAGAGAATCATAAAAGCTGCGTGAAGAGAAAGAAATGGGAGATTAAAAAATGAAATTGTAAAATAGAAAGTTAAAAAATGAGAATCCATGGAAATAATCAAGATTGAATGGGCCTATCTTGCTCTTTAAAAGGGGAGATGTTCAAATAAGGGTTGGACAGGTGTGAGTTTTGATTAGATGGATAAAAAATGGTCGTAATATGAATGGATTAAACAACGAAATGGATTGTTTTGATTGTTGCAAAAAGTGCAGCTGCGTTTCCCAGCAGGTGCCAGGGAAGGACAAGACCTAACTGAACCTGCCCACTTGTTAATGAGTGGTTGTGTAAAAATAATGGGTGTGAGGTGATCATTTAGTCTTTTGATTATGGAAATCTGCAGGGGATCAATTTGTTGAGGCTTTGTTTGTATGTTGCGCCATCTATCATTGGAACTCATTGAAACACCGGCTGGCATTCATTGCTCATTGAAGACACACACCATGCACTGTGGAAAATGTGCTGTAAAGTTACACTATACCATAGCTGATACTATACAGGAAATTCCTAATGGTAAATAGAAGTTAATGCACATTTTACATGAAAAATGCTCTGCAGTGTCCATTTGTCAAATCTGCGAAAGGCGCCACAAGGAGTTTGACGCCATTTGTGATATCCATGTGCATCTTATACGAGCACCCTTTGCCATATGAAAAGTAATGCTGGTAGGTGCTGACCTCTGTTGGAATTTGTAAGTCTTTTGAACCTGATCATCTTCTCAGCAGACAGTATCTTGATTGCTGCCATGATATTCAAGGTATTGTCACTGGAACATTTGGTTGTAATTTCTTTTGTCGTTTTTGCTTCGGGAAATTGCCTCTAGTATGTTGTTGACTATAGAAGATGCCTCGAAGTGATGTAAATTTGGTTAGAGATACTCTTCCCTTGACTATGAAGTGTGGAAAGTGGCTGCCCATAATATCAGATATTTGTGATGCACCGAAATACAGCATGATGTGTCGTAGGTTAATATGAGCACTTTGTTTGTCTGATTTTATGGGCATATGGTTGCTCCTGTATTTATTATGCAAAATGTTTGTCTGCTAATATGGGCATGTCCAGCAGGGGTGCTCACTGGTCATATTATCCTACCGAATACTTAGTTTTCAACTTCTTGTACCGACCCTCTTGTTGAGCACGGCCTGCAGTGCCTAATATGTAGATAATGGTATCCCACGAAATTTGAAAAATTCTAAAGATGTTTTTATGGACTCCTTGTGTGCTGTTGTCTATTACAATATAAGCTGTCATCTTCAAGAATAGCAGTTATCCGAGTGCTCATATTATACCTCTTAGGTGCCCATAAAATGCTACATCAGTTTAATATGGGCAATTTTTAAATTTTTTTCATAGTGATATTACTCAAAAACAAATTGACCAAATGTCCTAAAATTACCTTCACGTTTTAGCCATATTCCAACTCTGTCTCACAAAGCTGGAATACTGTAATTTTCACATTTATGCTGATGGCTAGAGCCACGAGACAAAAGTATGCTCATATTACCCACTGCGCACACATACGAAAAAATCCCTTCCACCAGTGAGAACCAGGAATCACTCATTGTTCGAAGGAATGGTACATGTATATACTACCAATTTTACATTTAATATTTATACAGCTTGGTCGCAGGGTGGTCATGGTTCCCGCCTGCTCCGCTGAAGGTGTTCGCCTGCCCTGCATGGATTCAAACCTCGGGTACCCAACATTTTCAGTGGACTTTCATGAGCAAAATCCCAGCTGGATTGTGTTTGATAAGACACTAAATTGGTGGCGCGCTTGTATCAGTGCATGTCTGTGCTGGGAAAGTAAAAGATCCTTCACATGGGGTAAATGTGTAACATGTTGAGAACTCAAGCTCACTCTCCCATCTCATCAATGAGTCCTAGTGGGCAGCCAGAACTGGGCTCTTAGAGGGCTTTACTTGCCCCATATTCTTTTATGTATCTAATAGATACTATCTATTGAAGCACAGATACCAAAATTGTGGAACTTACAAGAAAACTGCAGTTTCAAAGCGTAAAAATAAATTTATGGACTGCCTGGGTTTCTTCTCTACAAATATTTACAAAAAGTTACAAACAGAAAAATATCATTCTTAATATTCTGTATGGACATTGGAAAACATAATATTTGACAGTGTATGACCTTACACCCCACAGAATACAGTGCGCGAACACTCACAGAAAAACCCTCATGTACAAATCCCCATAGAACACCAATAGACCCACAGAACACAATATGAACACATCTGACATTCAGAGGTTCTTAGAGGAACACTCCCACCCTGCAGGCCATGCATGGCCCATGGCACACCTATTGCACCCCAGTAATCATGAGAGGGGGCGTTTAAATGCACTGATTTAGTCTGATTATTTGTTACACCATTGTTATTCGTTGTTCACCAGAAAATAGATTGGATTCTGTCCCACTAGTTATAATTATTTCTTATTTCTGAGGACTAAACCTTGATTTTTGTTATTTTTTTGCCCACACATTATTAAAATAATTATGATTTAATTTGAAATATACCCCAAAACTAGTGTTACGTGTACGTCTCAATCTCAATAGCTTGGGGGGGGGGTGTTCTAATTGATTTGCTGTCATTGCTACTGTCGTTATTAAAATATTGGTTTAATTCAGTAATCCATTACCCTGTGTGAAAAAATATTTTTTGAAAATATTTTGTCTTCCATCTAGATCAGGAAGTTGACATTATTTATGTGTTCAGTTTGAAATGTCCACAAAATAAATCTTCACATGTTAGACACTTAATTCTGCTTGACAAGTTTAAAATCAAGCAGAATTGTCAGCCTGATATCAATATGGCTCCTGTGACCCCTCTTTGTGCCTGGGATAGATATGCAGTCTGTCTGTGGGTTCAGATTTCAGCCCAGCTGCTGCATGTCTCTGCGGATGGCAGTCAAATGTGGAGATGAAGTAGATGACCTATCTTTAGTAGCAGAACGTAGAGGAGGTCTTCCATATTGTGATATAAAACCTATGGATGTTATCTATTGAGTGCTTTGTGTGATTCTTGTTAGACGTAACGCTTGCTTGTTCTGCAAATCTTACATGTAAGGGAGATTATTACCGTTTCAATTGAACCTAACTTGCCTCAATTTGGTAACATTTCACCAAGAAAGAAAATAAACCTCTTTACATTCAAATCTCCTACGATGAGGACTCAGGTACCACAACTCTGAATGCCTTTCTCTTTGCAGCTAGGTGGTTACGTGGTTAAGGTGCCTGCCTGCTCCGTTGAAGGTCTGTGCCTGCATGGGTTCGAACCCTGGTTGGGGAACTCGAAGTTTTCAATGGACTTCATGAGCAAAATTTCAGCTGGATTTAAATTGGTGGCCCCATGTATCCCTCACATGAGGTAAATGTGCAACGTGTTGAGGACTCCCGCTCTCTCACCCGTCTCATCAATTAACTCACGTGAGCGCCCAGAACTAGGCATAGAGGGCTGCACTTTCATTACCAATATCCATATCTATCTAGTATCTACCTCTTTGTCATCTTGTCTCTCTCTCTCTCTTCTCTCTTTTTAAAAGTGAACTTCTGTATTTCCGAATTAGCCATTAGCAATGACCTTTTTTACAGTCAACTGACTCCTTAATTTGCACAGGTAAACCTCATTTGGAAATAGTGCCACAAAAAGCCATGCCATTTGTTGTAAGGTGAAAAGACATTGACTCCAAGTATTTACACTTGACTGCAAATGGATCAAGTTAAAGCTTTGCTCTACACAGAATTATAAATTGAGTTACAGCGCGAGAAGGATCAGTGACTACATTCGGGTGTCGGAAAAAATCCATGATGTCATTACCGGTCCTATTCTTAAATTTCTTTTACATTGCAAGGAATCCATGATGTCATTACATGTCCCATATTTTATATTATAATGAATTTGTCATTAAGAGACATGTGACTTAATAGGTCTGTCACAATTTGTAGCTCTGAATTTATGTACAGGTGGTGTCTCCAAGCAACAGGAGCTCTGATGGAATCCCCTTTGCCTTTCAACAAGATGATAGGTGTTGTTGACCAATTCAAGGAGTCACTGTACTGATTATGTTCTCAAAACTGCAGTTACACAGAAAAGTGTTTTGTTATCAGACAGATTGGGGGATTGTAGCGTGTTAACAACCAGATTATAATTAACTGTTGGTCACAGGATTTCACTTACTATGTAAACAAACCAGATAATATGTCATTTGGTGGGCTTCCCCAAGACGAAAATAGCCCCCCCCCCCTTATTGTAGTGCCACCTACCGATAAACCTGTGATAAACCTGTCGTAATCCCCATATGGAGACAGACCTATTGGTGGTGAGTGGTGTGACTCAAAAGCTCTCAAGTCACTAACTTGATATGAGTCATCTTTATAACATGGTAGGTATAGGGATATGACCTCACAGGAGCATTTTGGTAAGTCCTGACGTTCCCTGGCTATGACTAGAAAAAGGTTGCTGGAACATTATTATCAGTAACAGGGAATGATACATATCATTTATTTACATTGACTACACACTTATTTGGAGTTATGCTGCCACTTTAAAGGGGTCACTGAATAACTCCACTAAACTCTCATATGAGTTTCCCTGACATGGCGAGACATTAAAAAAGAATTCACCAGCTTCGCACACCATTTTTGTAAGGAAAGTTTTACTTTTCATGGTGTTAAAAAGGCAACTTTCCTTCATAAAACTTGTGGTAACTTAAAATTGTGAATGTGTCTTCACCACACTGGAAGAAGTGCTAATATTTTCAAGTTGAATAATAAGAACCTGCTGAATTGTATTTGCTCCTTCCAATGAATTTCAATTAATTGGCTGCAAACTGATAAGAATTATCTGCCAACAATTATTAGTATGAATTTAGCGGAATTTGTAAAGATATTCTTCGTTTTTGTGTGTCGCGCTTCCTTAATCGCTGGATTATTTTCTTCCTTTCAATTTGAACTTGGCAACTTCATTAGTGCAAATTCGTCTAATGGACTTGCATTGATTATTTTAGCAAAACTGTGAGGAAGCTCATTTCGAGCTCATTTTATTGAGATTTTTTGGCATTTGGCTGCAAATGGAGCTTATTTGGGCCTAACTTTTGCCGCCATCTTGATTCGGAGCTTGCAAAAAAGTACAGATGGCGCTGCTGCCAGTTAAGGCGGGCTAATTTCCGGCGCAAGCAATCTGTTGACTTAGTCTATCAACTTTGCTAATTTTCCGCACTTGTCTTTCCTTGGAGCTTCTTGGAGCTGATCTAAACGCCATGGAATATTCATGAATCAATTTGTGATTAACCGAAAGAGCTCTTCGGCAGACGATACTCCAACTTCCGCTGGGAGAAGGCTGTTCCGCTGCTGCCACCCGCTGTTTCCAGGCAGCTTCCCTAAGATATAATGTTGCTCATCTTAAATGCTTCATTAGTTCCCAAACTTCTGGTAATCTGCATCTTAAGTATGCCTTTTTTTGTTAGGTCCTATAGTATTAATATCATAACGATATAAGGGTCCAAATGTCTGAAGAAATTCGAGAGAGGTGAGCCTATACATTCCTAAAAAAGACGTTGGTCAAAAGATCTTGATATGGTCCTCATGATGTCCAGATGGGGGAGAGTTAGCTGGGTTGCAGGTCGCTGGGTCCAGGATTCGAATCAAGCTTCTGCTTCCTTTGAGTCTACGTTCAAAAGCAGTTTCAGTTGTCCTTCGCCTCATTGCTATGTCGCTTCTTCTCCTCATTGGCCTAGGAAGTGCATAAGTACATGATGTCAAGCTCCTATCTTCCATCCTCTGGACGTCATGGGTTTGATGACGAAAACGTCTTTCCCAATTTGAAGTTCCAAGCTTGTGTACATATATATGGTAGTGGTGAGATACTGAATTGCAGGAATCCCCCCCAAATGACTTATGAAGCTTGAAGTCAGTTACAGTCGGTTTGAATTTTGTAACTTTCATTGTATACAGGATTTTGATAAATTGCATCTTTTTTGTCAGCAACAATATTACAGTTAAGGAATCATAAGTGCTCACTGAAATACACCAAAATGTTCCTTGTGAGGTCATATCCTATACATGTACGCATGTTATCAGCAAGCATCTCTTTTTAAAATTTGAGCAGATAAAGCAGCAGATTGAACATTTTTGGAATTATTTAAATTTCTGGAAATGTTTTAAAAGACTTCCACACAATCCCCGGACTGACAAAATTAATGTTGATGCAGATACTGTTTTCAATGACATCTTGCAGAACAGGTGAATGGCCTTCTGTAGTGGTGGTTGATTAATTGATTTTGATTGGGACTTGGGGCTAATTAGATAAGGGACTACGTTGGACTAAAGCTCACAACTGGCTTTTGTCTCTCAATTATGTTGGACATCACTGAATCAGCCCCATTAGCATTTAGGGTGCCCTCCTGGCTCCTCCAACAGGGGAATTCCCTAATGACAGGCACAAGACAAAAGCCTTCAAATTGATAACATTTTCAATTCTCCCTTGAAATAATTCAGACTGACTTGAGGTCACTGACACTATGGGAGGATGACTCCCTGACAGTTGGCCATTACTTGTGTTGTTTTGGAAAAACAGGGCAATATAGATAGTGCTCTTTGCAATAAGCAACTTTAGGCCTCACTGGCATCAGAAAGTCAGCAAAAAAGAATAACAGCAACATCTATAATTTTCAACATCACCGCACGGCATAACTTAAATGACATTTGCCTATAGGGGTTAACTTTTGTCCAAAGATTGCTTGATAAGTAGATGCTACTGGCACCCAACATCTACTAGGTGTCAGCGTCCAGGCTTTCAGAAAAAACTTGTTGTTACCCCAACTGCTCTTCTGACAACAGTGTTGCTCTCTCCAAAATAGGTATTGGACGAGTACGCCCTCTGTGAACAATGCAGTGAACTAGGACTGCTTCTGGGAACAAGAGAACACTTGGAGGCTCTCCCTGACGAGGCAGAGACTGATGCTGTTGCTTCATGTTTCAATACTAGTCTTTTGTCAAAATGTACATAATTATAGTTCTCTACTGCATAACTACTAGCAGTATACATAGAACATGCTAAGTACTGGCAGATACTGGCCGACTATAGGCCTACCATAACTGCACTACTGCTAAGTACAACACTAATACCATGAGAAGTACGTTAATCTTTGGAGGGGACTCAGGGGAGGGGGATTACTATAATTATGCTTTGTGCCTTTTTTCTTATTATTCTTCTCCTTCCCCTGTTTTCTCATGTTTTTCTCCTTCCTTTTCTTGCTCTTCATCTTTTTTTCCTCCTCCTCCTCCTCCTCCTCCTCCTCCTCCTCCGCCTCCTCCTCCTCCTCCTCCTCCTCCTCCTCCTCCTATTCCTCCCCCCCTATTCCTCCTCCCCATCCTCCTCCTTTTCAGGCTCTCTTTCCTCTAAAACTCCTTCTTTATTCCAACGGCACAGTGGTATCTGAGAGGCTTATCCAGGGAAGTCCTCCCTATTCCAACACCAGCTGCCATCAACAGCTCACTGTCTTGTCAGAGCTCAGCTGGGGAATCCCCCGAATGACAAATCGTGCTGGTGAACAATGTTCTCTATGTAATTACATACTTGTGACATAGTTGACAATCATTAGCTGACAAAAAACACGCGTAGTCTTATGGAGGCTGGGGAATTTCACCTAGTGGATGTGCTAAATGACACGAAAAGGCTAACTTTTTATTTATTTTTTGGCATGTCAATTTTTTGGCAAGTTCAATGAAACTTGTGTTGCAACAGTGTTGTTTAAAGTTGTTCTGCCACGGAGCTATGTGACTTGTTTTGTCCCCTATTTACAGAGGTGAAGACACACACACAGCTACACAAAAAGTCATGTTGAAAAGACATGCACATCCATGGAAAAGTGTCAGTGGGTGATGAAAGACATGAAAATACTTGTCTACCACACTGTCTGACACACCATCCACAAATGCTGAACAAGCAGTTTGTTCAGAGTCATATTTACAACCACTTTTATCACAGATATATGTGGATACAAGTTTGTATGAAGAATTGAAGAATTGAAGATGTGGAGTTATGATTATATTTGTACATGTATGTGACTTCTTTTTGTGACTTTAGGACTTATACTACACGCATGGCAGTGATGGCACACATACATTGTGATTGACCAGAAGTTGAGTTTACCTGTGTTATATACATGGCACTATTCTTAAACCTTGAAAAATAAATACAAAATAAGATTCAGGGCATGTGGAAAAAAAATTAAGTGTTCGATATAGTCTGTCTCTGATAGGTGACCACTCCTTTTAAAAGATCTAACCAACTTTCCATGTGTTGCAAAATAAAGGATGGTCCTTGCAACTCCTTGCAAATTAGCAATTTAAAATAAACTCTTTTCTACTTCCTATAGCTATTTGGTGTGTATCTTCTATAGTAAGTTTAGCACGACTTTAGGACTCTCCGAAGCAGAGAAATTGAAGAGATTTTATTTTGTCATTAATCATCAATGCTCCTTGCACCTTTTAATGATTTTCGTCTGCATTTCACAGCCAGCCAGACACTTTCTGTGTTGAAAAAATTGTTATATGTAGGAATTAAAAATAGTACTAAAGAATATACAATGTAGTCTATTCACAGAAATAGGATGATGGTATGTCACCAGACACATAATGAAATGCACATAATATATATACATTGTATGTAAAATTGTACATACATTATGAGTTACAATGAATATCCTTTACAATTTCTACCTGTTATTACAGCCTAAGTATTCTTTCTATTGTCAAAACAAAATCTAATTCAAAATATATGTTTGATAGGCCTATGCATGTGGTAACAAAGGCAAGTCTGCCTTTGGTGGCAATTATGAGGACAGACGACTATCCAACATTGTAAACAGAGATACACCATGCACACCTTTTCTCTCTGTAAAACAATATTATACAAGATCTCTAAAAATATGTTTCAAGACTACAGTGTACATACATAATGTTTTCCAGTCAAATCTTGTTGACAACAACATGTCAGTTAGCTCATTATTTGACAGAGGTCAAGTGATCGAGTGGGTCAAGGTCAAAGAATTCGAATGTAGGTCAAGTGGCAGGTCAAAATATTTTGTTTTGGGGTCAACAAGTCCTCTAGCTACTTTTGTACATTTGCCTCGAGGGTTTCTTATGTCATGTTATGACAAAAGCTGATGATGTTGAAATGCATACACTTTGAACCCACAACTATCCTGTCTGGGGACATCTGCCACCCAAAGGGATGACGTCAGGACTCAGAACTGATCAAAATGGTCTGCTATGGTCATATAAATCCGCAACAGAAACCTATGGTAAAATACTCATCTGGCTCTTTAGTAGACAACTAGCAGTTTATATCTGCTGTGTTTGTTTACTATTTTATTATGTGTCTAGATAGTTTTTTTTTTCAATGTTTACACTCACACTAAGTGTAAACTCTATTTGACATGAGAGTCTTATTATTGGACCAAGGAAATCATTCTTAGCCAAGAAGCTGTGTAATGGATGGATGGATGGATGGATGGTTGTGGCAAGTATTGAGTGCAGCCCTTTGGACTCAGTTCTGGATGCTCACCAGGGTTGATTGATGATATGAGAGAGAAAGAGCAGGAGTCTTCAACAGTTTTCACATTAAAACCAATGTAATAATGCCAAAAAAATACCAGTTAACAAAAATCAACATAATGATTTGTCAAGGACAAAAACGTGATGCACCTCAACATAACATATTCATCAACACATCAACCCTCACAACAGGTTTTATTTACCAACAGGTCTATTTTCATTCATCTTGATGATTCCAGCACATCTCAGGTGATTCTGCCATTCCATTCCTGTCTGCCACCCACATACAAACAGCTGTTGCAAATGAAATGCTCCATGTTCTACCACATATATTTATGACCTCAAGTGGTAAAGGTCAGAAGTTACCTGGCCAACAAGTCCGACAGGTGTCACTGGGTGTCCTGTGGTTGTACATCTCATTCAGTGTCATGATTTATTGGCGATATGTTTTGTGAATGTTGTTGGATGGTCTGTGTTGATGTCATAGCTGCATGTCATCATTTATCAGATTTTATTTTGTGGATTATTCTGCATGCAATGACACATGAAAATACACAGTGAACAACTGGACAAGACTTAGTGTAGATCCAATCCAGTTCACCTGCAGGTGTCAGATTCGACTGACTATAGATGGTCTTGAAGAATTTACCAG
This sequence comes from Platynereis dumerilii, assembly GCA_026936325.1. Lineage (NCBI taxonomy): Eukaryota > Metazoa > Annelida > Polychaeta > Phyllodocida > Nereididae > Platynereis > Platynereis dumerilii. Next base: position 12,521,126 of record JAPTHN010000002.1, on the reverse strand, counting down.
AGAAGATATGCCTCGATCTTCTCTCAAGTATTCCTTCTCTTCACCTGTCGAATCTTCATGCAATCACTAAAACAGCTTAAAACATTCAAGACTTGCATTCTATGAATTGGACTTGGCGACGTTCATCATGATGACATGTCAACAAATTCAGCAGACGTTTTTCTACTGATTTTATGAATTATTTCGGTTCTTGTGACATCAAAGTGTGTTGCCTAAAGCAGTTTAGACTTCCTGATCGTCTTCTGCTATGAATTGTGACAATTGGAGGCACTGAAAACACAGAAATTTCAAGAATTGGTGGAGGCCTCTTCTGGCACTTAGCAACGAATGCCATTTTGAAATTTGAAAGCCCAGAATATACCATTTTTCGCTAGTCATCCGCTTTCTTGCAGCCCTACAGTAGACAAATAGCTGAAAACAAACTAAGCCGGCAGCGTGGGGTGACTCTTTGTTACTTTCAGGGAAAATTTCATTCTCCATGATTAAATAATAAAAAAAGTCTTGGTTCTCCGGAGCCTTAGTATCAAAATGATGATAGAGCAATGACCAAGACTGTTTACAGCTGGAGTCAGAAGTGTGGACTCAAAAGTGGCAGAATATGTTATTTAGTCTGTCAAGACCTCCTATTTACCGACGCCATTGTACGCACATGTTCATGTATACATGTATACAGCCTGATATTAGATATGAGGAGGGATTAAAGTCAAAACTTCCATGAGTTTAAATTTACGAATCAGTGGCTTTTGCAATCCGCATAGTATCAAGTATAAGAATAAGTGAGCAGTGTCCCTGGAAATAAAAAGTTCCACTTATTTAGTGTTCTTCACTTCTTGCCTCCCAAAATGCAAAACTTACAAAACGTAACATGCAAAAAAGCCCTTGGAGGATGGAATGGTTGTGGTTGACATTTTAAACTTTATTAGACATATGTGTTTAATAAAGGCCTTGAAGTTTCAGGTTTTGGCTTTGATTCATGTCAGGAATTTGAGGTATCCCCTGAGGTGGCCTTTGACACCAGAGATTGTTAATAGAATTCTGGAATAAATTGACCCTCCGAAGCTCCTACACGCAACTTCTCCTGCCAGGAGAGGCAAAGGATCATATTTCACAAGGGCAGGCAGAATTAATGAACAAAACAGAGCACCAAGGCAGTGATTGGCCGGATTGGCATCCTCTGGAAGTCACCTGACACCCATGTGACCCTAGCTGGTCAGGTGACACTATATGGCCAGTGACCTCCGACTCCACAGGCAACACTCAGTGTGTTAAGTATCTAAATAAGTATTCAATTTAGTTGATCCTTTAATTTTCCTGCATCATTCACTCTTCGCCGGCTCTAAATATAATGGTTGCCCAAAATAACAGAGATTTCAAATGACTTTTTTAGACTTTTTCTTCATTTGAAATACACTTTGGGTATTTAGCCCTGGGGTCCACTTATTACTTGAGAGAATGAACTCAAATTGATAGAAAATCCGGTGAGCATCATTAATTGGTGAATTAGGTGATGCAAATGTGATGATGAATGCAAGACTGGTTCCATTGACGCTGACCTCTCTTGACCACCTGGTGGGGCTCTGGTCAGTTGGAGATGGACACTGCTAACTTCAAGTGCATTGTGAAAATTGTACTGCAGTTTTGTTCATGATTTGGACTCCCAGGTAGCTGTAATACAAATATAGAATGTGATACTATGGTAGCCATTGCTACAAAACAGATGCTCATCAATTCTTGAGGTCACCGTCAAAAGACATTTTTTCTGCATTGTCGCTACAAAAAATGACATGATCCTACTACAAAGTCATAAAAAACCTTTCTTTGTAATGAACTTCGCATAGCTGTAGGAGGTCAATTAATTTGTTGGGGGGGGGGGGGCTGCCCGAAAAATATTGCCCAAATTGCCCTAAAAAATAAAAACTTCCAAAATTGTCTGCCCGAAACTGCATGACAAATGGACTTCCCAAAATGTTAGCTTGTTATTTTATGTTATGATGTTGTTCAGATTTTGTCATAACTCGAAACAACAAGCCATGTTAGCTCAAACAATTGTACAACCCTCTCACTCAATCATTCAAGCTGACTCAAAATTTCACAACTTACAGTGTATCGAGATAAATAGGCCTATAGATAATGCAGGATAACCATTCTTCAAGTTGCAAACTAGCTGTACATCTTGCACAACAGTTCCAACAGTGTGGTCAAGCCAAAACACAACAATGTACAAGTGCTTAGCATCGACGGGTCTTGTGTCCTTATTGTCACACTTCACTGAATGGTTGACCTAGCAGAAAATATCTTGGGTAAAAAAGGCTGGCAAGGTCATTGTCTCATCTGACAAGGTCACAGGGCAGTACCAAGGTCAAAAGGTCAAATTGCTACTCCTGGGTGCCCTTCTGTTCCCATCTGGTATTATGGAAGGTACAGGCCCATGCACTGGCCATTGGTTAACGATGATGTTAGGATCAGGATATCTTAAAGCAATTTATATACTGGTTTTATAATTTGGCTATGCATTACAGATTACTCACATGGAGAAATTTTAATAAATAAAAAATGTTTCAAAAGTGATGAGATAATTTTATGAAACCCAGGAATTTGGATTCATGATTTGGTGTGCTAAAAATCTTGAACAGCGAACATAAATGAAAACTGCAAGAGAAAGTGAACATGGTTGTGCTCTTTTTTAAGAACCGAAGGTCATTTATATCTTTGTCCATATACAAGCCCTCTTTTGCTGATGCCACAGAGCAATAATTATTATACCATTCGACACCTCTGCCAGCCAATCACATTACAGTATTTCAGGGGAATAATTCCAATATTCTTTGTTGTCCAGTTATCCTCTCATGTTTGACTGTTTGTCTCATGGTATAAGCCGGTTATTCACCATGGGATCAGGAATATGTGTTTATCACACCTCGGCCTAAAGGCCTCGGGTGATAAATCATATATTCCCTCTCCCGTGGTGAATAACCTTTACTTATACTGCCAGGTCTATAACTTGATGAGTAAAGTAGTTTTGCGGAGGCTGACCTTTGTTCATGTATTCAAAAATGTTGTGTCCATGGTTGGTACAGGATGGCAAACATAATATTGAAAACAATAAATGACTTATGGACAAAGCAATCACTTGCAAGACCAACATAACAATCACTTTCTTGGTGAGATGGTTTTATCTGAGGTCTTGTTTAGCAAAGTGCAAAATCTTAATTAAAACGATACAAAAATGTGTGTTTTAATTAACAGAGAAATAGAGAGGTGTGGATGCAATAAATGAATTTTCACATGGAGCAATTTGCCGATAAAACTTCATTAGAAAGTTTGATTTGTGGCTGACAGAGCAGCTCTTTTTGATTGAAATTATCTGTGTGGCAAATTCCTCAAAGTGTGAATCGTTTTAGGCTCGATGGCTCAGCTTCTGGGGCTCATTGCATGAATTTGCACATTCGTGCTTCGACATAGAAAGCAAAAAGAACAGCCAAATGAACAGACAACCATGCTGACATATAAATGTTGCTTTGGCAGATTTTTTTTTCTGAAAAATCTGTCAGTAAGAAGAAGATTTTGTTCAGGAGATGAATTTTCTTCTTCTTTGTCAATGTTATGATCTTTCTGGAAAGGTGTGTTTGAAAGAGAAGCAGGAAGAGAGTCAATTTAGAGAACGAGGAGAGGAAAATGAAGAAACAGAAAATGAAGAATTATAAAATGGAGAGAAACAGAAGATGAAGAAAAAGAGACCAGTTTAAAGGGCAGAAAGATGAACAGAAAGTAGAACATAAAGAAGATAAGAAGAAAACAAGGAGGTGAAAACGAAGGAGAAAGAAACGAAAGCCATAAGGAGAAGAACAGATAGAATCAAGGAGGGGAATGTGGTAGGTGAGGATAAAGAGAAGACAAGAAGTGGCCAAGATGTACACAGGGAACTAGAGGGAAAGGGAGATGAGAATGGAAAATAAGGAAACAGGGAAGGGTTGAGACATGCAGTAGAAGTAGAAGAAGAAAAAAAGGAAGAAGAAGATAGAAAGAAGGAGAAGGGAAAAAGAAGGGGAAGAAGAAGAAGACGAAGAGGGGAAGAAGAAGAAAAAGAAATTGAGGGGAAGAAGAAGTAGAGCCATGGGAAGTCGTCCAGTTTTACATATATATATTATTTTAAAATTTTAAAGTTTTAATTACTCAACCACAAAATGATTGAATGAGTCATGGCCAGCACTTCATTTTAATATGTGGGCAAGTAACTTTTGACTCAGATTTGAGAGGTCTCTATTCCATTTTGTCACACATTTCAGATCGATCTTTTCTTGTTGCTTTTGTTAATCTGTTTATTTTCATTGACAGGCTGATAAACACATGAAAAATTGCCTTCTAAATGGACGGATGAAATTTATTCTGCCATGATTTGGTTGACCCCCGTTCTTGTTTGTTTATCTGGGCACTTCCGCTACAGTCACGTGACCCTGCAGTAGCCATTTTGAATTGAGTCTGAAGAGAGAGAGAGAGGCAGAGCAAAAACAAAACATGTGGGTCTGTCTAGTAATTTGACAATTAAAATCTATAATTTTTATCAAACTATATTTTTTTTCACCGTTTGATTGCTGATATGGGATGGGATGTTTCTTGTTCCTCTCTTCATGGCTCCTTTCTCATCATGTCATAGAGAGTTGTCCACCGAGGCCTATTGTTCTGATTTTTGGGATTCATATTAAGCACCAAATTTCCTCGTCATGATATCAGGTTCAACATCACAACATCAGTGATGCATATCTCAGCATAGATAAAATCTCAGCACAAAATAGATTTTGTACAAAATAGGGCCTTATGAATATGGACACCTACAAGAATATGCAGAACAATATGCATTTAGTCAGTGATCAATGATCTGGCTTGTGGATCTTATCTGAAATTCTGATCCTCTCTAAATCATACTTGGATATCAGCTGATCATTGCTTATGCATTGTGTGAGTAGAGCATGTGAATCACCGATGCAGCCCAGTGTATACACTGCACAGTATTCTTAAGAAAATCCAAACTATTATGTGAAATATTTTATCAACTATAGGATAGGAGGGAATTAAAAATTCCAACTTCATCTTTTAATCTGTACAAGTGTTCCCCCTGTCTCTCCATTGGCCCCGTTCTATCGTTGTCCTGAGTTGTATCATCGTGGAAGGGTCACCACGAATTTCCGGCATGACTGATAGTAAATACAACAACAGCTACAAAACAGTTACTCAAGTCTTTAGCATGACCTTGGATGAATAAGCTACATGGATTGGAAACAAATGCACTTCAAAGGTACACTGTGCGTTTCGGTATAGTCCTAATGACTATTTTATTGCCTTGAAATAAGAGCAGTAATTACCTGGATTTCCCTCTCAAGATTCAAAGGAACAATAGACTGGATATCAAAATTATAAATTTTTTTAAATTCATAAGCTATTACAATTGTCACACACTTTCTAAACTATGACAAGAAAACATAATATTTTGAATGATTTCTAAAATGGGGTCTGCCATTTCTGTGGCCTCACTGGTTCTGAAGTTGTGATTTATTGATCTCTGATCAGTTACATCTGAATGCTCAAATTGACCATATTTAAATGATTATAACTCAATTCGAGGAAATTCGAAGATTAAGCCAGTATAACCATCACAAAGATTGAATTCTCAGCTTTCTAATGAATGTGGTCTCATCTACGGCTTTTGATGGATTTGATGGTTTATTAAGGTTTTGAAAATGTGTCTTTTTCTTCATTTATACCCATTTTGTTGCCTAAGTCGGGAAATTACAGGCCTAAAATCAAAAGAAAAATATGACTGGAAATGTTAGAACTTGATGAATATATCAAAGTGGGTCACAAGTCCATGTCACAAAAAATAAGAAAATATGATAAGCAGCATCTTTTCCAGAATGGGGTGAAAATGAAGATGCTCAGTGCTCATTGAAGCGCAGAGTGATCATCAAACAAAATATGTGATTAACAATTAATTAGTGATTTTGGGCCAGCTCTGGGCCAATATGAAACTTTGTTAATGACCATGTAATATAATAATAATAATAATAATATTAAGTACTTATATAGCCAATTCCAGTAAACTGCTCATTGGCGCTTGCTTAGATTAGCTGATATCTCCGTAAAATTTTGCAAAAAGATAGGTTTTCAATCGCTTCTTGAAGTTATCCAGTGTCCTTGATTTTCGTACATGTTCAGGTAAGCCATTCCACAGTATCGGTGATGAATAGGTAAAGGCTCTATCCTCAAACTTGTTTTGAAAATTGCGTATTTCTGTGATGCATTTTTCCATTTTCTTTGTTGCATTTTCCTCTTCAAGAAAAGTTGGCTTGAAGGAAAGGATTAGTTGTTCATCATCGGCATACTTTTGATCATCAACCTCATTTTCTTCAGCCACCTCACTTATAGGAGCAATGTACGAATTGAATAAGATCGGACCGAGTTTTGATCCTTGAGGGACGCCATATTTTAGTGGCAGTTTGCTTGATTCCGTGTCATTTATGAGTACTGATTGAGATCTATTGGTGATGTATGATTTGAACCAATTTAAAGCAGAGCCATCAATACCATACTTGTATCTCAACCTTTTCAAAAGGATGTCATGATCAATTGTGTCAAATGCTGCCGATAAGTCTAATAGAACCAGCATTGTTACTTCACCACGGCTCATGTTCATCATGACATCATTGTGGATTTTTGTCAATAGCGTTTCTGTACTGAAATGCTGCTTGTATGCTGACTGTTTTTCATCATGCAGGCTTCCAAGTGCAAGGTGATCGGTGTATTGTTTGATGACAGCACCCTCTATGACTTTACTCAGGAAGGACAAGTGCTAGTGCAAGTGTAATGATAATAGTTTTACAACTTAATAGTTTTACAACTTAATGAAGTTTCCATTCCTGGTGCTTATTCTTCCAAGGCATGACAACGTATATCTTTGGTCACCGTGTCATTTTAATAGGCCTATATGTGAAATTTTATTATAATGTGCAAATTGTGCATCTATAAAGTACTTATTATTTAGAGGTTGAAATGCACAAAATGTAATAGCCTCACATGCTTGTTGGCAGTGATTTCAATGCTAAACAACACAGGAAACATGTTTATTGATTACGTCCCTGTGTTGATGGCAGTTAGCACATCGCCTACTTGTTGCTGGGGCTCTATTGAGTCGAATGCCTAGATATTGTCAACAATTTGTGTCAAGCAGGTGCGGCAACGAACAGCAGGGTAAAGGGGTTGCACCAAGCCACGGTATTGTCATTACATCTTACAATGATGCACTAGTTATGCAATAGATGGGTGGAGAATGAGGCAGCTAGGCCTATAGAGGCTGTAATCAAGGACAACCATCAGCTGTGACATTTCAACCAAACGCCAGTTTAAAACACGGAGAATAACTTGTGCAGGAATATATTAGAAGGTTCGGTGTGATACACTAAAAGCCATCAGTTGTACCAGCCAGTGAGCACACTCCGACTATGTTGTGACAAAACTAGTTTTTTGAAATAGCAAGTGGTTTTTAGCTTATAATTAGTCATCTGGTTTTCCCAAGAACACACCATTGATAATGCTGCAAGCATTTTCCACAAAACCGAACTGGAATTAAATATATAGAGAGAGGATTAGTTTTTGATATGCAGATCAAGGATTCATTGAGATAGGTTAATAGATAGATTGGTCGAAAGGCAGACTGATAGACTGATTGATTGATTGACAGATTGATTGATAGATATCCTAGATTAATTGACAAATGCACTCTGCATCACAACCCAACATAAAAATGCAGTCGTCGCAGAAGTACCACCAAACGCCTAGACAAGCAGCCGCAACAGCAACAGGAGTGGCTCATGAGTCAGTTGGGCATTGAAGTCACCTCATAAAGAGATAACATGCAGCATCACAGGAACTTCACTAACCACATTTGTTATTTTGAATTCAATAGATACTTCTAAAATTTTTCATAACAATAGCATTAAAAACAATTGAATTGTGTTATAGTATTGTATTTTTTGGCCTATGTCACATTAGAAGGCTGTTGTCGCGTTATATGGTGCTATATGAGCTCTTATTATATGACAACACATATCATCATCAATACAATGATACTGTAACAAGAAATTAGACACCCCATATATATACAACATTATTATGATGAGAACGAGCCATGAATGGACCCTTTTTTATCAAACCCAAATCCAGGTCTTAAAATCCTTGATACCTAACATTTTCCCATCCAGGTACCTTAGCAGGTAAATGCTTTTGTTTGAACTTTTTAAAGCAGCTTTTGTTGCTAACTGCTCACTTTACTGTGCAAAAGCTCACTCATGCAATGTCGTGTTTTGACTCATCATAGAAAGAGATCTTAATGTCCAAGTGAACTTTCAACATGTCGACAATGAAAATAATCAAGTGATATTAAATAGACACGAAATGTTTCTATAAAAATTGCAAATATTCCCTGTTGAGTCAGCTATCAGTTTCTTCGGGAATGCACACTCCTCTATTATATTACTATTTCACGTGCTGCTTTCTATCACTGTGGAATTGATAATAAAAACTCAATAATTCTTGATTACAAAATCCATCTCGAATGACAAGGGTGACATTACATTTTGAAAAGTACACATTTCCAAAATGTAATAAAACATTTTTGTTGGAATCTAATTAACTCCTATAGTACCTATTGTAAAGTAGATAAGATTCAGTATAATGGAAAATGCTTTTAAAGGTCAACAGATTCACAATTCATTTCATTGTGAAAAGAGCCTGCTATGACACCATTCCTTCTCTCAAACAGGTGATTGTAAGCACTTATAATTCCTTGGCTGTAGTAACCACATTCCATACACATCTGAACTGAATTATCAAAAGTTCGATTATTGCAACCCCATGCATGTAACAACCAGTGCAGCTCAAAAGTCCAGATAAATCTGAAATAATCCATGATCAAGAATCTTCTGTCTCTCCTTCAACAATAGATGAGATGAACACATCGATAGGCTGTAGGCCTAAATAGTTGGACATTTTAGTTTTGATATGAACATTGTCAGATTCTGTAACTTACAGTGCTCATAACATTGACTGATGTTGCTTGGCTATGAAGTTATGATGTTATGGGATTGCTGAGTCATTGTTTCTAACTGTGAGAGCAGAAACCGACAATGTTCCATGCTGGGTGATTGCCGAATTATCCTATGGGAATATCCTTATTGATAATAAGCACCCTCCTCTGCAATTTGCATAAACATCAGGTCAGAGGCCAACCTGTTGATATTCTACTCGGTGTGGGGCGAGGGTTTATTGTGTCAATATTACTCAATACGTCATAATTATTGGTCTTGTGAAGTCATATTGGTCATCAAAAGATTACTGACATCACTTTGATGATACACATGCAAGCATTTGGCCATTATTCTTACTTATCACGAGCATATTGCTGGATTAAGCTAATCCTAATATTGTATAATCAGCTAATTTGGCAAAGTATTTACTATTTTGTTGCTCAATATACTCATCAACTTACGTGCAAAGTTACACAACTCTGATCAGTCACCTGCATGTGTCATATGTTCATCATCATACATATCATCATTAGTATACAAAGGTGTATTGGGGTCATTCCACAATAACTGAGACAACACTGTCACTGGTGTTACAGTAAAAGTTAAAAAGCAAAATTGACTGAAAGTAAAACCAGTGACCAAATTAATAATTTTTGAAATATTTCATATTTAAATAAGAATTTCATTGGATTTTCTGTCACCATTCATTACTGGTGTTGCCATTGGACACCTGTGTTAACCATTTTTGAGTAACAGCAGTGACGGTAACACCAGTGACAATTTGATCTGAAACATCAATTGCTCCCACAGTGATGCAATGATTTGAATGGGTGTTGCCAAAGATTGATCCTGTAAACAGGACATATCCTATGACTGAGGCAGTTTTTGAAAATTCTACAATTATAGACCATTTTTGAGGGTAACACCAGTGACACCAAAAAAGAATACTCTTAATTTCAACTTACCGTAAAGCCACCCTACTTGCTAAAAACATATAAATGCCGAAAATTGCAGTTATCATGGATGCTTGTCCATCAGGAGAAGCCCCCTGGTGCATTAGACCAAAGATAGAAGGGAGCATTCCTTTTACATCCATGCTTTATTTAATGAGTAACACCAGTGACATGTTTTCTGGTGACGAGGTCATTTTGTTTTCCACAGTATACACAGATGAGGAAAAATTCAGTCGGTCTTGGGATACAAGTATGTGGAGTAGTTGTCCTGAGATTTAGACCCACCTCAAATATTTACATTGATTTGACATGGTTAAAAACATATGATAATTGACAGAAGAATTTTCTGCGACATCAATTTTTTGGCTATATTTGGGATATTGTGAAGGGTGCACAATATAAGCAGTAGCTGAAAATTTCCATTTGACAATGAAAATAACTTCTTTAAAAGAGGGGAAAGACATATGCTTAGTAACAATATCCTAATATTATGATTTTGCCATAAACAGCTTGAGTGACACAAAAGACTCAGTTATTGTGGAATGACCCACTGTAATTTGTACAATGTATTTATGTCAACACATGCCATTTCAAACTGGCACAATTTCAACACACGTGTAGTATCTTAATATATGTATGATGGGAAATGCCCTAGAAGGTACGATAGTGAAGTAAATGAGAGCTGGATTATAACTTCTCTTTATCTTGACCACCACACAAAGTGTTTTACTGCGTTTACAGCTTGTAAACTTGATGTGCAAAACGAGTGGACTGATCAAATGGCCTTCTCTTGACCATGACTAATCAAACAGCCTCTACGTTTCCCTTGTTGAATGTGGAGAAGAAAACATATCTGATTGAGTCGCATCATTCTCCAGTGAGGTCATAAGTTACTCAATAGCGTTGTGCCGATTCCCGAAATTTCGGTTCGGTTTAGGTTTTACCACGACAAGCAAAACTAAAACCGAAGTTCAATCAAACAACCGCTTGTTTCGGTAGTCGTATTTTCTCTTATATTATTGAGAAAATGTCGAAATTGTAGGCAAAATCGTCATCTCTACACTTTTCCCATGCACGCTAGTGATGGTAGTTTAGGTTCTCCCTGGACTCCGGCGTCTCGAATCGCAAAATCGTGTTGTACACATTGTGGACCGAAACCTGGACCGAAACAACGGGTCTAGGGTCGGAAATAACCGAACCGAACCAAATATATCATAACTGCCCAACATTATTACTTAATGACATAATGATAATTATTATATTCACAATTCATTTCATTGTAAAAGAGCCTGCTATGACATCATCCCCTCCCCTCCCCTCAAACAGCTGAATGCAAGCATCCGTAATTCCTGGCCTGTAGCAACCACATTCCATACACACAGTTTTACTACCATCAAGTATAGTCCTGCATCCATCAGCTGCAGCTGGACGTGCTTGTCACACTTGGCTAGGCAACCATATTGCCTGGGTCCTATGGGATGCCCCTGCAGAGGCTCAGCTGTGTAGGGCCATCCCCAAATCCTCTTTTAACCATCATGGTCATCACAAGGCCATTGGCAAAGCAATAGGCCCTGACTGAGGCTGATAAGATCTAGCTAAGGCAGCAAAGGCAATATAAAATGCTCTCCGAAGGCACAAAATTGCCAAGCTTTAAGTTGGCCAGTTCTCAAGGGCCAAGATATGATCTGTTTTCTAAAAAAATATAACACCCTTTAGAATTGAGGGAACCATCGAAGGTTATGCTACAGGTTTTCAATTCATGCAGTCACTGTGTGATCGAGAAAGTTTGAAATTTAAAGTACTCTTCAAGGTTTTGAGATGGACTGTAGGCCAATTAAAGATTACATTTGAGAAAGGCAGATCTGATTCATAAATATGTATCCCACGACGTGACGACCACTTTCACAAAAGGACAGCACAGTTTTTTTTTCTTCGAACAAGTCCAGTTGAACGCATTTGCCAACTTCAAGGTCATAATTCACGAAACGCAGGTTGCTGAGCATTTGACCTTTGGAATGACCTTAGCTGCTTTAATGCTGAATGTTTTATAAGGGGAAGCCCTGGGGTACCCATGAATATGACTTGTGAGTCCACTGATAGCAGGGGATGCCGGATTGGAGCATGTGGTAATGGCTGTTGCCCATGCCTGCCATTGCCTGTTGATAGCTCCCCAAGCTCCAATATTTGCCTGTGTCATTTTGGCCGCTCATCACCATGAGTGAGGCAGTATATGGGCGTCTCACTGCTTCTGGATGTATGGGACACCACCCATGACACACAACTCAATCAGTTCATTGCTTGATTTGGAGGTATACAGTTATACATTGATCCCATGCACAATTATTGACTATAACTAAAATGATTAACCACATCAACTAATAATCATCAGTATGACCTTTAAAGATGATAGTGTCAATATAAATTTATACAAGAGCTAATCCATGCATAGGTTGGTTTGTGTCCAACAATGAAAATGGTTATTTACCAAATAACTTATCTGTCAACCAAGAAAATGGTTATTACTACCAAATATTGGTTACTTCTCAACAAACAATCCTGTTGTTAACCTATCAAAGATTGGTTTTCTTCTTCTTCATCGGTTTAGCTTCCTCCGCTCATTCCGGAGAACCTTCTTCAAGGAGTAGCCTTGAGGTTTTATATGTACAGCGTCTCTCCTCGTGTAGCTTCTGACAAATCAAAGATGCTAATGTGCATCATGTGATTTGTTTTCATTTTTGACAATTTTTACTACTAATGCTGGAATGCTGTGGTGTGCTGTATGTTTTAATATTGTAAAAGTTGCTATTTCTATTTACATGTTTGTGATGTACTGAAAATGTTGTGACCCCATGAAGACCACATACAATCTAAAAAAATTCGGGACAAAACTGGTTTTTTAATGGAAAATGGTTTTTTGAAAAACCAAACTTCCATGCAGGAACCAACATGGATTTTTCAAAAAAACAATTTTAATTTTAAAAAGTCCCGAAATTTTTTAGAGTGTACTTCCCTCCATTCACTGACACAGCTGTCCTTTTCGAAATTTGGCTCTTTGGGTGCATGATACTGCTAAAGACTCCTTCCCCTAATCCAACATTGACCATAAACAAAAAGCCAAGTCCCCAATGACCATCATCTCAATCCCATAAGCTTTTTGCTCTTGCTCCTGATACCTAATTGATTGCCAGGCCAGATTGCTCAGCCAGGACCAACGATACTATAGTATTAGATAGCCAGAACCAAGGATCAGACTGATTCAGACAAGTAATAAGTTCCTTCTTTATGAGAAGATAGGAAGGTTACAGCTTGTTGGCAACTGGTTGGTAGCTGCTGACCATTGCAACTTATAAGTTGTGTATGCTTGCTGCTTTATCCATCAGCATTTGGTTTGCCTCAACTTTTCTACTTCTCATGGCTGCCCTGAAACGTCCTGCCGGAAAGACTGAAGCAGTGAAGCCTCAACTTGCTGTAAACCTGTGGCTGCAACTTGCAAACAGGAATTCGAGGTATATATTTTTCACTATTTGGCATGTACACGAATTTGTAAAACCCTAATTATATAGCACTTCCACGAATGTTAGTATTGGCAGATACACGAATGAATAATAAAGCACATTCACGAGTGTTAGTTTTTACATGTACACGAGCTCCTATGCTCGTTTTTTCATGTCCATGAATTCGTACATGCTCGTTTTTACACCTCCACGAATTCGTGAACATGCCAAATAATGAAAAATATATACATGGGAATTCAGCATCTTCCAGTGGCGTCAGTGTATAGGTGGGGCTTTTGACCAAAGCATGGGTGTCATTAGGGGAAACATTTTGAGGATTTTCTGGGACACCATTCCCTGAAAGCTTCAGCCCAGTTTGTCCCACCACTTGAAAATGAAACTGACGCCCATGGCTTCTTCGGACAGCACTATTGCAAAAGTTTGCTTATATGACACAGTGTGCAACGAAGACTTAATCGTTCCAGTGCCACCTCTAAATAAGTGAAATGGGCCAAGTTTTGCCAATGGGTCAATACTAAACATCATCAACCAAACTGCCTGTGGAAGGTACTGGAAGCATTATTTCTGATCTGATGAGAATGAAAAAACAAAGGACGATAATTGAGGCATTTGCCTTTTTTTTTCCTGTACTCAGAGCAGGTCTGCATGGGTCATAGTCTTTGATAAGTAAGTAGCTGTAAGTGAAACACAATATAAGGCCAGTGCTGTTTCAATGAGAAGGAGTTCACTTACGTCACATACCAGAGATTGTGACCTATCAAGTATTTCTTAGTAGATAAATGGAGAATTGGCAGCTATTGATGTAGTCAACCACTTCCAAGTTCATGCTTATGACTTTTGCTGTAACGATCGATTGGTTTCAAGTATATCAATATACTATTATAATGTGATGTCAGTGTGGAGGCAATGAATGTGTCTTGGAACAAAAAAAATGTCGACGAAAGAGTTGTATGATCATGACACTATACAAAACTGTCATGTCATTGTAACTGTTGGTTGTCCATTATTGGACAGTGTCCAAGCAGGCTGACCTTTGGTGACCTTTAGTTTAACCTCTGACATGTATGACATGCAGGACAGGCAGTTCTAGGGGGTCAGTTTGATGGTCAGTTTTGATGGACACTGACAGAAATGTCCAGAACATGGCACAGGTTGTTTGATTAATAACTTTACAGGGGATAGGACAATAGGTTAATTGTGTCCAGTGCTGTCAGTGGTCAGCTTTAACGGTGGACCTAGGATTTTCATATGACCAGTAACAGAGTGACTTGCCAGTGTGAGTCTGTGACTGGTCAGTCCATGTGGTCAGTCACTGTGATTGGTGACTGTGACCTGTGAGCTACATTCCCAATTTGGAGGTACAAAGGTCGACCAACTGGTCAAAAGTGGCTCCCCACTGGAGTCCTAGGAATATGGTCAAAGGCTCCAAATCACTCGAAAGTGGCGTTCTCCGATTTCTCCTCTGGGAATACTATAAGAGCTCATAAATGTCCACGACCAAAGCCACAGGACACAGCATAATTACAGGAGAATCAAAGAGAATCAAAGGCAAAATAAAAGCAAATGGAAGCAGCAGAAAGGCCATGGTCAAATGGAAAAGAAATGGACACCTAGGGTGGACACTGTGTATTCACTGGACCATGAAATCTCCATCCTCCTCCAGCCAGGATAATGACCACTCTCTCCTCAATGCCTCTGCCACATTGTTGTCCCATTTTCTGTCTAAGTGAATTTGCAAAACTTCCAAGCTGCCAAACGAAATGACAGGATGGCTCATGTCACCTCAGCTGGTTTAAATACTAACCCTTTAAGGATAAAAGTGCTTAGAGAAAACCCTGTTCCATCATTCCTTCATCTGAGCTCTTAACATTCTCATATTTCAAAGGTGTTTTTCTCAAAAGGGCTTGTCACTTTTTTCTCTAAACTTAACACAATTTGGCTGGGATAACACTTGGAGTTCTATGGTTCAAGGATTTGTGAACTTTAATAACCTCGAATCGTGAATGATGATAATTGGATCCAATTGAGTTCAGAACAGAATAACCAAAAAGAAATACAACCGAGGATGCTTAGATCATGCAGTGCAGGTGGAGTATGTCCTCATCTGGCAGTGCAGTGTACATGTAGAGATGCAGTACCATGCAGTTCGACTGCTGACTGAGGCAGACAGCTGCAGTTCTTTCATGTAAAGACTTTAATGAGATGTATGTGGGAAAGGTTACCACGGCAACAAGAGGAATGAAAGGCTGTTGATGGTTGAAACAATGGCCCTTGAGGGGCTGGAGGAGGGAAAGGTCAGAGGAAGGTGATAGATAGAGGGGAGAAAAAGGCCTGTCTGACTTGGGCAATCAGTCTCCTGGAAGCCATGATTACTCTTCCTATAGGTTGTCCCCACTGTCAGGCCTCTGTCAAGCCCTCTTGTTCATGCACAGGTCTACTGCAGCAAAGTGCAGCAAAGTGCAGCCAATGCTGGCCCTGTAAGGTCTGCTATAGCCACTGCTTGCCACTGCTTGCCTAGCTAAATGCCTCATTGCCAATAAATTACCAAATAAAGGCATCCCACGTCAGAGCCACAATGCTGGCTGAGTAATGAAAATACCTCAACAGGGCTTGGCCCCCATTGATCTACAGGGGTTGTTGCAGAAAATCAGCAGCCAGTTTGTAGCTTATTGCCTCCCTCTTTATGCCCAATTGCAGTAATATGATTAAGTAAACTGCTCTACAGTCCAATGGCCCTCCAGTCCAATAATGAGCCTGCTTCTGCTGCTGTTGCTGCTGCTGTAATATCAAGGGATGATGTCCACAAAGCACCATCAGCATATTGCAGCTTGATGTAATCAGACTGCAGTGCTAGGGCCATCAAAAGCATCCAAAAAGCCATGCAGGGCCATTGCAGGGGGGCTTGGGGTGCAGCAGTGGTCTCTTTTGATTGATCATGTCCAATGCCTTTTGTTGGGATGTCAGGGGATGAGCTGAGCATCTTAGCATCTTTATCCTTCTTTTCTTGCCCATCCTTTGTGCTGCTGAGGCAAGAGAGCATCTTCATCACTTGTGTGACCTTGCCCAGTGCAGCTCTTACCCTCCTGCCAGTCCGCTCTTTAGTCCTCCTCTTCAGTCCTCTTCTTCTGTCCTCTTCTTTCAGCCCTCTTCCCCAGTGCACCTCTTCTCTCATAAATGTCACTGCAAATGTTTGCAATGATATCTGTAGGCCTATCATGTGGGGAATATTACTTATATTAGTTGAATAGTGAAAGCTACTTTGTTGTTCAATCTGTATAAGTTGCCTATACAAAAGAGACTTTGTTTCAACCTTTGCAGTGATAATGGAATTTATAATAAAGGTGCATCAAATTTGGCCTGCACATGTATTGTCAAGACAACTTATTTCTAAGATGTTATGAAGCAAACAGCATAGCACTACTTTAAAATAAAATTGGAGTAATTTGTATCATGCTGTGTGTTATCCAGAATATTATCCATGGCTGAGTTGTATTTCCAGCTGTCTTTTCCAGTGCGGAATCTTGAGATTGAGGGATAGGATTAGTTGTCCTGAGATTGATGGACACTCCTCTACCCTTTTATAATAGCAATACACAATAGGAGATATTCCCTTGAAGTAAACTGCAGTCACTAGCACAATCACCAGAACCCCTTCTGTATCCTGATCATTTCTTAACACTCAGCATCTTGCATGGAGATGTCTTGCAAATAGGAGCAAATATAGGAGAGGGGAGGGTTTGGTAGATTTTCACATTTATTCTTCTAGATGGTTTTACCTAAAGCACTTATTACTCACAGGGCAGAAAGAAAAGAAGAACAGGATTGGAAAAGCACTGGGATATATTTCAGTTCAATACATTTTAATTGAATTAAATGTAAATGGTTGTAACATCCATGCACAGAAAAGACATTGATTCGAATCCTAAAAGCTTGAAGCAAGAAGCCATATATAGATTGTCGAGGTTGTCATATATGTACAGACTTACTTATGAAGCTGTGAGCAGTCTCTGTGTTTATGGATGGTTTTTATGCATGAGTGGCCAGATTCGGTCCCCCACACCTTGCAGTCTTCCTGTTTCAATAGCCAACCTCAGTCTGCTGTAAGTTTTAATCAGGTCCTGTAAGACTAAAGGCAGACTTCTTTTGAGCAATATTCTTCAGATGTGCTCGTCATCTGCATGATCAATTCTCAATTCCAGCATCAAAGAGAATCCAGTCTCTCTTGTATAAGATCACAGCCTATCTGGTGTCAGACTTGTCCAACCTGGCTTTTCCACTAAGCTTTTTAGTCCCGACAGTCATGACTGCCTGCCACTGCCAACTTGCTGCTCACTTTGTCCATATTTCACATTTTTCATCTGTGCCTGCTCTGCTGGAGTTTATCTGGCCCAAGTTTTCTGACTCTAGGTCCAACATTTGCAGCTCTGAGAATGGTTACCATCCAAAGTCGTGTCATCCAATTGTAATAATTATAAAACTGTTGTTGAAACCATGTTACTGACATCATGTTCCGAATTTCTTTCTGCAGTGCAGTTTCAGTGTCATCCTCAATGTGATACACTTACCAAAGAGTTGAGATGGAAAACTTGAAATGTACCTTTTGAACTGGTATAGAACATAATTGTATTGATGTATAGGATAATTTGGATATGTTTAAAAGACAATGAATCGTTTGACATGTTCTCTTGAAAAAAAAAAATATATAAAATAAATGCAAAAAAATTTAATATAAAACACAACAAACAAAGCCAAAAAATTAAATCGCGTCTATATTGACCCGATTTGGCATTCATGTCCTACGTTTACTGGATAATACAATACTACATGTATAGGCTACGTGAATCAGAATGTACAATTGTTCTCCTTTTTAGTCATGTGTGGATTTTCCTAATTGAATCAGTTGTCTCCACATCAGTTGTGGCACTGGCACCTGTGATTAGTGCAGGTGAGGA
This sequence comes from Platynereis dumerilii, assembly GCA_026936325.1. Taxonomy (NCBI): domain Eukaryota; kingdom Metazoa; phylum Annelida; class Polychaeta; order Phyllodocida; family Nereididae; genus Platynereis; species Platynereis dumerilii. The sequence goes on along the minus strand of JAPTHN010000002.1, from coordinate 12,502,629 downwards.
ATTGTTCTGTAAAGTGTTGCAACAATCGTTTGTCCTTCACACAAAATCCATGCTAGCATTGTTCCATGTCACCACATGGGGTTTTAGAGTAGGCTTGGATTGTGTTTTATTGAACAGTCCAATGATCCTAACAACCATTATAGATCTCAGCGAAATGACAGAACCCCGTGGGCAAATATAGATTTATTTTTTACTATTGTATTCTAATGGACTTAGATTCTATGGCGAACAAAAGTCTCACAGGTGAGTGAGTCTTCAGAACAGGTGCATTTTGTTCTTTTGATTAGAGCGCCAGATGACGTCACAGAACAGCTATGACGTAATACCATGAAACAGCCTGAAGGGGTGCTAGGACTCCCCCCCCCCTAGGGATACCCCATATTAGCCCCTTCCTGATCATTACCCTTCCTGCCTGATAATCATTTCACCTGTGGGAAATACGTGGAGGGTAAAAATTAACTATACTTGGGGAGGGGGGGGGAGATTAGTTGAAGGTCTAATTTGCAATTATAAGGGCTCTCTTTTTGTCACTGTTATATAGCCTCTCTTGTGCATATGGATAGATAGATAGATAGATAGATAGATAGATAGATAGATAGATAGATAGATAGATAGATAGATAGATAGATAGACAGACAGACAGATAGATAGACAGATAGATAGACAGAAAGATAGACAGAAAGATAGACAGAAAGACAGATAGAGCTCCAGAGATTTTTCATTTTTATTTCACCTAACAAAACATTGTCCTCACCGGACGTTATTACATGTAGCTAAGCAACACGAAGACAAGTGCCAGCTGCATGTAACCTGCCGCCATCATCCCTTGTCAAGTGACGCGGATGTACATTTTGCTTTCATTAATTAATATGTCATTTTGCCACAAAGGCAGGTGGGCCTGGCATCACAACATCACATGCTGGATCGTTGTTTCTTGCGTTGGTGGATTTACAAGATCATCAGGCCCAGGCTACTTGTGGAAGGGTTGTTTCTTGAAAATTGTCAGCTCATATAAAATTCATGTGTACATACTATACTTACATTATAATTATAAACAATTAAATAACCAGGTCTCGAGTGCTCTTTTTCCATTCTGTACCCAGAAACTGTCTTAGATGCTGGAAAATAGATATGCAGACGGACAGACAGACAGATAGAATGATGGAAGATAGATAGATAGATAGGTAGATAGATAGATAGATAGATAGATAGATAGGTAGATAGATAGGTAGATAGATAGACAGATAGATAGATAGATAGATAGATAGATAGATAGGTTGATAGATAGGTAGATAGATAGGTAGATGGATAGGTAGGTAGATAGATAGATAGATAGATAGATAGATAGATAGATAGATATATAGATAGATAGATAGATAGATAGATAGATAGATAGATAGATAGATAGATAGATAGATAGATAGATGGATGGACAGGTTGAAGATAGAATCTGAGAGATACAGATGATTTAGGCATGGAGATAGTCCCAGATCTACGCCTATATGAATGTTGGAAATTAAAAAGACCACGAGTCATGTTGCTAATTAACTGATGCCACATGATCCAGCATCTCCAAAAGCCATGTCATTTTGAATAGGGCCCACTGAGAAGAAAATGTCTAGTCGTTAGAGGGCGACACCTGTAAGGCAGTCTCCAGGGGAGAGACAAACCCAAGGGAACTGTTCTTTGGCGAAGTGTTTTGTGATTCACAATCAGAAGAGTTCCAACTTCCATGGTCACCTGTCACCTGAGATTATGGAAGGATGATGATGTCATCATTGTCATGTCATATTAGAAATTATGACGTCATCTGAGTTGTTAGAATGATTATCTCAGTTGGCAGAGAATCCTGCATAGATCTGTCTTTGGCCATGATGATCCACGAAGGTAAAGCAAAGAGGATGCATAGAAGGAGTACTATCAGTTACACCCTGCTCGTTTCGAGGGTACGGGAATATACACCACGAAGGACTCTATACACCACGAAGCCGACAGACAGGGTGTACGGTGTCATACACCACGGCTCTCGGCCAATCAGAATCAAGGATTCACACTGGACTGAGGATAAAACCATATGCACTAACCTGTGTGTATCAAAAGTTTATTCCCAAGCACACAAGAGAATTCCCTGATGTTTTATACTTCATCTCATGAGCACGCTCTCTCTCTCTTGCTCAATTATGCAAATTACACCAGAAGCTCAGCACACATTTGGCTGATAGATAGGAACAAGATTAACCCAAAAAACCTCTGGTTGATCTCTGATGCACTGGCTTGCTTTATGGGTGTCAAGAGTCGAATAATTCTGGGGCATTTTGTGCAATATATGTTTTGGGCTTTTCTGCCTTTATGCAAAGATTACCACCTCGCATGATGAAGCACCTCACTGATTAAGTGGGGGAACCTCTGCTATATGTTTGGAAGGCTCTTTGTACAGTCAGACCAAGAATTATTCAGACGCTTGCTGTTTTGTTATTATTTTAAGGAATTACCAAGTAAACCAATGAAACATCCAATTGAAAACATCCTTGGCATCACATTTAAACTGCACAAAACAAATTTATTGTGAATTGGCAAGAAATGTGTTGAAAAGAGCTACTTTTGTTAACTCCATGAACCAAAAATTATTCAGAAGCTTTAACAAAGTTGTAGAAAGTGAACTATTTACCATCATCTGTTAGTATTTATGTCAAAATAATGTTCATAAACTACCTAGGGACCGTGATGAATACATAGAATGAGAGGTGTGACCATCAATTGAGAAATTAGGATAAATACTGGAGATAAACAGTATGTCCAGTTTATCACATTTTCATGCACTCTTTAACCTCAAACATGCCTTGTATTGATTCAAATTGCTTTAGTTTACCTTAGAATTGTCTTCCTAAAACTTTGAGTCACAATATGAAGCATTGGAGGCTGCATACCAAGTACAGTGCACTTTTGTATTTATTTGCCCAATTTTACCAAAGCAAAAAAAAGTCGATGTGGCACCAAAACCTAACAAATTTTCGGAAAGCAAGATTCATTATCTATTTCAAGCTATATTCCATGCATGGTCCGAACAGCAACTAAATTGGGCACTTTTAAGTTCATCTGGGAAGGGGGCAAAAATGTGGTTCTTCGGCCTCAATGCTATTCCAATGGAGATTGCTCCATGAAAGCACATTATAGTTGTAGTATGGCACACCACTTGTAAACAACTGGCGTAAATGGGCTATCCTGTATACACAATAGAGCTAACAATCTTAGGAAGGCCATGCGACTTTATTTTAAGTGATTTGATGGATTGCAGTGGGTCAATGGGCAAGGATTCAGAGAGCGGTTGGAGCCAAAAACAAAACGAAAATACCAAAGTGCATAAAATTTTTCAAGTAAGGCTGTATTTCAATTTTACTTAGATAGAACAGTTAACAATTGTCACTTTATGATATTCTGAAATATTTCAATTGATATCTGACAGATTTCAGCCCATTAGTGAAGAAAATGTGATAAACTGAATGAGATGTTTATCTCACATATTCATCCAAATTTTCTTAACTGATGATTACACCTGTCATCCAATGTGGCCACAATGATCCCATAGTAGTTCATCAGCAATATTTGGCATAAATGTTGGTAAATAGATCAATTTCTACAACTTTGTAAAAGTGTCTCAATAATTTCTGGTTCCTGAAGTTGACAAATTAGCTATTTTCATCCGATTTTGAATCAGTTTGCAATAAATTTGTTTTGGACAGGTTACACTTAATACCAATGATGATTTTGACTGCATGTTTCATAACTTACTTTGTAATTCCTTCAAAATAATAACAAAACAGCAAGCGTCTGAATAATTCTTGGTCTGACTGTATATTAATTGCTTTTGAACGAAACTCCTGTTGTGGTTCCATGGTGGATATATACATAATACAGCTGTGTAAAACTATACTATTTTGGAAAGAGTTACAACTTACGAGGTCTGGTCATTGTTTTCACTTGAAGGAGAAAGGAAGTAGAGGATTATAACTCCCTCAGTCCCTGTATCGTTTTTGTTACAGCCATAGAAATACAAGTGATTAAAAATTATCAAAACGCTCTCTGTGATGCCATATGCATATCCAGTATAATAACTGAGGTCATATTCTATCCCTGCCGTGTAATGTGACTGTCACATCTCAACGTTTTAGAGAACTTGTTATGGTAAAGTGTCAGTTGCTTTTGCATTTTGGACATAGTCCAACTGGATGGCGATGACCATTTGCTCACAGTACAGTAGAATGATATTTTTAAAAGAGGAATCAGAGAATTGTCTTTTTTTGCTTTGTCTTTATTGCACAAGAAAAAGTGATTTCAAATGATTACTTATTGTTACTTGTGCTCTTCTTTTGTCTGCATGCCGGAGAGATCTAGCCATGTCTTTTGATTGGATCTCACAGGAAGCACCATTGCCCATTTATTCATCTGCCTCAAGTGCCGATTGCCTTTCTTGCCTCATCATTATTGCTTTTCTTGGGTCAAATTTTCTTTGGGCAAAAACCTAATCAAACATGATAAAATCCATTGCCCCACTCAAATGATTTGGAATTTCATTTCCATGAAATTTCTCAAGAAGCTGGGTGGTTTTTCCAAAGGTTTTGCCTAATTTTTTCCAAGTAAAGTTTCGATCTCCATCATGAGTTAAAACGACACAGATAAAATTCATTGATTCCTTTTTGACAAAAACATAATTTTATTAGATATAGAGGGTTGCATATTGGCACAATGATGAACAACAAAAGACAACAGGACAGATGAATAGCAGCTAATTCCGTTATCTCATTGTGTTCCAAATTGCTATTTGTCTACGTGATTCCAACTAATTCCCTAACCTTTTTCGAAACATCTCATTTTAATTGATCCTATATGGTCTGGTGAATAAAACTACTGGGAAGAGATTATCTTTTGGATTGTGTCTTTCTGGTGCTTGGGTTGCCTTCGAGGCCGATTGGTTTCTGGGATATTTTTGAGTATTCTGGAGTTATATTATGTTTCTCAATTAATAATCTATCACAGTTGCAGAAAGCATTTTAAGAAACGGTAACTCTTTTTAAAGAGAAAACGCACAGAAACAGAATGTGACAATGCATTCGCTTGAGGTTTTGATATAAGCCTATGCCTGGTGGAACAGTATTATTTCGATTCTCCCATAGGCCCTATACATTACTTATGTATAACAAACTATTGTAGTGAGGTGGTCGTTATGAATCTTTTCACAACTTCCCCTTTCTATGATAATACAATGTAATGTAAAAAGGGACTAAAATCGATTTGAATTGCAAACCCAAAGTGCATGCTTCATTAATTTTGTAATTTTTGCCTAATATGATATCATACAGGACTACAGCATGCCCTTGTAGCATACCCTTGTAGCATTCCAGCAACACTTTGAGCATGGAGGTTTGTGCATGTATGTAAATGACAACCAACCCTGTATCTAGGTTGACACACGGGATCAACAAGAAAGATAAAGATGAAACAGGCTAAATGCAGCGACGATCCTTGATGAATAATACATGGAACCTATCACCATACATGGTTAGCATCATTACGCCTTATACATTAGCCACCGACATTAACCCTAGACATCAGCCTGCTAATGCAAGAATTTGCTCAAGGATTACCCGATGGTTACAAGCAAGAATTTACTAGATTTACCTCAATTCGCTGCCTTTTTTCTTGCATCATGAATATAAATATATTTTTCTTGTCTGGTTTTCTCAAGTTGTCTTTACAGTCCTCATCATATTTACGTGGAATCTCAAGTTCTTTTCTATGCTGTTGAAGTTTGATGTTAAAGACAACTCGATTCTCTAGCATTGCAATATATGCAAAATAACTACAAGCTGTGATGTCATTTTAAACTGGGTCAGATTCCCTGGCTTCTAGAAACTATGCATCCAAAGAAACTGAGCATCACAGTTTCAACACAGCGTCAGAATAAGCATTTTTCTGGAATAGCCCCTGCAACCACATCATCACAACAGTGGCGTCCCTATGGGGGGCATGGGGGGGGCACAGGCCCCCCATATTGGACCTGTGCCCCCCTGGTGCCCCCCATATGAACTTTCCAACTCTGGCTAAAATATACAATTAGTATAGAGGGTGCCCCCCCAGAGAATCGCATGCCCCCCCCAGGTGCCCCCCCCCACTCGAGACTCCCTAGTTACGCCACTGCATCACAACTTGACAGCCAATGGATTGACAGTAAAACTAAGCATCACAGTTTAAACATTGATATATTGAAGGAAGAATTACATTTGTTATCCCAATGATCTATCATTAGCATTAACAGCATACAACTGTTATAATCCACAAAGAGTTGTTTGACTAATCTGTAAATGTACGACTTTACAACTTTAAAACTTCAATGGACCTTGCGATAAACAAAATGACATATAGTTGTTCTGGCAGCCCATTGGCTAACAGGCTCTGATTTGGAACTTGCATGGCTTTTTTTCCAGACCCAACTTTCATTCTGACACTGTGTTGAAACTGTGATGCTCTGATTTGGCAGATCCGCATTGGCTGGAAGCCGGTGAATCTGACCCAGTTTAAAATGACTTCACAGCTTGTAGTTATTTTGCATATATTGCAATGCTAGAAAATAGTGTCTTCTCTGACATCACACATAAACAGCATAGAAAAGAACCAGAGATTCCACGAGGATTGTAAAAAACAACTGTATCAATCTATTATAATTTTCTCACGTTCCGGCAAAACCACCAGAGAAACGCTTGCATGATGTACTGACTTCTTGAACTTGTTCATTGGTTGGTTTTGTTTTTGACATTGGTGTGTATTCGACACACGAAAAAGCAAAATTGAATGGAACATCATTATTTTGTCTTTGAGACCTTATACCTGGATGCTTAAACTTGTATGTATGGGGTAAGCTGAGAGGTGTAGATAAACTTGGATGGGCAAGGGATTTCAAGTATAAGTAACTTCTTAATTACAGGCAAATATCTGTTTGCAATGAATCTGCTTTGTAAACTCGTATAAGACTATTCTCGTTCTTCTCTTTGTCTTATGGCGTACATGCATGCAGTTATAGAGCCAAAACATCTTCATTCTCCTATGAAAGCCCAGAGAGATAACAAATAATACATGAGGCCTGAGTGGAAACTGATCTTTTCACATTTGCTAATCTTACTCAGGATGGCTTATGCTCCGTTCCTGTAATGCTTTTCCTACTCAGATTGCTGTCCTGTCATTTGACAGGCCACATAGCTATGACAGCTCATTTAGCTGTTGTCTCACTGCTACCATCCCAAATGAAATGTCATTGTGATTTTGCACTCTGTCATGTGACATGTCATGTGACAAGCTGTCAGTTCAAACACTGCCCTATGACACAGGTGCAGTTGTTTTTGCTCAGTACTGTCATCAGTTAGAAGACTTGTTTTGTTTCTGTAGCTTGTAATAGGTATATGTCATTCAGAGTAATGGTAAACTTCCACTGTATACATAAGAGGAACTTTTCAGACGTTTTTCAGTCTGAGTGTCACAAACATTAAGTTTCAGCTCTGTAAAATTTATATAGCAGTAATCGAATTTTAGGCACTCATCAACATTCGAATAAAATCACTTATGCAGCTATATGGAAATAGATCTATGTAAAGTACAGCGTAAAGTATCTTAAATTCAAGTTCCAAAAGAATACAATGCTCCTATAAATTGTATGGATGACATTAGATGTATCTATACTAATTTCTCAAAATTTGTCATGACTCTTGTCAAATGATATAGAAATTACAGCATATTTTCAAAGTATACAAGAGAATACTCAGAAAAAAAAAACACTTCTGGAAGTGTCATCTTCCAAATGAGAAAACTTCAACAGAGAATGCCATCTAACACAATGCTTTATGACACATGTCAGCCCGCATGGCACCGCATGACTCTTGGGTCATATATGTTTGATATGTTTTGTGCCACAGCTTTTTAAGGTGATCAAAACTTGAGAAAACAAGTTATGTTTTTTTTGTAATTCACACTTGCTCATAAATAATGAACATACTTTTAAATTTGTTTTTCAGGAAAGCAATTCAATGAATGGCAATAGTTACAGCCACAGAAGGACAAGTGATAAATAAACCGAAAAGCAAAAAGAAAGCTATCAAGAATAGAAAGTGTTCAATGGCTTTTGATAACTTTCTTTTGCTGTCCAGAATTAAACATTCAGCTGTCTGAGGGCATGAATGATGTCACCATAGTTCACTGTAACCCAGGTCCCAGAGCTAAGTTTCAGTCTGGTGAAAATGAGAACTGCATATTGCTGCCACCTGGCACAAAAGTTGATTTTGTATGCTACAGCATTGCTGTCCCAAGACATAGTTCCAATTACATTTCATATTCACAAAATTTCTATTCAACATTGATGTATACCAGAGTCAGACTCGGCCATCACTTTCTCTAAGGAAGTAGACAAGGCCATCAGCACACTTAGAAACAACCCCGGTTTCTTCAAGACAAAATTGTGCGAGTTCCTCAGACTAAAATGATGTGGACCGCCCGCAGGAGCTTGCGGAATGGCACACTAATCACTAGGTGGCACCACATGACATATAAGTTCTGATCTGCATGGGCTGTAAAAAGAAGTGGCAACGTAACAGCGGTCCACTTGTAGACAGGCTAAGTTTACTGTGTAGCGTCCAAAGGGAAAAACTAGTAAGTCACATTTTGGAGTTTCTGAGATAATCCACTTTGAAGTTTCAGTTCTTGCAGTAAGAGATAGGCTTACTGGGATTTGTCAGTGTCAGCAGCAGCAGCCGGCCTACTGCTGCATATGCATGAAATAACCAGTACTGATTTAAAGTTTGAACTGAATGCACTGACCTCACTCTGGCCTGACCTCAACCAGAGATAAGAAAGTTTATCTGCAGCTATCTGTCTGAATGAATGAGAAATATGATAGAATAGAATAGAACATAACAGAATAGAATAGAATGAAAAGATATTAGATTATATGAGAGGAGAGGACTGTGTGTATGTCATCTATTCCCTGGCTCTGCAGGAAAAACAAGAAATTTTAAGGGTCCGGCGATCTTTTAAACCGTCATAGCTACAAGAAAATGTTCAACGATGAAAACTAGGGGAGAATTTGGCCTTTTCAAACCTGTTTACAGATTCTCTGTATCTTAATTAGGACTGGAGTTATTGCAGATTGAAATTATGGCACAATTCAGGAATATGATCTTTAGAAATACCTGGAAAAATGTAGTTTTTGACTTAAAATCGCTGTATAACCAAAACGGTTCAATGAAAACATACATAATTTGCCAGGATTATGTAAACAGATGTTACAAATAGGTCTAGACACGTTGATAAAAAAAGGATGATTCCTTCCTTGTCAAAATATTGATATATTGGTAAAATTTGACAAAAAACATGAAATTTTCAAGGTCCGGCGGTTATATATATATATATATATATAGTAGTTATACCATGGGTATATGTGGTATACGGCGATATATACAGCCGAGGTGGTGAATATACCCCGAGGGCGTAGCCCGAGGGGTATATTCACCTCCGAGGCTGTATATATCGCCGTATACCACATATATACTCCATGGTATAAATAATTTATACCATGATAAAACACAAAAAAACAGTTCAAATATTTATTTAACAACAAATAAATAGATTTTTCGCAAGCATGTACATATATAAATTATGAAATATTATGTAGATTCTGTAATGCCACTTTTTTCAAAATTGGTTAATTTCTTATATAGGCCTAGGCCCAAAACAACTATGAAAATGTATGTTTATGCATGTGAATAAATAGGTCAATTAGAATCTGCAAAATTCAGCAAAATTCAGCAAAATTCAAAGAAAGTCTCATTGACTTAGCAAGGCTTTAGTCTATTTCATGTAGATATTGAAATTGACCACTGATTTGGTGATGAATGGATTCACTGCCTGACAGGCGTTGCTCACTGTATGCCGCATAAAAGCTTCTTGGGAGTCACTGATCGCAAAGTTGCTTTCCTGATGCACGTCATTTTCGGGCTGCAAATCGTTTTTGGGCTGCACATTGTTTTCTGGCTGCACCAGTGCCTCTTCAGCTACGGCAGGAATTCCAACATTTTCCGCAAGAACGCTCGACATGCTTGCTAAGGTCTGCGCCGCAGTGCCTCTCGAGTAGTTACGGATACTTGCTTCACTCTTATGGCCAGAAACGGCCATAATGTGCCGGGCCTCAAATTGCGCTAAATTCAACGCAGAGATGGCAGTTACACGGATACAGTGATTGGTGTACGATTGGGAAAGTTCTCTTTCTTCTGACAAGTTCGACATGAAGCTGGAGAGCGTGTTTTTCCCCACTGGAGAATTGCAATACCATGACTCATTTGATGGCACTTCCCGTGGCCGTTGCCACAACCTATTGCATTTGGGATTCAGCTTGCTTAGATAGGTTTGGAAGCTTGACACTGGGCAAAGTTGATGGCCTGAAATAAACAGGAAAAGGGGAGGAATTAGAAAAAATTAAGAATTCATGAAGTAGAATTTTTACAATAAATAATGGGTGGGCCAATACCATATACATTGGTATGTGATTATGTCACAATGTGAGTGAATGCGATCATGATAAAATTGATTTTGACATCTTTACCTGCTACTTCATAGATGCGTCCTTCGGGCAGTTCATCGTCCTTCACCCTGTGGTTTTTGTCCAATTCATCGATGTTCTGGCGAATAAATCTGCGCCCCTCCGCGGTGTCAACAACAAATGTTTCTTTAGTCATATTGACAAGATTCTCACTTCCCCTCCTGCACATGTAGAATATTATGTCAAATAGCACTTTCTTTTGGAGATCCCTTGGGCTCTCCAGATTCCACGAGTACAATTTGGTCAAATCTTCATTCACTATGCTGGGAAAGTGATCTACAGACCCCTTTCCTAGTTTTTTCAACTCAACAAGGGCTGCTGCAAAGGTTAGGTTAGCATCTGAGAAAGCACTGTTGTTCAAAATGTCAATGTTTTTCATTCTGAAGAAACGGGCCAGGCCATGTCTTTGCACAGCAAAGCTGTTCTTCTTGTAGTATTCACCATTCTGCTTCCTTGTGTTTGCATAGAAGTGCTTCAATTTGGTATTCAGATCCTCTAAATCCCATTCAATTCGTTTGTCATCTGCCATTCTTGTGCCAAATGATCTGTAAGGATAGCAGCCGTCATCCACAGTGTAATGTATCAAGAAATCCGTAAATGCCTTGACAGCATACTTGGTCATTCTTCTTGTGTTATCCGAGTCTTTGGAAGACAAAAGATTGTCAATATCACTGTCATTTCTCCTGTCAAATCTATCCATCATGTCCATGTCGTCTGCTGCTTGCACGAAAGCAAGTTGCCTTGGTAACTGCTGTCATTACGTCATATATGTGACGTCATTTCTTCAATAGCGCCACTGCTGCTGTAACTATGACGTCACAACTGGTCACGTGACCTCTAAATATATGTGATATATCGTGAGATATATCACGGTAAATATTGAAGGATTTATCAGCGATCATGGTATAAATATATATATATATATATATATATATATATATATATATATATATATGGCAAGTTGGCGGTAGCCTGTAGGACATGATCCCCTTGCTGAGTATCAGTAATCAAGCCTCACAAACACAAGGATTTGCCCTCCCATGGAATTTGGTGCATTTACATAACTACTCAAATTAAACTGTAATGGAGTTACCTGGTAGATAGATAGATAGATAGATAGATAGATAGATAAGACAGTGTTTCTTTATGTCTACATGCAGTGACAGTTGAAGGTGTATTGTGAGTGAAGTAAAACTGCACACATTTTCTCAGCATTGCAATTATTTGTTTGGTTATTTTGTAGTGTGTCAGCTGTTCGTATACATACCTTGTATGCATTTTGTTTTCTCTAAAAACAACCAGAACATCTTGGGGCATACAACTAATTTGACACTGCTATAAACCGACTAATACCTGCCACACGGTTTGTATGTTTACCAAGTATAAAGTTGGTTCTTTTACCTGGAGAAAATGAAGGGTATGTGTAACACAGGAAGGCTTACATCCTAGTATTACCAACAGAATATCATAACTGGGTTTCTTAAAAACTTTAAAGAAAACACACATACAGATCTCCATCAGGTACCCACAGGCGTGTTTGTTATGATAACAAACACACGAAATATTCATTTTTAGGTTTAAAAAAAAAAAGGTTTTTTAAAATGTATTATTATATTTTTGGCACATTTGTTTCAGGAATTCTGAACTGAGACATAATTTGGTAGAGTTGGCGAAGGTGTCAGGAAAGTACAAGCAAAGAGGAGCCTCAGCTTCTTGGTTTTTAGAAAGTCTTACATCACTCGACACCTCTGTCAGCCAATCACAAGCCAATATTTCACTGCAATTATATATAATTCCCATATTCTAATTCGCTCATGCTTTTCTTTGCTGTCCACTTAATGCTGCAATGTTTATATGTTTGTGTGTTTGTCTCATGAAATAAGCCAGCTGGTTATTCACCATGGTAGGAAAATGTGTTGATCACACCTCGGGCTAAAGCCCCCGACGGATTCAACGCAAATTACCTTCTTACCCCAGGTGAAAAACCCTGTTTACAAGTGGACTGCTGTTTCAATGTCAGTGCTTTTTCAAGCCTAGGCAGAACATTATGTTGTCATGTGTTTCCACCTAGTGGCAAGTGTGAATTCCACAAGCTCCAGGGAGCGTTCAACATAAACTGACTGTCAGAAACTCACAAAATTTTGTCTGGAAGAAACCAGAGCTGTTTCTCAGTACACTTTATGCTGATGTCCTTGTCTACTTCCTTAGAGAATGTCATTGCTGAGTCTTACTCTGGCTTACCTCATGTTGAATAGAAACTTTGTGAATGTGCGTTGAAATTGGAACTGGTTCTTTGACTTAAGCTACAATGCTGACACATACAAAACTAAATTTTGTGCCAGGTGGCAGCAGCATGCAGTTCTCATTTTCACCAGACTGTGAAAAACCAATATAAGTTTGTGTTTGATTGCTGACGAGGACAATTCACCAGTCGATCTTCAAACAACATAACAGCCGAATGTGCTTCAGACGAGGGCCTCAAGGCTACAGTTACAGCCATGGATATTTGAGTGATTACTGAAATGCTCCAAATGCTCCTTTTGAGGTCATATTGATTAATTCTTATACTTTTCATGTTACACTTGCTGACCAACACTCTGACTCAACCTGAATAAAATCATTTTGAAAGGAAAGATCGACTGTATGCATAAATCCACTGTAGTTTGATTAGTACTTGAATCCTGCACAAGAAGGTATACTGTATTTGTGATATTATTGTTTCTCTCATCATACCTTGAGGTACTGGACATTTCACTTTGAGGTTTCTTCTGTTTAGACTCTCATTGTGCTTTGACTGTGGCTTGGGGGATGGCCCATAGCTATGTTTTGCAAAACAAACAACATAAATGGTTGAGAATAACTCTTGTTTATTAATAAAAACAAAGGCAGCAAAATGATATAATATATATTGCTTCGGATAATTTGAGAAATCAATCAAACCTTTTGAGCAGTCCTGGTGATGTACCAGGTAACTACAGTCTGTAATTTCACACTTACCAACCAACTTGAAGTCTTGAACTGAGCCTGCAGTACAGCTGGTAGCATGCATCCCTCACCCCAACTCCGCCCACTGCATTAAGGCTTGCAGAAACTGTCAGGAATATGCCATTGACATTTTGGATATTGACAACCCAAGTGCTACAGCCACTCATATAATCAAACGTATGGCGACTGTTACAAATATTTTGAAATTTTGACAGCCAGGAATGACTGGTCTTCCCCCAGGACAGGCACCATGACTATTGACAGACACCAAAATGATAATACCTTCAGAAAATCACAATAACACCTGGCTAAAGATAAAGAAGAGGTACATGCATGCATCGGATTTGTAGTAAATGATTGAAGTACAGGTCCAGGCCTATAACAGGGTCTAGTCCCACTTGTCTCTAATTTATTCAAAGGTACTGTTTTCTTACTGTGCCTACTAACTCATTTCTTCTTGTTGCATAATACATATTTACTTACCTAACTTTTTTGGACTGAAAGATATATGTTTGCCACTATTAGATTCAGCAATCTGAGAGGTTCTTATTAATCTGACCTTTGAAAGAACTACTCTGCTTGGACATAATTTCTTTCCAGATGACCAGATCTGGCGTTACCTTTGAATACAATACTTCTGAAAAGTAATGACACTACTTTATTTGGCATCATCAGTTATTAAACGTAGAAATGACTAACTTTGCTTTATCTTCCCTGACATTATACAATAAGCAATGTCTCTTGATCATATTTATACACATAGCAGCCCCTTGTAGGTCTCAGGTGGCTAGTGAAAGATCCCACATATGTGGACAAGAGTCTCTCTGGTACAGGTCCTTTCCAGTCTGGAACCAGACTGCTTCCTTTCTCCATCCGCTTATTAATTACCGAAACAATTAAAATTGTTTAAATAACTGGATGCTCCCTCTTATGAAATACAGTATGCTCCCTTGGGTAAGTTCTTTCTCCATCCCATTATTTATTTCACAACTGTTAAGAATTATTAGAAAATTGGACGATCCCTCTAATCGAACACAATATGCTCCCCTAGGATGAGTTGAAAACGGTGGATGCTTTTGATCAGAGGGACAGGTACAGTCTGGGTCCTTTCATTAATAACAAGATTTGGGCTGGGGCTTGGAGGTCTGCACTACTGGTACATACTTCAGCACACCTAATCAATTAGAAGGATCCGCCATTGCCAGGCCCACTGGCCATACATTGAGTGTGTACCAATCAAAGTGTCAACCCGAGTACTCCACCTATGATGTATATGTACACTGACAAGCAGAAATGTAGTGTTTATTGATTTGAAAACATCCCCAGGCTAACTCTTTGAATTCTTTCCTCCCACAGTATATTCCCATTGACTTTTCTGCTATTTAGGTGCACTATTGGACAAAATGCCAAAATGTCAAGGTAAATTGTTCAGTATACTGGTTAGATCAGTGAAATATGTCAGGACTTTTTATGCTAATATTCACCCAGTGTCTAAGGTAATCTCTAGATGATTTAAAGGCAATTTAAACAGCAACAAATTATAAAAAGTGAAGGGGTGTACTAAATTTAATGAGATCGGACTGTCAGAATAGGGTATGAGACTACAGGGGGTAACTGTAGGGGAAAAGGGCCTCCTAAAGAGGACAAAAAGGGTCAGGTCATGGCGTGGGATCCCTCACAAGAAACACTTCGTAAAAATAAGTAAAAAAAGAAATCAAAAGAATGAAGCTAATTATTGTTTTGTTAGTGACCTGGTTTGACCTGTTTGTATACTTGATGACATTATAGAAATTACAATAACTAGCATAGTACCCGTGAAAGGGGAATGAGAAAAGGATGATGGATAAATGGTTGAAAAAAATATACATTTTGTGATGAGCCTTGAATAGGAAGGGCCAGTAATGGACAGTGGGCCATCCCTCCCTCTTCGGAGTCCAGGGAGAATCATCAACCACCAACCACCATTCGAGAATAGCCTATTGACAATCGTGCATAAATGAGTAATAAATGCACTGGTATAGGCCTAATATGAACAGTTTGAGAAACCAGAGGCACTTATGGTTGTTGTATTGCATGAAATAATGTTGCTTGCAAATTTTTAGCTATGGACAATGAGTAGTTTAGGAGGAGTAGCGTAAAGCATCCATGAATTAAGGGTATGATGATTGACATCTGCTGAAAACACAATGCTACTCATCTTACTATCAATATGAGCTGGTACCATCCTCGGTGGATTACCTTTTTCAAGTGGGAGTAAGGAAGGAAGGAAGAAAGGAGGGAGGAAGAAAGTAAGAAGTGAAGAAAGGGGGTAAGGAATGCTGGAATAAGACAGAAAAGAAGGAGGGGGGGGGGAGAAAAGGACAAGGAAGGGAATGATTGAAGGAAGAATAGACGGAAAGAAGAATGGAAGGAAGCACGGGTAGAACCCGGTAGATGTATAACGAAGGACTGAAGGAAGGCATGAAATAACGAAAGAAAGTGAGGAAGGGAGAAAAAAAGGAGAAAAGGAAGGAAGGGAGAGAGGGAGGGAGGGAGTGAGTAAGAAAAGGAGTAAGAAAGTAAAATATTTTTATTTCTCCTGTGTTTTCTCTCATGGATGGGTCTATATCATTCTTCAGCGAAATGTTGCTGATTTTACGAGAAGTCCCATAAATCATTGAAACCGATCAGAAAAGTATACAGACAAGTGAAAGACATACCCACAGGCCACCAGATACTTTAAATGCACTTCTTGAATTCACCTTGAAATGATTAAGAATTTTCAAAGGTCTTAGTTTGTCAGCATGTGTTCTTGTAACTCAAGAATTGATTTGCCTCGGGGCAAATGTTCAGAGACTTGTGAGAAGAGAATTACAGATATAACACAATTACATACATGTTTAGGAATAAAGTGTACATCATACATGTGTTGCCAACTTGCCATGACTCTTATAATTTAGGGGTGACCATTAGTTCTTGGGGGGGGGGGGGTTTGGACTTTTCCTCAACAGGAAATTCTTATAAATTATTTATTTTGACTGCGCGATGTCCTCAAAATATTGTGTCTAAATCAAAAGACACCATGTTAGGAAATACCCCTATGCCAGAAACTATTTATTTCAAGGCTGCCTGGAAAGAAATGATTCATTTCGCTAAAACTGGGCAAGAAACTATCTATTTCGAAAAATGGTAGCCCCTTCATGCAGTAAAGTGTAGCCATGGTCGTATGGAAATATGTATTTAATTAAGACTAATTTCATGGCAATTTTTCAAAATCTCCTTAGAAATAGAGTGCAGTATTATATAGAATCACGACAATTAATCAAACCAAGTATAAGTGACTCCAAACTGTAAACTAAACTGTCCGGTATCCAGTGGAGTCCAGTATTCATTGAAAGGGTAGTAAATGCAAATGATCAGTTGAGATAATCAGCTACACTGATAGTGCTGGACAAGAGAGAGTGACCATTGTCAGGCCTCTCAAATTGTCAACTCAACTGTGAATACAATTAGGGTATCCTTTTGTGGTTTTCCAAGTGATTCACAGAGTGACAATGTATGCACAGCAGACAAAGAGACAAGGGTACAATTTATTGGGGCATTTTATTCATAATGAGGTTCCAATTAGCTACATCCCCTATCAACTTCAGTCAACCTTACTTGGTCTATTCTATTAGATCCTCTCCACCAGAGGCGTATCTTTATTCAGGATAGGGGAATTAGGGGATGACATGCTGAAAAATTGATCTTTTTAGGTCACCTCTGACAATGAGGCTCTCAACAGACTGTACTATATAGGCCCACATGCCGCTTTATGACCAAATCCTTCACCATCGGTGAAGGGACAGTCTGATTTCAGTGTAGGTGGAACGTCATACAAGTATGTAAGTATTCTTCTGCGCGACAAAATGTGGTTTGAAACAACTTTTTCCAAGACTGAATCAGGAGTTTAGGATGCATGTCCCATGCAGACAACTTATTGAAGGTATTTCTCATGCTTTCTGGACGTCACAATTTGGCTGCGAAAGAAGTCACGAGCGAAAAAGCGTCTCCGGTGGGACTCGAACCCACAACCTCCGGATTAGAAGTCCGACGCGCTATCCATTGCGCCACGGAGACGACGTGCCGTGTGCAGTGTAAGCGTCTGACAAAATGAGATGGAAGTCTTCGGTGGAAGGAAAAGAAATTTTCAAGTGCAAAAATCGTTCTATATGGTTATAATAACAGCACTTTGTGTTTTAAAATTATTGAAGAGTTTTTGACGTCAAATGAACATAATACCAGTTCACTGACAAGCTGACCTGCATCCTTCACTTTGGTGCGACAATGAAATTGGCACTCATGCTGTTGATGCTTCTGGTGCTGCAGAACCCTGCAGGCTGATTGTGGCTATCTTTAGCCTCCTGCAGGTTCTGTTGCTGCAGCGCCAGATGCGACAGTGCTTGGACTCATCTGCAGCAGCAGTTTCAGACCCTGCACTAACTTATTTGAGTTCTCTCATTGTTTTCAGTATCATCCCATGCAATTCAAAGAACATTAGCCAATTTTAAAATATTCAAAGGCGCTTTATCATCAAAACTCTTTTCTTTTTTCATTCTTACTTTTGGGCTATTGGCCCAGGACAAGAGGAGTTCGAAATACATGCAGGTTGTCATAAATGCCAACAAAAAAGCAATACTATATAAGGAGATTGAGAGCTGAACGAACTATTTCGGCACCAGGTCTAAATCCATATATAATAGGCATAACTCACCAAACCCATGCAGGAGGTGGGAAAAGACAGCATTTTACTATTATGCAAAATATCAATTGTTGATAGGTAGTCTGAGTAGGGAGCTGTTATTACAGATCTCGTATTAGTGTGCCATGTTCATTTCAACTGCCACAGGGCTCTTGTGATGTCAGTTTTACAACAAAACAAATTCATTCACTCTCACATTCATTTGTTGGTCTGAGAGGTTATCATGTGCTGCTCTGTCTTGGCAAAAATAATATAGGGCCTACTCAGGAACCATTCAGAATTTAAGACCTAAGGGGGGGGGGGTTGCCTGGAGGCATCCTTATCACTGATTTCTAATAATGTTTATTTGATGATTGAATTCTTAGCCTCCTTGTCTGGCCTTTTCCCAAATTTTTGGGGAGCAACTACCACCCCCCCCCCATTTCTCGTCCTCTGTTATGCCCATGCAACACTGCCACGTTCACTTCCAAAAAATCTCCCCATCATCCCCATTCCAGTCATCAATTCTGAACAGTTTCTTTGGCGCAGATCTCACCTAAAAGGCTGAAAAGCCACAAGGTGCTGCCCTCAAGGAGAGATTTCACAACAGGACACCATGAATGTCCATGATGGATCAAGCAAGTGGCTCAAACATATCAGTTTCAACCGAATCAAACAACCATACCAATGAATGCAGATTAATCAATTGTTATTCACACTTAGACAGCCCATAACCCTGACTTGTTGGTAGCAGTTGGAATCAACACTCAAGCTTGGAGTGCCAATAGTGATGTCAGTATTGCAATACTGACATCATCTGTGCATATATTCACATGGAACATGGCACACTTATACGAGATCTGTAATAACAGCTCCCTGGTCTGAGTCGTAAATGGTGTATCCTAAAAAGCTTGTATCGTATTATTAATATTTATCTAAATTGATGATTTAATTAGTGATATCTAAGTCAGCTCACGCACACATTATTCCATTTCCTAACTATGATCTGGTGGGCAGCCATATATATATTGAATTAACTTTTAAGATTGCTTTTTAATGGGAAAATCGAAGGGCTTATTTTGTGCTTGACACTTGGTGCTAGGGAGTCCCATTGTGTTTGGCAAGTGGGATGGAATAAATGTCAAAAGGCTGTTGACTGAGAGATTAATGTTTTGGTGCATTTTCCAAAAGATCGTCATGGCTGGAGAACTTTCCCGCCACGCTCCATTGGCAGACGATAATAAAAAGAATTCGGACAAGTTGTCAACTAATTAGCTATTCATGTAGGAATGCATCTCTATTTGTGTGAGAATAGACCTAGCGAGTAAATCAAATGACAAACAATTGTGACTCAAATGCATCTTTTTGGGGTTTGCAGTTTCCCAAGAGGACCCAGTGACCGTGACTCCGAACCCTGGCTTCGAACTCGTGACGCTCCAAGCTGAAGAGAGGTGCTCATGAGGGTCTGTAGTCATGGCCCAACGACCAGTGGGGGTGAACCTGGGGTGCTGGGTACTTTTTCATAGCAGTGTAAATATCGATCTCCTGTGTACTGATCTGCATGATACACTTGTATGTTCGTCATTTTCTTTTGTTGCCGATAATCTTGGCCATGGGAGCCTTGGGAGGTAACAAGTTATTATTAAATTTTGGCCATGATTAGGTCCAGCAGTCTATGAAAGATAATCTTGACAATTCATGTGACAGAAGACAAGAAAACCATAATCATGAAATTGTTTGTATGATATAGTCTTGAAAAATATCACTGAAAAAAAGACGACGAAAACTTACAAAAGCATTCGACAGCTAAACATGCATGCATGCAATTTTGCATGGAGTTATGCTGGGCACGTAGTCTGGATGCTGGGGGCAGATTAAGTTGAGAAAATCCTTCAAATAATCATTCAAATTGAAGCGGGTATTATGAAATAATTTGGTTAATCCACTCTGTCAAGCAGACAGAAAATTAGGCTGATAGAATTACAAGACTTGATTGTGATTGGTCACAATGTGGACAATAGATGGCAATAAAGGTCAATAGTTCTCTTCAAAATCATTTAAAATTTTGTCAAAAGAGGCAAAAATGATCGCTTAATTCAAGTTAATTGTTGTTGATCTGTGGGATAACAATGACTGTACAATGGTTTTTCAGTGGTTGAACATTGGTTGAATAATAGGAGGAATGTGATACCTTTGTTTTTGGATCTTTTGATGTGTGATCTCAGCGACCCCTAGCAGACTTTTTAGCAGATGTCAAGTGTTTATTTTGTTGGCCGTCAGAGGGCAGTTGATATGCTAATGTGTCATTGAGAAGACCTTTGATTAAAATGATGCAACTTTGTGCTAAAAATAGCCTGGGGGCAAGTTGGGCAGGTTGGCCAGATGGGAGAAATGACCACCCACAAAAATGGCCACCTCATAAAAATGGGACCCACGTACTCATTTCACACTTAACTGGCCTTTTAAGTTGACTCTTATTCTCTTTTTTATGGTCTATGGATTTCACTCAATTGTGAACAAGCTATAAATTATTAATCTAACTTTTTAACAATGGGATTCACTCAAAGGCTCTTTTCTTGTTTTCAAGTCAATGAAAAGCAAAATAAAATGTATGAATAATGTGGTGGTTTTTCTGTTCTTTTACTAAGAATATGAGACATATGCCACTTTTATTTTATTGCATGGTAGATAGATAGATAGATAGATATTTATTTCTCACCCAAGCTTGTACATACAACAACTTATATACATAAAACATCCACAGTGTTATCAGTGCAATATGCTTTGGTGAGGGGTTGCACAAGAGTTATTAAAACTATATTTAATTGTGCATCCCCAACAATTACTTACACAGGTATGTAAATCAAAAAAAAAAAAAAATATATATATATATGCATACTTATATTATAATATGAAGAGCAAGAATATAGGAAAGGAAGTAACCTGCTGCCAGTATCTTAATATGTTTGTATTTTTTGTCTTGTGAATGACTTACTAAATGACTTAATATTTTCTTTCATTTTCAATGAATGGTGCAAGTTCAACCAGAGACCAGGTGCCTTCCCAAGAAAACTAGTGTTGTATGAGTGAGCCGTGTGACGAATCGCTCTTAGATTATTCCTGTTTCTTGTATGATAATCATGATTGCCTAGTTCGAATAAATTTACTATTCGCTCTGATAAGAGTCCATTTATGTAGGATAGCTAGGGTTTCAAGTTCTTAATTTAGATTTAGATTTATTTTATTTATCAACACCATGTAATTTATTTTTACAAATATATATATGGCATATCAACATGTTATTTTAGTACATTCAATGTTTGATTGAGAATAGTCATTGACTTATTCGTTGCATTTTATGATCTTCAGTATCAGTCAATAACTGGCCAACAAGTCATTTTATGAAACATCTGTGTGTCTGACTGCCTCTTCAAAGCTTTGTCTATATCTTGTCTGTTGCTATTAAAGTGACACTTTAGTCTCCTTCATACAACATTGATTAGGCGAAATTATATGCCCACTGAACTGGACCTAACTAGAGGTTCAAAAGTTTCTGATTTGGATTAGGCTAATAGCTCTGAATATTCATTTCCACTGGGCAGTCATTACATTTAATTGACCATTGAAGTGCACAGACAGACACTCGGTATCAAAGGCTTTGTTACAGTCAAGCGAGAAGTGCAACAATAAATTTGCAAGTTCATCCACCCCCTTGCAGGAGGACCCTTGTGCCATACTTTTGCAATTTTCAGTTAACTATAGGAAGAGATGCTGATGACCTACCAAATCAAGTTTGGCTGAAGAGATGCTGATATGACACCCAGGTACTGATGTTTAGAAGAGCACACTTCGTCTGCTGCAGGCATTTTACAGTAAATATACAAAAGTGGTCCGAAAACAGTATCCTTACAACCTAAATCTGTACTACGGAGCTCAATTTCCATAAATGTCAGTCTAATATAGGCCTATTAAGAATATTTTATCGTTATCTTCAAATAATGAAACTCATTAGGCTGATGTCCAACAATATATCACATTTCGATTAGCAATTTTGTCAAAAAACGATGTTAACTATAGACATTTACTGCTGGGGTGGCAAGCGAACCTCCCACAGGAAATGAGTAAGTCCTTTGATTAAAAACCTCCCTGTTGCGCTAGAAAATTCTTGATATGGAACAAATGATGTTAGATTTTATCACGAATTTAGACTACATTAAATTTGATTGATTTCTTTTCAAGAACACCGACTGAGTTCAAAAAGATTTCAGAATTTAGAATTTCAAAGCTTAATTTATTTTATAAGAATTGATTCAGAACTGTGTCCATAAAGCTAAACCCAAACCATACGAATAAAGAGGAACGATGGCCTAATTGGTAAGAAATAATACATTTTTTAATAATCTTTTAATTAAAAATAAGTTTTTATAAAGAATTATAATTTTTTTAATACACAACAAAGGAAGTTACTGCCATGGATCAAAAAGTGGATGTGCACTCTATTACCACCAAGGAATAATAATATATTTAATTGCTTATAAATTTTGTCCAGATGTTGTCGAATTTTCTTTATAAAAATATAAACTCTAGAACTCAGTGAGAAGAATAATTGATAATTTACCAAAGATATTTACTTAGTTTTGAAGACTATAGGCCTGTATTGAGTCATCATTGACCGGAAAGATATAAGTATGGTTCTCTTAATTGAGGAGATTTCGGTTTATCCAAGATTGCAATAATTGGCCTTCATTAGGTGATAACCAGAACATGTGTCTTCCGTATGTCATCTAATAGAGATAGACATTTATTATCTGTCTATCTTGGACTAGACAGACGGATGGTCAGACAGATAAGGACCAATCAAGAAATGTTCTGAGTGCATTCTGACAAGTGGATCCAGCTGTAATAATTGTTGACCTCTGACATCTGAATATACTTCAATCAGCAGTACATCTTTGCTTCGAGAAGTGTGGTTGGAATCGGGATTACATGGGTACCGGTACATATTTTTATGCTGTATAGGGTGTTGCAAGTTAGGATGTTTGGTTTGTCACACCACAGAACCATACCATTAATTGTTTATTAGGCCTACACTATTTTGCAAGCAATTCAATGTATGCGTAAAAGCTTGGCCATCTAAAACTATGTTACAGAGGAGAGGAAATTCAGAAATTTTACCATAGAACCATGAATTTTTAACACCGTCATTGATTTATGATAAGGTTTGATTTGATTTCCCATATTAATTCTCGTTAATTTGTTCCCCAAAATTGTCATTGATTGCCAACTGACATGCATGGCAACAGATTTAAAAGACTTAAGGCATTGTCCTCAACTGGTCGAGATACTTGTAAGATTAAAAATAAGTATAAATGCAATCTCTTTCAAATCCCACACATCTGCATTGATTCTGCAGATGAAGACTTTAATAGGATGTGAAAAAAGTGGAAAAAAACCAAATTGAAATGGACAAAAAAGGTGCCATGGTAGAAGGTGAATAACTCAAAATATTTTCAGTAATATCACACGCTGTTACAAGGTTGTTTAGAATATTCCAGTCTGATCAAACTTTTGCTAAATCCATCAAATTGCAGCTGTTTCTATTAGAGTGAGATATCTGTATCCTTTTCAGATGAAAAGAGATGTTTGCACTTTGAACTATTTGAGGATCCTGAAACTGACAGGCATGGTGCAGTCCATGTGAACTGAGTAAAAATGCCAGTTATATTCACAAATGGATTTCATTGAGATATCTATGTCATATTCAAATATATGCCAGACAGGGAGCCATGTTTCAATGATTTAAACATGGGAGGTTATTAAAAAGTATGTTTTCATTTACACACTTGGATTCATGTCATGTGAAAAGGACATCTTTTGTAAAATTTAAAAAATAAAAACTGAATCAGCCAGTTGGAATACTCAATAGTAAGTTGTAGTACTATACTCTATACTTCTACTACGAAAATTGCTGCTGGTATTTCTAATTTGGCACTTCTACTTCTACTTCTACTTCTACTTCCACTTCCACTTCCTCTTCCACTTCCACTTCCACTTCTACTTCCATACTTCTACTTCTACTAAGTGCTGCTTCTATTGTCTTTATTAAGTCTATTTCTGTAGCACAAATCAACATACTTATCTACTTCTACTATAATTTCTATTATAATTCAAGGTACGGTATTGTGTTTCTATTTCTCCGTCTTCTTCTGCTTCTCTTTACTTCTTTAACTTATGCTGTGGGAGCTTCGAGCCTGAGTTCCATTTTCTTGGTCGCTTCGCAGCTTGTCTATCACCATGCAGGTGGCTCCCTGTCAGCATTTAAATATGGTTCATATCAGTTGATTCTTTCACCAATCAAATATTGGCATGCAGTGCATGGAATCGAACTGTGGACCTCAAAATTACAAGGACAGCATGCTGATCACCCAGTCATCAAGACATGCACATGGCATTGCAGTGACAAAAACATATTCACACCCACACTTTGTGTCATCGGCTTATAGAGGGACTCATGGAGTCTGATTCACACCAATGGTGATCATGACATTATGGAATCTTTAATTGAGAGCAAGACAGAAAGCAGCATTCTCCTACCACAGAGCTTGACTTCATTCGGTTACGGAGCCCTGAGTCATGAGGATGGAAATCAGGGGCATATGAAGTAACTTGATATGATTATGCACATTTAAGAACAGTAGAAGAAGGTGAAATGTTCTGTTGTGGCCCCCATTTCCTTTATTGCATGATATCAGCCTATTAATAATGTGGCCAATCGGAGACTGGCATCATGACAAGTAAAATGTTGATTCCAGTTGCAGGCCAGCATAGAAATCCCGAAAAACACTGTCCTGCTAGTCAACTTCGCATTTTGTTTGCAAACATTATTACAATGGAGAGCTGAAGTGTTCATTTTATTTGCATGCAGCCTTTCTTTGTTTCACAGTAAGATTCCATATATAATAATTAGCTTCAATGTATTTGAATCCTCAGCATAGTGGGTGTGAAAGGATCGATAAGACATAAACCCAGAATCTATATTTTTTTTCACAGTACATTAATTCCAGTAGCCCTAGCTTCATTGG